>OZ038498.1:16614760-16734760 GCA_964036315.1 Acanthosepion esculentum | reverse complement strand
CAATTACTTTCTACTTTTCTGTTCAAGAAACGTTTGCGAAACTAACGAATTTCTGATTCCACAATGACCTCCGGGTGAGAAACTAAGAAATGGTTAGAATGAATAGGGAATTTTTGTTACAATGTTATTCACCCCATTTCCATGTAATTTAACGACTTGCTTATGGATGAAATGACAAAGAATTGGAGCATGCATACACACTATCGGCTTTGCGGAACAAGAACAAAGGCGTTCGTTTTGTGGCATTATTTTTTATGTATTTGCAAGAGAAAATTACGTTTTGTAACTATTGCTGAAAATTCAATGACGACGGATCTCTTCAAATTTCCACCATCTTAGCAGTATACTCACAGATCCTCGACAAAATCGACCGGTTGAAAATCCCAAAGCTTGGATGGGCGGATGGTGTAATAGAGAATAGCTCGGAATTATTAAGAGGAGAGCCGAATTCCAGTTGGGTTCGTTATATTCCCTTACGAGCAAATACCGTTGGGAAAGGCATGAACCCATCTCTTATCGTGTTGTAAGCTTGGATGTGCGGGTGGTGTAATGGATAATAGCTCGGAATTATTAACCGGAAGACCGAGTTATAACTAGATTAGTTATATTCCCTTGCACGCAAATACCCTTGGGAAAGGCATGAAACCATCTCTTATCGGAGTGTAAGCTTGGATGTGCGGATGGTGTAATGGATAATAGCTCGGAATTGTTCATCGGAGAGCCGAGTTCCAATTGGGTGCCTTATATTCACTTACGCGTAAATAACCTTGGGAAAGGCATGAACCCATCTCTTATCGGATTGTAAGCTTGGGTGTGTGGGTGGTGTAATGGATAACAGCTCTGAATTGTTGATCGAAGAGCCGAGTTCCAGTTAGGTTCGTTATATTCACTTACGCGCAAATAACCTTGGAAAAGGCATGAACCCGTCTCTTATGATTATGTAAGCTTGGATGTGCGGCTGGTGTAATGGACAAAAAGCTCGGAATTGTTCATCGCAGAGCCGGATTCTAATTTGGTTCCTTATATTCACTTAAGCGCAAATACCCTTGGGAAAGGCATGAACACATCTCTTATCGTGTTCTAAGCTTGGATGTGCGGCCTGTGTAATGGATAATAGCTCGGAATTGTTCATCGCAGAGCCGGATTCTAATTTGGTTCCTTATATTCACTTAAGCGCAAATACCCTTGGGAAAGGCATAAAACTATCTCTTATCGTGTTCTAAGCTTCGATGTGCGGCTGGTGTAATGGATAATAGCTCGGAATTGTTCATCGCAGAGCCGGATTCTAATTTGGTTCCTTATATTCACTTAAGCGCAAATATCCTTGGGAAAGGCATAAAACTATCTCTTATCGTGTTCTAAGCTTGGATGTGCGGCTGGTGTAATGGATAATAGCTCGGAATTGTTCATCGCAGAGCCGGATTCTAATTTGGTTCCTTATATTCACTTAAGCGCAAATACCCTTGGGAAAGGCATAAAACTATCTCTTATCGTGTTCTAAGCTTGGATGTGCGGCTGGTGTAATGGATAATAGCTCGGAATTGTTCATCGCAGAGCCGGATTCTAATTTGGTTCCTTATATTCACTTAAGCGCAAATACCCTTGGGAAAGGCATAAAACTATCTCTTATCGTGTTCTAAGCTTGGATGTGCGGCTGGTGTAATGGATAATAGCTCGGAATTGTTCATCGCAGAGCCGGATTCTAATTTGGTTCCTTATATTCACTTAAGCGCAAATACCCTTGGGAAAGGCATAAAACTATCTCTTATCGTGTTCTAAGCTTCGATGTGCGGCTGGTGTAATGGATAATAGCTCGGAATTGTTCATCGCAGAGCCGGATTCTAATTTGGTTCCTTATATTCACTTAAGCGCAAATACCCTTGGGAAAGGCATAAAACTATCTCTTATCGTGTTCTAAGCTTGGATGTGCGGCTGGTGTAATGGATAATAGCTCGGAATTGTTCATCGCAGAGCCGGATTCTAATTTGGTTCCTTATATTCACTTAAGCGCAAATACCCTTGGGAAAGGCATAAAACTATCTCTTATCGTGTTCTAAGCTTGGATGTGCGGCTGGTGTAATGGATAATAGCTCGGAATTGTTCATCGCAGAGCCGGATTCTAATTTGGTTCCTTATATTCACTTAAGCGCAAATACCCTTGGGAAAGGCATGAACACATCTCTTATCGTGTTCTAAGCTTGGATGTGCGGCTGGTGTAATGGATAATAGCTCGGAATTGTTCATCGCAGAGCCGGATTCTAATTTGGTTCCTTATATTCACTTAAGCGCAAATACCCTTGGGAAAGGCATAAAACTATCTCTTATCGTGTTCTAAGCTTGGATGTGCGGCTGGTGTAATGGATAATAGCTCGGAATTGTTCATCGCAGAGCCGGATTCTAATTTGGTTCCTTATATTCACTTAAGCGCAAATACCCTTGGGAAAGGCATAAAACTATCTCTTATCGTGTTCTAAGCTTGGATGTGCGGCTGGTGTAATGGATAATAGCTCGGAATTGTTCATCGCAGAGCCGGATTCTAATTTGGTTCCTTATATTCACTTAAGCGCAAATACCCTTGGGAAAGGCATAAAACTATCTCTTATCGTGTTCTAAGCTTGGATGTGCGGCTGGTGTAATGGATAATAGCTCGGAATTGTTCATCGCAGAGCCGGATTCTAATTTGGTTCCTTATATTCACTTAAGCGCAAATACCCTTGGGAAAGGCATAAAACTATCTCTTATCGTGTTCTAAGCTTGGATGTGCGGCTGGTGTAATGGATAATAGCTCGGAATTGTTCATCGCAGAGCCGGATTCTAATTTGGTTCCTTATATTCACTTAAGCGCAAATACCCTTGGGAAAGGCATAAAACTATCTCTTATCGTGTTCTAAGCTTGGATGTGCGGCTGGTGTAATGGATAATAGCTCGGAATTGTTCATCGCAGAGCCGGATTCTAATTTGGTTCCTTATATTCACTTAAGCGCAAATACCCTTGGGAAAGGCATAAAACTATCTCTTATCGTGTTCTAAGCTTGGATGTGCGGCTGGTGTAATGGATAATAGCTCGGAATTGTTCATCGCAGAGCCGGATTCTAATTTGGTTCCTTATATTCACTTAAGCGCAAATACCCTTGGGAAAGGCATAAAACTATCTCTTATCGTGTTCTAAGCTTGGATGTGCGGCTGGTGTAATGGATAATAGCTCGGAATTGTTCATCGCAGAGCCGGATTCTAATTTGGTTCCTTATATTCACTTAAGCGCAAATACCCTTGGGAAAGGCATGAACACATCTCTTATCGTGTTCTAAGCTTGGGTGTGCGGCTGCTGTAATGGATAATAGCTCGGAATTGTTCATCGCAGAGCCGGATTCTAATTTGGTTCCTTATATTCACTTAAGCGCAAATACCCTTGGGAAAGGCATACAACTATCTCTTATCGTGTTCTAAGCTTGGATGTGCGGCTGGTGTAATGGATAATAGCTCGGAATTGTTCATCGCAGAACCGGATTCTAATTTGGTTCCTTATATTCACTTAAGCGCAAATACCCTTGGGAAAGGCATAAAACTATCTCTTATCGTGTTCTAAGCTTGGATGTGCGGCTGGTGTAATGGATAATAGCTCGGAATTGTTCATCGCAGAGCCGGATTCTAATTTGGTTCCTTATATTCACTTAAGCGCAAATACCCTTGGGAAAGGCATAAAACTATCTCTTATCGTGTTCTAAGCTTGGATGTGCGGCTGGTGTAATGGATAATAGCTCGGAATTGTTCATCGCAGAGCCGGATTCTAATTTGGTTCCTTATATTCACTTAAGCACAAATACCCTTGGGAAAGGCATGAACACATCTCTTATCGTGTTCTAAGCTTGGATGTGCGGCTGGTGTAATGGATAATAGCTCGGAATTGTTCATCGCAGAGCCGGATTCTAATTTGGTTCCTTATATTCACTTAAGCGCAAATACCCTTGGGAAAGGCATGAACACATCTCTTATCGTGTTCTAAGCTAGGATGTGCGGCTGGTGTAATGGATAATAGCTCGGAATTGTTCATCGCAGAGCCGGATTCTAATTTGGTTCCTTATATTCACTTAAGCGCAAATATCCTTGGGAAAGGCATGAACACATCTCTTATCGTGTTCTAAGCTTGGATGTGCGGCTGGTGTAATGGATAATAGCTCGGAATTGTTCATCGCAGAGCCGGATTCTAATTTGGTTCCTTATATTCACTTAAGCGCAAATACCCTTGGGAAAGGCATAAAACTATCTCTTATCGTGTTCTAAGCTTGGATGTGCGGCTGGTGTAATGGATAATAGCTCGGAATTGTTCATCGCAGAGCCGGATTCTAATTTGGTTCCTTATATTCACTTAAGCGCAAATACCCTTGGGAAAGGCATAAAACTATCTCTTATCGTGTTCTAAGCTTGGATGTGCGGCTGGTGTAATGGATAATAGCTCGGAATTGTTCATCGCAGAGCCGGATTCTAATTTGGTTCCTTATATTCACTTAAGCGCAAATACCCTTGGGAAAGGCATAAAACTATCTCTTATCGTGTTCTAAGCTTGGATGTGCGGCTGGTGTAATGGATAATAGCTCGGAATTGTTCATCGCAGAGCCGGATTCTAATTTGGTTCCTTATATTCACTTAAGCGCAAATACACTTGGGAAAGGCATAAAACTATCTCTTATCGTGTTCTAAGCTTGGATGTGCGGCTGGTGTAATGGATAATAGCTCGGAATTGTTCATCGCAGAGCCGGATTCTAATTTGGTTCCTTATATTCACTTAAGCGCAAATACCCTTGGGAAAGGCATGAACACATCTCTTATCGTGTTCTAAGCTTGCATGTGCGGCTGGTGTAATGGATAATAGCTCGGAATTGTTCATCGCAGAGCCGGATTCTAATTTGGTTCCTTATATTCACTTAAGCGCAAATACCCTTGGGAAAGGCATGAACACATCTCTTATCGTGTTCTAAGCTTGGATGTGCGGCTGGTGTAATGGATAATAGCTCGGAATTGTTCATCGCAGAGCCGGATTCTAATTTGGTTCCTTATATTCACTTAAGCGCAAATACCCTTGGGAAAGGCATGAACACATCTCTTATCGTGTTCTAAGCTTGGATGTGCGGCTGGTGTAATGGATAATAGCTCGGAATTGTTCATCGGAGAGCCGAGTTCCAATTGGGTGCCTTATATTCACTTACGCGTAAATAACCTTGGGAAAGGCATGAACCCATCTCTTATCGGATTGTAAGCTTGGGTGTGTGGGTGGTGTAATGGATAACAGCTCTGAATTGTTGATCGAAGAGCCGAGTTCCAGTTAGGTTCGTTATATTCACTTACGCGCAAATAACCTTGGAAAAGGCATGAACCCGTCTCTTATGATTATGTAAGCTTGGATGTGCGGCTGGTGTAATGGACAAAAAGCTCGGAATTGTTCATCGCAGAGCCGGATTCTAATTTGGTTCCTTATATTCACTTAAGCGCAAATACCCTTGGGAAAGGCATGAACACATCTCTTATCGTGTTCTAAGCTTGGATGTGCGGCCTGTGTAATGGATAATAGCTCGGAATTGTTCATCGCAGAGCCGGATTCTAATTTGGTTCCTTATATTCACTTAAGCGCAAATACCCTTGGGAAAGGCATAAAACTATCCCTTATCGTGTTCTAAGCTTGGATGTGCGGCTGGTGTAATGGATAATAGCTCGGAATTGTTCATCGCAGAGCCGGATTCTAATTTGGTTCCTTATATTCACTTAAGCGCAAATACCCTTGGGAAAGGCATAAAACTATCTCTTATCGTGTTCTAAGCTTGGATGTGCGGCTGGTGTAATGGATAATAGCTCGGAATTGTTCATCGCAGAGCCGGATTCTAATTTGGTTCCTTATATTCACTTAAGCGCAAATACCCTTGGGAAAGGCATAAAACTATCTCTTATCGTGTTCTAAGCTTGGATGTGCGGCTGGTGTAATGGATAATAGCTCGGAATTGTTCATCGCAGAGCCGGATTCTAATTTGGTTCCTTATATTCACTTAAGCGCAAATACCCTTGGGAAAGGCATAAAACTATCTCTTATCGTGTTCTAAGCTTGGATGTGCGGCTGGTGTAATGGATAATAGCTCGGAATTGTTCATCGCAGAGCCGGATTCTAATTTGGTTCCTTATATTCACTTAAGCGCAAATACCCTTGGGAAAGGCATAAAACTATCTCTTATCGTGTTCTAAGCTTGGATGTGCGGCTGGTGTAATGGATAATAGCTCGGAATTGTTCATCGCAGAGCCGGATTCTAATTTGGTTCCTTATATTCACTTAAGCGCAAATACCCTTGGGAAAGGCATAAAACTATCTCTTATCGTGTTCTAAGCTTGGATGTGCGGCTGGTGTAATGGATAATAGCTCGGAATTGTTCATCGCAGAGCCGGATTCTAATTTGGTTCCTTATATTCACTTAAGCGCAAATACCCTTGGGAAAGGCATAAAACTATCTCTTATCGTGTTCTAAGCTTGGATGTGCGGCTGGTGTAATGGATAATAGCTCGGAATTGTTCATCGCAGAGCCGGATTCTAATTTGGTTCCTTATATTCACTTAAGCGCAAATACCCTTGGGAAAGGCATGAACACATCTCTTATCGTGTTCTAAGCTTGGGTGTGCGGCTGGTGTAATGGATAATAGCTCGGAATTATTCATCGCAGAGCCGGATTCTAATTTGGTTCCTTATATTCACTTAAGCGCAAATACCCTTGGGAAAGGCATACAACTATCTCTTATCGTGTTCTAAGCTTGGATGTGCGGCTGGTGTAATGGATAATAGCTCGGAATTGTTCATCGCAGAACCGGATTCTAATTTGGTTCCTTATATTCACTTAAGCGCAAATACCCTTGGGAAAGGCATAAAACTATCTCTTATCGTGTTCTAAGCTTGGATGTGCGGCTGGTGTAATGGATAATAGCTCGGAATTGTTCATCGCAGAGCCGGATTCTAATTTGGTTCCTTATATTCACTTAAGCGCAAATACCCTTGGGAAAGGCATAAAACTATCTCTTATCGTGTTCTAAGCTTGGATGTGCGGCTGGTGTAATGGATAATAGCTCGGAATTGTTCATCGCAGAGCCGGATTCTAATTTGGTTCCTTATATTCACTTAAGCGCAAATACCCTTGGGAAAGGCATGAACACATCTCTTATCGTGTTCTAAGCTTGGATGTGCGGCTGGTGTAATGGATAATAGCTCGGAATTGTTCATCGCAGAGCCGGATTCTAATTTGGTTCCTTATATTCACTTAAGCGCAAATACCCTTGGGAAAGGCATGAACACATCTCTTATCGTGTTCTAAGCTAGGATGTGCGGCTGGTGTAATGGATAATAGCTCGGAATTGTTCATCGCAGAGCCGGATTCTAATTTGGTTCCTTATATTCACTTAAGCGCAAATATCCTTGGGAAAGGCATGAACACATCTCTTATCGTGTTCTAAGCTTGGATGTGCGGCTGGTGTAATGGATAATAGCTCGGAATTGTTCATCGCAGAGCCGGATTCTAATTTGGTTCCTTATATTCACTTAAGCGCAAATACCCTTGGGAAAGGCATAAAACTATCTCTTATCGTGTTCTAAGCTTGGATGTGCGGCTGGTGTAATGGATAATAGCTCGGAATTGTTCATCGCAGAGCCGGATTCTAATTTGGTTCCTTATATTCACTTAAGCGCAAATACCCTTGGGAAAGGCATAAAACTATCTCTTATCGTGTTCTAAGCTTGGATGTGCGGCTGGTGTAATGGATAATAGCTCGGAATTGTTCATCGCAGAGCCGGATTCTAATTTGGTTCCTTATATTCACTTAAGCGCAAATACCCTTGGGAAAGGCATAAAACTATCTCTTATCGTGTTCTAAGCTTGGATGTGCGGCTGGTGTAATGGATAATAGCTCGGAATTGTTCATCGCAGAGCCGGATTCTAATTTGGTTCCTTATATTCACTTAAGCGCAAATACCCTTGGGAAAGGCATGAACACATCTCTTATCGTGTTCTAAGCTTGCATGTGCGGCTGGTGTAATGGATAATAGCTCGGAATTGTTCATCGCAGAGCCGGATTCTAATTTGGTTCCTTATATTCACTTAAGCGCAAATACCCTTGGGAAAGGCATGAACACATCTCTTATCGTGTTCTAAGCTTGGATGTGCGGCTGGTGTAATGGATAATAGCTCGGAATTGTTCATCGCAGAGCCGGATTCTAATTTGGTTCCTTATATTCACTTAAGCGCAAATACCATTGGGAAAGGCATGAACACATCTCTTATCGTGTTCTAAGCTTGGATGTGCGGCTGGTGTAATGGATAATAGCTCGGAATTGTTCATCGCAGAGCCGGATTCTAATTTGGTTCCTTATATTCACTTAAGCGCAAATACCCTTGGGAAAGGCATAAAACTATCTCTTATCGTGTTCTAAGCTTGGATGTGCGGCTGGTGTAATGGATAATAGCTCGGAATTGTTCATCGCAGAGCCGGATTCTAATTTGGTTCCTTATATTCACTTAAGCGCAAATACCCTTGGGAAAGGCATAAAACTATCTCTTATCGTGTTCTAAGCTTGGATGTGCGGCTGGTGTAATGGATAATAGCTCGGAATTGTTCATCGCAGAGCCGGATTCTAATTTGGTTCCTTATATTCACTTAAGCGCAAATACCCTTGGGAAAGGCATAAAACTATCTCTTATCGTGTTCTAAGCTTGGATGTGCGTCTGGTGTAATGGATAATAGCTCGGAATTGTTCATCGCAGAGCCGGATTCTAATTTGGTTCCTTATATTCACTTAAGCGCAAATACCCTTGGGAAAGGCATAAAACTATCTCTTATCGTGTTCTAAGCTTGGATGTGCGGCTGGTGTAATGGATAATAGCTCGGAATTGTTCATCGCAGAGCCGGATTCTAATTTGGTTCCTTATATTCACTTAAGCGCAAATACCCTTGGGAAAGGCATGAACACATCTCTTATCGTGTTCTAAGCTTGGATGTGCGGCTGGTGTAATGGATAATAGCTCGGAATTGTTCATCGCAGAGCCGGATTCTAATTTGGTTCCTTATATTCACTTAAGCGCAAATACCCTTGGGAAAGGCATGAACACATCTCTTATCGTGTTCTAAGCTTGGATGTGCGGCTGGTGTAATGGATAATAGCTCGGAATTGTTCATCGCAGAGCCGGATTCTAATTTGGTTCCTTATATTCACTTAAGCGCAAATACCCTTGGGAAAGGCATAAAACTATCTCTTATCGTGTTCTAAGCTTGGATGTGCGGCTGGTGTAATGGATAATAGCTCGGAATTGTTCATCGCAGAGCCGGATTCTAATTTGGTTCCTTATATTCACTTAAGCGCAAATACCCTTGGGAAAGGCATGAACACATCTCTTATCGTGTTCTAAGCTTGGATGTGCGGCTGGTGTAATGGATAATAGCTCGGAATTGTTCATCGCAGAGCCGGATTCTAATTTGGTTCCTTATATTCACTTAAGCGCAAATACCCTTGGGAAAGGCATGAACACATCTCTTATCGTGTTCTAAGCTTGGATGTGCGGCTGGTGTAATGGATAATAGCTCGGAATTGTTCATCGCAGAGCCGGATTCTAATTTGGTTCCTTATATTCACTTAAGCGCAAATACCCTTGGGAAAGGCATGAACACATCTCTTATCGTGTTCTAAGCTAGGATGTGCGGCTGGTGTAATGGATAATAGCTCGGAATTGTTCATCGCAGAGCCGGATTCTAATTTGGTTCCTTATATTCACTTAAGCGCAAATATCCTTGGGAAAGGCATGAACACATCTCTTATCGTGTTCTAAGCTTGGATGTGCGGCTGGTGTAATGGATAATAGCTCGGAATTGTTCATCGCAGAGCCGGATTCTAATTTGGTTCCTTATATTCACTTAAGCGCAAATACCCTTGGGAAAGGCATAAAACTATCTCTTATCGTGTTCTAAGCTTGGATGTGCGGCTGGTGTAATGGATAATAGCTCGGAATTGTTCATCGCAGAGCCGGATTCTAATTTGGTTCCTTATATTCACTTAAGCGCAAATACCCTTGGGAAAGGCATAAAACTATCTCTTATCGTGTTCTAAGCTTGGATGTGCGGCTGGTGTAATGGATAATAGCTCGGAATTGTTCATCGCAGAGCCGGATTCTAATTTGGTTCCTTATATTCACTTAAGCGCAAATACCCTTGGGAAAGGCATAAAACTATCTCTTATCGTGTTCTAAGCTTGGATGTGCGGCTGGTGTAATGGATAATAGCTCGGAATTGTTCATCGCAGAGCCGGATTCTAATTTGGTTCCTTATATTCACTTAAGCGCAAATACACTTGGGAAAGGCATAAAACTATCTCTTATCGTGTTCTAAGCTTGGATGTGCGGCTGGTGTAATGGATAATAGCTCGGAATTGTTCATCGCAGAGCCGGATTCTAATTTGGTTCCTTATATTCACTTAAGCGCAAATACCCTTGGGAAAGGCATGAACACATCTCTTATCGTGTTCTAAGCTTGCATGTGCGGCTGGTGTAATGGATAATAGCTCGGAATTGTTCATCGCAGAGCCGGATTCTAATTTGGTTCCTTATATTCACTTAAGCGCAAATAACCTTGGGAAAGGCATGAACACATCTCTTATCGTGTTCTAAGCTTGGATGTGCGGCTGGTGTAATGGATAATAGCTCGGAATTGTTCATCGCAGAGCCGGATTCTAATTTGGTTCCTTATATTCACTTAAGCGCAAATACCCTTGGGAAAGGCATGAACACATCTCTTATCGTGTTCTAAGCTTGGATGTGCGGCTGGTGTAATGGATAATAGCTCGGAATTGTTCATCGCAGAGCCGGATTCTAATTTGGTTCCTTATATTCACTTAAGCGCAAATACCCTTGGGAAAGGCATAAAACTATCTCTTATCGTGTTCTAAGCTTGGATGTGCGGCTGGTGTAATGGATAATAGCTCGGAATTGTTCATCGCAGAGCCGGATTCTAATTTGGTTCCTTATATTCACTTAAGCGCAAATACCCTTGGGAAAGGCATAAAACTATCTCTTATCGTGTTCTAAGCTTGGATGTGCGGCTGGTGTAATGGATAATAGCTCGGAATTGTTCATCGCAGAGCCGGATTCTAATTTGGTTCCTTATATTCACTTAAGCGCAAATACCCTTGGGAAAGGCATAAAACTATCTCTTATCGTGTTCTAAGCTTGGATGTGCGTCTGGTGTAATGGATAATAGCTCGGAATTGTTCATCGCAGAGACGGATTCTAATTTGGTTCCTTATATTCACTTAAGCGCAAATACCCTTGGGAAAGGCATAAAACTATCTCTTATCGTGTTCTAAGCTTGGATGTGCGGCTGGTGTAATGGATAATAGCTCAGAATTGTTCATCGCAGAGCCGGATTCTAATTTGGTTCCTTATATTCACTTAAGCGCAAATACCCTTGGGAAAGGCATGAACACATCTCTTATCGTGTTCTAAGCTTGGATGTGCGGCTGGTGTAATGGATAATAGCTCGGAATTGTTCATCGCAGAGCCGGATTCTAATTTGGTTCTTTATATTCACTTAAGCGCAAATACCCTTGGGAAAGGCATAAAACTATCTCTTATCGTGTTCTAAGCTTGGATGTGCGGCTGGTGTAATGGATAATAGCTCGGAATTGTTCATCGCAGAGCCGGATTCTAATTTGGTTCCTTATATTCACTTAAGCGCAAATACCCTTGGGAAAGGCATAAAACTATCTCTTATCGTGTTCTAAGCTTGGATGTGCGGCTGGTGTAATGGATAATAGCTCGGAATTGTTCATCGCAGAGCCGGATTCTAATTTGGTTCCTTATATTCACTTAAGCGCAAATACCCTTGGGAAAGGCATGAACACATCTCTTATCGTGTTCTAAGCTTGGATTTGCGGCTGGTGTAATGGATAATAGCTCGGAATTGTTCATCGCAGAGCCGGATTCTAATTTGGTTCCTTATATTCACTTAAGCGCAAATACCCTTGGGAAAGGCATGAACACATCTCTTATCGTGTTCTAAGCTTGGATGTGCGGCTGGTGTAATGGATAATAGCTCGGAATTGTTCATCGCAGAGCCGGATTCTAATTTGGTTCCTTATATTCACTTAAGCGCAAATACCCTTGGGAAAGGCATAAAACTATCTCTTATCGTGTTCTAAGCTTGGATGTGCGGCTGGTGTAATGGATAATAGCTCGGAATTGTTCATCGCAGAGCCGGATTCTAATTTGGTTCCTTATATTCACTTAAGCGCAAATACCCTTGGGAAAGGCATAAAACTATCTCTTATCGTGTTCTAAGCTTGGATGTGCGGCTGGTGTAATGGATAATAGCTCGGAATTGTTCATCGCAGAGCCGGATTCTAATTTGGTTCCTTATATTCACTTAAGCGCAAATACCCTTGGGAAAGGCATGAACACATCTCTTATCGTGTTCTAAGCTTGGATGTGCGGCTGGTGTAATGGATAATAGCTCGGAATTGTTCATCGCAGAGCCGGATTCTAATTTGGTTCCTTATATTCACTTAAGCGCAAATACCCTTGGGAAAGGCATAAAACTATCTCTTATCGTGTTCTAAGCTTGGATGTTCGGCTGGTGTAATGGATAATAGCTCGGAATTGTTCATCGCAGAGCCGGATTCTAATTTGGTTCCTTATATTCACTTAAGCGCAAATACCCTTGGGAAAGGCATAAAACTATCTCTTATCGTGTTCTAAGCTTGGATGTGCGGCTGGTGTAATGGATAATAGCTCGGAATTGTTCATCGCAGAGCCGGATTCTAATTTGGTTCCTTATATTCACTTAAGCGCAAATACCCTTGGGAAAGGCATGAACACATCTCTTATCGTGTTGTAAGCTTGGAAGCGCGGGTGGCGTTATGGATAATTACACGGAATTGTTAACCGGAGAGCCAAGTTCCAATACCGGTTGGATTCGTTATATTCAACAACGCCCAAATACTCTTGGGAAGTCTATGAATGTACCTCTCCTCCTCCCAGGCATGGGCTAATTAGTAAGACTTGCATCACTAAAACATTATACTAAAACAAAGCATTCTTACAAACTAAAAATATTTTTTGTTTTAAATAACCTACCAATTGTTTATAAGCTGGGAGTTTACAACATACGCAAACAGAACAATCAAAGCTAATCGTCCAGACCTCTTGATCGAAGACAACAAAAACAGAATTTGCTTTCTTATTGACATGACAATCCCTGCAGATTGTAATGTATCTTTGAAGCTCTTCAAAAACTATCAAAATACAGGGGTATTTAAATGGAAGTCTTTAAATTGGGGCACAATAATTTCAGTAATATTTAAAGCCCTCGGATTTTGGGGAAATGGTTCCGATAGTCTTATTAAAAGGATTCCTGCTATCGCAAGCCTTAAAGAAATAAAATTAAAAATGTACTCATAAATACAGCTCACACATTACGAAGAGTTTATCCATGTGAAAAAGAGCTTTGTCCAAGTGAAATATGTGTGGTCATTTTTTCATTTTTGTTTTTTGTTACAAAGTGGATTAGTGGAAAATTCCATGGTGCTATTTCTAACCTTAGTTTTCTGCTTGTGACCCGGAATGAAATGAGTATACAACAGAATTCAAAGGAAATAATAATAATCATCATCATAATAATAAATTCCATCTATTTCATAAATTTTATATTTTTTGTGGAATAATATACATCCATCGAAAGTTTGGATGTTAAAATGGAATCTTTCATTATATATATATATATATATATATATGTGTGTGTGTGTGTGTGTGTGTGTGTGTGTGTGTGTGATCTTTTATTCGAAAATTATAATATAAATATTTTATAAAATCACTACAAGCACGATGCCTTGATGAGACACCAGAAGTGTTGGAACAAAATGGCTATTTTTGTATTGATTTTAAAACATATTTATGTTATAATTTTTCGAATAAATATTTATATTTGTTCTACTCTGTATTGAGCACTCTTTTAAGAATAGTATTTTTTGGTGATTGGAATCTAATCCGTATACACGAATCCTATATTTGGGTATATATATATATATATATATATATATATATATATATATATATATATATATATAGTGCACAATCCCTCTCTCTCTCTCTCTCTTTCTCTCTCTCTCTTGATATATATATATATATATATATATATAATCTTTCCCTCTCTTTCCATATATATATATATATATATATATGCATATATGTGTGTGTGTGTGTGTGTGTGTGTGTGTGTGTGTGTGTGTGTGTGTGTGTGTGTGTGCTTGTGTCTGTGTGTTTTTAATTAGGCAGCAATTCTCTTTTAGGCATGTCTGATTGAATAAATTACTGACATTGCAACAAATTCAGATTACAGATACTAGAAGCAATTTATATTAAAAAAATTAAAGCCGGCACTGAATAGAATCAAATATGAATGCTGCAGTAATGTTTTGAAATGCCTGTAAAGGAACAGTTTTTTCACGCTTTAATTCGCGCATGTCCATAACATTATGACATGAAAAAAAATACATAAGGGATAATTTTTATTTACGTTCTAATGAACGCTCAGCACATTATCAATCGTCTTGCATTTAAAAGCAGAATGAAAAAATCACGGTAATAGATAACAACGAGCTACTTTTTATAAATACTTATATTAACGAACAACATGTAGTTTTGTACTACGTGCACGCCTGAAGATGATCTTAGTAGAAGATCGAAAGTACTTGGAAAATGAAAATAAAAGAAATTTAAGCAGCTATAGCACATATCTCTCACCCTTTAAAATGAATACACGGAATGTTATTCGTGAGTATGAACGGATTTTGTTAAAAATTAGCAAACATAGTGTCTGTAATTTATTCGAACATGCGTAATAGTGACTCTTTAAGCTAATATTGCACGACTCTTCGGCAGAATTGAGTCACTGTCAGTCACTGTGTGTTTATCTAGATCTAAAAATAAACACGCTAAAATTCACCTTCATTCCTGCCGTGCGCCGACAGCTTAGTGGGAGAAGTTCCGACTGACGCAAATTCAGTCGGGTTTCGATCCTAGCTAGAGGGAACCGGACATCTAGCCACACTGATGAGCTGTGAAACAGCGAAACAGTCTGTCTGTGGATGACAAAAATATTGGCTCCTGAAAAATTAATTTAGGTTGAGCTCTCTGGTTTGAGGTGTGAGTTTGTAAACAGTGACTATTTAAGCTAATATTGCACGAATCTTCGGCAGAATTAAGTCACTGTCAGTTACTGTGTGTTTATCTAAATCTAAAAATAAACACGCTAAAATTCACCTTCATTGCGCCGACGGCTTAGTGGGAGAAGTTCCGACTGACGCAAATTCAGTCGGCTTTCGATCCTAGCTAGAGGCAACCGGACGTCTAGCCACACTGATGAGCTGTGAAACAGCGAAACAGTCTGTCTGTGGATGACAAATATGTATATATATATATATATATATATATATATATATATATCCCGTACATTTATAAACACATATATGAAGTGGTGAGCAGTGAGCATTAAAGCATTCCATACCACATCCCAAACACAGTTTAAGTGTAGCGTCAATCGTCATCTCCTATCTGCTCTTCCTCCAACCCTTCTGTAACCCCATGCGTGATAGTGGCCACCAGCCTTGCTTGGGGTGATACGCTTAAAAAAAATTTAAAAAATCTACGAATAAAAGACAATGATCATGCGTCCCCCACCCCCCAACTCAAGGCCAATTTAATGATGATGTTGATGAGGGAGGTGCTATCTTGATGACATGGGTATCAATAATGTTGATCAGAATTATCTTGAACAGAAAATCATCATCCTCTACCAATGTGTTCTGAGAAAACTCATGATAAACCTTTCCAAAGGCGAAACTATGATCTGGAATTGGAATGAAATCAGTGATGGCACCCACCCTGAATTCACGATAAAGCTTCAGGGTGTGGAATTAATAAATAGCAAAACACTTCAAATATCTCGCCACACGGATCAGTTACGACAAATTTAGTTTAGGAGAAAAGGAAATTAAACAGAATAGGTTGCGCCAGAGATATTGTCTACCAGCCGCGGAAATTACTACGAAACAAAAATATCAGTCTGAAAACTCGAGTTTTGTTCTTAAATAGCCTCGTTATATAGAGGCTTTCATATTCATGTCAAGCATGTCACCAAACCTGTTCAGGAGTATCTCTCAGATGTGTAATGGATAATAGCTCGGAATTTTTAACAGGAGAGCCGAGTTCTAATTAGATTCGTTTTATGCACTTGCGCGCAAATAGACTTGGGAAAGGGATGAACCGATCTCTTATCGTGTTGTAAGCTGGGATGTGCGGGTGGTGTAATGGATAATAGCTCGGAATTGTTAGTCGGAGAGCCGAGTTCCAGTTGGGTTCGTTATATTCACTTACGTGCAAATACCCTTGGGAAAGGCATGAACCCATCTCTTCTCGTGTTGTAAGCTTGGGTGTGCGGGTGGTTTAATGGATAATAGCTCGGAATTGTTCATCGCAGAGCCGTGTTCTAATTGGGTTCCTTATAATCACTTAAGCGCAAATACCATTAGAAAAGGCATGAACCCATCTCTTATCGTGTTGTAAGCTTGGATGTGCGGGTGGTTTAATGGATAATAGCTCGGAATTGTTGATCGGAGAGCCGAGTTCCATTTGGGTTCGTTATATTCACTTACGCGCAAATACCTTTGGGAAAGGCATGAACCCATCTCTTATCGTGTTGTAAGCTTGGATGTGCGGGTGGTTTAATGGATAATAGCTCGGAATTGTTCAGAAGTATCTCTCAGCTGTGTATAACGGCTTTCTTAGATCACTGATTTAAAAAAAAAACTTTGTGCGTGTGAAGTCTGAAGGTTTTGGCAAAGATCATCCTTCTGTGAACATTGTGGACTGTACCAAATAACAGAAACCACATTACTTGAAGATTGTCAATAGCAGCAACAACTAAAATTGATAGTATATATAACTTGATAAAATCAACAATGATATAATCGAGAAGCTGGCATTCCACATCAATATACTGGAAAAACCGACAACAGCCAATATTTCCTGAAAAACTGTTTTAAGAGAAAGATTTTATAAATTCAAACCGAAAACACTTCTAGCTGTTCCGTGAATAAACGTGATATGTTTCCTTGTAGGGAAACGACTAATATTAGCTTTAGCAGTACTATTACTATCATTCAGCTCTTCACGATTGGATGGAGTAGTTGCTCTTCATATCCGGAATATTCGCCGGAAACATTTTTTCCGTAGGAAGATTCGCCGGAAACATTTTTTCCGTAGGAAAATTCGCCGGAAACATTTTTTCCGTAGGAAAATTCGCCTCTGTAATTTTAGCCGTATAAAATTTCGCCTATAGGATTATTGTCGTAAAACAATTTCACCACATATTTTTTCCCGATACCCTTATCTTGAATGTCCCTTTTGGAGTAATGTTCAACTTAATATGCGAAGTACCTTGTTATCAAGTATATAGGGGTGTCTTTTTTGCAGGGTCAAATATCAGAAAAGAAATTAAAAAGTAAACGTTTAATTAAAAAAAGACTATGCATCTATCAATTTAACTGATATTATGTTAACAGAAAGTTTAATGTTAAGTCTGAAATATGAAATTGCGTGACGTAGGTTCTGGTGTCAAGTTGAAATTTTTGCGCTCCTCATTGGCGAGGATGAATGATGTGGGATTTTGATCCTATGACTTCGCTTATTAAGATGTTTAAATCGAAGTAACAATAGTGTGAGCCAGATATACTTGATAACAAGGTATTTGTCATTAAAAATGCGACGAAATTGTCTTACGGTAAGAATCAATACGACATAGTTTTCTACGGCGAAAATTCCTGATGCGAGTTTTCCTACGGCAAAAATGTTTACGGCGAATGTTCCTAGAACCAAGTAAAAAGCCGTGTCATTTATATAGTTACCAGGGTATGGCCATCTATACTATATCGTATGTGGGTTTTTTTTCTGTTTTTTTGTGACGTCTCGTTGCGTTCACTCGCTATGGGAATCGTTCAATTTTCCATTAGCCTGAATTTACATGTGCCATAAATGCAATTTGTATTTTCAGTGATTATCTTCATTTTCTTCTCTCGTTTTTCTTTTCTTCTTCATCTACTTTTTATTTCCACTTTTGTTTCCATTTTATTTCCCGGTGTTTTCGTATACGGTCACATCAAGTTGAAACAGCCGTTCGCGTACGCGTTCGTACCAAAATGGGTGATTCCGCTTAGTAATACCAGGTGCTGTAAGCTTGGATGTGTGGAAGTGATAATAGTTCAGAATTGTGACTCGGAGGACCGAGTTCTAATTTCCGATGGGTTCGTTATATACACTTACGAACAAATACCTTTGGGAAAGTTAGGAATCCGCCTCTTTTACATGAAGTATTAAACAAATTAAAAACTGTTCCCGCCAAAATAATAGTTACAACAAACTACAACAATCAACCCCAAAATTGAACAAATAGCTTTAATTATCTTCCCTAACAAAAACAAAACTATTAAATTAGCTATATAAACAAATTTTTACTACGTTAATAAAAACACCGATCAAAATAAAAATAAAATAAATATATAAGATAAAAAATAAAAATAAAAAATAAAATAAAATAAAACAAGCAAAATAATTTAACCCAAATAAATGAATAAACAAATAAACGACTTCCGGTAAATAACCGCCAAAATAGACTAGTCACAATGCACCACTGACCAGTATATATAAATAGCCGAGAAAAAATAACGTGCACTCTTGGCCTGACGATTGTATCTAGCATGAAACAGACTGTCGCCTCTAAGTGTTGACTTCTATGTTCACTTTCATATATATATATATATATATATATATATATATATATATATATATATTGAACTGTGTGTTTTAAAGAGAATTATTATTATTAATTTTATTGTTGCTATTGTTGTGCGAGGTATCGGGGTCTATGAGTTAAAAAGGCACTACAGGAGAGTATCTATGAACATTTGCGACGTGTCGTTTCGATTGGGAGGATTTTGCAGATGATATTTGCAGTTCCACACAAAGTCATCATTGCTAGCTCTGAGATGCTGCTGTGCCCAAGAATTTTACTCACATGATTTATTATTATTATTATTATTATTATTATTATTATTATCTTCTCCTTTTACTTTCTCTTTAGTGCAGTCCATTCTCTTTCTAAGTGCCGTTTTCCTCCAGGACATGAATGATAATGGCCCTCTTCAACTTCCTCTCCTTTGTGGCTCTTAGTAAGGTTTGGCTTTTCGCTCAATCATTCTCAAAGACCTAATAACAAAAGGTGATTTTGTTGTTTTTCGCAACCACATTCTACCGATTTCTATCGCGATGATGACATTATTATTATCATCATTATTATTATTATTATTATTATTATTATTATTATTATTATTATTGCTGTTGTTGTTGTTGTTGTTGTTGTTGTGTGAGGTATCATCTTGGAGAGAGTAATTTTAAGTGCCTAATAAACAGGTCCCCTCCGGGATCTATGAGTTAAAAAGACGTTGTAGGAGAATTATGACGTTTCGTTTCGATGGATAGGATTTTTGCATTTCTACACAAAGTCATCATTTCTAGCTCTGAGATGCTGATGTGCGCAGGAATTTTACTCACATGATTTTCGTACCCCTTCTTTATTATACCCAGTGTCCTTATCACAATAAGGATAATCGGACTTTTAAGTTTTCACATTTTTGTTCCTCCGATTTGCCCGTCCTTATAATTTTACAGTATTTGACTTTCGTTTTTAGAAACACTGATATCCTGCGGACAAGTCATATCAATTAGTAGGCGAGATTCTTCTTTGAAATCTTTCATGACTACGTCTGGTCTATTTGAATCAATTTTCCTGTCTGTAAGGATTGGGCAATTTCATAGCACCCATCAACATTGATATTTATTATTTTATTAGATTTTATTATTATTTTATTTCCTTTGATTTCTGGTGTGTACGCATTTCTTTCCGGGTCCCGCCTAGCGACCTAATGTTAGAAATGTTATCATGACATTTTCCACTGAACAATTAAAAAGAAAAACACATATTTTACATGGGTAAAGCCTATAGTAACGTGTGGAATGTAAGTCGTGAGAATAATATTTTGTATTTCTTTAAGGCATAGGCTTCCAGAAATCTCTTCAAGTAGTCTACTGGAATTTTTTCCAACGAATCCGAGGGCTGCAACTACAACAGGGATTGTTGATGTTCCCATGTGCCACATTTTTGAGATTTCGATTTCAAAGTCTTGTATTTGATTTTGATAGTTTTTGAAGAGATTTAAAGATACATTGCAGCCTGTAGGGATTAGCATATCAATAAGGAGGCAATTTCTTTTTTTGGTCTCTAATCCCGATGTCTGGGCGATTAGCTTTGATTTTTATGTCTGTGTGTATTGACAGAACAATCAAATCGCCCAGAAATTATTATTATTATTATTATTATTATTATTATTATTATTATTATTTCATGTTTTTTGGCACAGATCATCATCCAGTTTTCTGTAGTTTCCAGGTATCTTTGAGGACTCATTGTTGTGGTTTTGTAAGGCGGTTCTCGTTGAATTAATCCTCTACCACCTTCGGATATGGTCACATACAAACGATCAACATCAGCTTTGGGATGATGCATGCAGTGACAAGTGAGAAGCTTTCTCGTTTTAACAGCCATCTTAATGTCAGTTATGGTCCAGTTAAGGATGTTGAAACTGTATTACACCACAGCGGCAGCCAAGGTGTTTATGGCCGATATTCCGTTCTGTGAATTCAACTCTGTATTTAACACGAAAAGTATACACTTGTGGCATTGTTTCCTTGCGTTCCCCTACATTTGGACCTGCTGTATTCCGTCTCCTTCGCCGAATTCTAGCCATTTATAGGCTTCTTATTGTTCCAGTTCCCTAATCTTTGTGACGCAAACTAGATCTAATGTGTGTGCTTCCGTAATTTTCCCTTACTTGAATCTTACTTTTGCACATTTATCTAATCCGAAATCCATACCGATCTCATCACTAAAATCATTTTCCAATATTGAGGATACCCTTCAACTTTTGATTTTCGTTTTTCAAAGCGATTGATATCATCCATGTAGAATAGATTACTAAATACTTTCTTTTTTGGCTTTGTATCCATAATTATTACTGTTCAGTTAATGCTAAAGGAAGTTTAATTAAAGACAGATCAGAAGAGGCGACAGGGAGTCTCCTTAAAAGATTCCTCGTCGGATATTCAAACAATTGGAAGTGACAATACCTTTGGTTTGATTTTGGTCTAATCTGATTTTTCACAATTCCATGCTATATTTAAGGAACTTTACTACCATTGAGGAGACTTTATACATTTACAAAGCCTTAAGGATCCAAGAGAATGGCACACTATCAAAGACTTTACAGTAATCTATCCAATCTGTTGTGAGACCTTTTCCTCTAATGTTCTTGGATCATTTTGATTATTAGTTTTTTTATCTTTGCAACGATATCAATCTGTTCGACGTCTCTTCTCTTCCAAGGAAAGGATGTTGTTTGCATCGAGAAGAGAGTAAGTACAGTTCGTCAGGAAAGACGTGATCAATTTATGTGTGGTCGACAGAAGATTTCATTTTTTGGACCATCTGCTGCGCCCGTTTTTCGTAGGAGATATGATTCATCCCAGAATTGCATTGGATTATTAACACTGATAAAATGAATAGTTGAGTAGCATGTCATTATCTGGGGATTTATATTTTAGGGATTTTGTTAGATTTTACCTAACATTATATTTTTATATTCTTCGAGAGGTTTAACCGTCATTCTTGATTATGCTCCTTTGTTACACTTTCCATTGGGATTATATTCTTTTGGGTTGGTCCAAATATTCTTCCGAAGGTTTTGCACTTCTTCAATAGATGGTGGATTTTTATGTTTTATAACTGCTTTCCCAAATTCCCTAGAAATCTTCTTGGGATCCGTTTGAAATTTATTATTTTGTCGATAGAATCTACAACACTTTTCCTATCGTCTTGCTCTCTGTGCCTTCAATTGCAGTTTCTGTTAAAGTATTTTCATTGATTGTTAGAAGTTCATTTACTGCTTTAGTTTTACATTTCTGCTTTGATCTTCTTGCTTTTCTGTGTTGAAACCTTTAAATTCCTTCAAAACCTCATTTGGTATCAATAACTCACACCTGATTTCCTCAACATTTAAGATATTTATCATTAGTTGATACTTGCAAGCATATGAAATTGTCCGGCATCCCTTCTGTTCCAGAGGAAGAATTTTGTTTTCATTCAGAAAAGAGTAAGTACAATTGGTCAGGATAGACGTGATCAATTTATATATGGTGGACACATGTTATTGGCCTATAGTTTTTTGTATCTTCTGTCTCACCTGTTTTTGGTAAGAGATATGTAATACCTTCATTGATCCATTCACTGGGGTTATTAATTAGCATTCATAATGTTTGCGCAAGAGTTTTGTGGATTGATGAAAGATGATAGCGCCAATAGTTTGGTTACCTTGTTATTGCATGGGGATTTCCATTTTGGAGAATTTGTCAGAGCTTGTTTCCATTCTTGTACAGGTCTATTGTTCATTCTTTCTTGTTCTCGGTTGATTCACTCTGCACTGGGATTATATTCCTTTCGATTGCTCCAAATATTCTCCCTAAATCCTTGCACTTCCTCAATAAATGCTGTTTATTTTTATTTTTTTACTTCTGTAACTTCTTTTCTTTTCTTGCAAATCTTCTTAAGTCCCGTTTGGAATATCTTATTTTGTCGATAGAACCTACAATACTTTCCATATTGTTTGTTCTCGGTGCTTTTAATTGCAGTTTCTGTTTACATCAGCTTGTTTCGCAGAGTATTGGCCATGAAAAGGCCTATCTTGCAACCATTGTTGCATTAGGTAGATTGCATTTGCATTTGCTTTTTTCTAGATTCTTTGCCGCTGCAGTCGGGGTATTATGGTTTATTTGAACTACTTCATCCGCGTAAAATTCCATTTAGAATTTTTGGGCTTCCTTTATTTCTGAATAAGGTTTTATTTTATTTCTCTCGTGTTCTTTCGCATAGATCATCATCCAGTCTTCTCTAAATTTCCAGCTATCCTTGAAGACCGATTGTTGTAGTTTTATAAAATAGTTCGAGTTAAACTTATCCTCTACCTCCTTCGGATCTGCACTCTGGGTGCATGCTGTGGCAAGTTAGAAGCTCTCAGTTTATTTCTCAGGACTTCTGATCTTAATTTTTTGGAAGTTAATTATTATTATTATTATTATTATTATTATTATTATTATTATTATTATTATCTTTCCTACGGTTTTTGTTTTTAACTTGAGATCTTGCATTACGGGTATTCCTCATCTAGTTGTACGATCTCAATCAGTGAGCACCTTTCACGGAATATTTTCCTTACCAAGCAACACAGACTTCTGGAAACAATTTGGTAGTAGGCTTTATCCGAATTTTCTTGATATGGGAGTTTAGGGTCGATGAAATAGACCACAGCGCCCCAATGATAACTGCGAGATTAGTGGCCGGAACGTCCTATTTACTGGCAACAATAGGGAGATCACTGTATTACTTGAACCTGTCAACTTCTTTGACATTGTGGTCACTATGATTAGCTATGTCGATGAGGTGAAATTTTATTGCTTTTTTGTCACCAACGCTGATGTTTGGCTTGAACGCAGTCCGGTGCGATGCTGACATCTCATAAGATCTCTTGCTGGTCGTGGTACATGTTCTCGTCGACTTCCGATATTTTCCATACATGCATCAATACAATTATTATTATTATTATTATTTTATTGCTTTTGATTCATGGTGCATACTCGTTTCTTTCCGGTTCCGAACCAGAGACCTAATGTCAGAAACGGCATCATAATATTTTCCGCTGCGCAGTTTTTGAGGAAACAATAGTTAAGATCACATAAATTTTACATAGATAAAGCCTTTCTTAATTGGGAGTACAATTTTATTATTATTATTATTATTATTATTATTATTATTATTATTATTATTATTATTATTATCTTTGTTGTTGTTGTTGTTGTTCTTTTCAATCATAGCCATATGTTATGGTCCAGGTTCCTTGTACCACGGTGATGGTCCAAGGTAGAACCAATGAAGAATAACTCGAACACAGGTATGGAATAACACAGATATATTACAAACAGAATATGTACAAAAGAAGTAGAAGTGTTAGTAATAATAATCAGGTTAGCTTAGAGAGAACTATGTTGTCTCGACCAGTATCACTATTCCAATGTCTTACAGTAATCGTCTGACGCGACTCTGTCACTGACTGACTGGCCGACTGCATGACTCACTCACTCACTCACTGACTCTCACTACTGCTTCCTCTTGAGGCGCAGTATTTATGGTGTACGGGATATGAGCAATAAAATAAATCAAACATTTTTCTGCGTTTCTTGTCTCTGCAGGCGATGAAGGCTCTCCACCATTTCCTGCCCATTGTAGCTCTTAGTAGGGTTTATTCTTTTTGCTATCGCTCCTAATCCCTGTTCTGCCCACCATTTACACAAGTCCATAGGTAGGTTGTTCTCTTTTCTCCGCTGTTCCTCTTACCTTTATTATGTCAAGTGTCACACTGAGTGTACACGAGTGTCAAATTCTCCAAGCCCGCCTTATGTGCCCTGAAATTTCAACTGTCTTATTCACGATGTTTATTTTCTTTCATTCAGCTAAAGATGGTGAGAGCCGATGCCGGTTCTGACCAGTTCAAATTCTAAAACATCCGTCATAAACAGAATATCGAATGAGGCAAGAGAACACGATAGTACATCGAAGACGATGAAGGAAATAGCAATTACTGGAAGTTTCACCACAGATTTTGACATGTCAACAATCAGGAATTGGAATGCAAACCAAATACACAGGTTACAGAGTGTATGGGAGGTTGCAGTAGCAGATAGACCAAAGTTCAGCATCAATTCCTGAAAGCAGCTGTCAACAACAGCGCACGCTAGTTCATTTCCTGCGAGAAACGGTACTAAAAAATGTATAAAAATTTGAAACAATTATTTCTTTACGTGAATGTGTCAACTTCCAATAAAACGAACTGCTAACGATCATGTTATACAGGTTGTCCTTAAAGTCGTGACACATAGGAAATCTCAATTATACAATATTCTTTTTACCTCCACATATTAAACATGGTTTTGTCTAAAGAAGAAAAATTTGACTTCTCTTTCTGGGTTATGCAAAAGAAGGTGTACTCAATGAAAATCACAGATTTAACACACTTGATTGAACAATTAAAGAATGAATGTGCTAAAATTGTTGGCAATGTTGAGTTATTGCATAGAGTGCACGTGAATATTGCAAAGCGCATCAACCTTTACATCACAAATGATAAAAATCATACTGAAGATGTTATTTGTTAATACTCCAAATCAATAAAATATTGAACATTTAATTTCTTGGAAATAAGCATTTTTACCAAGGACACATGGCACAGCGGATAAAGGCGTTGGTTAGATCCAGTGACAGGAACCAAAGAGTTGTGAGTTCAATACCTGGTCAAGGCAGTGGAGAGCTTGGAGAGGGGAATTATCAGGAGATAACTGATAGCTGACATCCATTAGACACGTGGAACTAGAACAGTCTACACCAGCAAGCGAAATAAAGGGTTCAGTTCGACATTCCAATCACCTGAAGAAGGTAGGAGAGTACATCGGCCGAAACGTTGTGATAAATATGGCAACAAAGATGACGACAATAATCCGAATAATGTAAATAGTGTACATAATACCTCATCTCATAAATATAGACAGATACTGAATGGCCGAAACGTTGTGTTAAATATGGCGACAAAGATGAGGACAATAATCCGAATAATGTAAATAGTGTACATAATACGTCATCTCAAAAATATAGACAGATACTGAAAGGCCGAAACGTTGTAATAAATATGGCGACAAAGATGAAGACAATAATCCGAATAATGTAAATAGTGTACATAATACCTCATCTCAGAATTATAGACAGGTGTACAAGTTTATAAACAAGTTGTTAATGATGGATTCTATGAATATTAATAGGTCTTAGATATTATATTAATATTCCTAAGATATATTTTGGGATCTGTTTTAATCGAGGTCAGTGTGTTTAAGCAGATGTTTAGCTGTATGGATACACTTAGCAATTAGTTTGTTTCTCTTGTTATTTCAGTGTTTTAATATAAGCTTCTCCAACAGAAACAAGTTACATCTGTTTCTCTTTCCATAGCATGGTTTAGATTTCTCCCAAGTAATGGTTGGATTCTTATGGTTGTTTTTTAATCGCCAAACATACTTTGAATGTATTGTGCAGTTTTTGTATTTAATATTATTCAATGTCATTTTGTTGGGGTAAAAGCGCGATTTCCAGCTGTTTTCAGTGGATCCAAATTAATATTTAACATCATCGTCTGAATTCATCCTAGCTTTGTAGACTATGTCTTCGATCATGCACTGGCCATTTAAAGGGAAGGTTACGATTTTACGGTTGTTTCATTGACTTTTAGTAGGATTATTATTTAGTGTTTTGTTTTTGTGTTTGCTTAATATATTATTGTTATGTTGCGGTATATAATTATCGATTTTTTTGTACAGCTATAGCTTACCTTAATATTATTTTTGTTGAAAATCTTTTTAGTGCTGGAGAATGACAAAAGTGTTTGTGAATTAGATTCAGGAAAATTCTATCTCCATTAGTTTGGACGTTAGTACTGTAAGGTCTGTTAAACAATATTATGTTACGTTTGTGTTGTCTTATCTTACTTTTGTCTTTATTGGGTTTTTTTCTTTCTACATACTTTAATTTCACTTTATAGTTGCTATATTCTAGAGCTGTAGTATATCTAGATCTATTATCGTCAAATATTTCTTTGTTACTGGAGTTGGACGATAGCCTAAATTGTACTGCTTTGTGTAAATTATCAAGGATCCTTCTATGGTAGCTGGATTTTTTGTCGACGTACCTGTATGAATCTTTAGTGTACGGTTTCTAACTTATATCAGAGTGTATTCTCGGGAATCTGACTGCGTTTTTACGTGGTCTATAGGGAATTTTTGCCCGAGCCTACGGGCTCGGATACCCCACTTTAAACTCGGCCTTGTGGCACATGTTGATGCGTGGGGCAGCGGGTAAATAATTATACAGGGCCTTTCTCAGATCAAATGTAACGTCTAGGAAATTGATCACGTTAGCGTTAGTATTGGTAGTACTTTTTAGTTTATGGTCCTTAAAAAATTTTATACTAAGTCTAAAGTGATCAATTAGTATTAAATTATTTAAAACTTTGCGGCCTTACTATGGGTGAAAATACATAAGCTCCCTTTTTGTTTCCATTTGCTCTAAAACTTTGTTTTGGTCACGTTTCCGGTCAATGTAATTCTCAGTATCCTTCTGTAGAACTACATTCCTGCTGCTTCAAGTCTATTCTCCATCTGCCCTATAAGAGTAGCGATTTTACATAACAGCCCAGTACTCTTTTCGTTGTTTCTCGGTCAGCTATTCCTACTGTGTATTCGCTTTTATTTTTCAGTCTTTCTCCAGGCTCCTCTCACTATCAAAAATTTTAAATCATCTGTCCACAAAACATTTTGCTAAATTACGAATACTTTGTATAAGAAATATTATATATTTGCCCCCATTAACTCTTCAGTAGACTTTTTGAGATTACCTAAAGTACTGGTGATTTGATTCAGATCAAAAAAGAATATCATTCGATTTTTCAAAAACGTGTTATACCATCTGGTTTAAGCATGATTGGAAAAATATTCACCTTTCAACAAAACATGGATCCAAAGCATTCTTCAAGATTATATCAAAGTTACCTCGAGTGAAAAATAGGAAGAGAATTTTGTAAATTATAACTTGGCCGCATGAATCTCCGAACCTCTCCCCCATTAAATAATTATGGTATGAAATGGATAGGAGAGTTCAAAGAGAATACGCAAAATGTGAGTGTGAGATTTTTTTAGTGGTTGAAGAAGGCTTGGGAAGGTGTGTCATCTACTTATCTTCAAAAACTTTTGGACAGAATGCCAAGAATTTGTAAAACAGTAATTAGGGCGGATTGTCGTTTTATTGACAAAGCAAAATATGATGCTGTTGTGTGATAATCTTTTATAGTAAAGTGCTTATTTTTGTCTAAAAAAAAATTAAATAATAGTCTAGAAAACTACTATTTTTATAGAGAACTGTATTCTCCCTTGACTTCCTCAGAGGTCGTATTTTATTGGTTAAAACTAGCATAGGAATGTCAGAGAGATAGAAAGGGATTTCAGGCAGTTTTACACATTATACTCAGTAGATGTGGTTATTTTGTGTCTCGAGGAACTTGCTTCACAGTGGGGGTGATAGAGCGACCCCCCACTGGCTAGTTAAAAATGTACACGTCGACGTGTTTAATAAAATAGATAAGTTTAAAATTCTTTTTGTTGAAGTTTTCATTTTTACCTCTGAACAAACCAATTAGCGATCACCCGGCCGGAGAATAACAGAGAGAAGAATGCAACGTATGAGTAAATCAAGACCGTCGCCCCAAGACTACCGCCAGCACGAAGGGGTATGCAACATTTTGCTGTTTGTTGCTCAGTATCATGATGATGTTAAATAATAGTTTCAGACTATTATTTTTTTGTGGCAGTGTATTTTGGCGCAGACCTTCTGAGGCTGACCTTTAAGGTCAGATGGTAGACAAAGTAGGGATGTCGATTTTGATTGGCTGAGCCGAACGTGGAAATGTTAGAGAGATAGAAAGATAGAAAGTTATGTTTTACGCCTGTAAGAATGTAGAAGTGTTAATTTCGTGTGGAAACTGATCCCGAGTGGCTACTTTAAAATGTACACGTCGACGTGTTTAATAAAATAGATAAGTTTAAAATCTCTTTTGTTGAAGCTCTCATTTATTGACGAACTAAAAGAACAACTAGCGGTCACCCAGGCAAGCGAAGAAAGAGAGGAAGACAACTTTATTATGATCGCCTCAAGACCGTCAACCAAAAAACCTCACCAAAAGAGAGAGAAGATGCAACGTTATGAGTGAATCAAGACCGTCGCCCAAGAGGCACGCTGAACGAGCGGGCTATACAACATATACGTTATTTGGCACAGTTGACCAGCTCCTTCCAACGACGGAAGAAGCAAGAAGATGTGAGGCCGATGCTTTAGGGACGTGTATTTCAGTCGGTCCCATTTATGTGACGGTGAATCACAGATTGTGTGTGCTTGAAATGTTTATGGGTGACAAAAAGCGGATTAAAGAACATTGTCGAGTGGAAGTTTTGGTAAATACAGTATTGCCAGAAGCTATTAGTCAACCTCCCCGAACGAGGCTCTACCCTTCGGCGGAGCCTCGTCCGGGTTCCTCCCTGAGCAGAGGCAGATAGTTCCCCTCTGCCTCAGAGGCAGATAGTTCGACCGGCTAGGTGAGTCATCCAAAAAAGACTGAACTCACACGATGTTCATTAACACGCCCACGTGTGTAAAATGTGGCACAAGGCCGGTTTAATGTGGGCTTTCCGAGCCCGTAGGCTCGGGCAAAAATTTTTCGTAGAACCCGTATAAACGCGATCGGGTTGGTCAACCTCACCGAACGAGGCTCTGCCCTTCGGCGGAGCCTCGTCCGGGTTCCTCCCTGCCCAGAGGCAGAGAGTTCCTTTCTGCCTCAGAGGCAGAGAGTTCGACCGACTAGGGGACTCCTCCAAAAAAGACTGAATCTCACACGATGTTTAACAACACGCCCACGTGTGTCGAATGTGGCACAAGGCCGGTTTAATGTGGGCTTTCCGAGCCCGTAGGCTCAGGCAAAAATTGCTCGTAGAACCCGTATAAACGGGATCGGGTTGGTCAACCTCCCCTAACGAGGCTCTGCCCTTCGGTTCCTCCCTGCCCAGAGGCAGAGAGTTCCTTTCTGCCTCAGAGGCAGAGAGTTCGACCGACTAGGGGACTCCTTCAAAAAAGACTGAATCTAACACTGCTGCTTCCTCTTGAGGCGCAGTATTTGTGGTGTACGGGATAGTCCATTACTATTATAGGTAAGTTCCCATAACAACATGCCATATCAAAATGACATTTTTTCGGTTTTGGTAAACTGTGTATACTGTTGCCAGAAAGCTCATTGAGTATGCAAAAGTGTGCAGTTAGAGACAAAATTTAATATATATATATATATATAGATAAAAAAACGTATAATAATAGAGAAGGCTACACCAATCTATCAAAACAATTTGGAGTGCAATTCTCCCCCCACAACAAATTATTTATAAATAGAAGACCTTTAGTATGACGGTATCACAATCAAGAAATGGCCGCCCATGAAAAGAAAACCTGCAAGAGCAAGTAAACATCTTGTTCGGCCAGCCCAGGTATATCCTCCTGTGACCTGTGGTTCTCTGGCCAATGTCAGATTTAGTGTGACGAAAATTTGAACAATGGCGGACATTATGGTAGAATGCCTAGAAAAAAGTCACTGCTTACAAAATAGCACAAGCATGCTGGTCTCAACTATGCCAAGGCTCATATTAATAAACTAGAAACATTCTGGCAAAAGGTTTTATGATCAGATGAGACCAAATTAGAGCATTTTGGGAACAATAGATAGACCTGGCGAACAACTAATACGGCTTTTAAAGAGAAGAATTTGATACCAACCATTAAACATGGCGGTGACCGCATTATGATTTTTGGATATATATATATGCATGTATTTATTATAATTTTTTCATATAGACAAAAACATTTACTCACTACAAATATGCAACTCCGTTTCGGTGCATTTCAACTGCACCTCTACTGCTGAGAATCAGAATTGGTTAACATTGTTCTACTATCAGTATCGATGCCTCATTTGGATTAATGCTATGAACGTTAGAATTTATATATTTTTCGTTCTCATTGCATCGGATATATATGTATCTATGTATGTACATGTGTATGTATGCGCATGGGTAGAGATTAACTGACGTTTTCTTTTTTTTTTCTCCTTTTGCCTATGGCGACAGGTGTACTAATCTGACAATGTTCAACCTTTTGACTGACTTCCCTTTAAACTTTAAAATTTAACTTTTTATCTAGTGTCGCCGACGAAACTAACCTGGCCGTTTGTCTCGAAAAGGACCCCCAGTCGCTTGTGGAATGGGGCAGGAATTGGCTGGTTAACTTTAATGCCTCAAAAACAAAACTGCTCTCTATTACTCATCAGAGAGAACCATCCCTGCCTCCCATTAGAATATCTGATGCTCAACTACACGAGATCACCTCTTTGCGACTGCTCGGTATCACTGTCTGCTGACCTGAGATGGAACGAATACATTGAGTCAATAGCTTTGTCCACCACAAGGAAAGTCGGCTCCCTGTGCCACTCCAGGAATTTTTTCTCGTTAGAGTCAATCCTTCAAAATCTATAAATCAACCATTCACCCTTGCATGGAGTATTGCTGTCATATATGGTCTGGAGCCCTTCTGTTTGTCTCAAGGTCCTTGATAAATTCAAAAACGGATATGCAATGTAATTGGCCCTGATCTGCCATCTCGTCTGTAGTCGATCTCTCACAGACGTGCCGTCGCCTCCCTCTGTCTTTTTACAAATACTTTCATGGTAACTGCTCCGAGGAGCTGCTTTCGCTGGTTCCCAGACCTCATGAATTTAAGCGTTAAACTAGGCTGGCATATCTCTCTCTCTCTCTCTCTCTCTCTCTCTCTCTCTCTCTCTCTCTCGCTCTCTCTCTCTCTCTCTCTCTCTCTCTCTCTCTCTCTCTCTCTCTATCTCTCTCTCTCTCTCTCTCTCTCTCTCTCTCTCTCTAAACTGTTAAATGTAGCCGTCTCTTCAAAGCAGATTTTACAAATATACAACGCTGCACTGGAAACAATGTAAATGGACAAACCCTTGGGAAACATCACAGAAGTTAACAAATCCCATATACACATCAGCTTTAGCAGCTTCTGGAAAGCTTTGAGTCAAGACAATGAAATAAATTAACAACAGACAAAGAGAGCCAGTTTGGAAGGCAAAACTGTTGCGAGAAATAAAGGAAATCAGATGTGAGATTTCTATATTACACGCAAGAAGATCAAGCAAAAAAAACTAAATCACTAAATGAAATTCCACCAATCAAGGAAATACTGAAACAGAAACTTCAGTTAAAGGCACAGAGAACAAGACGATACGAAAAACGTTGTAGATTCTATCGCCAAAATAAAATATTCCAAATGGAACTTAAGAAATTTTACAGGAAAATTGGAAAAGCAGCTATACATGTCAAAAGGTCAACATCTATTGCCAAAGTGCAGAATATTTAAAGCAGACGAAACTAATATAACCCAAATGCAGAATGGATCCAACGTGAAGAAGAACAAATAGTGGATAAACCTCTGAAAAACTGGGAAAATATAACCGCAAATAATGTTAGGCAAACTCTAACAAAATTCCAAAAACGGAAATCCCCAGGAAATGATAAGGTGCCAAATTTCAGGCTCTATCATCTCTCATCAATCCATAAAGCCCTTGCACAAACTCTATAAATGCTTATAAATAATCCAAAGGAAATCTAGGAATTGATAACTGAAAGTATTACATATATCATTCCAAAAACGAGTGAAACAGATGATACAAAAAATTATAGACCAATCACATGCCTGTCCACCACGTATAAATTGATCACGTCTGTCCTGACAAACAGTACTTACTCTTTTTTCGAAGCAAACAACCTTCTTCAACTGGAACAGAAGGGATGCAGCGAAGGTTCATATTGTTGCAAAGATCAACTACTGATAAACAAAATGATCCTGGAAAATTGCAGGAGACGATGTAGAAATCTTAGGGCAGCGTGGGTTGATTATCGTAAAGCCTTTGATAATGTGCCACACTGTTGGATCCTTAATACTTTGGAAATGTACAAAGCTTCCTCCGTGGTGGTAAATTACCTTAAGTACAGCATGGAAATGTGGAACACCACACTATACCTAAATCACACCATAGGCACTGCCATCTCCAACCATCTGAGTATCCGACGTGGAACCATTCAAGGAGACTCCCTCTCATCCCTTCTGTTTTGTATGTCCTTAATTCCCATTACTCATGAACTAAACAACAGTGGCTATGGTTATAAACTAGACAAAGAATATTCAATCACCTACTCTACATGGATGATCACAATCTCTTTGGCAAAGACGTCAATGAGTTGAAGGGCCGCCTCAATACTGTAAAATGTTTCAGTGACGACATATGTATGGATTTCGGATTAGATAAATGTGCAAAAGTAACATTCAAGAAAGGGAGAATTACAGAAAACAAAGTAAATAATAATAATAATAATAATAATAATAATAATAATAATAATAATAATAATAACAAAATGCAGATTCTGTGATAAATATCCAGAAACAACTGATCATCTTGTATCAGGTTGCACGATATTGGCACCCACTGAATATAAAACCCGGCATGACAGAGTTGGCCAATATCTGCACTGGAAAATTTGCAACTCCTACGGGAAGGAAACTGAAACAAACTGGTACGAACACCACCCTGACCCGGTTACGGAGATAGGACCCGTTACAATTCTATGGGACTACACAATACACACTGACAGAACAATCAAAGCCAACCGGCCAGACATTGTTATTAAAAACCACAAAGATAAACAAATGCCTCTTTATTGATATGGCAGTCCCTGCAGACTACAATGTATCTTTGAAGATATTCGAAAAGCTGTCAAAATACAAGGACCTTAAAATAGAAAAGTCAAAAATGTGGCACATGGGAACATCAACAATCCCTGTTGTAGTTGGAGCCTTAGGATTGGTTGGAAAAGATTCCAGTAGACTAATTGAAGGGATCCCTGGAGGTCCATGCCTCAAAGAGATACAAAAAAATATTCTGAACAAGTACAGCCCACACTTTACGAAAGGCTTTATCTATGTAATATTTTTTTTTCAGTGTCATGATACAATTTCTAACATTAGTTCTCTGGGCGGGACCCGGAAAGAAATGTGTAAACGGCAGATATAAAAGGAAATAATAATAATAATAATAATAATAATAATAATAATAATAATAATAATAATAATAATAATAATGCTTATTGATAGCAGTACCATAAATATTATCGAGAAATTGTCCAAATACAAGTGCCTGGAGATCAGGATTAACACGAAGACTGAGACGGTGCCAACAGGAATTGGATCTCTGTGCTTCGTGAGAAAAGAAATGAACAGTGTCCCAGGTAACATCAACATACAAGTTGCCCAGAAAATCGCCTTATTAGGAACATCCCATACACTAAGAAATGTGCTATCAATTAAATGGTAATTCTCCTATACGGACTAAAGACCATAATTTGAACCCGGCTCTACAGGATACAAAGCAGGAAACAACGAACAAACAATAATCATAATAATAATTCCTTTGTGAACTTCTGAATGAATATACTATACTTACCTTCTGTAAAAAGCATAGGTGGACATTATTTACATTAGTCGGACTATTGTCCTCATCTTTGTCGTCATATTTATTACAACTTTTCGGCCGTTGTACGTTCCGGCCTTCTTCAGGTGGATGGAATGTCGAACTGAACCCTTGATTTCGCTTATTGGGGTAGACTGTTCTAGTTCCACGTGCCATGTTTAATGGATGTCAGTTATCTCCTGTTAATTTCCCTCTGAAAGTTCTCCACTGCCTTAACTGGTTATTGAACTCACACTCTTTGGGTCCTGTCACTGGATCTAACCAACGCCTTTATCCACTGTGCCATGTGTCGCTCAAGCTCGACCTGTACCAAATGGCTTCACCCCACGTACTTTAGACACATTAACATAGGAACAGTCGGAATACTTTTTGATCATATCTCTTATAGATAGATAGATAGATAGATAGATAGATAGATAGATAGATAGATAGATAGATAGATAGATCCTCGTCAAAAATACAACTATAGGTAAACATGAAAACAATAAACAAAAATTAAAAATTCTTGAAGTTATATACATAAAACAGTTGAAACCTAACCTGAGAAAAATAAACTATGAAGTCTCCACAAATATTCGGAAATGCCTATAATTAATAACAGAAGCTATTGGTTTATCCCAATGGCTTCCCATACTTAATACTTCTCGTTTTCACTCTCGCGTTGGCATGTGTGGCGTCACGATCTGCGGTGCGATTTTCGCTTCCGCGTCTCGTATACACGAGTTTGTCGCTGCTTGGAAATCTTTCATGAAACAAAAACAGATTTTTATTATTGTTTTGTCCCTGTATTGTTTAATATATTGAAATATAATTGTCATCTTTGGTAATGGCTTATGTAAGCCGAAAGCTTAGATAGGATTAAAATATATGTATCAATATGGTGATTTTCTTTCGTCTTTCAATGATAATGTTATTAAGCTTACCAGACGATATGAAAGGAATTTTACTTAAAATAAATAGACAAAACTTGTCCATATTATTTAATGAAACAGGCATCAATATTTCGATAGATAGATAGATAGATAGATAGAGAGATATTCCTTCCTCAGTATTGGTGACGCTCACAGAAATTAAATCTGTTGGAAGACCTTTGTTTATTGTACAAAAACTAGACATCCACACAGTGTCAAAAGCTACTAACTTCAGCAAAGTTGTCAAAAACTGACCAAACAAGAACTAAAGTCAATATATTCAAATTCATAGGCTTCGAACCAGGACGAAACAACCGGTCAAGCAAGCATCTGACGTCCCACCTCCGGTCAACTACTGTCCCGATTGAAAACTAGCATTTACCTGCCTCAGTCGTTCTATTTATGTTTCTGTTTGTTCGGTCGTAATCACACAGGACCTTGATATCGATCTGTCCAGGTGGTCAACGGAGACAGGTTGTGCGTTTCTCTTAACAGTGTATCGATTTCTGGAGATTTCCAATTTTTCTCTCGCGAGAAATTTTTAGTTTTCATCTTCTCCTCTGCCACGCAGACTCCCCGCCCTTTCTGCTCAGATTCTTATGAATAAACAAAACTTGGACTTTCAGTCGAAATTACACTTCGATTTTCCTGTCTGTCTCCTGACCATGTCAGATGCTACGGTATGTAGTTAAAGGTTTTACCTGACGATCACGTGATAGAACACCATCACACTGATTACACATACATAGAGACATACGCGGCGCGCGCACACACACACACACACACACACACACACACACACACACGAACACATATATACGTGTGTATGTGTGTGTGTGCATGTGTTTGAAATTGTTTGATATATACCATTATTATTATTATTATATATACGCACAAAAACATATACAATAGAAGAGGCATATATTCCTATCGAAGTGAATCTATGCGTAGAGTTTAACTCAGTTACAATGTATATATATATATAACAGCATACACATCTTGAATATTTTACTAGTACACGAATGTATTAAAAATGATTCGGCAATCTTATGCTTATAGATAGATATATAGATAGATAGGAATTGAATTAGATAGATAGATAGGAATTGAATGAGATAGATAGATAGATAGATAGATAGATAGATAGATAGATAGATAGATGTATGGGATTATGAAGATAAGTACGCTCGTCATATGTGCACTCATATGACACAGACAGACCGGACAACCAACTGATCGCATAAACCATATTTATAGTTAGCAAATACATAATTACGCATATATACCTCACGCATGCGTGCGTGCAAAAGCGTCATCATGAATATATGAATGTGTGTGTGTTTGTGTCACTCTTAGTTATTTTATGAACCCTATCTGTGTGTGCCGATTCGAAAGACTTCCATTCTGGCTAAATGCTCGTTCAGATTGGCCTGAGCGCGAACTTAACAGCGATCAGTTTGAGTTCATGATTTGAAATCGACATAAGCGGGCAATGTTGAGTTTTATGATTATGCAAATCATTGTCAGACGTTCCTTGCTACTAAGTCAGGCCGAATCTAGATGAGACAATGGTCCGTTCCTGTGTTCTAAGTTCTGGATACAATTTCACCTTTCGAAGGAAGGATTCCGAAACGTATTGATGAAGGTAGGTGAGAAACTTTATACATTGAGAATATAGAATTTTCTACATGAAGATTTAACATTTAGCATTTATTTACTTACTCTTCTATCTATCTTTTACTATATATATATATATATATATATATATATATATATATATATATATATATATATATATATATATATATATATATATATAACTGATACGACAAAAGTTAATAATAATAAAAATGAACACGCTACCACCCCTTGTCTGAATGATTGGATTTCTCTGTATCCTTGGAAACAGTGGATTAAGAATTTTTGTGTGCGTTTAAAATTTTTTAAAAAATAAGTTACTGCAATATTCGCTTGAAGATGAAATGGAACTAATGTTTTTAATTTAATCACAAAATTAAATTTGAAGTTTTTAGCTTCCATTTTTGAAACATGGTTATTACTGTGTAGCGAAAAAACATATTTTAAATCAGTTAATTTATAATATTTATGCTCTGTAAATTTACATTGAGCACTGTTTCGTAAAAATAAAAATAAAAACATCAATAAGAACACAGAATTATATATCTTACTGTTCTTTCTTTTTATTCATATATATATATATATATATATATATATATATATATATATATATATATATATATATATGCACGTTTAAATTCAATACAACAAAGGTGTTATGATTTAGCTTTTTATACAATTTCTCGTGTGATGTTATAATTTTATTTCTTTTCGGAGGATAAATTATATAAAAACTGTCTAATTGTTCTTTCTTTCCGAACGCTTACGGCTATACATTTAGCCATTTTCAAGGTTGAAACATATTAACTGTTAACAAGAAATAGATTGTTTTATATATGTATTCATATAATGTTTTCCCTTTCAAAACACGGTCAAGATATTGTGTCCATGTTCATAGTTGATATAACTGAGTAGTGTTTTTTTTTTTTATAAAAGGCTTCCATTATTTTTAGCCTTTTTCAAAAGCGCTCGGAGAGAAAGAACAATTGGGCAGTTTTTACATAATTTATCCTCCAAAAAGAAAAATAAGATCACATTGAAATTGAATAAATAAAAAAAAACTAAATCAAAAGCACTTTTTCTGCCGTATTCAATGAAACACGCATGTAAGAAGGATTGCTGCCTAAATACACAAATATGTATGTGTGTGTATGTGTGTGTGCGTGCGTTATCTATGTTTTATATTTCATATATATTCATTATTTAATCTATGCGATATACTTCATATACATATATATATATATATATATTATCTTTGTATCTTATATATGCTAACCATGTTTGCAAAGTAAAAAATACAAAAACAGATATCAATATATTTTTGAATTTGCTTCTGTCAAGTGAAATGCGAAAATTTAAAAGTAAATTTTAAGTTTTTAAAAATATATAAATAAATAAATTAATTAATTTTGTTCCAACTAATTGAAAGAATTTGAGATGTGTGCTTTAATTAGTTCATTGATTAAGGGATGTTAACAGAGTGTGAAATTCACACAAACAATTAATTCACATGAAATCACTTCTCCACGATATGCGATATTATCATTGAAAATTTTAACACACCAAAATATGTATTTATATATATAATTGTATATGTGTGTGTATTTGTATGAGATCTGTAGTCACGCATTCTCGATGACATAAACTTCTAAAAGACAATTGTAAATTCCAATGTCTGATTGCCTATTATATATACATGGTTCGTGACGTTCTTTGCCGCCAAAATCTATCTTGAGTAAATGTATTCTTAGCTGCAAGTAAGTTTAGAAAAATTCCTATAATATTTGTTTGTATGCGCGTAATGGTCTTCATATATATATAGATATATATATACATACAAGCACATATCACTACTCAGCTATGTGACAAATTTTGTATTTATATATATATATATAAATACATATATATATAAATATAAAAGTGCACATTGATTAGGGGCTCTGAGTGTTGACTTCAATGTTCACTTTATATATATATATATATATATATATGAAAGTGAGCATATATAAAATGAATATATATATATATATATTACGTGCTAATATCCTTGAGAAAGGTGTGACTCTTCTTCTTCTCCCTCCAACTATCGGTAAATAGCAGGGCAGACTGGGTTCTATAGCCTTGGATGGCAACTGGTCTAGGAGAAGGACAACTCTGAATTCAAAACCTGCGGAGGGTCGTTTGGGGACCTTGTGGCATTCGTTGCACCAGGTCCCTGTATTCGTCCCTCCAAAAAGTGTGGATGGCCCTGCACAAGGCCTTCACCACTATAATCAAATCCTGTGTGGGTGTCGGGCCTTCAGTTTCTGGGAACTGATCTGACTGACCCTCATACGTCGAATTCGACGGGAGAGTCCATCATATATATATATATACAAGTGTACATTGAAGTCAACACTCAGAGCCTCTAATCAATGTTCACTTTTATATTTTTATTTACATACGCTCTATCTCTGACATTGAGCACTTTATCCCATAAATATAGCTCACTTTAAAACTATATTTCTGCTTATATATATATATATATATATATATATATATATATATATATATATATATATATATATATTTCATTTTAATCGTTATTTTTAGTGGATACTCATATTTGAGCAGACGTTCTGTTTAGCTATTAAAGTGTACATTTATTTATTTTCGTCTGCTGGTCTGAACATTCCAGAAACCTTATTAAAGAAAATAGGCCCTCTTCGGCAGCATTCCGTTCACACCCCTGGACAAAGGAAACTGTCGTTAGACTCGAGGGCCACGAAGATGTTTTGTGTAATCAAGCAGGATCTAAAAAGTGTCTTAAGTGAGAAACTTCTCGTAATATCTCAGAGAATTCTTTTAAATAATTTAAGATTGTTAAGGCCGGTAGACGAAAATAAATGAGTATACATTTTAAATAGATAAGCGGAACGTCTACTCAAATATGAGTATCCACTAAAAATAACGTTTAAAATAATAAAAACCTGTCAGATTAATAATTGAAAACTCAATTGCTTCTTTAAAATATCTATCTATTAATGTATCTGTCTCTCTCTCTCTCTCTCTCTCTCTCTCTCTCTATATATATATATATATATATATATATATATATATATATATATATATATATATATATATATATATATATATATATATATGTAGAGAGGCTTAGTGGTAGAATTTCCGACTGACGCCAATTCAGTAGGGTTTCGATCCGAGCTAGAGGCAGCCGGACGTCTAATCACACTGAAGAACTGTGATACAGCGAAACAGTCTGTCTGTGGATGACAATAATATTGGCTCCTGAAAATTAATTTTGGTTTAGCTCTGTGGGGAAGGAAGCGTGGGTTTGTAAACAGTGACTATTAAAGCTAATATAGTATGACTCTTCGGCAGAATTGAGTCCTGTCGGTCACTGTGTGTTTATCTAAATCTAAAAATAAACACGCTAAATTTCACTTTCTTTTCCTGCCGTGCGCCGACCGCTTAGTGGTATAATTTCCGACTGACGCCAATTCAGACGGGTTTCGATCTTAGCTAGAGGCAATACGTACGTCTAGCCACACTGAAGTGCTATGATACAGCGAAACAGTCTGTCTGTGGATGACAATAATATATATATATATATATATATATATATATATATATATATATAAGAGTTTGTATTTTGTCCAGAATAGTCGACACTGGTATTTCTGGTTGATAACGTTTTTAAGGCAAGCGGTCTTTCAAATTATACTGTTCGATATCAAGAGAGCATCATTATTATTAAAACTAATATTACTACTACTACTACTACTACTACTACAAATAATAATAATAATAATAATAATATCAATAAAAAAGAAAATTGAACACTTAACTTTTTGTCATATATAAGTGTCTTTAACAAAGATTTTATTTCGACAAAACATGTTGCCTGTGTTATTTCTGTATGATAACTTTCCTAAGGCGAGTATGTTTTCAAATTATGGTGCTATATTTCAACAGGACATTAATAATAATAATAATAATAATAATAATAATAATAATAAGAAGAAGAAGAAGAAGAAGAAGAAGAAGAAGAAGAAGAAGAAGAAGAAGAAGAAGAAGAAGAAGAATATTTCAACAGGACATTAGTAGCAATAATAATAATAATAATAATAATAATAATAATAAACAATACACACTGACAGGACAATCAAAGCCAACCGCTCAGACATTGTTATTAAAGACCACAAACAAACAAAAATGCCTCCTTATTGATATGGCAGTCCCTGCAGACTGCAACGTATATTTGAATATATTCGAAAAGCTGTCAAAATACAAGGATCTTGAAATCGAAATCTCAAAAATGTGGCACATGGGAACATCAACAATCCATGTTGTAGTTGGAGCCCTAGGATTGTTTGGAAAAGATTCCATTAGACAAATTGAAGGGATCCCTGGAAGTCCATGCCTCAAAGAGATACAAAAAAATATTCTGACAAGTACAGCCCACACTTTACGAAGGGCTTTATCTATGTAATATATTTTTTTATTTTTTTATTTGCAGTGGAAAGTGTCATGATACCATTTCTAAACTTAGGTCCCTGGGCGGGACACGGAAAGAAATGTGTAAACGGCAGATATAAAAGGAAATACTACTACTACTACTAATAATAATAATAATAATAATAATAATAATGATAATAATAATACGTGGTTGAAATTACGACCAAAATGACGTGTTCTTCGAAGCTCTCGAAAAATTAAAGATTTTTCTTTAAAAACGTAAATACGAGGGTCATTCAATAAATAAGGTCAATTTTTCGGTATAAGGACTAATACAGATAGAAACTTACTTTTTTTTTTCAACGTAGTCTCCCAGCACTGTCACACACTTTTCCTATCTGTGGATAAGCTTCCGTATTCCCTCAACGTAAAAATCTTTGGACTGATGTCTCAGCCAGTCGCTCACAACACTTTTGACATCATCGTCACTATTAAACTTCGTGCCTATCGTGAACGTTTTCAAGGGACCAAACAGGTGAAAGTCTGAAGGGGCAAGGTCTGGGCTGTAAGGGGGATGAGGGAGCAGTTCCCAGCCCAGCTCGTTGATGGTCTGCACCGTTTGGTCTGCTGTGTGAGGCCTTGCGTTGTCATGATGCAAGATGACTCCTTCTGACTGATGACCCCTGCGTTTGTCCCAACAGATGAGCTCAAAGTCCTTGCAATGTCATCCTCTGTCACCCTTCTGTCAGACTGAATGAGGTCATTGACTGATTCGATCACCTCAGGAGACCTCACTTCTGTAGCCCTCCCAGGCCTGTCTTCATTCTCAACACTGCTCCGTCCTTCTTTAAATAATTTAGTCCACTTGTAGACATTTTTTGGGCTGAAACATGTGGCACCATACACAGTTGACATTCTCCTATGAATTTCAAATGGTTTGCACCCTTCAAGTTTTTTTTTATCTGCAAAAGAAATTAAATCCATGTGAAAAAGAAATAAAACAAAAAAAATAAAAAAGAGTAAGCTTCTATCTGTATTAGAAGTCCTTATACCGAAAAAGTCAACTTATTTATTGAATGACCCTCGTATGAAATTTTGTTATTTTTACTACTATTTTAACGTAAATAGGTATTTTTCTTCTTGTTATTTAATTTATCTGTTTCTATTTTAATGATTCTGATTGATTAACCAACTAATTCTCTTATCTGTATTATTTTTTATTGCTTAGAAAAACTGCGATATTAGTTGTAGATATTTCGAAAGAATTTTTTCATAAAAAACTAGGATATTTTTCCTTAGAAAGACTACGATATTAGTTGCAGATAACGCTAAGTATTTTCAACGAGTTAAGTGAAAAAATAACAGAATATACAGATGAACGAACAAATGAATGAAGGAAAGAATAAAGTTTGCATATATATATATATATATATATATATATATATATATATATATATATATATATATATATATATATATATATATATATATATATATATACATACAGGGTGTCCATAAAGTTCGTGTGCACTTTTAAAAAAATATAACTTTATTTGTATTTGCGATAGAAATAATCTGTAAAATATGTCATAAAGTTTAATGTACCTAGTTTTAAGTATAGCTAAAATAACTAATGTGATTTCAGGCATTACTGTAAATCAGTTGGCAAATGTTTTCCGTGAACTGCAAAATTGTATCACCCTTTGTATTGCTAATGATGGAGGACATGTGGAAACTTAAATAAAGTTTCAATAAAACCTAAGAAAAATATAGATTTACTTCTTTCCAATCCTTTTTACAAATTATTTATATCGTAAATGCACATAAAGTTATAAATTTTTCAAAGTGCACACGAACTTTATGGACACCCTGTATATATATATATATATATATATATATATATATATATATATATATATGAATCCAGGGAGAGCTCAATGTAGATAACAAGAAAACGGAGACTTTAATTATCTATTTTGTTTATAATTTCTATTTCATGAACAGCGAGATGTTCATCTCATCAGAACGAAAACTTGGTCCGCGAATGGAGAAAGTAAACCGGACGGATACCTTAGCTTGGTAGTGGGGAGAGAAGGCGAGAGAGAGGTGTTGGGTAAAGATAGAGTGATTTGGGTTTAGTAGTGGTCGGTTTCCTCAACCAGGAGTTTACTTTACACTTTTTGGATTTTAATATTGCTTTGTATGTTACTTTGGAAGATACTGTTTGTTGTTTTTTTTATGCAGAACAAATCGAGTCGATTCAAATTAATTTAATTAAGTGGATCTTAATCTAAATAAAATTAAAGTCGGTTTTACTACGGTTAATCTTAAGCATTTGCTTTTGGCCGAAGTCTTTTAGTCAGTGGAGGCATTTATAGAAGGGCTGGGGAAGAGAAGGGTGAGAATGGAAAGGTGGGAGTAGTGATAGCTTTAGCAGCCTGTCCTGTTTAGACACTTCTTAATATTTGGAACTATGTAAATAGGTTTATACCGTTGGTTGACTGTTATGAGATGGTTGGTAATAAAGATAAGGATTAGAACACACTATAATAGTGATTTTTCAAGCGTAGATAGATGTGGCACAAGGTCGAAAGTACGGGGCACCCACTGAGGATCGAACTCACTACTCATTCGTAATTGTCCTAGCGAGACAAGCTTGCTAATCATTACACCGCGTCGGGGCGCCCAATAATTCCCAATAATATGTCAGATACAACAGGTGGATATAGTAAATGACTTTGGAGAATTAATAGACATTCAAAAACAATATCTGTCTATATTTCTGAGATGAGGTATTATGTACACTATTTACATTATTCGGACTATTGTCCTCATCTTTGTCGCTATATTTATTACAACGTTTTGATATTCAAACCACCTGAAGAAGGCCGGAGCGTACAACGGCCGAAACGTTGTAATAAATATGGCGACAAAGATGAGGACAATAGTCCGAATAATATAAATAGCATTCAAAAACAAATACCAAACTTAATGAGAGAGAGCTATGAATTATGGGATGTCTGATGGCCAGTGTATATATATATATATATATATATATATATATATATATATATATATATATATATATATATATATATATATATATATATATATATTTTGCGCATGCAAGCAAGTTATTAATAAAATTACTCCAAGGAATAATATCACTGTTTTCATTAAATTAATCAATAAGTAAAATATTATTTATTTTTCAAATTTGCAGGAATATTTCAATTAATCTGATCTTACAAAACAGTAAACATATTCATTTTTATTTTTTTAAATTTCACATCAGTGATACGTTATACTTCGTATAAATTCTAATCTTTACAAACCGAATGTTAACTTCTTCTTTTTCCATTAAATTATTTTGACAATTAATTTCGTTAAGGAAACTACTGATGGTAGAAAGAACAATAATATTTTTTTAATTAACAAACAACTAATCTGATTAACAGGAGCTGTAGCAACAACAGTAAAAAATAAGTAAATACATAGAAATAGCAATCTGTTTTTCTCATAATTTTAAATATCTTACGTATTATTTAAATCCAATACTCTAGTATAATAATCGTTTCTTTCGTTAAATAGTTTCTTTCTCCAATGTCTTTTTCCAATGCTTTTTCCAACGTCTTTCTTTTTTAATTCCAATCACGTCTCTATCTCTTGGCAACCCATTTAGGAGAAAGAAAACTCTGAACAACAACCCGCAACTCAAGGTATTAATCGTGTCGAGGAGTGAATGGCTTCTGTGTTATGAGTTCGCAGTGTGAGACCCAGTCCTTTTTGGACGTCTCAGCTATTCGGTCGAACTCTCTGCCTCTGAGGCAGAGGGGAACTCTCTGCCTTTGGGCAGAGAGGAACTCGGACGAGGCTCCGCCGAAGGGCAGAGCCTCGTTCGAGGTGGTTGACCACCCCGATCCCGTTTATACGGGTTCTACGGGCAATTTTTGCCCGAGCCTACGGGCTCGGAAAGCCCACATTAAACCGGCCTTGTGCCACATTCGACACACGTGGGCGTGTTGTTAAACATCGTGTTATGAGTTCGCAAACGATTGGGAACCCTATTTATTAAATACCGTTAACCAATATGCCGGGCGGCATTGGGTGGACTTTTGGACCCGTGCCACACTTGTGGGAATAATATGAGAACTAAAAGTCATGTCAAAAAGTTCTGGCTCTTCCAGTGGATAAACAGGGAGCCCGTACATCATGAGGGAACCTTCCTGAGGTTGAAAAATCTGGCACACGAACAAACCCTTACACATATAATGAATCTGTTGGTCCCCGCAATCGGGATAATTCGAATGATGGCCCTACGAATTTTTCCAGCTATATCCAGAACCATTCGTTTAAAGAAAGAAAAGGTTAAATGATCTAGTGAGGAGCACAAACCTCAAAAAAGCATCACTCGTCAAACATACGACATTTGGTGAGAAAAGGTTAGAAAGTACATAGACAAAGATAAACTAACGAATGTCTTAAGGTAGATTCATGATAAATAACCTCTTGACAGATTCTGAAATTAAAGAAATAAAAGAACTGCAACCAGAATAGGTTAATCAACAGAATAAGAAAGGAACAAGAAATGGACATAAAACATACCTCATCACACAAACCTCAGGTCATGATAAAGAACCTGAGATACACACCAATCACTGCGAAGAAATTTCTGAAAGTTTAGAAGAGTTAGAAAGATATGGTCTCTAATAAAACGAGTCCAAAACACATTGAATCGAATTATTTTACCGAAACCAAGAATGGTAAACAAGATGCCAAGGAAGAAATCATGAGACATATAAGTCAGACACAAGATATTGAAATGAAGTAACGAGGGCAACTCCTAAAATTAAAAGCAACAAAGCAGAACCTGAAAACTATTAAACTCTACAATGCAGCACTCAAATTAATTCAGAATGAAGTAGACCCTTATATAAGTCCCAACAAAGCAATATATGCATCAGCTATAGCAGCAACCAAAGAATTTAAACATCAAATTAAAAAAGACAATCTCACAGACATTAAAATCCACCTTGGAAAAGAAAAATAGGGAAAAATTTGATCAACGTAGAAGTGAATTTTCAGTACTCGATGAACTGACTAGAATAAATATAAGGACGAAAAAGAGTCAAAAGAAAATACAAAATTAGGAAAAAAAATGTCATATCAGCTAAAGAAAAAATAAAGCAAACACAACTGAAGGCTCAAAGAATCAGACGCTATAGATGAAGATTCTACAGACAGAACAAGATCTTTCAAACCGATGCGAAAATATTTTACAGAGAAATAGGCAAGCAAAAATTGAAATGATGCAAACCCCCCTCCCCACAATGGAAGAAGTTACATAGTTCTGGGAAAAATATGGGCTTGCCCTAAAGAACATAACAAAGAAGCAGATTGGATTATACAAGTGGTGGAACGGATGAAAAAAAAACAGAACAAAAATGGGGGGTCACAGAAGAGTATGCACTGAAAAAAGCACACAACTAGAAATCTAGCGGAATAGATAAAATTGCTTACTTTTGGCTCAATTATCTAAACACAGCACACAAAATATTAGCCAAAAATCTTCAAGAAATGGTCAATTATTCTACTAAAATTCTGGTATGGGTAACCAAAGGAATTACCTCCCTTCTAACCAAGAATGGTGATACAAATGTTCAAAAAAACTACAGACCAATTACATGTCTTCACACTACTTACAAACTGTTGACATCTATTGTGACACAACAGAAATATTCCTTTTTTGGAAAAAAAATGACATATCTGTTGAACAAAAATGGTTCAAAGTTGCTCTTACGGATGTAAAAACCAATTAATAATAGGATGTTCTTGGAAAACTGCTTCAATAGAAATAAAAAATCTCAGTACTGCCTGGACAGATTATTGTGAGGCATTCGATAGTATACCCCATTCCTGGATCTTAAAGTCTTTAAATATATACACGGTATCACTCGTCGTCATCAATTACATCAAAATATGTCAATATGGAAAAAAAAAACAATTTACCTCAATTATATAAATGGAATCCATAAGGCTGGTGAAAAAAAAAAACATCAACAGAGAAATAATTTAATGTGACTCATTATCCACATTAATGTTTCGTCTGTCCCAAATAACATTAACCAGAGAAGTTAACAGGACGGAATATGTCTGGAAGGTAACTGAAAACTGAAAATAAGCCATGTATTTTACATGGATGACATAAAGTGGTATGCGAGGAATGACAATGAGCTGGAAGGTTTCCTGAAAATGGTAAAATGTTTCAGTGATTGCATTGGAATAGAATTCGGTTTGGATAATTGTGCTAAAGCCACAATTTTACGAGAATCACAACAAACTTCGTCTATTAGCGTAGACCATGGGATGAAAATCAAACATTTAGAGCAAAAAGAAGCTTATAAGTACCTCAGTGTATACCAGGGTGAAGGAATTCACCATAGAAAATGAATGAAATAGGGTGAAAAGTGTACTATACAATGATGCGACTGATATTACGCACCGAATTATATTTCCAGAAAAGAATTATAGTTATTAATAGTCTTGCCATTCCAGTGGTTCAACATAGTGTCAACATCTTGAACTAGGTTCTAAATAAGATCAGACGGATGGATTCTAAGACAAGAAAGCTTATTTCCAAGCATAACATACAATAATAATGCAGCAACTATTGGTTTACTAACATACATGGAAAGAAGAAAGGACTGGATAATACAATTAGTCAAAACAGAAAAGAAAATCTAATCATGAAAGAAGATTGTAAATAAAAACGAGATTTACATTTTCTAGATTCTGTAAAAAAACAAACCGAGAATCCAAGAAGCAAAAGTTGCAGCAAAAAATATGAAAAAGAAAGCCAGGGATAAAGCTCTTGAACAGATGAAACAACGCTGGCAAGACAAACGTCTGCATGGCCACTATCCAGAACGAGGCTAATAAAACCGATGTTAATAACGTTAACAATCATCGATGGTTACGTGCATCTGGATTAAAGGCTGAAACGGAAGGCTTTATTCTTTATTTAAACCGGGAGTGTTTTCACTGGGAACTTTCAGGCAAATATCATATATAGTAGTGTGGATCCAAAATGCAGGAAATTATAGAGCATCTAATCTCAGGATGTTCTGTACTTGCCCCAAATGAATATAAAAATTGTCACGATAAAGTGGGTCAATACTTTCACTGGGCAATGTGCAAACACTTTGGAAAAGATGTTGATAAACACTGGTATGAACATCCCTGAGCACAGAAATAGAAGACATAACAATTCTATGGGGTTACACCATTTTTACAGACAGGAAGATTGAAATAGGCTGTACATAATTTAAAAACTGAAAAGAAAAAAACTTGCCTACTAAGTGATATGGCTTGTCCAGCGGACTGCAGCAGAGCAACCAAGGAATTAGAAATACTATCGAAGTATAAATATATGGGAATCGAAATAGAGAAAAATGTGGAAATTGAAAATAAGAATTGTACCAGTCATAGCAGGTGTGCTTGAAATGATAAAAAAAGGAACACAACAACACACTGAAAAATCCAGATTAAAAGAAATACAAAAAAATGTCCCATGTAATAAATAAGCGGCGCGCCTACTCAGATACGAGTGTCAAATAAAAATAACTTTTTAATATATGCGGATATATATAAATATGTGTGTGTGTGTGTGTGTGTGTGTGTGTGTGTGTGTGTGTGTGTGTGTGTGTGTGTGTGTGTACCAGACTGGCAAACCATCTGACTATGCTGTTCTGTTCATATCCAGTTTTCTATCTGTACTATTCTGTTAATATCTACCTGTTTCTGTCTATTCTGTTTATATCAATCTCCCGATCTCCCTATTTCGTTCATTCATATATATATATATATATATATATATATATATATTATTATTATTATTATTATTATTATTATTTTATTACGGGAAATTATAATAAAAACATGTTGAAATCGCTACACAAAAGCTTTTATGTTTCAATACTTTGATTGTACTTCTTCAGTCGATTGTAAGTAACTGGTGATTAAATGATTCTTACGAAAATTTAAAACCAAACTGTTACCTCTTTTCCTGAACTTACTTTTCTATTTAGCGTAGATGTGACATTTAATTGCTTAATTAAAACATAACCACAAATCAATTTTTAATTCTGACCTTATCCCCCCGCACGCACACACACACATACTTTAACTTTCGGAAAAGAGGAAACAATTTTTAAAAATTTTCTTCAATATCATTTAATCACCAGTTACTTACCATCACCTGAAGAAGAAAAAATTGAAACGTGAAAGCTTTTATGTACTGATTTCAAAATGTTTATATTATCTTTTATAATAAAAAAAATAATAATATATTGGTCTACTTTGTATTGAGCATATTTTAAAAGTAAATGCTACGAACCGTGGAATATATATATATATAATGTAAGGTGAGCTATATTTATGGGATAAATTCCTCAATATCAGAGATAGAGCGTGTGTAAATATAAAAGTGAACATTGAAGTCAACACTTAGAAGCGACAGTCTGTTTCATGCTAGACGCAATCATCGGGCCAACATAAATACTGCAGCCATCGAATCTCTAGAATGGCATTTTTCTAATCAAATCAGACTTAACAGGTGAGCCCATAAAGGTCGTTGTTAAGGGTCAACCATCGAAAGCCCATGGGGTCACTGCCGGTGTCCCTTGGGTTGCTCTAATTTCTTTCTGCTCTAATGGTCCGCATAACAACGTATTCCGACCTAAAGTGAATATCTATGCAGATGATACAATAGTTTATGGGTGCACCACCAAATATCTGTATGACCATAATCAGGCAGCTGATTTCACCTCTGACCTAGCGTTGGTGGCTAAATATAGGAAGCACATGCTTATAAAATTCCATACGCCCCCCCCCCCCGATCACTCAGTAGACACTGAACTTTTCACCTATCATGGAATGGTGTTCTCTTAAGGAGGCTGTTTGTTCTGAACGTCTATTGGAACTTAAGTTTACCCCTGCCCTCAAATGGAATTCATATATACGATCTATTGCTAAAGATGCTGGAAACGTGGTCAGATCATTTTACTTTCCCTGTCAGTATATGTTTCACCCTGCTCTGTGTCATCTTTACAATAGCCAGATGGGACCAAAAACGGAATATCGCTGTCATATCTGGGCTGGAACTGCCCAGACCTAACTTGCCTATTATTATCATTTCTTTCGTATTCCATTCCTAAGAAGTAAGTTCCACTCGGACAGCTACTTCCCAATAACTGTTGCTTTTTCGCATGATGTTTTCCAGATCACTACAAGCTTAACATCTTAAAGTCTAGGGTTAAACGTTACCCTTCCTACATATCCTCAAAAAGTCCAATTTTTGCTTTCTCTCTTACGTTCATTCAACGCCATACAGTAACCCCCTCCTTTGACTGGATCTTGAATTATGGGTTGCGTGAGCATTAGTATAAAAGCTTTATAACAATATCAGTTTTCAGTTGAGATCTTTAAAGAGACATCTGCAAGATGATACAGAAATCTTTTTGACAATTATCATCTTGACAAAAATGTCAACTGAATGGAGCGGACCTCTTAAAAACTGATCAACCGATCTGGACAAAGTAGGTCAGCTGAGTGAAGCGGAATAAGAATGGGGCCAACAGACCCTGGGTTGTTGATGAATGACTTTTTAGACGAAAGCTGACAGGACAAAGAAGTCTTGTACTCTATAAGACAGTGGTCCCTAGCAGCATAAAGCAGAGGACCGCTCTCCCACCACGCGGAAGAAGGCACTCGTCAATTATAGCGTTATCACATCGCCTCACTTTTCCTCTCTCGACTACAGCTAGTCCTTACGAGAAGGTTGCAACTGAATAAAATTTGCCGACTGCTACAATTTCGTCTCATAGTCTATTTTGGTTGGGGTAACGGTCCGACCAAAGAATTATTTTCCTTGTATTAACTCTCAAGCGTTCGACTGGAAAAGCCCAGTGAAAAAAGCCCTGTGAACGAACCTAGTGTCTGGTCTGAGTTGCAACGCTACAGAACTTTTACAAATGGTCCCTTTTACACTTAATATTTTGAGCGCTTGTTCTTGAGCTGACTACCTCTACGTTTCAGGCTCTGGTTTCAAATTTCTCATCAGCCAGTTGCATCTCCTTTGTGCATTGATTTCTTTTTCTGGAAAGATCTCTGGAAAAATGCTCATGCATCTGTACTTTTGTTTTTATTCTGATCCGATTCTTGTAAAGATAGAGAATGGCAAAAGGAGTCAAGTATTTTCAGCTTTTAATTATAGAACTTTCCACTTGATACATTGATCGAGATTCGTTTTCTACGACTTATCAACACGTTGATAGTTATTTAAAATAGAGAATTCCTTTTAGATATTTAGTCTTAAAAATTAACCCATAGCTGATGTTGAGAAGAGGCGGAGTTATACCCTTTCCAAGGTTATTTGCGCTTAAGTTATTATAACGAACCCAACTGGAATTCGAACTTGGCTTTCCGATTAACAATTCCGAGCCATTATCCATTACACCACCGGCACATCCAAACATAATTATCTATATATATATATTTTAGAAAATTAAAATTTTTCTTTGACATTTTGGCATTTTGCTTCTTGACTGAACAGCAAATTCAAAACATAGTGATGTCTGTTTCTATATCTTCAGTTGATTGTTTTTGTTTAGCGGCATATCAACTCCTATATGGGTTATTTAATACAGAAATCTAAATATTTTGTAAGCAATTTAATTTAATTTTTTAGAGTTAATAATGTTTTTAGCGATACAAGTCCTAATTAACCCGCTATGGGTTAATTAGGACTTGTATCGCTAAAAACAAGGGAAAAAAAGTGGGATCCATACCTTTCCTAGGGGCATTTACACGTAAGTGAATATAACAAACTCAATTGGAACTCGGCTCTCAGATTAACAATTCCGAGCCATTATCCATTACAACAACCGCACATCCAAGCTTACAACACGATAAGAGATAGGTTCATGCCTTTCTCAAGAGTATTGGCGTGTAAGTGAATATAACGAACCCAATTGGAACTCGGCTCTCCGATTAACAATTCCGACCCATTATCCATTACACCACCCGCACATCAAAGCTTACAACACGATAAGAGATAAGTTCATGCCTTTCTCAAGAGTATTGGCGTGTAAGTGAATATAACGAACCCAATTGGAACTCGGCTCTCCGATTAACAATTCCGACCCATTATCCATTACACCACCCGCACATCAAAGCTTACAACACGATAAGAGATAGGTTCATGCCTTTCTCAAGAGTATTGGCGTGTAAGTGAATATAACGAACCCAATTGGAACTCGGCTCTCTGATTAACAATTCCGACCCATTATCCATTACACCACCCGCACATCAAAGCTTACAGCATTCTAAGAGATATGTTCATGCCTTTCTCAAGAGTATTGGCGTGTAAGTGAATATAACGAACCCAATTGGAACTCGGATCTCCGATTAACAATTCCGAGCCATTATCCATTTACACCACCCGCACATCTAAGCTTATTTATCGAAAATAATTTGAGAAAACTGGAATTTACTTTTACATTTTGGCATTTTGCTTCTTGACTGAAACAAATTCAGAATGTATATGTAGTGTATAAATGTGTTTCCTACTGTTAAGTAATTTGGATTAATTCACTTTAGTATCTGTGTATATTTCTTAGATGCAGTATTATGTACACTATTTACATTATTCGGACTATTGTCCTCATCTTTGTCGCCATATTTGTGACAGCGTTTCGGTCGTTGTACGCTCCAGCTTTCTTCAGGTGGTTGGAATGTCGAAATGAACCCTTTATTTCGCTCACTTGGGCAGACTGTTCTAGTTCCACGTTCCATGTTTAATGGATGTCAGTTGTCAGTTATCTCCTGTTAATTCCCCTCTTCAAGTTCTCCACTGCCTTAACCAGGTATTGAACTCAAGCTCTTTTTGGTCCTGTTACTGGATCTAACTAACGCCTTTATCCACTATGCCATGTATCCCTGGGGACATATGTGTATGAATTTCTGGGTATTATAAACCTAATGTCTTCAGCAACCATTTTACCAATTTTTGCTGTTATTATCGCTTTTCTCTGGCACTCCTTATTACTGGTTCCCATATTGTATTTATTTCTATGCTTGATCAGCTCAAGAGAGTTTTGTGGCCTAGGGTATGTGCTGATTCGTCAAGTTTACGAATTTTTCAATGGTGTTCTTTGTCTATGATCTCAACCTGGACGCACAGAGGGCGATGATTTCCCTTTTCTCTCCATATGTGGTCAGCCACGCCTGATTTTTCCACTTCACCTGGTGTTACAGCTTTCTGGTGTTCTTCAAGCCTTACCTTAAGTTAGCCTTCACTTTAAAAGCTTAATATTTGCATTTCTTCCGTTCTTTTCAATAATTCAAAAGACTTCAAATGTCATTTTTATAGTTTAATTAATGTGGCAATAAACAAAGACTGCCCTTTAATAAACTAGCTGTATCAGTTTTTAACCGTTTTGTCAATGCTGTGCAGTCTCCTCACAGAATAATCAAGATAAACAAAAAAAGAGTACTGAACTGTTACCTGATATCAGGTAAGAGTTCAGTACTCTTCTAATACTGCACTTGAATTTGTAAAGTCGATGTACGAAAAGAAGAAAATTCATTAGAAGAATTACTATAGAAAATGCACAGGGAAGCTACACTACGGCCTTTGGAAAGTGACTGACGCCAACATCCCAGGTCAGGACCGATAACATTGCAGATTTTTCATTGGAATTTATCAAGGATCTCTAAATGCATAGCAGAAACACGAGGCCAGATGTGACGGCAATCTTCAATGGTATACTTGAAGATCAAATTTAACTGTAACTCGAGTGGCAGGAAGAGAGTTCCACAAGTGAGAAGTGCAAGAAAAGAAACTGTTAGCATAGAACTTAGGGTTATATCTAGCCATTTCAAATGTAAAATGAGGAAACCTTACCTCCAATCTAGCAATACGCTTGAATTCATAATGTCTACGTACTAAAGAGGAAATCTCATCAGAACAATTACTATGAAAATATTTATAGAAAGAGCAGAGGAAAGCTACGTTACGTCGTTGGGAAAGTAACTGAAGCCGAGATGCCAAGTGAGAACCCATAATAATGCAGATTCTTTTTTCTGTCTAGTCAGTCGTTCAGTTATTGCTAGTCCTATTTCCATTGATTCTTAATATATTCCTACTAGCAGGCCTAGGAATTGAACTCACAACTTGAGCTCAGAACATTACCTCACTAAATTCACTGACCAAAGCTTTGATCTTTTAGACCATAATATTTATATACTAGTGTTATGGTCCAGGTCCTTTGTACCACGGTGATGGTCCAAGGTAGAACCAATGAAGAATAACTCGAACACAGGTATGGAATAACACAGATATATATTACAAATAGAATATATGTACAAAAGAGTAGAAGTGTTAGTAATAATAGTCAGGTTAGGTTAGAGAGAACTATGTTGTCTCGAAGTATCACTATTCCAATGTCTTACTGTAATCGTCTAGCCGACTGCCCGACTCACTCACTCTGTCTGACTCACTCACTGTCACTCCTGCTTCCTCTTGAGGCGCAGTATTTATGGGGTACGGACTAGGCCATTACTATTATGGTTAGGTTCCCATAACAACTAGAAAAATCAGAAGATAGAGAATTAATTGAGATTTTAATGTTACTTTTATTATATTCGAACGCCACTGTTCTGTTGGCGATAGGAAGACGCAACACTTTGAAACAAAAGCCTCAAGCGTCAAGGGGGGACGCTTGATAAATTTTTATTATTCCAAAAGATATTCCATCAATAACATATAGTTCGGCTATCTCAAAAAACACCGGATCACATTGCATAGCTCCGATAACGTACACAAAATGAATACCTCGGCACGTATCCGGTAAATTGCTCGAAATCAGTTGCTCGACAGTAAATTGCTCGAAATCAATTGCTCGACAGTAAATTGCTCGAAATCAATTGCTCGACAGTAAATTGCTCAAAATCAACTGCTCAAAAAATAATTTCTCGAACTATCAATTGCTCGAAAGGCAGATTGCTCGAAACCTGTGGTTAAAAAGAAATAAAACTACATTGTTTCTAATATTTACTATAAGATAAAATAATACAACTTTATTGTTGTCAACTAAACAGTTAAAATTAAAGAACGAGTACATTTACAGTTGAGTCCAAATGTTCAGAACGGCATTGTTTTCGTCAGAAAAGTAGGTATAAGTTTTTATCAAAGTTGTTTTATATTCTATAATTTTCACAGACAATAAATACGATATTATTTGTTATTGGTTGACATTTTGGTGTAATTTGAGAGGATAATACAAAAATAATGGATGATTTAGTGATTTATTGCAAAACCCATGGCGGCCAAAATGATCAGAACGGTTGCTTTTACTCCCTGTTTTAGTAAATTTAACCGGCGAACTCTAATTTTTTTAATTTGTTTACGTGACAGTTCGTTTACTAAACATTAGTAAAAAAATATCTGCAGTGTACTTTTTTAATATAATGCCACTTACTGTTACCAATTCGTCAGCAGATTATTAAGCTTCGAAAGAAGGATAATTTAAGTATTGGGTCTATTGCAAAGATTGTTAACAAGTCAAAAAGTGTTGTTCACGGTATTCTTAAGGTCTACGATAATTGTGGTTCGTGTGAAGCAAGAAAGTCTACAGATAGGCCAAGAAAAACGACCAAAAGAGAAGATCGTACTATGGTAAAGTTTGTTAAAAAGGACAGATTTAAAACTGCTGCTGCTGTTTCTCAGGAAATGAGCATTGTACCGAAGAAAACTTTATCTCGAAAAACAGTGTCTCGTCGTTTAGTTGAACATGAGCTACAAGCAAGAGCAGCTGCAATGAAGCCACTGATCAGCTCCAAGAATAAAAAGTGTCGTCTTACCTTTGCAACCTAAAATGTGCTGTGGTCTCAAGAAAAATGGCAAATGGTGCATTTCAGTGATGAATCTAAGTTTATCTTATTTGGCTCAGATGGGAAAAGGTACGTTCGTCGAAAAATAGGTGAAAAATTGTCGCCTAAATGCTTTAAGACTAGTGTTAAATTCGGTGGAGGAAGTGTCATAGTTTGGGGGATGATATCTGGAGATGGTGTGGGCCCTTTCGTGCGATTACATGGAAAGGTAAATGCAGGAGTTTATAAACAACTTGTAAAAGATCATGTCTTGCCTGTGCTGAGAAATTCAACTAAGTGACCACCCATATTCATGCAGGACAATGCCCCATGTCACAAGGCTAAGGTGGTCATGAACTTCCTCAAGGCTGAAAAGGTTATTGTTATGGATTGGCCTGCTCAATGCCCAGATCTCAATCCTATTGAAAATGTGTGGAATATTCTAGGAGAACGTTCGAAAGCCAGAAATCCTAAAACAACCAAGCAATTATGGAATGCTCTTCGGGAAGAATGGAATAAGATCACCCAGCAAGAAATTGAAAATTTAATTTCCTCATGCAGTCGAAGATGTGAAAGTGTGATTGAAGCTAAAGGGTTTCACACTAAATATTAAATAATTCCAGTATTCTCTGTCATTTTTTATTATTTTGTTATTTTTTCAACCGTTCTGATCATTTTGGCCGCCATGGGTTTTGCAGTAAATCACTAAATCATCCATAACTTTTGTATTATTCTCTCACATTACACCAAAATCTCAGACAATAACAATCAATGTCGTATTTATTGCCTGTGAAAATTATAGAATATAAAATAACTTTGATAAAAACTTATACCTACTTTCCTGACGACAACAATGCCGTTCTGAACATTTTGGCAGCAACTGTCTATAGCAGGTCTTATTATTTTCTCGAAAGGCAGTTTGCTCTGTGGTTAAAAAAAAAAATAAAACACGTGCTAAGCATTTCCTTTTTTGCACATTTCCCATTTCCAGTAAATCTTATTGTTCACTGTTTTGTCCTTAATATATCGATATCCATCCAAACACGACTTCTTCTTTCCTTTTTCGCTCTCAACAAAAGTTATGTCCATCACTCGGGTTCGAGATCTCCAAAATTACTGAAATAGAAATAGAAAACAAATATAGAAAAAAAAAAATCAGGACTGCTAAAGTTGAGTGTCGTGGCTCCTTTTATATCCAGCTCCGTTGACGTCTCGTGAGACGGCGCAGTTTACGTGGGGCTTCGAGCTTCGAAATTATTTCGAGCAATCTGCCTTTCGAGCAATCGATAGTTCGAGAAATTATTTTTCGAGCAATTGATTTCGAGCAATTTACTGTCGGGCAATTGATTTCGAGCAATTTACTGTCAAGCAATTGATTTCGAGCAATTTACCTAGATCCGTTTTGACAGATGTTAGAACAGACAAAACCTACTTTAAATCTGATCCCAGACTTTTTGTAACAATAACCAACAAAATAGCTAACTTATGCTCAAATAAACCGCGTAAAGAAATAATATGGAAGTCATTAAAAATGAAAGCCTAAGAGAAGAATTCTGCGGTAAATTACAGTTCAAATTGTTGTCCGTGAATCTTAAAGAATGTTCTTGGTGGATGATATATAAAAAGACTTTTTTGAAATTCGACCTCTTCTTGCTGAATTCATTTTCCATCTTTCGAAACCGTTATGAGACAATAATTGTACCAATTAGAAGAAAAAGAGAATAAGAATAAAAGAGACCAGTATTCTAGCCATTGGAAATGGTTTCCGCTTGCATGATATAAAAAGCGCTTTTGATCACGATTCTTTGCGTGCATAGGTCACCAATTAAACGGATGCACGACAAACCTGCTACATTTCTTTGATGCAGCTCGGCTTCCGCTTGAAATTGGTGTAATCCCGTTAGTTCAAAGAGCGTTTGTGCCAGACTTTCGATCTAGACAAATATAAAGTGTGGCTATAACATTAGTCGCTTCGTCGATCAATTCGTGGGGAATTATTGTCATCATGCGTCTGATTGTACACTTTTATTCACGCTAATATATTCCTTCAAATAAAGCTTCGCATCTATTTTAACAAAAGTTAGATAGATAGATAGATAAATAAATAGATAGATAGATAGATATTAACCGACTGGAAGACAGACAGATAGAAGGATAGATAGATAGATAGATAGATAGATAGATAGATAGATAATATCTGTAACTGGAAAGGATAATCCAAGCAGGTCTTTTTTTTTAATATAAAATATTAAAAAGATAGATCCCTGAAGAGTGCTCAATGTATCGTATACAGAGCAATATCATCTACATCAAAGGAAAAAACTTAACACATCTCGTAAAATCCGATAATAAATTTATTTTGGCAAGCAATATAAGTAATGTAATTAATAGAATAATCAATACAATACAAGAACCTTCTTCAAACAATTTCTGGAAAGATTCTTCCCATGCAATAAAATGGTTCCATAATATTAAAAATAACGATAAGGCCACATTTATTCAGTTCGACATAATAGATTTCAACTCCTCTAATTCCAAATCTCTCTTACGTCCTGGGTATGAGGATAAACTACATCCGCGTCCTGGGTAAGATGATAAACTACATCCGCGTCCGGCGTATGACGATAAACTACATCTGCGTCCTGGGTATGACGATAAACTACATCCGCGTCCTGGCTAAGACGATTAACTACATCTGCATCCTGGGTATGAGGATAAACTACATCCGTGTCCTGGGTATGACGATAAACTACATCCGCGCCTTGGGTATGACGATAAACTACATTCGCGTCCTGGGTATGACGATAAACTACATCCGCGTCCTGGGTATGACGATAAACTACATCCGCGTCCTGGGTAAGACGATTAACTGCATCCGCGTCCTGGGTATGACGATAAACTACATCCGCGTCCTGGGTAAGACGATAAACTACGTCCAACAGCAAGGCCTCTGATTAGGAGGTTTTGAGGAGCGTGGGACCACCTCTTAATTGCTGGCGTTCCCAGTTCCACCATGACCCGGGGTGGTAGCACCAGCTAGGGTCCCTGCTATGGGCAAATATTTAACCTCTAAACTGGGGTAAAAACACTATGAAAGTGTATGAATAGTTTTTAATACCAGAAATACTTTGTAAAAAAAATTATTACCAGCAATAAATATTTCAAGAAAAATTATTACCAGCAATACGTTTTTTAAAAAGAATATTACCTGCAATACATTTTTGAAGGAAAAACTATTACCAGAAATGTATTTTTGACAAAACAAAATATTACAAGCAATAAAAATTTTGTCGGCATTAAATAACCCATTAAGGTTGATATGCCGTAAAACAAAACAAACCAGATCTCTTTTTAAAAAGTATAAATTTTGCAAAACGATATGTAGAAATTAAGGATGATGAATTTGAGGTTATATTAACCTCTAGAAAATCATTACTGACTAATAATAATTCCACTTGGATTGAGGGTCACGATGATAATTTCATCCAGTCTGATGAGGCAGATATTAAATTCTTACTTGCCGAAATAAATTTCCTTTGATATATATACATATATACATATATATATATATATATATATAGAGAGAGAGAGAGAGAGAGAGAGAGAGAGATTTAAAGTGTGCTATATTTATGGGATAAAGTTCTCCATATCAGAGATAGAGCGTATGTAAATATAAATATAAAAGTGAACATTGAAGTCTAGCATTAAACAGCCTGTCACCTCTGGGTGCTGACTTCAATATATATATATATATATATATATATATATATATATATATATATATATATATAATATATGCATGTTTGTGTAAAAATATCTCAGAATTAACCTGTAGAAAAAGACAATATGTATTAAGGAAAAAAACAATAGGAGAACTGTAGTTTTAGCTGATGCGTTTCGTCCAATGTGGACTTTTCCAAGGCAAAAATCCAAATGAATTTATTGAAACACAGTATCTATAAACTACAAACAAAATATCGTTAGCAAGTAGAAGAATTTAGAAACGCTATTCATATGGTCAACGGAATAAGTTGCCAATATTGTTCCTCACAATACATTGGAGAAATATGCAGAAATTAAAAAAAACGTATCTATGAGCCCAAGAGAAACCTCATAAATAACAATTTAACAAATGCACTAGTCATACATAGAAATAAATTCAACCACAATTTTGATTTTATAAATGCTATACTCATTAAAAAAGAAAATAATTGACTCAGTCAGGAAAATCGTCGAGAGTGCCGCCATTGAATATTATCCAAATATTAATCTACGCCCCAGATATTCCCAATGTCAGCTTTACTAACAGAATCACAATTCTCCCAACCCAACGTAGACAACAAATATGTCAAGAAATAAAGAAAACAGTTGAATCCGTCAACGCAATACAAACAATATTTCTACACGTGAAAATATACTCTTCTGGCGATGGTTCGAGGTAATGCTTTCTCCATCATTGCGGCTGGCAGAGGATAGAAAAAAATTGTCTGTAGTTACGGTGTTCTGGAATTGTCATCAATGGTCGACTGAACTTGATTTGTCTCAATGACATTTCTTTTTTATGTTTCATCGATTAATAAAGTAATTGACGTAATTTTTCAGTTAACCTCATGAATATACAACAGTTTCTCAATTCTTCAGTTGCTAACGACATTTTGTTTGTTGTTTATAGATACTTTGATTCAATGAATTTATTTCGTTTTTTACCTTGAAAAATTGCACATTGGACGAAAGGAGTCAGCTGAAACTACAGTTTTCCTATTGTTTTTTCCGCTCCTGTTTAACGTCTGTGTTGCCATTTATTCACAAATCTACGGGTCATGACCCATTTATGAAAACATTCAATTTTAACGTAGTTAAAAGTTTAATTTTAACGTAGATTATATTCGATTAGTTGACCTTATAACAACCCCGTTGTTTCCTTTTTTTTGTAAAAAAAGCTGTATTTTGCTTTTAAAGATAAATAAATTGTTCATTCGCCAGTAATTTACAATTGCCTTATGAGATGCATTGATACGCATCGAGACTGTATTTCTGTAGCGATTTTGATATGCTTTCGATATAATATCCTAAAATGAAATATATATATAGATATATATATATATATATATATATATATATATATATGAATATATATATATATATATATACATATATATATATATATATATATATATATATATATATATATATATATATACTTTATTTTAGGAAATTGCATTACTTAAAAATCGAAAACTGAATAAAAAAAATAAAAATAAAATAAAATAAATAGATAAACAAAATGATAATAAAATAAGTAAAATAAATTAACCCAAATAAATTACCAAATCACACCAGTTAGAATAGACGAAATACAATAAATAAAAAACAAAAGAATGAACCCAAATAAATAAAGTAAACAAATTAACAAACCATTATGACCAAAATATTAGACTTTAAAATTCAAACAAAAAAATCAGAAGAAAAACATAGCTATAACTGTTATAAAACGATAAAAAAATACTATGTTACTTAAAAATCGAAAACCGAAAAGAGTAAATAAAATATTCAGTATAATAAATAAATAATAAAAAAACAAATAAAATAAATTAATCTAAATTAAACCAAATATATAAATAAATGAGCAAACTAACAAACCGATGCCGATAAATTAACCGTTAGAATAAACAAGTAAAGATAATCAATACAAATAAATAAATGAAGTAATAAACAAATTAAGAACTGCTCCCGCCAAAATAATAGTTAGAATAAACTACAGCAATCAACCCCAAAATTGAATAAATAACTTTAATTATCTTCCCAAACCAAAACTATTAAATAAGCGATATAAACAAATTTTTACTACGTTAATAAAACACCGATTAAAATTAAAATAAATAAATAAATTTATAAGATAAGAAATAAAAAAAAAAATGAAAATAAAAAATAAAAATAAATAAAAACAATCAAAATAATTTAACCCAAATAAATAAACAAATAAACGACTTCCGGCAAAATAAGCTGCAAAATAGACTACCGAAAATGCACCACTGACCGGTATAAATAAATAGCCAAGAAAAAATACAACACTTGTGGCCTGACGATTGCGTCTAACATGAAACAGCCTGTCGCCTCTAAGTGTTAACTTCAATGTTCATTCATATATATATATATATATATATATATATATATATATATATATATATATATATATCATGTACATTTCATATATAGTTAGACTGATGTGAGTTTGTGACCCAGTGTTTCACGCTATTTGTGATCGTCAGACAAACTGATTAATTTTTAAATTTGCGATTTATATATGGTTGCGTATATCGGTGTTTTTATGATAGTGCCAGGAAAAATTGTCGTCAGAACGCTACTATAAAACACCGATATATGCAACCATATATAAATCCCAAATTAAAAAATTAGTTAGTTTGTCTGACGATCGCAAATAACGAGAAACCCAGGGTCACAAACTCACCTCAATCCAACACTACATATATATATATATATATATATATATATATAGATAGATAGATAGATAGATAGATAGATAGATATAGATATATATAGATATATATAAAAATAGATAGATAGATAGATAGATAGATAGATAGATAGATAGGCAGAGATAGCTACGTAGCTTTCGATGAAGAGACATTTAAAAGCAACATTTTTAAAATTTTGAAATTGACAGTAGAGCTAATTGTAGGCTCGGTGAATGTCGAATGTTTCCTGTATGGAAAAGGTTAATCTCTCAATTACCATTTTGTAAAATATTACGCGTATCGTACTTTTAATTTACTATTTTTCATATTTTCTGACAGTGAAAGCTACTTAATGCGCATTTATCTCTCCCTAAAATATTCGTGCTTCGCTCTGAGAATCTATTTCACTGCTATTCCTTCTCGAAGATTTATTCCTTCTCGAAGATTTATTCCTTCTCGAAGATTAATTGACTATTTTCGTGGCTATATTTGCATCTGGTTCATATTAAATGTTAAATGGAATAAGTTACCCGAATAAAAACTATTGAAGGGAGAAAAAAAACTCACTGCGACTGGTTCTTTGGGGGTTTAGTTTTTATGACATAAATATTTATTCGATTCGAGAAAGATTTGTCAAAATGCCATGAAGGACCGTGCTTTGTAGTCATTTTTTTCTTTTTTTGTTTTTGGTAAATTTAATTTTTTTTATTTGTATTTTATTTATATTTTTGCTGGAAATTTTCTTTCTTTTTTTCATTGGTTGTTTTTTTTCTTGGTTTTGCAAATATTCATCGTTTTGTGAATAGTTCGTGTACTTTGTTGAGATTCCTTGTCCCAAATATTCTCTCTCACTGAACCTCTCTTGAACCTCTCGCAATCTCTATCGCTCATTCCTCCGTCTCCAACTATGTATCTATCTATCTATCTATCTATCTATATATATATATATATATATATATATATATATATATATATATATATATATATGGCCATTTAAAACAACATGCCTACCCTCGTACACAATTCCGGAAAATCCTTGTTGACAACACAAATATACTTAAACATGAAAATAATAAACAAAAACTAAAACTTCTTGAAGCTATATACATAAAACAGTGGAAACCTAACCTGAACAAAATAAACTACGAAATCTCCACAAATATTGTTAAATGTCTATAATTGATAACAGAAAGTATTTGTTTATACCAACGGTTTCCCATACTTAATACTTCTCGCTTTCAGTCTCGCGTGGTCATGTGTGGCGTCACGAGCTGCGACGCGATTTTCTCTTCGCGTCTCGTATACACAAGTTTGTCGTTGCTTTGAAATTTTTCATGCAACAAAAACAGATAATCATGTACTGTTTGATATATTGAAATGTAATTGTCATCTTTGATAATGGCTTATGTAAGCCGAAATCTTATATAGGATTAAAACATGTATCAATATGTTGATTTCCTTTCGTCTTTCAATGATAATGTTATTAAGTTTATTAGACAATATGAAAGAAACTTACTTAAATAGACAAAACTTGTCTATATTATTTAATGAAATATGCATCAATATATATATATATATATATATATATATATATATATATATATATATATATATATATAGTCTGAAGATTACGTTTAAGCATGAAAACAGACTGTCGCCGCTGTGTTGACCTCAGTGTCTTGTTTTATATTTACATAGGTTGCATCGCTGATATTGAGCACTTTAACCCATAAATATAGCAAACCGTAAAACTCTTATCATCATCATCATATATATATATATATATATATATATATATATATATATATATTATAATAAGAGATTATAATAAAAAACATTGTTAAATCGCTACACAAAAGTTTTCATGTATCAATACTATGATTGTACTTCCTCAGGCGATGGTAAGTAAGTGGAGATAAAATGATTTTTTAGGGAAATTTGAAAACAAATCGTTACCTCTTTTCCGAAAGTTAAAGGATGGGCATAACATATATATATATATATATATATATATATATATATATATATATATATATATATATTATTATTATTATTATTATTATTATTATTATTAATCACTATCTATCTATAGAAGGGATCCGTTTATCTCCTGTGATAAAAGTAGTGAGCTGTTTGCTCAAAATTCACTTCTTTCCAGGTGATATGGACGTGGCATCTCCAGAGTGTGGGCCTGAGATCATGGCATATCGAGGCCCAGATTACATGGACCCAATTTTGGCCGTGCAGATAGGATCCAAATTAATACAGGTCTTTACATTTGGGACCGGCTTGGTTGCTTCAGTTGCCGGAAGGTTGTCATTGTTAACAACCAACTGCCTTCGGGGCTTCACAGCGGATTTTCTGTCTGTATTTATATCCATAGCTTTTGCATTGTTTGGCTATGAACGCTAGGTAGCGGGTGTTTTATATTTATAAATATTTCATATTAATATATACCTATCCATTTATCTGTTTATATTAATCTTTATCTCTCTATCTGTCTGTCTGTCTCTGCCCACCCTCTCTCTCAGATCCGAATGAGGTAGAGGATTAGTTCAACGAGAACTGTCTTACGAAATTACAAAAATCCGTCTCAAAATATACCTACAAACTACAGAAGACTGGATGATGATCTGTGTGAAAGAGCATGAAAAATTAAGAAACTTTATTCCGTAATAAAGAAAGCCAACAAAGGGGGACTTTAAGTAGATTAAGAAGAGCAATTAAACCGTAATACATCTAATGCAGCGGGTTAGAATCTAAAACAGAAGGCAAAAGCATTGGTTATGTAGATCTAAAATCTGAAATCGTACATTTTATTCTTACTGCACAGGACCAATACTTGCTAACTAGAAATTAGCAAGCAAGCATACTGAAAAATTGTGCAGATTCTGTGACCAATATGCAGACCCCATTGACCATCTTGTATCAGGTTAAACGGTATAAGAATCCACCTAATATAAAATCCGCTATGATAGTGTAGACCAATATATGCATTGGAATATCTACATGTTTTACGGGAAGGAGACTGCAAGAAATTGATATAAACAATACCCAGATCCGGTTGCAGATATAAAACATGTAACAATTTTTTAGGTCTTTACAATACACAACTACAGAACAACCAAATCTAATCGCCAATCAAAGACCAGAAAAACATGGCAGTTTCTGCAGACTACCATATATATTTGAAGATCTTCAAAACTATCAAAATACAAGTATCAAGAAGTGGAGATCTCAAAAGTGTGATGCATGACGACAGCAATAATTCCAGTTGTGTCTGACTTGATTGGAGTCTGATAGCCTAATTGAAGGGATCACTGGAAGACCAGGCATTAAAAGAAATCCAGAAAAACTGTACTCACAAGTATAGCTCACACCTTAAAAAGGGTTTTGTCTATATAAAATGAGCGTAATCCTAGTTTTATTTTATGTATTTATTTTTTCACAAGAATGTTCAGTGGAAAATACCATGACGCCATTTTTTACCATTGGTCTCTATTTGGAACTCTGAAGGAAATGTCTATACAAGAGAAATCAATGGAAATAATAATAATAATAATAATAATAATAATAATAATAATAATAAAAGATCTTCAAAAAAACTATAAAAAATACAATGAAATCGAAATCTCAAGAATGTGGCTCATGAGAGCATCAACAATCCCTGTTGTAGTTGGATCCCACGGATTGATTAGAAAAGATTCCAATAGACTCATTGAAGAGATCCCTGGGAAAATGTCATGATGCCATTTCTGACCTTAGGTATCTGATCGGAGCCCGGAAAAAATGGGTATACAGCAGAAACCAAATAAAATAAGACAATAATAATAATAATAATGTGAAGTATTGAAACCCTGGAACAGTTTTGTGGGATTATTATCATTATTTTTTTTTTAAGCTTTTCACCCCAAGCAAGGCTGGAAGCCACTAGCACGCAAGGGGTTACAGAAGGTTTGGAGGAAGAGTAGATAGGAGTGGTAAAGGAGAGGATGTGGAGAAAGATAGTGGATCAATCAAGGCAAGGGGGTTACAGAAGGGGGTTTACAGAAGATTTGGAGCGAGAGCAGATAGGAATGAAAGGGGGAAGGATGTGGAAAAGGGAAGTGGATAGATCAAGGCAACTGGAGATGTCGATTGACGTTACACTTAAATAGTTGGATATTATATTTGTAAGGGAAACAGGAATAAGGAAGGGAGTTCCACAAGCGAGAGGTGCGAGACATGAAGCTATTGGAGTAGAAGAGACGTCTACATCTAACAGTTTCAACGGTGAAGGGGTGGGAACGGGATGCCAGCCTGGGAACCAGCGAAAGCAGCTCATCGGCGCAATTACCGTGAAAGTATTTGTAAAAAAGACAGAGCGAGGCAACGGCGCGTCTGTGAGAGAGCGACTGCAGACGAGATGACAGATCAGGGCCAATTACATTTCATATCCGTCTCTGGATCCTATCAAGAACCCTGAAGAAAACAGCAGGGGCTCCAGACCATATATGGCGGCAATACTCCATGCAAGGGCGAATGGTTGATTTATAGATTTGGATTATTATTATTATTATTATTATTATTATTATTATTATTATTATTATTATTATTCCTCCTCTTCTTCTTCTCATCAATTGTGGCTCTCCACAATTTCCTCTTCCTTCCAGCTGTTAGTAAGTTTTGCGTTTTTGCTATTTGTCCTAGTCCATATTCCGTCAGCCATTTCTATAAGCTCGTTAAATAGGTCACTTACTTCGTAGTATTTTAAGAGCAGAGACTTGACCCTTGACATAGAATCCTAAAATGGGCAACCATCACATTGTTGATTATGGGACTTTGAAATTCAATGCCAAGAAAAAGCTGACTACTATAAGTCGGAAATTTTACTGACAGAAGAACTGAGATCATTAAACGCGGTCATTACGGTCAAATCGCGCTGAAAACACCGGATCTCGTTGGATCGAGAAAGTTAAGCATTGTCGAGCTAGGTTAGTACTTAGACGAGGATTTGTATATGAACAACGGGTACCGTAAGCGACTTCCTCTAATCCGAAATGTTTACCGACAAATGGATGCAAAAATAAACTGCATGCTTCATCGTGTGTAAAAGTTTGGGGTCGAATACATAAAATGATTATTGGCAAAAGAATAGAAAAAAAATTGCAATTAGGAGATGTATGTATTCTGATAAAGAAGCACGATGGAGTAATGGATAACGGCTTTGGTTGAGGAATCGGAGAGCCGAGTTCGAATTCCAGTCGAATCCATTACATTCACTTACGTGCTAATACCCTTGGGAAAAGTATGAATCCTCTTCTTCTCCTCCTAGCTATGGGTAAATAGCAGGACAGACCGGCTTCTATAGCCTTGGATGGCAACCCGTCTACCGCAGATAGAAATGGCAATATACTGCGGGAAAAATCTGCCTCGTCAGTCATGTATCGAAAGATACATGATCGCCTAAGTGAGTATCACATAACTAACTGATGTACTCTGATAAAATCCAAATAATCCGCAAAGTTATCGGTAGTGTCCTGGCATCTCGGCTTCACTCACTTTCCGACCACTGTAATGTAGCTTCTCTGTGTATTTTCTATAAATATTTTTCTGTTACATGTTTTCTTGGGCGCAGTACTCGATTGGCAGGTAGAGCTCGTCATTTACAGTTAAAATAGCTAGATGTAACCGAACAGTTTCATCTCTCGTTCTTCCTGCCTGATGAACTCTCTTCCGGGTCCTTGCTTTAAAGTCACCTTTGATGTTCAACAATTTAAATGCAGTATCAATTGTTGTCATCTGGCCTTTGCAAAGGTCTCTTTGCCGGGATCGCCTCCCTGGTTCCTCAGATCTATAAAATCAGGAAGTCACCTTCCTGACTAATCGACCATAGCGAGATTCGAACCAATGTCTCATGCTCGGAAACACTACATATTATAATATACATACACACATACACACACACACACACACACACACACACACATAGAATCAGCATTAACCTGAAAATGCACAAATTCTGCCATCCAAGCGTAGCTTAGATGTGGCACAAAGTCGAAAGTATGGGGAATCCAGTGAGGATCTGTTATGGGAACTTACCTATAACGATAATGGACTCTTCCTGACTCTATAAATACTGCGCCTCTCTGAGAGAGATGGAAGAGGAATGAGTTGAGACCTAACGAGTCAAGACATATTAGTTCACTCTAAACCAGACTGACAGTTAATACTAACCCTTCAACTTCTTGTATTATATTTCTTCTATAATATATCTTTGTTATTTACTACTCTTGTGCTCTTGTTGTTCTTCCTTGGTTCTACCATGGACCATAACCGTGGTGCGAGGATATTGGACCATAACAGTGGCGACGAGGACCGAAGAAACAAACTCTACGCGGAGAAATCCTAAAAACATATACTGAAGAAACAAAGTCTACGCGGCGAAATCCTAAAAAATTATACTGGGGGCTGAAAAAAAAAAAATACGCGGAGAAACCAAAAACGTATACTCAAGAAACAAGTTCTACGTGGAGAATCTACAAAAAATCTTTTACTATCGGTCGTCCGTAACAGAGGCGACGTAGGTAGTGAGAAAAAAAAAGTTACACGCGAACATAAAAAAAAGAGAAAATTTACAGTAGTAAGAAAGACCTGAAGTCTAAACTAAAAGAAAAATACTTACACATAATTACGGTAAATATGGAAGACTTTAAGGCAACCATATTGGAACTTATGAAAATACAGTTTGAGCAGCAACAGAAAAACGAACAGAAGCATCTTGAACTACAATAATTATTGCTACGGGTAATAACAAATAAAGGGCAAAATTCCGAGAATGAAACAGTTCTCTTGCAAAATGCTATATGGAGCTCTATCGAAGACTTCACGTATGCACCGGACGAAAACAAAACCTTCGCAGCTTACTTCAGAAGGTACGAAGATTTATATAAGTTTGATTGCGGGAATTGGTCAGATGCGAGAAAAGTACGTCTACTACTAAGAAAATTAGGGTCATGCGAATACACTAAATTCGTAGACTGCATCCTATCGAGGAAAACAAATGCGTTAACCTTCAAGGAAGCAATAAAACTGTTAACAGAACTTTTTAGCCCAAATACCTCACTATTCCACAAAAGATGGAAATGTCTGAATCTAACAAAAAAGGACAGCGAAGACTACATAACATTCGCTTCCATTGTAAACAAACATTGTGATGACTTTAAGTTATCTGAACTCAGCCCGGACAATTTTAAATATTTAATATTCGTTCAAGGCCTGGTTTCGACTAAAGACGCGAAGATCAGACGCAGAATTCTTACAAAACTGGAGAGTGAACCAGAATTGACGCTACAAAAATTGGCTGAAGACTGTCAGAGATGTATAAGCGTAAAGAAGGACTCGAAAGATATAGAAGAATCTGGCATCGCTCACATACGTAAAGTACAACGACAAACACGTTTTTGTCCCTCCTCAAAAACAACCCAAACCAATTTGCCCTCCTCAAAAACAGGTCAAACAAGTTTTTCAACTTCAAAAAGTCAATATCAGAAAAAAGCTACCACCCAGTCCATGCTATCGCTGTGGAACTTTACATTGGTATAAAGATTGTCCATACCGCTTTAAGACTTGTCTGTCGTGCAAAAAAAGTGGGTCATAAAAGTTCTCATTGTTGGACTAGGAAAGAAAGAAAAAGCAGAATAAGAGTCACTAGGACTGACCAAGCGGACGAGACAAACATACGTAAATACGTGCAAGTAGAAATGTTAAACAGAAAAGTCAGACTACAATTGGATTCCGGTTCGGATTTAACTATTATTAACCTACAAACATGGAGAAAATTGAAAAAACCGACCATGTTGAGAACCGATAAAATTGCTAGGTCGGTAACTGGGAGAAAAATAAAATTTGAAGAAGTTATTACAAATGTGACATTCAATGGAATGACCAAAAATTAAAAATGTATGTGCTAAGAAACACAGAAAATTTATTTGGAACGGACAGGATGCAAACATTCGACCTCTGGAATTTACCAATAAATACATACTGCCAAAAAGTGAAAAGTTTATCGACCGAGGCAGATAAATTAAAGGAGAATCTAAAGGAGAGTTTCCCCAAAGTATTTTCAGCCGGCCTCAGGAGGTGTAAAAAAATGGCAGCAAATATAGATTTAAAAGAAAACGTACAACCTATCTTCAAGAAGAAAAGTAACGTACCTTTTGCTTCAAGAGAAAAAAACAAATCAAGATTTGGATAGACTCGAAAAAATCTGTATATTGACAAAAGAATATAGTCAATGGACCGCACCTACGGTTTACGTCAAAAAGAAATCGGGTGAGATACGAGTATGCGGGATTGAACGCAGCGATAAAGGATTACCACTATCCTCCACCCAGCCCAGAAGTGTTCACAAAATTAAATGGAGGAAAATTTTTCTCAAAATTAGACTTGAGCGAAGCGTACCTACAAATACCAGTAGATGAGGAAAGCTTGAGATTATTGTGCATAAACACACACAAAGGATTATACAAGTTCCAAAGATTACCATTCGGGATTAAGGTCGCGCCGGCAATATTTCAACAAATAATGGATACTATGCTAGGCGGACTTGATTTCACGATTGCATACCTGAATGACATACTGATAAATAGTAAAAACATTGAGCAACACTGGGAACACGTTCAAGAGGTTTTCAGGAGAATACAAAACTATGGTTTCAAGGTAAAAGAAAATACGATTTCTTTATGAAGGAAATAAAATAGCTGCGCCATATCATCGATGAAGAAGGAAGGCGACCAGACCCAGAAAGGGCAACGGCAATAAAAAAAATGCCAGCTCCAAAAAACGTAGTCGAATTACAAAGCTTCTTAGGCTTAGTGAATTATTACCAAGAATTCATTCCAAACATGCATAAATTACGCGCACCCGTAAACGAACTGTTGAAGAAGGGAAAAGTTTGGGAGTGGACAGATGAATGTCAGAAAACGTTTGACAAAATAATTAAGACGCTAACCGCAACTCGATTTTTAGCGCACAATGACCCAAAATTAGAAATAATAGTAGCAAGTGACGCGAGTGCCTATGGAGTCGGGGCATGTATACTGCATAAAATGTCGGATGGGACAATAAAACCCATCGCGCATGCTTGAAGAACTTTGCTACCAGCAGAAAAATTTACTCATAAATCGAAAAAGAAGTGCTGGGGATTATTTTTGCAGTTACAAGATTTCATAAATATATCTACGGAGATTTTTTACTTTACAGACGGACCACAAGCCGTTACTAACAATATTTGGATCGAAGAAAGGTCTACCCGTTTACACGGCAAATAGGTTGCTAAGATGGGATACAATTATACTGAACTACAATTTCAAATTGGAATTTCTGCCAACGAATAAAATTGGGCATGCAGATGGTCTCTCGAGACTAATACCTAAGAAAACGGAGCCATTGGAAGATTCCGTAATCGCAGCCCTACGACATGAAGAAGATATCAGGACATCACTATGTAGTACATTTCAAAACCTCCCCGTCACACTACAAGAGATAAGAAATGAAGCAATAAATGATGAATTCATAAAAGAAACAAAAAAAATTGCAGAAAAAAGTAAAAAGATATCAGCCAGTTTTTGGTCATGTAGTTTTACTATATAACGAAAGAGTAGTAGTTCCAAAAACACTACAAAGGCGAATCCTAAAGGACTTCCACGTGGGCCATCCAGGAAAGAACAGAATGAAATCGTTAATGCGTAGTTACGTATATTTGCAAAACATGGATCAGGACATTACACATATGGTGGAAAAATGCAAGGGTTGTTCCTTAGCAGCAAAACCACCGCCGATCATCCATAAGCCTTGACCAGAAAAAGATCGACCATGGTCAAGAATTCATGTCAAACTCACAGGTCCAATAGATGGTTTCTACTATTTGATCATAGTAGACGGTTATAGTAAATGGCCAGAAGCGTTTCGTTGCAGAAAACCTACTTCTGAAACTATCATTAATTGCCTCCACGAGCTGTTTGCTCGTTTCGGAGTGGTTGATTGTCTAATCACCGATAATGGGACAAAATTCACATCTGCGGACTTTTGCGAATTTTGCGAAACTTTCCAAGTTAAACATATCAATTCCTCGCCATATCACGCAAGATCAAATGGGCAAGCGGAGAGATTTGTAGACACACTCAAAAGAGCGTTAAGGAAAGCATATGACGTGCCTACAAAAAAGGCGTTGCAACAATTTTTACAAGTATATCGAATTACTCCAAACAGTGCTATGCCATCGGCATTATCACCCGCAGAAGTGATGTTCGCCCGGAAAATCAGATCAGTATTTGACAAATTGCTACCAAAACAAACAAAACAAATACCAATGTCGTACGTACCTAAAAGAAAATTCTTCCCAGGAGAGAATTTTTTTTCAAAACGTATAAAAACAATACATCCTACTGGGAGCAAGGTACAATTGAAAAAAGAATCGGGAACCTGGTTTATACAATACAGGGCCCGAAGTTTTCACATAAAAGACATGTAAATCAAATAAGAAAAAGGATGTTAGATGATTCTAACAGTCCACCTCAGGAAGTGATGGATACCATATTTGACACCTTTGATATGCAAATGCCGCAAATAATATCAGAACCACGAAAATCGACTAGGAAAAGGAAAGTCACAGAGCCTTTGATAATAAATCCAAAGAGAAAAAATACTAAAAAACCCTGCGACGATAATGGACTATTCCTGACTCTATAAATACTGCACCTCTCTAAGAGAGAGGGGGGAATGAGTTGAGACCTAACGAGTCAAGACATATTAGTTCACTCTAAACCAGACTGACAGTTAATAATAAACATCTTCAACTTCTTGTATTATATTTCTGTTGTAATATATCTTTGTTATTTACTACTCTTGTGTTCGTGTTGTTCTTCCTTGGACTATAACCGTGGTGCGAGGATAATGGGCCATAACAGGATCGAACTCACTACTCATTCATAATGGTTCTAGCAAGTCAAGCTTGCTAACCATTACACCGTCTCCTGGTGCCCCATTGGCACCTAATAGGATTATTAATATTGTTGAAAATTAATTTTAATTAACACCATGTTATTCTACTCATCTAATTACATAAGAATCCGCATTAAAATACATACATAATAAGATTATATATTACAAATACATAAAATTATATAACCTATAATGACAAATTCTTTATATACAGGTTCACTATCACTAATCCGAAATCCTTGGGGTCAACTCTGTTTTTAGACCTTTACGTTTAATAACTTTTAGTTTAATAACTATGATAAGGGCAAAAATAAATAAAATATGACTGACACAAAATAACACTACACTTTATGGAAAAATACACTAATAAATAATGTAGTATTGGGATAGTTATATTCCATAAACACATGCAGTAGGGAAACTTATTTCGAAAAAGGACATTAGGTAAAAACTGAAAAGTCATCTGACTGTCACTGGTACACATATCTTCTTGTCAGCTGACACATCCTGCTACATCTCTGAAGTCTCTTACGTCACAATAAATTGTCTTTTACTGTGTGGATATGGCAGAAGGCGAATCATTAGTATCACTATCGTCGTTGCCAATAAGGACCTAGGTTTCCAATGTTGAATCCCGTGATGACGTTGCGTTGTTATGACGACCCTCTGCAAATATTTCTCTGGATGTCGTCTTCTTCATCAACTTCGTTTTCAAGGTCAACACGCTTACTTTAATTGAATAAACTGATAAAATGTTCTGCTCGCAGAAAAATTTGCGTTGTTCAAGCCCAGTAATTAACTGGCCACACATTTTCACCAGATCGTCTATGTGTTTGGGAGTTTTTTTTTGGCGGGGGGAGTTCTCGCCAGTGTTTACACAATGTCAATAATACTGCCATCGTTCTTTTCTGTAACAATGTTCTCACACTCAAGAAATGCACAGCAGGTGCATTATTGTTAATGTACAACATTTATTCGATATCATTAGCACACCCAAGAATAGTTGAGATTCTCTTATCTGCAGTTGTTTTCCTAGGCACGTACCGCAAGTACAAAGCTGTTTCATCAGCATCGTAAACTTGTTCGTGGCTGAGCTTTTAATCCGATATTATCTTGGCAAATTCTTCTAAGTAATTTCCAGCTGCATCGTGATCAGCTGAAGCTTTTTCATTGCATATTGTTTTAGATATTTTATAACGTGGCCCTTCTTAAATTTCTGCAGCCAACCTTCCGTGTACTGACACTGGCTTTCAGGGTTTATCCCATTATCACATATTCTTGCTTGTTTTATGACCATGGGCCCATTTAGAAATATGCGTTCATTTCTCCGTTGTCGTATTCACTATAGCGACACCCTGTCAGAACCTTCATTTTTTTTCTCTTATGCAGTGTTTTTCTATGTTTTCATTTGTTTTTATCATCAGTGTCACAGCAGAATTTCAGTAACTTTCTGTTTCCTTAAACCATACACAATTTTAGTTGCGACATTGTATTCCTGTAGATCCGACATTGTCTTCAATCAGACGACGCACAAACACACCACTATGTAGTTTCTGTAGTAAATCAATTTTCTGAGTTATTGATAATGAACGATGTTTTCTTTCTTTTAGTCTCGTTCGGAATTCTCACAGCAGAATTAGCAAATCGCGACATCTAATAAAGTGATGAAATTTAAATTTGTATTATTGCATTATTCCAAAATGTTAACACATCAGCAGATAGCTATTAATGTCAACAAATAGTTATTAATTAAAAAAAAATTAGTAATTAATGTATAATATTATCCATAACTAAATGTACAATAATGTAGTTTTTGATAAAAGTTTTAAATAAGTTCACAAATACTTACTGCTTTGCATGGAGTGAAATCGATTATATATATATATATATATATATATATATATATATATATATATATATATATATATATATATATATGAAAATGGCTAAATGTATAGCCGAAAGCGCTTGGATAAAAAGAACATTCGGACAGTTTTTATATAATTTATCCTCTGAAAAGAAAAACTTTATTTGATCGCACGATAAATTATATAAAACACTAAATAAAAGCACCTTGTCAGTCGTTTTTAATGAAATGTGCATGAAAGAAGGATTGCTGCCTAAATACACAAATATATATATATCTGTGTGTGTGTGTGTGTGTGTGTGTGTGTGTGTGTGTGTGTGTGTGTGTGTGTGGTTGGTTGTGTGTGTAATTATTCCTTTCCCCATACAAAAAGTCTCGGTCTAAAAGCAAGACTTGTAATATATGATATTAGATAGATATCCTAAATTGAATTTTCTGCAGGATATATTCATTTTAAAAAAGCAGACGAGAAAGAATTTTTTTTTTTGTCACAGTATCGAATATTTATTCATTTTCAAAATCTTCTTCAGAAATGGGTAGAGAGATACAGAGATTCCGGATATGAGGCACTCCGGATATGAGGGATTCCGGATACGAGGGATTCCGGATACGAGGGATTCCGGATACGAGGGATTCTATTGCAGTTGCTTCTCTCTCGCTTGTTGCATGTGAACATCTCTTCGAACGTCTTGCTTTCCCGTTAGCTGCAAAGTTTATAAATTTATCAGCAGCGTCAGTCGTCATCATTGTTCTTTTTATTGTGCTTTCTCCTCAGTGATGATTTCTTCGTTTCCTTCAATGTATTGTCTTTCTCTCTCGCTTGGAAGGAAATGATTTAAGATAGATAGATAGATAGATAGATAGATAGATAGATAGATAGATAATGAGCCGATTAAAATAGATTGAGAATGAGCAGATTGAGATAGATAGATAGATAGAGAGAGAGAGAGAGAGAGAGATAAATAGAGAGAGATATGAATAAACTGAGATAGATAGATAGATAGATAGATAGATAGATATGAGTAGACTGAGATAGATAGATAGATAGATAGAGAGAGAGAGAGAGAAATATGAATAAACTGAGATAGATAGATAGATAGATAGATAGATAGATAGATAGATAGATATGAATAGACTGAGATAGATAGATAGATAGATAGATAGATAGATAGATAGATAGATAGATAGATATAAACAGAACAAGATAGATAGATAGATAGATAGATAGATAGATAGATAGATAGATAGATGGGAGAATTGTCGCTATTTTATATTTTTCATTTCGCGTACACGCGATGTTTGTTTTAGATTTTGTACCTCATCTCAGAAATATAGACAGAATATATATATATATATATATATATATATATATATATATATATATATATATATATATATATATATATAAATGACAATAGGAAAATAGTAATTGCTGACGCGTTTCGTCCAATGTGGACTTTTTCAAAGCAAGAAACAAAATGAATTTAATTAAACAAAGAAAATTAATAAAAACAAAAAACAGAGTGTTCTTAGCAAATGGAATGTAGGGGACGCTATTTTCATATTGTTAACTGAAAATAACGTCAGTTAATGTCACGCGTGGGGAATATTATCATTAATCTGCGTTGATGGATTCAACCATTTTCTTTTGATTTTAATATGTTTTTGTGTACATTTGTTTGTGAGAGTAGTAATTTTGTTAGAAAAGGGGAAATAGGGAAAAGGCCTGAGTGTAGATTAATATTTGGGTATTGTTCTATGGCGGCACTCTCTAGAATTTTCCTTCTGAGTGAGTTATTTTCTTTTTTTATAAGTATAGAATTTTTGAAATCAAAATTATGGTTGAATTTATTCCTATGTATTACTAAGGCATTATTTAAGTTGTTAAATTCTAAGGTCTCTTTTGTGTTCATTGATACGTTTTTTTATGTTTCTGCTTGTTTCTCCAATATATTGGGAGGAACAGTTTTGGCAATTTATTATATAAATGCCTGCTTCAGAAATGTTATTGCTATTGTTGTTTGGAGATCTTATTATATCTATAATTGTTTTCGAGGTGTTTGTGACTATTTTAAGATTATTTAGATGGGATAGGTTATTGTCATTTATTTATAAATATTGTCTTCTCTAAAAGTTAACTTTGAGAAATTTTCATATATATATATATATATATATATATATATATATATATATATATATATATATGTATGAATGTATATATGTATGTGTGTGTGTGTGTCATTGTGTGCTATATTACTAAATATAATTTTAGCATTTCCCTAGTTGCCGTGCCAATAAGGTGATTTTCCAATGACTTTCAATTTGTTTCCTTTCCGTGTTTTTGCTTTTTCACATCTTTTTTTTCTTTTCTTTTTTTTTCTCCTCCCGCATTATTCTTAATTATTATTAAATCAAGAAATTTCAAATAAATCATCGACTTCATCCGTATTTTTTTCGTACCTTCCAGTTTGTTTTGTTTATATTTTTCCCGAAAAAATAAAGTCTAAAATGGACCAGAGTAAAAATTTAAATATATGGCCAAGATTTATTAAAACCCTGCCAGTCGGTTATTCTAGCTAAAGTAAAATTTATTGATCGATCTGTGTCCACAATTAAAAATATTACAATAAATAACCAAGAATTGAAAAAATAAATAAATAAATGCAATTTTCGTAGTTGAATTGATTTGTCATATTTTTGCCGTCTATGGACGCATTTAATTCTATCTTCACTCTTTTTATAAATGTGCGGACACATTTTCGTGATAGGTGATGAAGACTTGATTGCTTTCATAGTGTGAGTATGTACGCGCGTGTGTGTGTGTGTACGCGCGTGTGTGTGCGCGTGCATGTGTGTTTGTGTGTGTAAAAGAGGATACTGAAAAGTTCTTGGCCCGACAACTTCACAGAAAAGAACAAAAAGGAATATTTTGGCGGGGGTCAGGCAGAGAATTTGTCAGCACCCATCCTAAGTTTGTGTATGCGCCTACGTCTCGGTCTGCTTTTCGCGGTGAGAGGTGTTGGGAGAATAACTATACCTAGATATACGGGCAGCATGACGGCTATCGGCGTATGTTTCTTACACTTGTGTCGGCTTTTGATTCGGAAATTTCTTGCATTGAGATAAGAGATCCAACTCAACAATTGTCCATTTTTCACTGAATTATTTTTTTTTATTTCTATTTCGAATTGTTGAACGGCTCCGGCTGTCAGAGGCAAATCAAAAATCGGGGAAAGCACGGAAAAAATACTTGGAAATCGAAAACTTGGAGGAAGAAAGAAGGAAAAAACATAGGATCAGTCTTTACAAAAAAAAGGGCTCTCTCTCTCTAAGGGAGAAGGAAGGATAAAATAAATACGGACATGAGAAAAGAAAAAAACTGACCCAGTCGAGATAAAAAAGAAAAAAGAAAAAAAAGAGGGGCCAAAAACAAACTGGGGTGGTTGGGAATCGGCCTCTTGATTTTGTCTGTAGACAGAATACAGCGGTCTTTCTCATTTATTTTGAGGGTTGGACGGGTCCTACTAACATCAATTATTTTATGTGTTTTGTTATATTTTAATTTGATTTCGGATTCATTCCCCCCACACACACAGACACACGCTCATTGCTTATCATCAATAAACTTTGATGTATAGGGTGACCAAAAAAACCGAGAACTTTTTAACAATCAAATAAAACCAGGAGTGATGGAAGAAAACTATTTCATAGTAATTGAAACCTTAAAACATGCCATTTAAGAAACAATGATGGAATTTTCATTTTTTTAAAATTACGTCCTGTAGATGGCGTCCTCCTGTACGAATGCATTCTTGAAATCTGCTGTTGAGATTCCTCATTGACTGCTGCAACATCTCAGCTGGGATACTGTGAATTTCATTCTCGTTACTAAAATGGCGAAATGTTTACTTGCTCAAGGTCACTGTCTCGCAGTGTTGCCACTTGCTCATGTCTGGCAATACGCAATTCAAAATTACCCGTTTTTGGGGGTCACCCTATATAATTTTATATACACGAATTTTCATCTCATGGAGTGTTTTTACAGGTGCCCCTTGCGTGCATGCGTTATTGTGGCGTATGGAGGTTTGAATGTTGACCGAAGAGTTTTTATGGAGGGTGTGTAAATTGCAATGAATGGATGGATCGTGAATCGGACTAGCCAGGTATAAGACTGTTAGTGACGACCAGCCTCAACCCACACACACTTTTTGGCCTTCTGCCACAACTGCTGTGGCAATAAATCTCGAGTCTTTATATAAAAAAAAAGAAAGATTTATTCCGATATATATCGACAAGAAAATAACTGTGGCGTTTCTCCCATTCAAGCAATATTACGTCAATATACTCAGCATACATTAAAATGCTATCAAAGGACAACTATGAGCAACTTCTTGCATTCTTTATACAGGGGGTCCCTCCAAAATTGACCTTTTTTAGTCTTATAGTCAATTCTCGCTGAAATGATCTCAAATTCTAACATGTGTAAAAACTAAGTTGACTGTGCGTAATTATTTCAATGCGAATCTACCAGGAAGATGGATCACGTTCACCTGACTTGACACCTTGTGATGTTTTTTTTCTATGGCTCTATGTGAAAGGACATGTCTTTATCCCCTCTCTTCCTACAAGCCTAGAGGAACTCAAGCAGAGAAATCACCGAGGTGCTGGAGAATGTTACGCAAGACATGCTACAGCGCGTTTGGTGGGACTATCAACTTCACGTGTGTCGCGTCACAGGTGGTACGAATACTGAATATTTTTGGAGCTTTGTGAAACTGATTATAAAAAGTACATCCCTTTGAATGTCTTGTTCGAATTTTGACGAATCAATATGTTATTGTTCAAAATGGAGTCTATTTAATTTCCTTTGCCTGGGACAGGTAGTTTACGGATGTTAACATTTTAAGTTATCAAAATTACCCAATTTGCTGGTAATTTTGATAACAGAAGGTATATAAATTACCAATGGAGTATTGCTGCCATATATGGTCTGGAGCCCCTGCTGTTTGCCTCAGGGTTCTTGATAAGATCCAGAGACGGATATGCAATGTAATTAGCCCTGATCTGTCATCTCGTCTGTAGTCGCTCTCTCACAGACGCGACGTTGCCTCGCTCTGTCTTTTTTACAAATACTTTCACGGTAATTGCTCCGAGGAGCTGCTTTCGCTGGTTCCTAGGCCTCATGAATTTAAACGTCCCACGGGGCTGGCATCCCGTTCCCACCCCTTCACCGTTGAAACTGTTAGATGTAGACGTCTCTTCTACTCCAATAGCTTCATGTCTCGCGCATCTCGCCTGTGGAACTCCCTTCCTTATTCCTGTTTCCCTGACAAATACAAGCTCCAACTATTTAAGTGTAACGTCAATCGACATCTCCAGTTGCCTTGATCTATCCACTTCCCTTCTTCACATCCTTTCATTCCTATCTGCTCTCGCTCCCAAACTTCTGTAACCCGCTTGCCTTGATCGATCCACTATCTTTCTCCACATCCTCTCCTTTACCACTCCTATCTGCTCTTCCTCCAAACCTTCTCTAACCCCTTGCGTGCTAGTGGCTTCCAGCCTTGCTTGGGGTGATAAGCTTAAAAAAATGTATTTTATGATCCAATCGGACTCCATTATTATTATATACAATACCGTGGCGGACAGGATATTGTTAAAACCCAAAATGACGACTATACAATATATTGTTGGTTGTTGTCGTTTTGTTTTATGGCATATCAACCTCAGTTGGTCATTTAATGCCAACACAATTTTGAAATAGATTCACAGTGATAGTTTGGTAAAAAATGTGTGTATATATATATATATATATATATTTGAACCATTTTTCAATTACTCATATTTTTGAGTACAATCCAACTTCTTTCAGGAAATTTACAATCTTGGATGGTTTTCTTTTCGCAAAAAGTTTTTTTTTTTTTTAAATTACTCACTTGGTTTGGTTTGGTTTGTTTTGTTGTGTTTTGTTTTACGGCATATCAACCTCAATGGGTTATTTAATGCCGACAATTTTTATTGCTGGTAATATTTTTTTCAAAAAATGTATTAAAACGTATTTTTGCACTTTCATAATGTTTTGACCCCAGTTTGTTGATTAAGTATTTGCTGGGACGCTAACAGGTGCTACCACCCCGGGTCAGGGTGGACCTGGGAACACCAGCAATAAAGAGGTGGTTCCACGCTCCTCAAAGCCTCCTGATCAGAGGCCTTGCTGTTGGACGCAGTTTATCGTCTTACCCAGGACGCGGATGTAGTTTATCGTCTTACCCAGCAAGCGGATGTAGTTTATCGTCTTACCCAGGACGCGGATGTAGTTTATCGCCTTAACCAGGACGCGGATGTAGTTTATCGTCTTAACCAGGACGTCAATATATTGTTGGCTAGAAAAGTTTAAGAAATTGTTGAAAACAATTCTGGACGGAGTATGGCGTTTATATATATATATATAAGTTTTCAGGTGCATTTGCTCTTTAAGTTTTCTATTACTGACGAAGATACGCTAATCAGACCAAAGTAAATAGGATAGGACTGTTGTTGTTTTTTTCCTATGCAGGTAAAACCACCAATTTGGAGGACTGTTGGCACACAGTCTCTCTCTTTACACTCCTCTCTAATTGGCTTAATGTCATTCCCAGCTTAGTAGATATTAAGTTTTAGTTTGTGTATGTTGAGTTATAACTTCGTATATCCGGGCATTATTATCACCAACAGCCTATAGCTCGACCTGGAAATTGGCAAACGCATTCTCAAAGCGGCAACAGTGATGATCAAATTGAGCAAGAGAGTGTGGGTAACAGTCTGCTGACCTTGCGCACCAAACTAAAAGTATCCCATACATGTGTCCCTAGCACCACGGTTTGCGACAGCGAAATCTAAACGAAATACGCCAGATAGAAAGGCTTCCATCTCCACTGTCTACGATGTAATCTTTGGCATCATATATGGAGAAAAAGGTTATCAAAGTTTCTGTGCTGGAACAAGCCTCTCTCTCGTCACGTGCTTCAATTAAATGACGGCCGTATACCAGAAGTCACCGCGTTTTGCGAACTGTCTTCGGGTCTGTTGTGACCAAGTAAATGGTTAAAGAAATAAAAAAAAACAAGTGTTGCAGATATATCATATATTAAACAGTAAGTACAACAGAAGAGGATTATACTACTAGTCAGTGTGTGTCGGCTGACCCAGGGTTCAATCTATTCGACTCTTGATATTTACCAGCCTGCCCACGAGGATTTGCCGAAGGGCAAAGTTTCGTCCGGGGAGGTAGACAGGCCCTGAACCCGTTATGTGGTACAAGGCCGAGTTTAATGTAGGGCAAGCCAAAAATTCCTCGTAGACCCCGTATAAAACGGGGTCTGGTAGCTGTTTCCCGAGACGAGACTCTGCATTTCGACAATATCTCGTCTGGGGATCTCTCTGCACGGAGGCAGAGAGTTTGACCAACACAACCAAACCGATCTATTCAACAGTTGATATTTAGTAGCCACCTCCCACGCAGGGAGATGTGGCACAAGGCCGAGTTTAACGTGTGTCATCCAAGCCGGTAGGCTCGGCCAAAAAATACCAGTAGAACCAGCATAAACCGATTCGGGTCTGTCTACCTCCAAGGATGAGACTTTACCGAAGGGCAGAGTCTCGTCCGGGTTCCTCTCTGCTCCAAGGCAGATAGTTCGATAACAGCTGCGAACTGTCACAGCCTCGGTAGAACAATCTATACTACTCTTATATTTAACAGCCCCCACCCACACGAGGGATGTATGTGGCACAAGGCCGAGTTTACTGTGGGTTCTCCGAGCCGGAGGCTTGGCCAAAAATATTCCCTTCGAACCCGCATAACGGGTTCAGGGCCTGTCTAACTCCCCGGACGAAACTTTTCCCTTCGGCAAATCCTCACTCGGGTTTCTCTCTGCTCAAGGCAGAGAGTTAACAGTTGAACAATCTATACTACTGTTCCCCGAAAGTATTCTCTCCTACTAATCTTATAGTAGGCGGAAGAGTCCAACATAGACTCTTTAGAGGGAGGACACCACAACAGGGACAACGTCCGACAGTCCGTCCTGCCTTACGTTTCAAGATCGTCTGTCAGAGAGACCTGGAACTCGCAGTCATCGACCCAGGTAGCTAGGAACAGCTACAAAAGGACCGCAGAGGCTAGTGTCTTGATGTTCAAAGAGGAGTTATGAAGGGCAAAAAATAAATAAATAAATAAATAAAATAAAATAAGAAATGATACCAAACCTAGATCGGAAGATACAGCAGTAAGTAGACAGGGCAATCTCAGACCTTCCTTCCTGCTGTATCTCGTGTTTTCGAGATAACAGCGTGAAATAAATAAGGAAGGTAAATAATAAAATAGGTTTATTACACGAAGGTACACTTAGCAATTGACCTAATGCTAACTGTGCTCAATTCCGCTTATCTATATAAATGGATGAATCCTATCATTTATGTCCTATATAGCACTTCCACATCTGCTTCGTCTGCCACACCTGCCGAAGAGACAGCCTTGCAAAGATGAGACAGCTTAGCCACTCAAGAGGCTGCTTATAAAATGACCGAATTTCAACCACACAGGGTGCTCCTCTTATCTCGCTGGATAAAAGCTTGCCTACTCTCTGGATGTCTAGTTGTATATCTATACGTACTTCAGTGTGTATACTTATTTTTCTGTAAGTTTTCGTCATTTTATCGTGTATATCTGTAGAATACATCGAAAAATGTCTTTATAAACACAGAATAACGTTGGGCTAATGTACGACATCTAATTTCCTATATGGCAGTGAATATTGAGTAATTAGCATCAGCAGAAGTGACTTATACGTGTTATCTATCCTAACATGGACAGCTAGATGCGACCAATCTATCCCGGTTGTTTAAATAAAGAAGAGTGCAGAGAACGGAACCTTTTTGGCACTAACAACCAAAATAATGAAACTGCTTTGAATTAAATAACTTATAAGAATGAATTTTGTTAAAATAATAATATACTTCTTGATTGACCAGATAGAACCTGAAAGTATCCCACCTACAGTTCTATGACGGTTAACAAGATCCTCGGTTGAAAGTCTGATGAAGGTTATAGAATTTCAAGGAGTCCATATTAATATCTAAAATGATAATTTTTTACGTACGTGAAACATTGTGCTAGTCAAGTATGTTTCTACGCCCTATATGTTTGTGGTTTATATATGGATAATGTTTTTGTAATAATAATAATAATAACCAAGAAATTGGCATGGACATCAGACATCACCCAGACCCGGTTACAGACATACGGCCTGTAACAATTTTATGGGTCTTTATAATACACACAGAACAAAGCTAATTTCTAAGACATCGTGATAAGAGATCAAAAAAGAGAATGTGCATTCTTATTGACATGGCAGTCCCTGCAGACTGTAATATATCTTTGAAAATCTTTCAAAAACTATCAAAATACAAATGAAGATCTCAAAAATGTGGCACACGAAGACAGCAATAATTCTAATTGTAGTTGGAGCCCTCACGACGTCCGAAACGTTGTAATAAATATGGCGACAAAGATGAGGACAATAGTCCGAATAATGTAAATAGTTTACATAATACCTCATCTCAGAAATATAGACAGATATTGGAGCCCTCAGTTGGATGAAAAAGTTTCCGATAGACTCACTGAAGGAATCTCTGGTAGCCTTAATGAAATGCAAAAACATATATATATACTCAGAAGTAGAGCTCACATTTTACGGAGGTCTTTATCTGTGTAAAATGTCTATGACCTTAGGGTTTTTTGGGGGGTTTCTTTACAAAAATGCTCAATGGAAAATCTCATGATGTCATCTCTGACCTTCGGTCTCTGGTTGGAACCCGGAAGAAAATGAGTAAACAACAAAAATCAGTAGAAATAAAACAACAATAACTAAAGATTACTAAGCAAACATACTGAAAAACTGTGTTAACTCGAAATGCAGATTATGTGATGAATATGTAGAAACAATTAACCATCTTGTATGAGGTTTCACGGTATTAGCATATAAAACCTAAAATGATATCTACACTAGAACATCTGCAACTCTTACGTTAACTATACTACAAGAAATTGGTAAGAATACCACCAAGACCAGATTACGGACATAGGATATGAAACAATTTTATGGGACTTTACAATACAATAAACCAGACATAGTCATAAAATATTTAAAAAAAAGGATCCTGCCAACTAACTGATATCAATTGCCCACAAAATTCCAATAATTCTTTTAAAAAAAAAACAATTTTAGAAACTGTCTAATTATAAGGTCCTATAAATCGAAATAACAAAGATGTAAAAACTTAAAACTACGATTATCCCTGTTGCTATATGGTGACGTGGATAGGATAAACGTCCAAAATGTTCATAGATAACTCCACTAAAATGTCCCTTTTACTGATCGATCCTGAAGAGGACTTGGTAATTAGGTACTTAAAATTACTCTCTGGCAAGATGATACCACCCACAAATTATAATAATAATAATAATAATAATAATAATAATAATAATAATCTAAAACCCTGATGACCGAATTGAAACCCTTTGAAGGTTATTTAAAGCCAGAAAAATATTTTCTAGATTGTAAGAATTTTATTTGAAATAATAATGGCTGAGTGAGTAAAGCTTACTAATTAACCCATAGCTGGGAGAAATGTGGATTTATACCTTTTCCAACTGTATTTGCGCATAAGTGAATATAAAGATCCCGACTGGAATTGGAACTCGGCTCTCTGATTAACAATTTTGAGACATTATGCTTTAGGCTACCATCAGCACACCCAAGCTTACAGCCAGCATCTGGTTTTCCCACGTGAACACCCATATAGGTAGTGACGCCGCTTAATTTCAGTGATTATACCGGAAGCAATGTTTTAAGATGATGTGGCCGTAAAACGCGAAGTAAGATGTCGGGAAGATAAGTTTTTGAATAATTTATCATAATTGTTTACGAAATATGGGTTTATGTTGCACTTATACTGTTTGCATAAAACACCTGGCGCATTCAAAATGAAGATCTTACCAATATGTTATTAAGAAGATATATTTGACACCGAAAATCATACAATATACTGCTCATATAAATATATAATAATTGTAATACCAATTTTATTGGGAAAATATTGACTTAGACAACAAGATCTGATAAGAATGAAAAGAAATAAATATGGCGAAGATGGCAGGAATAGAAAACCAATTTCAGCACGAAGAATACACAAATCATTACGTGCATCGGTAACATTTGCGCAACATTGTACCGCCAATTCAAAATGTATTATTTTTGACGCCATTAACGTGTTGAAGGGTGTATTTGGCAATTTCATTTCTTTAAAGTTATTGGTCTGGTATCTTAAAAGACAGATATAGAATCAAATAAATAACTGTACACTCAGGTGTTCACATACAAATACGAATATATATATATATATATATATATATATATATATATATATATATATATAGTGATTTCCCAAGCTTAGATCAGATATGGCACAAGGCCGAAAGTATGGGGCACTCACTAAGGATCGAACTCACTACTCAGTCGTATTTATTCTAGCGAGACAAGTTTGCTAAGCATTACACAACCTCGGTATAAAAAACAGGCTAGAAAGAACTGCGCATCGTAGTGAACGAAATTAAGTTAGAATTTTTATTAGAATTTTTAAAAAAGAGAATTTTAAATGGTGAAAACAATAAAATAAGATTTTTTTAAAATTTTAAATGAATATAAAACTGAAAAACCGAGTTGAAATTAGTAAAATCTAATTATAAATAAAGCAATGATTTCTTTTTAAAATCCTAGGACTAGGACCAATCACGTTCTGTTTCGCCAAAGTAGATTTAACTGAAATAAAATCGTTTTTTCTCAGCGGAACGTGACAAAATAAAAGTTTCGCAAATTGTCTTCTATACTTAACGTTATACACGATTTAAAGCAAAGAAGAAAACTTTTACGTGGGTACACTCATTCAAAACGCAAAAGGCAATACAGCCAAGTGCTTTATAAAATGAATTGAAACGAAAATCCTGGAACAGAATGATTAGCGGTAATTAAAGATCAACTCAGTGGTCTACTTTTTTATAGACAGGCTCAGCAGCTTCAAATTTGCACAGAAAATATAAATAATATTGACAAATTAATTCAAAAAAGCAACTATAGACCAATCACATGCCTGAATGAATCGACGGACTAAAATGAACTGTTATACAGTAGACTGAACGAGTGCGTCTTGTTTTAATTTTTAATTGATTTCACTCCAAGCAAGGCACTAAGACACATTAGAAAACAGACACAATACTAAGGAACAAGAACAATAGAAGAGTAATCAGGGAGACACTACATAACGATTGCAATTGGATTTTTGACGATAAAAGTTAACTGAAAAGCATGGGGCCGCGAGAGAGTTACACAAGTAAGAAGTGCGGGAAAAGAAACTGTTAGCATGGGTTACATCTCGCCGATCCAACAGTAAAATGATGAGACCATTTGCCACTCTAGTACAGCGCTTATATTCATAAAGTCTGGGTACCATAGCAAAGAATTCATTACCATGAGAGTGTTTATAGCAAAGGCACAGGGAAATAATTTTACGGCGGTTAGAAAGTGACTGAAGTCGAGGAGATAGGTCAGGACCGATAATATTGCTGATTCTCCTTTGGATTTTATCAAGAAGCACCGGACGATATGCGGTAGTAATATTCAAAGTATGAACCAATGGTAGACTTAGATATATGTAAGATAAATTTTGGAGAGAAAATTGTCTAACACGACACAGCGAACCAACTTTCTCAGCAGCTGATCTAGTAATGGATTCAATATTTACCACTTCATGTCAGTCGAAATTCTTAGACCAAGAAGGACCAAAGTGTCGCTCTCCTGGTGGTTAGCATCAGTCATTCTAATGAGGCAAAAACGGTCTCTGAGATGATTAATAGAGAGCAGTTTAGTTTTGGAGGCCTTAAAATTAAGAAGCCATTTTTGCCCCATTTACCAACAGACTGTAGGTCGTTTTTGATATCAGGCGGCAATTTGACCTTATCGAACTGATCAGACTTATTGTGGAGATAGGAATAAATGGTTGTCATCAGCAAATATACTAAGTTTTAAGCTGATGCCATCGGGAAGGACGTTAATGAAAATTAAAATCAAAGTAGGACTCCCGCATGAGTACAAATGGATCTGGAAGAGTGTCTATTCATGACACCTTTCATTTCACTATTTGCTAAAAAATATTGGATCAGTTTAATTTTAAAAAGAGAAACGGAATCTTTTAATTTAAATAACAGTGACCAGAAGTAAATGCATCAGTTTTAAATACATCAAATTAAAACATACAAATCGCAAGCGAAAAAACCACGAGAGGCTGATTTTTTAGAAAAGAGTGAAACGGTAAACCACATCATACAAGGTCATTTCAAAAAGTATCGATACAGGCACTATAACAAGAAAACTACAACAGATATCAATTCGGAATCTAATCTCCTTCCAAATAGCCCCCTTTCTGAAGCCACACACTTTATCCAGGCTCCTTCCATTGAGTGAAACATTCCCGGAACTCCTTCCTGACGGGAGAAGGGATAGTGAGCAGGTGCCATGTCTAATTCTTTCGGATTACCTCAATGTCTTTAATTCTTTTTCCTTTAAAGTCAGATTTGATTTTTGAAGAGGAAAAAGATAGCAAGGGGTAAGACCTGGAAAATTATGATGTTTTCGGACCTGGGGAATTTTGTACCTAGCCAACAACAGTTGTACAAGCTATGGTCACTCATAGAACCTCTGCGTTGAGATGAGAGGACCACATTCTACACATGTTCCATCCTGGAACTGCTATAAACAAGGGAAATGAGTGACAAGTGCTTAGTGCTTATGCGCGACAAAGTTCAAAGTCAATCTGAGACAAGTTGCTTCAGCGTAGTTTAGCTCTGATAAGTTATCAGACCTCGTATAATAAATAATTTTTAAAGTAATAAAAGTATGTCTGATCAATAAATAAAAATCCATTATTCCCATATATATATATATATATATATATATATACACACACATATGTATATATATTATCTAATAGACACACCATCACATTATTTCATAGCCACACACGCACACTAAATATTAAAATAAAATTCTTTATTTATATATATATATATATATATATATATATATATATATATATATATATTAGGAAAATTAATGACGAGGTGGAAAATTTTTTTCTGTCAGGTATCGGAATAAAATAATGTTTCAGTTCATGCAATTATATATGTATATGAAGGGGAGGTAAGTATAAAGGTGTAAATTTTGCATAGAATGTAATATATATATATATATATATATATATATATATATATATATATATATATATATATATATATATATATATATATATATATATACATGTTCTGGTCAGAAACTATCGGTACTGGTAAAATAAAAAGAAAATTACAACACATTGCAATTCTGTATTTAATTTCCTTTGAAGTAGTCCCCTTCTAAAGCCACACACTTTATCCAGCATCGTTTCCATTGATGCGAGCCTTTCTGGAACTCTTTGTTTAGGACAGCGAGCAGTTGCCACGTCGCATTCTCGACGTCTTGAAAATCGTGTTCCTCTCAAGTGGGATTGGAAGGATGAAAAAAGTGGCAAGATGCGAGATCTGGGGAATATGGTGATTGTCGGACCTGGGGAATGTTGTCCTCTGCAAGCCATGATCAATTATGGACCCGCTACGTTGTGATGAGATGACCACACTGTACACACATTCCTTTCACGCAGTACTCTAAGCCACAGGAGCGATGGACAGCGTTATAACTTAGTGCGCATGCGCGACAGAATTCAAAATCAGTTAGTGCCAAGCGGCTTCACTCTGCGCACTTCCGTTGTTATACGAATAGTTCCGATACTTTTTCATCATATTTTGTGGTTGTGAATGCAGCTGTTGTTCAAAAGTTAATGCGAAAACAAGTATTACATTTTGGAAGCGCTCATGATTTGGCAATTGTACAAGTAAATTTATTCTATCATCTCAGCAAACATAAACCATATTCTGTCCTCAAAAAGGAAAAATAGAATTGCTAAAATATTCTTGGACATTGTAATCCAAGCCGACCATTTCATTCGAGCAAAAAATAAAACGTGGCTTTTATGCTGCATAACAAGGAAATAGATCCTTCTCGACAGTTTACATGTCTATGGAAGAAACTGCCTGAATAATTCGTTTTCTACTGCTTATCAACCCATTGCAGGTTATTTAAAATCGATATGTAAACTGATCCTTCACTTTGAGGCTAATGTTCTTTCTATAAATTTATATTCCAGAGAATGTGAATAAATCTAAAAGAAATGCCTTTGTAGCTAATCAGTATTTAATTTTTGAGACAATAATGATTTAGTAATACAATTCTTACTAATTAACCCATAGTTTATGGGAGAAGAGGTGGATTCATACCTAATCAGAATTTGATAAACAAGAAATTATAATGTGTATATAAAGTGAGGAATCATTTCAATATTTCAATCAATATATAAACTGATCCCTTACTTTGTGGCCAGGGTACTATACATTTATATTCCAGAGAATATAAATAAATCTAAAATACATACCTGTGTAGATAATCCATATTTAAGTGATTGATTCGTTTTCTACGACTTATCAATTCTTTGCAGGTTATTTAAAGCTAGGATATAATTTTTGATTCTAAAATTGTAAGATTTTTTTTAGTACAAAAAGTCATTTAGTCATACAAGTCTTACTAATTAACCTATATATGGTGGAAGAAGAGGTGGATTTATATATATTTGCGTGTAAGTAAAGAAGACGAACCAATCTGAGGCTTCGATTATCAATTCTAAGCCTTTATACATTACGCCAGCTGTATATCCAATTTCACAGCACCTGGTGTTCCCAAGCGGTCACTCATCTAGGTACTGACCAGGCTCGGATCCATTATATTCACTTCCGTGCTAATAGCAGAACAGACTGGGTTTATAGCCTTGGATGGCAACTGGTCTAGGAGAAGGACAACTCTGAATTCAAAACCTGCGGAGGGTCGTTTGGGTCCTGTGGCACATAGCGCACCCGGCCTCTGTATTCGGCCCTTCAAAATGTGTGCATGCTTCTGCACGAAACCTTCACCACTATAATCAAATCACATGTGCTGGTGTCTGGCTGTCGGTTTCCAAGGAACTGATCTGCTTGACCCTCATACGTCGAATTCGACGGGAGAGTCGAGTATATATATATATATATATATATATATATATATATATATATATATATATATATATATATATATATATATATTTGGGCAAAAACTAAATAAAATGGTTTTAGTCATGGCTCACTATTCCTCGCCCTCACATGCAATATTTCTGTTTCTCTGTTTATGATTATTATTATTATTTATTTTTTATTTTTTTGTATGTTTGTGTTTTTGTTCCAATGAATCTGTCTGAAGAAGTGTTAGACGAAAAAGGTTCGAAATGTGCCCTATCATTTTTAAAACAATGTGTGTATATATATATATATATATATGTGTGTGTGTGTGTGTGTGTGTGTGTGTGTGTGTGTGTGTGTGTGTGTGTGTGTGTGTGCGCGCGCGCGCGCGCGCGCATCAGAGAGAGAATATATATATATAGGGTAATTTAAAATCTCTATATTATGTATGATGGGCACTAGCTTCTAACTATAGTTTTTACAAGATGAGAGCATACATCTTACATAAAATAGGGAGAGACCTTGCAATCACGCTGTTGATAGCTTAGGCGTAGAGTGTCTAACTGATGCCAGATCGGTCGAGTTTCGATTTTGGCTTGAACCAATCGCTTGTGTAGCCACACTGATGCGCTGTGATAAATCGTAAAAGACTTGTATATATATATATATATATATATATATATATATATATATATATATATATATATATATATATATATATATATAAACTAGGGAGTTACTTTTCAATCACTGTGTATATATATTATGACGAGAGAGTCATAAACTAGGGAGTTAGTTTTTCAGTCATCCTCTCTGTCTGTCTCTTTCTATTATCTATCTATCTCTCTACATATACACACACACACATATATATATATATATATATATATATATATATATATATATATATATATATATATAGATAGATAGATAGATAGATAGATAGATAGATAGATTGTAAGACGCCATAACAATAACATCCACAGAAAGGAAATTATCTAAAACGCCACGAACACGTTAGTGGCGTCAAAAATAATAAATTCTCAAAAGAGGCACAATATTGTAAAAATTCTATGGATGCACGTAATGGTCATGAGACTATTCGTGGTTGAATTGGTTTTCTATTTCTGCCATCTTTGCAATATTTGATTATTTCTTTCATTCGGGATTTTTATTTTAGTAATAATTCCCTGTGAAGAAAATAAAAAACAAATATCTTTATATATTTCTACGTGTTTATTTTCTTTCTTTTTCATTTCTTTCCTATGTTACTTTATCATTTGTAGGTTGGGTGGGGGTTCTTAGGAGGAGCAAATTGTATTTATATGTTTTATCCAGCCGGTTTAACAGAGTGTTCAAAATTCTCTACTTTCAAAATAAGATGCTTGTTTACCCAAAATAGATTTTTGAACAAAGGCTAAATTCGGCGTTTTCTCTTGACACGCTCTGATTGAGGAGCGAAGATATAGCGTCGGGGGGTCACCCAATGATCCCGAAAAACGTTAAAGCCCAATGCAAAGTAGCTAAAGAAAAATAAAAGAACGGTTTATTACCCCAAACAAACTTTCATATCAAAAACGCAAATACCATTTCTTCAGATTTTTTTTTTATTTCAGTAACCAATAAGAAAAGACATTTTTTCATAATGATATTCACTTTGTAAAAAGCCGAAGAGCCTCTCGAGATAGAGGGTTACAGAGTAAGCGGTACAGTTTATAGGGATACGTGGAAAAGGTAAAGGTTTTCCTTAGACTTGTTATTGAAATTTGAGTTGTCTCTAACAAGGATTGTCTAGCATCAGAAGGGTGTGCTCGGAATCGATTATTATTAATATTATTATTAAAGATACACGCTTAGGCGATCATGTATCTTTCGATACATGACTGACGAGGCGGATTTTTTTCCTGCAGTAGGTTGCCATTTCTTTCTGCAGTTTGACCAGTTGCCATCCAAGGCTCTAGAACCCGGTCTGTCCGGCTATTTACCCATAACTGGGGGGGGGTGGAGAAGAAGGTGTTAGCAAACAACTACAAAGTCGATTAAAGATGAAGTCCTATGTAAGATATTATATCTGACAGTCAATCAGTTATGTGTCATGCGTGATACACGCTTAGGCGATCATGTATCTTTCGATACATGACTGACGAAGCAGATTTTTTCCCACAATAGGTTGCCATTTCTTTCAGTCAATCTGTCCTGCTATTTACACACATCGCTGGGGGCGGGGAGATGAAGAGGGTATTAGAAGAGAGTAACATTTGACTGGGATTCGAACCCGGCACTCCGATTCCTCAATCCGAGCCGCTAAGTTGCCTCCTCCTCTTAAAAATAATAATCTTAATCCTGTATCCACGGTAAAGAGTTTCAGTATTGCCGAGGGTCGTTGGGACACCAAATGTAGTGCAGCCGTAACTACAAGAGGTGATTCTATAACACGATAGCCTAACAAAGTCCATCTCCCTCCTTATTTTAACACGAATATTTCACGCAATACAATACAAAAGAATCACCGAAGATAGATTGCTATTAAATGAGGTCGTTGTATTGTCAGTGACTACAGTGCATGTGCATACAGGGGCGGGCGAGTGTATGCCTTTTCTCAGAGTGCACAATTACTGTTATCTTAGGCAGAATCACCGATCCATGCTTTAATTATTACGTCATATTGAACAAGTACGATATTTATTGAAAGAATAATAATAATAATAATAATAATAATAATAATAATAATAATAATAACAACAGAGGTAAATGCCACAGACCAGATACAGAAACGATGACAAGATAAACAGCTTCACGGTCAATACTCTTCCCGTACCAAACAAGCTGATGTAAACTCCGTACCCATTAGTGGCTATGTTGTTCAGGGTTAAGGTTTTATTCTTGCTGCACAGGCCAATGCTTACTAACTATAAATTACCATGCACACATACTGAAGAAGTGTTAGCCACAAATAAAGATTCTGTGATAAATATCCAGAAACAACTGACCATCTTGAATGAGGTTGCCCTGTACTGTCACCCACCGAATATAAAAAACTGGCATTAGAGAATTGGCCAATATCTGCACTAGAAGATCTGCAAGAAATTGGTATGAACACAATCCAGACCTGGTTAGGGAAATAGGACCTGTAGCAATGTTATGGAACGTTATAATACACACAGACAGAACAATCAAAGCTAATCGCCCAGACATCATGATTAGTGACCGCAAAGCCAAAATGTGCCACCTTATTGATATGGCAGTCCCTGCAGGCTGCAATGTTTCCTTGAGGATCTTCAAAACACTATCAGAATACAAGGACCTTGAAATCGAAATCTCAAAAATGTGGCGAATGAGGATATTAAAAATTCTAGTTGTAGTTGGAGCCCTCGGACTGATTGGAAAAGATTCCAATAGACTCATTGAAGAAATCCCTGGTAGCCCATGCCTTAAAGAAATACAAAAAATTGTACTCACAAGTACCGCCCACACCTTACGAAGGGCTTTATCTATGTAAAATATGTGCGATTTTTTTTTCAAAACTGCTCAGTGGAAAATGTCATGATGCCATTTCTGGCCTTAGGTCTCTGGTTAGGACCCGGAAAGAAATGAGTACAGATCAGAAAACAAAGGTAATAACATAATAATAATGTTTTCTTACGCGAGATATGAATTAGACTTTTTTACAATGCCCGTACTATAACAAAAGAGCCACTCAATGTAGAGGGTTACAGAGTAAGAAGTAAAGTTTATAGGGATATGTGCAGAAGATACTAGTCAACCCTAGATATAAACAGGTTAAGATTGTAGTGATCGGGGAAACATGCTTTTTTTAGAGTTGATTCTACTAAGCCGCCGTTTGTGGGAAGGATCTGCTCGAGTGGAACTTACATCTCACTAATCGAAATACAAAGGGAATGAGGGTGCTTCACTACAATGTACGCGGCGTTGCAGGTTAGGGTTAGCCGTGAAGATTAAAATTGGTGAAACTAAGGAATGTAGTTTGTATGAAGACTTCCCATTAACATGCAACGGTTCGTCTGTCAGAAAAGGATTGCAGGGTCAAAAACAAGTCATCACCCATAAGTTATAAAGTTTGACAGGTACCTGACGAAGGCCAGAGATTACAACGGCCGAAACGTTATAACTGAGATGGGAACAGTTTCACGAGAATAGATTGATATAAATAATAATAATCTCTCCCTCTAGAAATTTAAAGTTGGATTTTAATTTATAACTTGTGCTGTGTCCTTGCAGGATGTTGGCGATCATGACTCTCCACAATTACCTGCCCTTTGCAAGTCTTAAAAAGAATTTTCTGTTCGTTACCTCTCCAGAATCTTTCGCACTTTCCATCCTCTGTTTAAAAAAAGTATCGTTACTAGACTTAAATTATCTTTAGTAGATTTAAATGTAAATTTATCATTGCTAGATTTAAATTTAAGATTTATCTTTCATTATTTACATTATTCGGACTGTTATCCTCACCTTCATTGCCATATTCACAACGTTTCGGCCGTTGTACGCTCCGGCCTTCTTCAGGTGATTGGATATTTCGAACCGAATTCTTTATTTCGTCCACCGCGGTATATTGTTCTAGTTCCACGTGTCATGCCTCTTCCGGGTGTCTCAGTTAAGACGTTGGTTAGATCCAGTGACTAGACCCAAAGATTTGTGAGTTCAATACCAGGCCACGGCTGTGGCGAACCAAAACTTGGAGAGTTGAGTTAAAGGGAAATAACTGAGACACCCGGAAGAGGCATGGCACGTGAAACTAGAAGAATCTACCCCGGTGTACGAAAGAAATGGTTCGGTTCGAAATTTCAATCACCTGAAGAAGACCGGAGCGTAAAACGGTGGAAACGTTGTGAATATAGCAATGAAGATTAGGCTAACAGTCCGAATAATGTAAATAATACAAGTAATCATAATACCTCATCTCAGAGATATAGAGGCCGAAACGTTGTGAATATGGTAATGAAGATGAGCATAACAGTCCGAATAATGTAAATAATGCAATTAATCATAATACCTCATTTCAGAGATATAGACAGCTATTAAAATTTATCATTAATATATTTATATCTCTATTCCTGTGATAAATCTATGAACTTTTTTTCATTAATCGGTTGGTTAATTTTCAACGTCCAGTGTGATTATAGTTTATAATTCAACAATACAAACAACTCAAAATATATCTCTCTTCTTTGAGTACGTGTATATTTTGAGTGGCACAAAATGATTAACAGGTCTACCATATTGAATTTTACTTCAGACGTTGATGTCTGCAAGGCGCACAAGCTGGCGCTTCGAATATGATCGTCTCTCATTCTATTTTAGTCGCAGGAAAGGTACGATCGTTATTCACAACTGTTATCTGGCAATTGTGTTTTCCTCTATTCTTTGCCTCCCTTGCGAAAATCTAGATCTGATTAGGATAGCCAGCCGATAAATTTGCAAAGTCGATAAAAACGAAAAATCTATCAAATTATGGCCGACTGCCAAACATAATATTTTAGAAAATGTTTAACTATACACTTATACGCATTTATAGACTTATAAATACTCAGACTGCATATAAATATCCACGCATATATATATATATATATATATATATATATATATATATATATATATATATATATAGTGATGTACTAATCGAAGAATAGATGTGGCACAAGACCAAAGTATGGAGAACTTGGTGTTTATCGTACTCAATAGTCAGTAGTAATTGATATGGCGATATAAGTCTGCTAACCATTACACCACATTGAAGTGTTCCGATTTACTAAGCGTAACTTATATATGACACAAGGCTGAAAGTAGGAGTCTCCCTACTTAGTCGGAAATCGCATAGATAAATAGGTCAGAACAGACCGTGATAGCTAGAAAGATAAGTTTACTAACGATTACACCACGTCAAAGTGCCCACGCGAAGATATATATATATATATATATATATATATATATATTTATATATATATTAAAAAGAAGAGAGAAATTATGTGCTTGGGTGTGTATATGGTTGCGGGAGTACAGATGTTTTCACTTATTCCTCGTAGTGAGACAGTGTGTATGTATGGAGAGGAGATATATACATATCTACACGCATGCTGAGAAAAACACATGAAAATGGAAATAGATCTAAGAACACACAGGGGTCATTAAAAGATAAGCATGCCGATAACTACTCTATTTCTCGAACCAATCTTAATTGTTTTATAACGCTTCACGCAGAACTTTTCACTACCAGATCAAGAAAGACGTTTGGAATCCTAACACAAAAAAGGAGAATGTCTCACATCGAGAATATTTAAGATCGAAAAACATGAAGAAAAAAATTAATTATTTTTAATAATATGTGGAAATATCCACTCCTTGCCTGATGAAGGTCGCGAGACCGGAAACCCGTGTAGCAAAATTATGGAAAATAAAGCATAATATTTTTTTTAATCCACATTGCAACCAAAAACGTTTGCGCTTTCTCTCTTCTTTTTAATATACAAACTTTTCTCTCGTTGGAACTACTATAATCTCTTCCTTTTACACACACACACACACACACACACACACACACACACACACACACACACACACACACACACACATATATATATATATATATATATATATATATAAATTGAGAAGAAATGGAAAATTTTATCAAAGACGTGTTTCGTCTGAGAAAACTTATGTTCTCTTTGGCGCTATCAATTTGAATAAAAGAAAGACAAAACTATGTGCTAGGAGAGTGTATTGGGATCTCTGGGAGATAATATGTTTGTTGTAAATCACATTAATTACTCTAGCTTATCACTTCCTGACTTGAAACTTGAAGAAAGTCTGTATACCTCTCTTCTTGTTTTATCTATATCTGTATCAGAGCCGTTTGGTATTGTAAGATTTTAATTCACAGACATTTTATTACTTTTGTATACACATATATACCTATATATACATACATACCTAGATACACATATATATATATACATTCATACACGCAGATTATACATATACATATATATATATATATATATATATATATATATATATATATATATATATATATATACACACAAGTCTAGGATAGGTGTATACGGAATAAATTCCAATAACCAACAATTACTATTCTTAAAAGAGTGCTCAATACAGAGTAGAGCATATATAATTGTTTATTTAAAAATTATAACATAAATATGTTATAAAATCACTACAAAAATAGCCATTTTGATTCAACACTTCCGATGTCTTATCAAGTGAGGATGTTGAATGTAGAATAAAGGGTTTTAAAAGTTTCAAATTAATTAACGATCCTTCGTAAGGGGAAACGCTTTTAACTAAGCAGGAATGACCAATCAAAATACAAGTACACAGGAATTCAAAAACCTTGACAACGAAGTAAGGTTATAATAGCTATTAAAAGCTTTAAAGTTGGGGTTTTACTAAAATAGAATTTATTCTAACCAATAAGTATTAAATTATATGGTAAAATTTGATATTAAAATTAAAGGTAAAAAATTACCAATTTTAAAATCTAAATTTAATCTCTATTAAGTTTAAAATTATAAAACTACTGATGAGAAAAGAAAAAATACATATGTTATTCAATTTATTTTATATTTTCATTGAAATTACGTTAGAACAGACGCTAATTTCAACAGGTCTTCCCGACAAAAATGTATACATTTTAATTCCAAGTGTATGAATAGGGTGTTCACCTCTCGCGTAAAACAATATACACACTCAGATTATAATACATAAGCACCCAGACATATTTAGATATATACACACACAAATAGGTGACGAGACAGGAGACATCTCCACGGCACTTTATATATTAAAAAAAACAAAAAAAACGAACACATACATACATACATACATACATACACAATTAAATGTGCATGCATTTTCTATACACATAGACATCGATAAATACACATCTACATACATACATACACAATTAAATATGCATGCATTTTCTATACACACAGACACCGATAAATACATGTACACACATACACATACATTGACCTATACATTCTGATACAACAAGCAAGAATATTAAAATATAACTTCTACGGGCAAATATGCATAGATAAAAATGGTCAAATAGACCAGAGAAACAAAGAATATGGAAAAGAAGGACATTAAAACAGATATATATGTTTAAAAACAACATTATCTAATATATGAAAAACGAAAATTCCAAACACACAAACATATATAAAGATATATATATTTTTTTAACATATAATTTCTTATATAGAAAATAAGAACTACCTACAGATATAAGTGTACACTTACACATATTTTCATATATACACATACAGATATACTCACAAATATACGTTCACAGATACCCACAGATATACATAAGCATACACATATGTATATATACACATACAGAAGTAGTATAAACACACCAACCCACACAGCAAGGTAAAAAATATAAACAAACCAATATCAATATATATATATATACATACATGCACATATATACAAAAACATATATACATACATATACACATACACACATACATAAACATATGCATGTATACAGATACATATATAAACTAAACACACAAATATACATATATACCAACACATATACAAACACACGTATATACAAAAAAAATATTACAAACGTAAATTCAACATACACCTATATAAATATATATAAGCACATACACATCCATATACACATATATATATATACATACATATACATACCCATACACATATATACATATATATACATATACATATATACATATATATATATATACATATACACCCATACACATACATACATACATATACACACACATACACATATATATACGTATATATACATATATATATATATATATACATATATATACACACATATACACACATACACACATAAAAATAGGAATATATATACACAGAGACCTACAAATATTCTAACAATATTATCTTATTGACGATAAAATATAGTAAAAGTTCATAATAATTTTTTTAAAGTAACCACACACAGTTGTTGATTAATTCTATAAGCAATAAAAAAATCCTTATCCAACAAAAGTAGATTTTAATTAGTATCGATGATATATTCCAAGCCACTAGGATATACATACACATACATATACTAGGACATACGAACACACATCCACATATACAAATATATAATCATGTATAAATACACGTATCGACACATCCACATATGCACATATATAAGTACACTCCCATCCTAGCATATACATATAAATACAGACATACATATATATATATATACATATATATACACATATACACACATATACACATATAAACACAAATACATATACACATACATATATATATATATACATATACATATATATACACATATACAAATATACACACACTGACATATACATATATATACATATATACATACATATACACACACATATATATACATATACACACACATATATATATATATATATACACCCACACACAAATATACATACATATACATATATACACACATAGGGTTACACATGCAGCTGTAGACACGAACCAAAGTTTACATACCTTCACATACACACAAACAAGTTCACATGTGATAGGTGTCAACATACATACACTCATATATATATATATATATATATATATATATATACATATATACATATATATAAATTCACACATATATATATACACATACATATACATACCTATAATAACAAGTACAGATATATACGTACATATACAAAAATACACAAAAATTCAACCATATATATATATATATAGATAAACGTACATACCTATACATACATAAACATATATCCATATACATACACACGCATATATACATGTATCCTAACATACATATATAAACATATTCATACATGCAGAAATATACGCTAATATATACATAGATACACAATACAGCTTGATATATATAAATATACAGATACATACATATACACCAATATTTTAAAACTCTTGCCCTTTTACCATCTTATACATATACATACACAGACACACGCACATATATATATATATATATATATATATATATATATATATATATATATATATACATATATATACATAAAATCCAGCATTACAAACACACATTCATACGCACAAATACATAGACATATACAGACATGGATAACACTGTGTAGGTACACAATACACATTTATATGGACAGGATGACCATCAGTTTATAGAAGTAATAATCTATTAAACTTACAGTGACATATCATTATCATTGAAAGTATACGACCACTATAATTAGTTAAATTTATAACGTTGTTTACAATTAACTGTTAGTTCATATCTTTGATTTAAGAGATAAGTCTTATTTTTAAATCTAATAATTTCAAATTTTTCATTAAGACATAAGTAACACGGGGCATATAGGGAGTTACATGTCCGTGCTTTCTTAATCAATTTCCATTTAACCGTAAGTGTTTTATTCTTTTGTTTTAGACTCCAAAAATACTTGGATAATGAAGTCATATACTTATAGTTACTGTTATTAAAAGATTGCATATGCCCCCGACAACATTCCTTGAATGGTTTCATGGTACTATCAATGTTAAATTTCTTTAAATTTGGATTTTCTAGTGTTGAGATTGTACTAAGATAAACTACAGAACTAGTCATACTATTATTTTTTAGTGGACAATTATTAGGATTCCTACAATTAAGTTGTTATTCGTGTCCTTATATTAGTATTGTTGCTTGCAACTTGGTGAGTAATCAAGTTTTTTGAGTCCATATACTTGTTAAAGACTCTGTTATTATGTTTTTGAATTATTTTCTCTCGGTTATCTGCACAACTATAGCTTAATTTAAGGGTATTAGGATTAAATATTTTACTAAGTGGGTTAGTTTCAGGGTTGTGGAAATATATGCATATATATATATATATATATATATATATATATATATATATATATATATATATATATATACAGGGTGTCCATAAAGTTCGTTAGCACTTTAAAAATTAATAACTTTATTTGTATTTGCGATAGAAATGATTTGTAAAAAGGATTAGAAAGAAGTAACATTTTTAAGGTTTTATTGAAATTTTATTTAAGTTTCCACATGTCCTCCATCATTAGGAATACAAAGGGTAATACGATTTTGCAGTTCACGGAAAACATTAGACAACTGATTTACAGTAATGCCTGAAATTACATTAGTTATTTTAGCTATACTTAAAACCAGGTATATAAAACTTTATAATATTTTTTATAGATTATTTCTATCGCAAGTACAAATAAATTTATAAATTTTTGAAAGTGCACACGAACTTTATGGACATCCTGTATATATATATATATATATATATATGTGTGTGTGTGTGTGTGTGTGTGTGTGTGTGTGTGTGTGTGTGTTTATGTATGTATGTATGTGTGTGTGTATGTATTGTGTGTATATAATTATTGGGTTAAAAATCAACGAATGTTCATAAGGAAATTTCTTTCCTATCTGGTTTCCGTTACATATTTTAACATAAATTGTCTAATATATTTCGGCTTTCATATTTTTTACAGATTATTTCTATCGCAAGTACAAATAAATTTATAAATTTTTGAAAGTGCACACGAACTTCATGGACATCCTGTATATATATATATATATATATATATATATATATATATATATATATATATATATATATATATATATATATATATCCTATTATACGTGTGCCTACATACACTTCCACCCAGGCATATACATGCATTGGAGAACTTTTTTATTTATTTTTTATTTTTCGTACTTCATATACGAATTTATTACATGTATATACCTGGGTGGATACATATGTAGGCACAAAAGAAAGAAAGAAAGAAAGAAAGAAAGAAAGAAAGAAAGAAAGAAAGAAAGAAAAAAGAAAGAAAGAAGGCCATAAATTTTCACGGATACTACTAGTAGATATATAATAACTACATATATAATAACCATAATTGTATAATGATACGAAGGTAGATAGATATGAGCATCATAGCTAAATATGATGCACGGAATGAGATAGATAGATAGATAGATAGATAGATAGATAGATAGATAGATAGATAGATAGATAGATAGATAATGAACGGACAGAGATAGATAGATAGATAGATAGATAGATAGATAGATAGATAGATAGATAGATAATGAACGGACTGAGATAGATAGATAGATAGATAGATAGATAGATAGATAGATAGATAGATAGATAGATAATGAACGGACTGAGATAGATAGATAGATAGATAGATAGATAGATAGATAGATAGATAGATAGATAGATAGATAGATACGAATAGACCGAGAAAGATAAAGAGAGAGAGAGAGATCAGAATAGATCTAGATAGATAGATAGATAGATAGATAGATCAGAACAGAACAGACTCGGATCAATACATAGTCTACGCCAACGTATACTAAGGAAAAGAAAAGTTTTTATTTCATAATACAATGAATATTGCTACTTCATTGATATTAAATTCGATGTGATTTGATTCTTCGTTTATTTTATATTCCCTGTTTTCTATGTACCCCGATCTTATCTTTTTCAGTTGATCTAAGCGAAATGACAAGCTGTCAACTGGACTCAACCCCCAATTTATAATACCTCGGCCTTAACGGCAAACCCAGTCTAAACGAGAGTAGTAGAACGAATAAAAGAAAAGTGCCATAAAGACGATATGATTTCTGAATACTGGCTAGACGTAAACAAAATAAATTAAGACGGCCTAGCAAACAGAGACATCAAGTAGACGTAGAGTTTTTTTGTTTCTTTTTATGTCTCAATATGGAGCTTTGTTTGGAATCAACAGCGGAATAATTTATCACACTTTCAGATAGTTAAGAATCGAATGTTCTGATTTTATCATACAGATATGCAAGACTTCGAAATTAGTCATTTGTCTCTCTGTGTGTCATCGTCATCGTCGTTGTGTTTGAACTCACGAACAGTAATTTACCCGAACGGTTGTTGAAAGGTCTGCCTGCATTGGTCATAAAAACCATCCTGGGCCCTGTGAAAAATAGGAAATTTTAAAGTGGATCGCTTCGACCATATTACCGATACCACGCTGTAAATAAAATAAAAATGACCGCCCAAGATTGGATGATGACAATTATGTTTTTTTTGTTTTTGTTTTTTTTGTGAGAGTTTGCTTCTCTTATGCAGATGGCAGAAGCTGCAGGCCTTTCAAAGGAGTGTTCAAAGATGTAATCAGAATATGTAGCTGACCTGATTAGATTAAAGAACTGTTCGTTGTCACTTTGTAAATCTTTGCAAGCTTTAGTTTTACTTTAAGTTCATATAATTATATCAACGTACGTCATTTATCTTTCCTCTTATCCATCTTTCTCCCATAATTACACAACAACTGGAGCGTCGTTTGTTAAATTAATAAAGAGGATAATGAGACAAATTGTAGATCAGTCAGTTAAGTACATATCTTCAGTAATAAAAATCATATATGTTGTAACCTAGGAAAGGTTACTGAATAGAATAATCACACGAAGGTTGGTAATGAACGATAATACTTAGGACAAGAACAACACATATAAGATTCGCCAGCGGCGCGTAGAAGTAGTAGTCAAGTGCCGGAAGTGAGTCAAGTGAATTCCACAATGAATCTCCAACTGCAGGTTATCTACCAACCGCCCCACGCGGTCAGATGTAGCACAAGGCCGAATTTAATTTAAATTTCGCCTCAGCCAAAAATTCCCCGTAGACTTCGTATAAAACGGGGTCGGGTAGCTGTTTCCCAAGACGAGACACTGCCCTTCGACATAGCCTCCTCTGGGGATCCTCTATGTCCGGAGGCAGAGAGTTTGACCAGCACAGCGGGAGACGAATCTCCAACTGCAGGATATCTACCAACCGCTGCACGCGGTCAGTTGTAACACAAGGCCGAATTTAATGTGGGGTAACCGAGCCCGTAGTCTCGGCCAAACATTCCCCGTAGAACCCGTATAAAACGGGGCCGTGTAGATGTTTCCCGAGACGAGACTGGCCTTCGTCTGGAGATCCTCTCTGCCCCCGGGCAGAGAGTTTGGCCAGGATAACCGGAGACGAATCTCCAACTGAGGACCAACATACAGTATTTACTATTGTATTTATGTGAATGGGGACATACCCATTATTGTCTATAGGTATGCTACAAAAATTTAATATTAGGTCTTTAAAAACGGTCATTTTAGAATATATATTGCTAGGTCTGCTGCTGAGAAAACTAATTATTCCAGTCGCAGTAATAAGTCTCATTACTCCGATGAGATCAACTTGGCGGCTGATGTCAAAAATGTCTTGTGAATTTTAACGCCTCCAAAACAAAACTTTTCTCTACAATCATCTGAGAGACCCTTTTCTTCCTTCCATCAGTATGACATGCTAATCTCCAGGAGTGTGACTCTTAGGACGTTCTCGGTCTTACATTCTCGGCTGACATGAAGTGTAAAGTCTATATTGAATCCATTGCTAGCTCACCTGCTAAGAATGTTGGATGACTGTGTTGTGCGTGACAATTTTTCTCTCCAGAATCTATCTTACATAGCTATAAGTCTACCATTCGTCCATGCTTAAAATATTGCTGCCTCATATGATCCGATGCTCCTCCTATATATTTAGAAACACTTGATAAAATCCAAAGAAGAATCAGCAATATTATTGGTCTTGATTTGGGGTATCGGCTTCAGTCGCTTTCCGATCAACGTAAATATGCTTTTCCTATATTTCCATGGTAACTGTTCGGATAGGGTATTTGCTATATCACCTAGACTTTATGAATTTAAGCACAGTAAAAAAAAATTGATAATATTTGACCGTAAGTTCTATGCTAACAGTTTCTTTTCTCGCACTTCACGCCTGTAGAACTCTCTTCCGGATCTATGATTTCCGGTTAATTTTGATCTTCAAAAAATTAATTACAATGTCAATCTTTATCTCGAGTTTTCCAGATTACTCTCCTATCGCTCTCGCACCTTAGTCATGTTTTTGTTTTGCCTTTAGTGTCTTGGGGTAAATTCTATATATATATATATATATATATATATATATATATATATATATATATATATATATATATATATATATATCGTTTTTACGATCCCAATGGAATAAATTATGACCATGGAATATTAGTGTTCAAATCTTTTTATTATATTCTTACTCTGTCCTGGACATTGAGTTCTACCTGGATCATATCCTCTTGGAATTATTTTTATAGTTACATGTATGTGTATATATAATTGCATATGTATGTGTATATTTACCACTAATATTGTCAATATATATATATATATATATATATATATATATATATATATATATATGTATTGAGAGAGAGAGCGAGGGAAAAAGAAACAGAGGGACAGAGAGGATGATTGAAAAACTAACTCCCTAGTTTATGACTCTCTCGTCATAATATACATATACACACTCACACAGTGATTGAAAAGTAACTCCCTAGTTTATGTATGGTAGACTCTCTCGTCTTTTAAATCATATATATATATATATATATATATATATATATATATATATATATATATATATATATATATATATATATATATATACACGTCTGTTACGATTTATCACAGCTCATCAGTGTGGCTAGACATGCGATTGCTTCAAGTCGGGATCGAAACTCGACCGATTTGGCATCAGTTAGACAATCTACGCCTAAGCTATCGACAGGGTGATTGCAAGGTCTCTCCCTACTGCTCTCGTCTTGTAAATATTATAGTCAGAAGGTAGTGCCCATCATCGTCAGGCCACGATTGCGTCTAGCAGGAAACAGACTGTTGCCTCTAAGTGTTGACTTCTATGTTCACTTTTATATTTATATATATATATATATATATATATATATATATATATATATGTGTGTGTGTGTGTGTGTGTATGTGTGTGCGTGTCAGTGTGTGTGTGTATGTATGTATGTATATGATATAACGATATATAATTTTGTAGATTTTATATCTCAAGAAACAATATTTAGAAAAAGATTTATTTTTCTAAATTCAAGTTTGTCATATTTTTCCAAATATATACATATATAATATATATTTTTCTAAATATATATATAATATATATAATATATTACATATATATATATTTATGTTTATATTTATATACACACACTATTCACACACACACTATTCACACACACACACACACACATATATATATATATATATATTTGTGTGCAAGTATTTTGGATGTATATATATATGCGTATATATATATATATATTTCTGTACGTGTATATATCTATATATGTATATACGTATATGTGTGTGTATGCAGGTATGTATGTATATATGTATATATATGCGTATATATATATATTTATGCACTTATATGTATATGTATATATGAATGTATGTATATATATATATATATATATATATGTGTGTGTGTGTGTGTGTGTGTATGTATATGCGTGTCTGTGTTTATGTATGTAAAGGACAACAATGAAAATCTATTTTATAATAATTTATGAAAGCTGAAATATATTAGACAATTTATGTTAAAATATGTAACGGAAACCAGATAGGAAAGAAATTTCCTTATCATGAACTTTCGTTGATTTTTAACCCAATAATTATGGACACACACAATACATACACACCCACATACATACAAACATACACTCACAGACACACACACACACACATACACACACACACACACACACACATATATATATATATATATATATATATATATATATATATATGTGTGTGTGTGTGTGTATTTAGGCAGAAATCCTTCTTTCATGCACATTTCATTAAAAACGACTGACAAGGGGCTTTTATTTAGTTTTTTATATAATTTCTCGTACTATCTAATAATGTTGTCCTTGAAAATGGCTAAATGTATAGCCGAAAGCGCTCGGGCAAAAAGAACATTCGGACAGTTTTTATATAATTTATCCTCTGAAAAGGAAAACATTATTAGATCGCACGAGAAATTATATAAAAAAAACTAAATAAAGGCACCTTGTCCGTCGTTTTTAATAAAATGTGCATTAAGAAAAAAATAATTTTACATACTGTAAGTAATTCTAATACATTTACTTGGTTTTAAAAAGAAATATAGTATATTAAATATTAAAAATAAATTTTTTTTAGAAATGTGGTTAAAACATATTCTAGCCTAAACAGCCCCCAAAAATCTTTAAATATACAAATAGAAAAAATACCGTAAAAATTTTTGCCGTTAAAAATAAAATAAAAAAAAAACAGACGACCTGCATTTAGTGGATGTCAGAATTTGTTGAAAAATACATCGCTACCCATCCCTAAACATAACTCCGCTTTCGAATGTAACTATTAACTGATGCAACGAAAATTAAAAAATTGAACCCCCTACCACCCCTTGTCTAGATGAATGGATTTCTCGGTATCCTTGGAAACCCTCAATTATGAATCATTGCCGTACCTTTAACAAGCGTAAATTTTAAAAAATAAGTTACTCCAAAATTCGCTTGACGAGGAAATGGAACTAATGTCTTTGGTTTAATAACAAAATAAAATTCAAAGGCTTTAGCCTCCATTTTTGAAACATGGTTATCACAGTGTAGCGAAAAACCCATATTTTAAATCAATTAATTTATAATATATATATATATATATATACAGACATATATATATATATATATATATATATATATATATATATATATATATATATATATATATATATATATATATTATAAATTAGATATGGTTTTATTCTGGCTTCCTGTCGTCATTAAAACATCCCGCTGATGCACGTACCCACGATAATCAGGATCATGTTTCACAAAAGCCGATACAGTAGTCTTTAGAGTAGGTAAATGTATTCATTTATTTAATTTATCATTAATTGCTCTGTTCTAGTATAAAGATGAACTTTACATTAATTGAACACGTTAAGAAATTCTATAAAAGAAAAAGAAAATTAATTGTATCTAAAGACACTGAACTACCCTATGAATGCTAACAATCGTTGCTCAGAAACGTGTATATTAATGCGAATCGAAATCAAATATTTATTTATATTGACGTGATTCAGAGGTGACGTGAATATAATATTTTATAAGTGTCCGGGGAACCAGTTTATGCGTCACTATATTTTAACCCGAAGGGCGCCACTACGACTGAATTCTTTCTGTCATCCCCAGTTTATCAAAAATCAATCGTTGTTCTATTCCATGAAGAGGCTGTATGATCACGCATAATCGATAGCTATACAGCTATCAAGAGTTATTGTTCCGAGGTCGGTTAAGGCTCATATTCCTGTTTTCCTCAGTGAATATTGGTTTCGAATGATAGATTGTTGAACTAATTACAATAACATATTCTCAATAAAACGAACAAAGGGCCAATCCCTGTGGCAAATTCATTTCTCGAGTGAAACATTGGTCTCCGGCTGAGACAACATATATATATATATATATATATATATATATATATATATATATATATATATATATATATATATATATATATATATATATATATATATATACATACATATATATATATATATATATATATATATATACATATATACATACATATATATATATATATATATACATATATACATACATATATATATATATATATATATATATATATATATATATATATATATATATATATATATATATATGTATATGGCGTCGCGAATTATGCAAAACAATAGTATTTTAAGATATATTTGGACAATTTAAGTGCTTCTTTGTATTGCTTATATTGTCCTTTTGGGGGATGTGGCAGTAATCATGTCACCCCAAGCAAGGCAATACTGTCACTGAGACGCAAGACATTACTAGGAGTAAAGGAGATTGGGAAGCGTTTTGTGAGGAGAAAGGACAATAAAGATTTTGGATGGAAATTTGTAGGTGGAAGGAAAGCAAGAAACTGGAAGAGAGTTCTACAGGCTAGAAATGCAAAGCGGTTAGATTTGAACATGCTGCTACGTCTAGCTAATTCAACAATAAAACGCGACCTATTTGCCAAACTAGTACTACGCTTAAATTCATGCGACTGATTAACCAAAGAGCAAAAAGCTCAATAGAACAATTGCAATGAAAATATTTATAGAGAATAAAGAAGGAAGTCACTTCACAGCAATGGGAAAGTGAATGGCCAGGATGGATTGCATTAGGGGCCCTTTGGATTTTGTCTAGAATCTCTAGCGTTGTAGTAGGATCCCCAGACATGATATGGCAGCAATATTTGTTGTGGTAGGATCCACCTAATTTGCATAGTGGAGTACCGACTATATAAATATGGTTGGTACCGGGAAGACAGAGAGGCGAATCAAGAGATTCAACTAGAGACTCTGCCCGACTGCGACTTAGTCAACCCATTCTCCAGGAATGGTCTTCCCAGGAATATACAAAAGACCATATGTAAATATTGTGTACACTTTCTTGTTTCAATACATTTTGTTCTAAGTACATTTTGTGTTGCATTATTATTCCATGCATTAGTCAAGTTTCAACAATATTCAATGCATGGACGAAAAGTAGATATATAAGTGTGTAAGATTGAAGCCCGTTGGAATAAGTGGAGGCACGATGGAGTCATGGATAACGTCTCGGATTGAGGAAACAGAGTTCGAATTCCAGTCGAATTCGTTACATTCATTTACGTGCAAATAACTTTTAAAAGGTATGAATCCATCTCTTCTCCACCAGCTATGCGTAAATAACAAAGCGTGGCAACCCGTCAAGGAGAAGGGCAACTCTGAATTCAAAATCTATCAACTAAGGGTAAATAGTATTGCAGACTTTGTAGTTTTGGCTGACAACCAGTCGAGGGGAAAGACAAAACTGAATTCAATAACCGTATGTAGTCCTGGTAAATACTATACAGGGTCGTAACGTCGACAATGACTGTGATCTCGACTGTGGTCAGCATATGATAAAGATGGATTCTGAAGTGGAAGATTAGCGGGAACAACACAGTGAACCAATTTTCCTTGCAGCAGAACTAGCAATTGATTCAATATAATCTTTCAACTTCATGTCAGCAGAAAACATTAACCCAATTGCTACAGAAATAATGAACAAATTCACCAGTAACCAGATTCTATAGCATTCGAAATGGAAACCAACATTATTCAATATTCCTTGTTATGTAGAAGGATCTATGATTATCCTATTGTAATTGGGCTTGTTACCTCCCTTCGTTAGTTTGCATGACCGTTACGCCCTGCTAATAACTCATAGATAATGGACTATTCCATTTTGATCGTGGGGAAAGAGGGGAAAGACACTACTTGGTTTCAGTGAGAAAATGAAAAAGAATAGAAAATAGAAATGGGGGGGTGAGAGAGAGAGAGAATCAGATTAAAGATGATGAGAACAGATCTTAGCCAAAAGGCCAAGAATCAATGATGACAGCAATTAAAAGGCCATTTTTCAGACGCATATTATTAAACAACAGAATCCAAATAAAGCAATCACCAAAATTCTAGTTACCATGAATAAAAATACCATCACCTGTTGGATTATTTTAAAATTATTAATTATAGAAATGTTCGATTTTTGGTTTGGTTTGTTGTTTTACAGTATATCAACCTCAATGAGTTATTTAATGCCGACAAGATTTTTATTGCTGGTAATATTTTTCTTCAAACATGTATTGCTGGTATGGTTTGGTTTGTTTTGTTTTGTTGTAGGGTATATCAGCCTCAAAGGGTTATTTAATGCCGGCCAAATTTTTATTGCTGGTAATATTTTTTTTTCAAAAAATGCATAGCTGGTAATATTTTTTTCAAAAAAATATATAGCTGTTTGTATTGCCGGTAATATTCTTTTATCAAAAATATATTGCTGGTAATAATTTTTCCTTCAAAAATATATTGCTGGTAATAATTTTTCCTTCAAAAATATATTGCTGGTAATAATTTTTCCTTCAAAAATATATTGCTAGTAATAATTTTTTTACAAAGTATTTCTGGTATTAAAACCTTTTTTTTTTCATTATCATAGTATTTTGACCCCAGTTTGGGGGTGAACTATTTGCCCATGGCTGAGACCATAACAGGTGCTACCAACCTGGGTCAGGGTGGACCTGGAAACACCAGCAAATAATAGGTGGTTCCATGCTCTTCAAAACCTCCTGATCAGAGGCCTTGCTGCTGGAAGTAGTTTATCGTCATACCCAGGACTCGGATGTAGCTTATCGTCATACCCAGGACGGAGAAATATTTGTAAGTCAGAGGATTTGGCTAGTTATTATTATTCTACATATATAAAAATTGGGTAGCATGACTAGGAGAACCAACTTCCCTATCAGCAGACCTCGCAATTGATTCAATATAATCAGTCGACAGCGTTTTCATTGCACAGTTTACTAACTTTCATTTAGTGAAAGGAGAGTTTCTCTTTCTTTTGAGATTTGGGCTCGACGAAATTGCTGCTATTCCTTCGACAAAGTACAGAGATTCAATTCTACTGTGTCGTTATTTTACTGATAGAGAGATCAGTCCATCCAAACATAGTAACGATGAGGTATAAAGCCCAGTTCGCCCATCATGGCAACTAGTCAGATAAGGGTAAACTAGGCACATGCCCAGTAGACAAATATGCACGATGTGGAAAGACGTTTTAAAAATGTAGTACATAACCTTGCAGACATAGACAATTTTTTAAAATGATAAAACTGACATACGACCTAAATTAAAATTCCTTTATAATGGCTTACGAACGTTGAAAGAAATCATGGAACAATTTGTAATTAAATATGTGTTGGAAACCAGAATTTCCCCAAATTTCGTTGATCTTTAACCAAATTTTTTAACATATATATATATATATATGTTTATTTATATATATATGTATAGATATATATATGTATATATATGCATATGTATATATATGTATATATATAAATGTATATATATATGTATGTATAGGTATATATATGTATATATATGTATATGTATATATATGTATATATATATATATATATGTATATATATGTATATATATATATATATGTATATATATGTATATATATATATACATGTAGATATATATGTATATATAGATATATATTATGTATATATATATATATGTATGTATGTATATATGTATATATATGTATATATATGTATATATATATATATGTATATATATATGTATATATATGCATATATATATATATATATATATATATATATATATATATATATATATATATATATATGTAAGTAAAACTAAAAAGCCCGACTAAGCTACTTAGGTTTCACCTACGCGGATCGTCAGGTCGGACTGGCTGAAGAGGTGCTAAAAGAACAGAAAATATATACCCCACAACACAAAAACATGACCATGTGACTAAAAAAAAAAAGCTGTAACACAACGGCGGTGTAGTAAATCCTATTTATTCAAAAACATTTTTTTAAAAAAAACAAGAGAATAACAAAGCTATTTTAGTAACCAGCGTTTTCTGTGTCTACATTTACTTAAGATTTCCGTTTTTAAAGTCAGTAAATTATTAGGTTCCTTAAATAAAGCGATGCCTAACTTTTTCTCTATACATACAGGACAAACTTTATTACCTGCTTTATATTTATGGCATTTCTTTAATATTTACCATTTCAAAATGGCGTCTTTTTTATAGTCATGTTTCATTTTCCATATGTAAGTAGATAACGTAGTATTGTTTGGATTTTTAGTTATTAAAGCTACTAATATGGTTATAATACCGTTCTTTAAAATTGTTTTGGGTAGATCCTATATATACTTTAGGTTTTTCATCAGTACTGTCAAATCTATCTTTGTATATTTTGACCTATTATACCACGCACTCTTGCTGGCACTTTCCCTGCGGAGGGCTTTCTTATTCCTACAATTACATTTGAGAAAAGCTGTATGTGGTTTATCCTTAATTTTTCTCATGTTGTATCCATTAATTAAGCTAGCCACATTAGGCATACAACTATAGCTTAATTTAACATAGTTTTTATTAAATATTTTATATAATTCACTAGTTTGTGGGAAATACCTTTCCTATTTTAATTTTCACCGCAGAATTATATGGTGGGTTGAACCATAATATATTTCTACTTCTAGTTCTATGTTTATTTTGCATTTTATGGTCATCATTTATATTAATATATTCTAGTTTATTGTTATTCCCACTTTTAATTAAAGCATCTTCGTATATTATTTAGTTAGCATTAAAAATATTCTTATTCGATGAATTTGTGGACAGTCTATGATTAATGCCTATAGTAATCTGCCTCAAGATATGTGTTGGGTGATTGAAAGCTACGTTTATATATTGTGAGTACTGATTCTCCTTTCTATATCGTGATAACAGTCGCGGTATAGCAGACGCAGGAAGTAAGTTCAAGACGCGGTTCTTTGACGTCATACCAAGCCAGAGGCCGAAATATTAACAATAGAGAACCATATGCCTAAATGCAATTATTTAACAATACATGTTTATATATATATATATATATATATATATATATATATATATATATATATATATATATATATATATATATATATATATATATAATATTTTCTGTTTTTACGTTATTATTTATTTACGACTAGAAGCATGGCCCGGCGTTGCCCGTGCTTGATTCAAACAATCGCTATCACTTGACTTAAAATATTTTTGCCCTTCATTGCCTTTAAAGTAGTGCCCTTTGCCGTGCTGATTTTGCTACATGCCTTACTTCTTGCCTATCTCACACTGCGAATTTTTTTCTAAGCTCTATACTAAACATTAAATCTGTTACGAAAAAAGAACTAAACAAAATGAACACAAAACGATTAGCTTTAAAAAAAGGACTCGTAACTGGAAAAACCGAATGAAAAAAGAATGTTAACAACAAATATTTTTTCACACCCAGCCCAGTTCTGCGGAATCAGAATCAACGTTGGGTTTAAGCAAGCGAATGAGCCAATTGGAGTAAAGTGCCATGCAGATTTAAATTTTTTCCACTTGTGACGAATATATATCGATATATACGGTATTTTTTGCATGTTAGCATGCTAGTTAACATTCGTGTCAGTCAGCTGTTGGCTCTCACGCTGGCCAATACAATCTTCCTGCCTATTCGTGGCAGCCAGCTATAGGCTCTCACTCTGGCCAGTAGAAAATGGCCGCAAACTACATGAAAACTACCGTAGAAGCATGAAAAAATCGATTATTTCCACTATCGATGGGAGTTGGGAAATGCAACTTGGAGCAAGTGCATGTAAATTTTGGTGCAAATCCGTCGAAAATTGCGGCCGTGCATTCGTTACACAGACACACACACCATGCCTTTTATAGATAGAGATTTATAATTTATATTGGAAACTAGAATCATTATCTCATTAACCTTTTAACTTTCAAATGAGGTAATGATTCGTTTTCTAGTTTCCCAAATAAATTATTTTTATCATAAGTTATCTATCATCGCCCGATGAAGGAACATTATAGTTCCGAATCATGAAAGTTTTTGTGTAGAGATGTAAAATGTTAAAATAAATTTCTAAATAAATGTTAAATAAATGATAAATAAATGCTAAATAAATGTTAAATAAATATTAAATAAATGCTAAATAAATGTTAAATAAATGTTAAATAAATGCTAAATAAATGCTAAATAAATGTTAAATAAATGTTAAATAAATGCTAAATAAATGCTAAATAAATGTTAAATAAATGCAAAATAAATGTTAAATAAATTCTAAATAAATGCTAAATAAATTTTAAATAAATATTAAATAAATGATAAAAATTGTGGTTTCTTAATCTGTTTGTTCTATTTCTTTATTTGGTTAGTAACTGGTGATTAAATGATATTTTAGAAACTTTCAAAAGCAAAGTGTTACCTCTTTTTCGAAAGATAAACAGAGGGTTGAGAAAACACAAGGTCAGAATTAAAAATAAAACTTGCATTGATCAAACCAATTAAATGTCAGATCTACGCTAAATAGAAAATTAAGCTCAGAGGGTGACAGTGGGGGAGTTATATATATATATATATATACATAATATAATATGATATAATATATATAAGTATGCTATATTTGTTTTATAGATTATATGTATTTATTTATAGATTATATACATATATATATATATATATATATATATATATATTGATTATATAATTATGTTTTATAGATTAATCAAAAGCGTTTGACAATGTACGCCCTCTTTCCTTATTATGTGCCCTAGAAAATTCAACATTTTTTATTTTGACTGATTCTAGATATGAATCCATCTCTTCTCCTTCAGCTATGGGTTAAATAACAGGAAAGACTCGGCTCTATATCTATGGACGGCAACCAGTGTACTGCAGAAAGTAACGGGAAATCCTTTACCCATTTAATTATGGTGAATTTTCTAAGCGCAGCTTAGATGTGGCACAAGGCAGAAAGTACGGAGTACTCAGTAAGAATCGAACTCACTACTCAGTCGTAACTGTTCTAACAAGACACGCTTGCTAACCATTACCCCACGTCGAAGTGCCTCTGCCAGGTTAATTATCAATCGAAAATAGACATGATCGCTGAAGAGTGTATCATCCAAGGGAACTTATTGGTTCATCATACGTGGAGTGATTTTGTCAACCACGACTTGTTTCACCCGAAAAATGTAATTTGGACAAATTTTCCTCTTGCGCGGCTGATAAATATTTAATCAAAGAGAATAATCATCGACGGTTAAATAAGGAGAAAAATATTGTTTCCTTGCAATAATGTATTTTTTTCCGGCTGAACGCGTACATTCCAAAGATCGTTAGACTTATTAGGCAAATAATAAAGACAATTCTTTTTTGCTTTTTATATCGGTGTGTTGCGAAAATAATGTATTTCGCCGCTTTGAATCAACCAACCAAAGAAGACCCGTAGTTGAATGGTAAGGCTCAGCGTGTATATCGTGTGTTCTGTTCAATAATGTGATGATTACCATGTATTTCAGAGTTTAATTCGGAAAACCTGCAAAGAATTTAGTGTTACTTATGAGCAGATTTTAGCTGCAAGTATTTATTCGCCTTTGATATGCCGTGTCCGTTCAGAGCATAGGCGATCATGGCTCTCCACAACTTCTTGTCCTTTGTAGTTCTTTTAAATTATGTCTTTTCGCCCTCACTTCTAATCCCTGTTCTGTCACATTTTGGTAAATTTATTGCGATGGAAATAAAACATGTTGCCCTTTTCCCTGATAATTAAATCCTAAATCTGACCAATGATATAGATTTAATAACATCTCTTCTTCTTCTTCTTCTTTTTCTTCTTCTTCTTCTTCTTCTTCTTCTTCTTCTTCTTCTTCTTCTTCTTCTGTGTGCCGTGTTCTTTCAGGACGTTGGCGTTCACGGCTTTTTGCAAATTCCTATTTACCGATAAATCAGTATAATTCCTAAAAGAGATGTGAACTTGCCAGCATATTCCAGGGTTAGGTGCATCATAACAGAATATATATATATATATATATATATATATATATATATATATATATATATATATATATATATATATGAATAAATATAATTTTAAGGTGTGCTATATTTATGGAATAAAGTGCTCAATATCAGGTATAGAGCGTATGTAAATATAAAATGAACATTGAAGTAAACACTCAGAGGCGACAGACTGTTTCATGCTAGACGCAATCATCAGTCCACAAGGGTTGTTTTTTTCTCGACTATTTATATATATGGTCAGTGGTGCATTGTGGGTAGTCCATTCTAACGGTTATTTTGGCGGGAGTAGTTTATTTATTTATTTGGATTAAAATATTTTGCTTGTTTTTTTATTATTTATTTCTATTTTATATATTTATTTATTCTTTTCGGTTTCCGATGTTGTAGTAACGTAGGAAAAATATTTTTCAGATTAGTTCTGATCGTTTATTCATAAGTTTGTTTTGGTCTTTGGAAAGTAATTAAAGCTATTTTTCGTCCAATTTTTGGATTGATTGTTGTAGGCTATTCTAACTGTTATATTGGCGAGAGTGGTTTGTTAATTTATTTATTATTTTATTTATTTATTTGGATTGATTATTTATACTTGTTTTTGCTTATTTATTTTTATTTATTCTAACGGTTATTTTGGCGAGAGCGGTTTGTTAATTTGTTTATTTATTTGGATTAATATATTTTACTTGTATTTTTCTATTTATTTTTATTTTATATATGTTTTTCTGTTTTCGATTTTTTAAGTAACGTAGTGAAAATTTTTGAGATGAGTTCTAATTGTTTATATTGTAATTTACTATGGTCTGAAAAATTAATTATAGCTATTTTTGTCCAATTTTTGAATTGATTGTTGTAGTCTATTCTAACAGTTATTTTGGCGCGTTACCGGTTCTGTGTATGACGATAAACTACATCTGGTAGAAAGACATCTGATTGGGAGATTGGAGGTTTTAAGGAACCTGGAATCACCTCTTAATTGTTGTTTTCCCAGGTCCACCCTGACAGAGTTGTAGCACCTGTCAGGGTCCCATCTATGGGCAAATAGTCATCCCCACAAACAAGAAAAAACATGATAAATACATCTCAATAATAAACATACTATCAATACATTTTCATATATAAAATGACCGACAATATATAACCAGCAATACATTTTATCTGTCGTGTCGTTGAAGCCATAAAAATGTGTTCAAATTATTTAGATGTTGGCATTAAATGACCCATAGATGTTTCGATATGCCGTTAAACAAAATCAACCGACCAACCTTTGAGTACGCCTGTTCTCTCCCAGCTGTGAGTTAATTAGTAAGACTTGTCCCAATAAATCATTATTATCTGCCCCCCCTCAAATATTCTTACAATCTAAAAAAATAACTTCTGATTGATAAGCTGTATAAATAATTAACTGGAAGTGTGTATGTAGTGATTTTCCAAGCATAGCTTAGATGTGGCACAAGGCCGAAAGTATGGGGCACCCAGTGAGGATCAAACTCACTACTCAGTCGTAATTGTTCTAGCAAAACAAGCTTGCTAACAATTACACCACCTCGAAATGCCCTAGTGATTTTCTAAGTGTAGTTTAGA
>OZ038498.1:16579760-16612260 GCA_964036315.1 Acanthosepion esculentum | reverse complement strand
TCTACTTTTGTGCTGATCCCTGTTTTAACGTAATGTTCTGACCGTTGAAATTTTATTCTTCGTTCTTTTACATTTGGATATGTGTGTATGTGTGTAACTATAATTTTTATATTTCTTACCTTAGGCCGCTTAATTGCTGATTATAATTCCTCCCCCTTTTTTTCTATCTTACTAGTGGGTCTTAAGCCTCTTTCTTACATGTTTTTCTTCACCGGACCTTCAGCCTTCTTTCCCTTATACCGCACTGTCTTTCCTTTCCTGCCTCCCACCCTCTAAATCCCACCTTACCTCCTTTATAATCACTTAACGTTTTTTTCTTTTTCTTTTTTCTTTTTCTATTATATATTTACTTTACCTAACACCCTTCTATTTCAATACTTCTCCATTGTTTGTTCAAGTCGACCTTCAAAAGCAGGCCCCAGCCCCACCTATAAAAACATACAACCCTGCTCCATCCGACCTCCACAACCAATCTATCGCCATTTTCAGCTCATCACTACATTCCTTAATTCTCTTATTCTGTCAATCCAGTTCTGCATTGATTATTAAGACGTGTACAAACATACAACCCCGTGGTTAAATCATGCATTGATTTTACCTTTCCTATATATATATTTTTTAGAACAAGAGGTAGACACCGGCAGGCCAACCCATGTTTTGCTCGCCAGCGACAAATACCTGTCGTTTCATTTTTTTTTCAAGGCAAGACCACTACTGAATCAAGAAAGAGTCTTTACCTTTGATTAATAATTGCAACAGAAATTTACGTACAGAAGACTTGAAGCAGGGAAAAGAAAGGAAATGCCAGATGTTACCTTGGCCCAACTTTTACGAGTGGCATTTCAGATTGTAGCTTTGTATTTAAAAAAATATGTAACAAGAACAGACATTCTATTGTACAAGAAATTTAACTCGGAGAATATTTAAGTTCGTGAAACTTCATCGCTAACTACGTTTGGTTTAGAATTTCGGTAAGTTAACTAGTTTTCATTTTTCTATAATTTTTAAACTTTTATTCATTTTTTTTAAATCCCAATTTTGAAAATAATCTTAAATTTCCGTTCAGTCGTGATAATTAATCATACGTGTATGCTGGTTCGCTTTCGGTTTTTTTGGAAGCGCTTCTCATTTGCCTACGTCAGCTGTTTGAAATTATTGCCTGGATCCGCCTTTTTTAATTAATGTTGTGTCTTTTTTTTTTTTTTTTTTTTTTTTTTTTTGCTTATTCGTATTTCTTGTTTTTTTTTATTATTTTAATCAAAGTGACGCGGGCATTGTGGTGTACGTTTAGCGTAATAAATATTACTGGGACAAGTGGATTCGTCGATCTGAGTTCATATTCCGGGTTAGTCTGCTTCGTTTACTTTCGCCTAAATTCCTTTTGGGGGGGAAAGTATGAATCTGTATCTCCTTTCAGACACCAGGTATTGGTTAAATAGTAGGATAGATATGTCTCTCTAACCTTGTGTGGCAACCAGTCTAAAGGAAGGAAAACTCTGAATTTCGTTTTGTTTTGGTTTAGCTTGTTTTACGGCATATCAACACCTCAATGGGTTATTTAATGCCGGCAAGATTTTTATTGCTGGTTGTATTTTTTCAAAAAGGCATTCCTGCTAATATCTTTTTTTCTTCAAAAATTCATATTAATTCTTTACAACAATGTATTGCTTGTGTTAAAACCTATTTTTACACTTTAATAGTGTTTTGACCCCAATTGGGGGTTACCTATTTGCGCATAACTGAGACCCTAACAGGTGCTACCACCCATGGTAAGGGTGGACCTGAGAACACCAGCAATTAGCAGATGGTTCCAAGCTCCTTAAAACTTCCTTGCTGTTGGATGTAGTTTATCGTCTTAACCAGGACGCGGATGTAGTTTATCGTCTTACCCAGGTCGCGAATGTTGTTTATCGTCTTGCCCAGGACGCGGATGTTGTTTATCATCTTACCCAGGTCGCGGATGTTGTTTATCGTCTTGCCCAGGACGCGGATGTAGTTTATCATCTTACCCAGGTCGCGAATGTTGTTTATCGTCTTGCCCAGGACGCGGATGTAGTTTATCATCTTACCCAGGTCGCGGATGTAGTTTATCGTCTTGCTCAGGACGCGGATGTAGTTTATCATCTTACCCAGGTCGCGGATGTAGTTTATCGTCTTGCCCAGGACGCGGATGTAGTTTATCATCTTACCCAGGACGCGGATGTAGTTTATCGTCTTACCCAGGACGCGGATATAGTTTACCGTCTTACCCAGGACGCGGATGCAGTTTATCGTCTTAGCCAGTACAGTCTGAATTTCAAACCGTGTAGAAGATAAAGGGAGGCCCACTCTGTTATCTTTCCTAAATAATACGTGACAATTACCAGATAATAAACAAAATAGTGACTGTTGATTGCTTATATGCAGAAGAGAAATGGTATTAAAATATCGTTGTTTTCGCTTTTTTCGTTTTGCATTGCTCTTAAAAGTGCGTTTATGAAACCAACTGACATTATTTAGAAATAATAATGTTCATTTCATGAGAGGAACATGAATTTCATTTGAACACATTTCGAGGAAGATATTATTTAGTTCATTTTCATAATAATTACTATGATCAAATAAATTCACGTAAAATTTTGTCTGGGCCTTATGTGCTTACGGCCATTTTACGTTGAAACACTGATTACAACATCAAACCTCGTCAGTACGTAGATAGGTGACCGCATCGAAATAACACCGGCTGTAAGCTTGGATGTGTCGATGTTTTAATAGACCTTAGGCCCACTAGAAGTGTCATTTAATTGATAGCACTTTTCTGAATCTATGGGATGTTCCAAGAAGGGCGATCCTCTGGGCAACTTTTATGTTGATATTACTTGGGACACAATTAGTAAAATTGTTCATTTATTTTTTCATGAGGCCCAGAGCTCCGATTAGTATTGGTACAGTCTCAGTCTTCATTCCTCACATCCTGTTAATCTCGATCTCCAGGTCCTTGTATTTGGACAGTTTCTAAATAATTTTTAAGGACGTGTTTCTCTCAGATGGCACTGCTATGTCAATAAGTAAACACTTCCTGAACTTCTTCTCCTTCTTCTTCTTCTATTTATTATTATTATTATTGTTATTATTATTATTAGTAGTAGTAGTAGTAGTAATAGTAGTAGTAGTATTTGTGTATGTTATGTTTCCTGCTTTGTGTCCTTTAGAGCCGGGTCTAAATTATGGTCTTTAGTCCCTATAGAAGAATTGTCATTTGATTGCTATGGCTTTTCTTAATCTATGGGATGTTCCTACTCGGGCGATCTTCTGGGCAACTCGTATGTTGATGTCACCTGGGGTATTGTTAGTAAAATTGTCAATTCCTCTTCTCACAAGGCCCAGAGCTCCGATTACTATTGGAATAGTCTTAGCCTTCAATCCCCACATCTTGTTAATCTCGATCTCCAGGTCCTTGTATTTGGACAATTTCTCGATAATTTTTATGGAGGTGTTTCTCACAGATGGCACTGCTATATCAATAAATAGACACTCCCTGAATTTTTTCTTCTTCTGATTATTACTATTATTATTATTATTATAGAAAAATCTTTTTGACCCGAATTTGTTTTCTAATAACCTTCTAGGTCATATCCACTGAACCAGGTCATGTCAAGCGAAGGAAGTCATTTTTGTTGTTTCCTCTTAAACAAAAGACAGCTATTAACCCCCCCCCCAAAAAAAAATATGGACAAGGCTCTTCACAGGATATGGGCTGATCTTCTTAAAACTATTTTCTTTTATTTCCTGGAAGGATGGTGCACCAGGGATTCTGTTGATTTTTTTCTTGAGTTCCATTTTTTATCAGACCCAAAGCTCCAACAAAAACAGGAACAGTTTCAGTTTTTAAATGCCACATCCTTTCTATCTCCATCTCCAGGTTTCTGTGCATGCATAGTTTTAAAAAAAGCCTTCGCAGAGATGGGGCGGGTTGCCATTTGTTACGCCCATGCCAATAAGTGTGCATTTTTTCCTTTTCTGTCTATTATTAACGCTTAATAAAAGAGTGCAATTTAAGAAAAGAAAAACAAAGTGTTTGGTAAAGTTAAACAATATTTCAAAAGTATTTCTGTCTTCAAATTATATTTTTAAAAATACAAGTATAAAAATATATACAATATACAGTGTAACCCGGATATAAGAGAGTTGTCGGTACCGGAGACGAAGTCTCTTATATCCGGGTTTCTCTTATATCCGAGTTTGGTCTATTATATATACATTAACACAGGCTCTAATTTGGGACCAGAGAAAATCTCTCTTATATCCGGGTTACACTGTATATCTACAAAAAAAAGAATGTCTTTATACAAACGTTGCTTCTTTTGTAATGAAAAACGGTTGTCCTGATAATGAACGCGTCAAAACGAATGAAATGCCACCATCCTGAAGTCATGCAACTAAAACGTGCTTAGTATGATGGTGATCTTGCTCAGCTTGGATTATTCTCTTACTTAATTGGTTACTATTAAATTAATCAAACAGCTTAGTATAAATCTTATGGAACTCTCCTATCATTCTGTTAATTCGCCAGGGACGGGAAGTAAGTAATTTGCATACCTAATTATCTACATGTGTTTTAAGTTTCGGAAGGTGGGTAGATTTGGTTGTTTGGTTGTTTTGTTTTGTTGCATATCAAATCTTAGTGGGTCATTTAATGCCAAAAAAATTTTTTAAGTAGATTCATAGCGATAGTTTGGTAAAAAAAGGTGTGTATGTATACATAGATATTTCAACCATTTTTCAATTCCTCATAATTTTTAGTACAATCCAACTTCTTTTAGGAAATTTACAATCTTGGATGGTTTTATTTTCGTAAAAAGTTTTTTTTTCTTTTTAAATTACTCACTTGGTTTGGTTTGGTTTGGTTTGGTTTGTTGTGTTTGACGGACCTTGACTTTCTACAAGAAAATGGGGTCCATCTCTTGAGACATCCTGCATGCACACCGGACTTGAACCCAATTGCAAATGTTTGGGGATGGATGGCAAGAGATGTTTATCGAAATGGCAAACAATATTCCACAAAAATGGACTTCGGGAAGCTATCTTCAGAAGCCGGAGCAATATTCCTCGCAGCTTAATGGAAACACTAATTTCTAGCATGCCCCAAAGAATTTTTGAAGTCATCAAAACCAGTGGAGGTAAAACTCATCATTAAATTTGGTTGTTGAATGTATTCGTACACTTTTCGTACAATTTCGTAGAATTTTTGTCTCAGGTCTTATAATTTGATCAAGTGTAAAACGCCTCATTTTATAAAAATGTATTCGAGATCGTTTCCAGCAGACCAACCGCGATTACTACAATTATAATTATCATCGTCCATAATGTTGATTTAGTTGTCTGTTGACCACCAGAAACTTTTTCATGTTTTAATTTTGTCTGTGTTCCAATGGAACAGCGAAATCCGTTAACTGATATTTTTTCTTCTTGATTACAAAATATTAGGCTCGGTATAGTTTTTAATAATGTTCACACAATACAAGTTTGAAGAGCCAATCAAGTTTTAGAGTAGCAAGTAGGGAGTAAACATTATGAGGATAGAGAGTATAGATAACGATTGACCTTTGACTTGACGAGGGTAAGATCTTAGCGCCGAGGGAAATATCCAAACAGGAGTCTATTCTACAAGGCAGCGGATTTTTTAGAAAAAGAAATGCTGTCCGGCTGTAACTTCCGTTTTAAAATTGGAATGGAGAGGGTGGTTCGATTTCGTGGGTGTAGTATCACAGGTCTTAGTTGTAAAGCTCTGAACTGGTAGACGACGTAGTATGACGGGTCTTAGTTGTAAATCTCTGAACTATTAGACGACGTAGTATGACGGGTCTTAGTTGTAAAGCTCTGAACCATTAGACGACGTAGTATGACGGGTCTTAGTTGTAAAGCTCTGAACTATTAGACGACGTAGTCTGACGGGTCTTAGTTGTAAAGCTCTGAACTGTTAGACGACGTAGTTTGACGGGTCTTAGTTGTAAAGCTCTGAACTGGGAGACGACGTAGTATGACGGGTCTTAATTGTGAAGCTATGAGCTGGTAGACGAGCATCATAATGAAGGAATCAAACAGGAAAACTGAGAAAGCAAAGATGCAAATAGGCCTTATTTGATGGTATATAGCGCCACACACGCACTCGCTGTCCATTTACATTCTTATATTGTGATGTTTGGCTTGGTACAATGTCTAGTATTATACGATTTATGGGTAAACATTAAAATACCAGATACCTTAATTTTATTATTTACATTATTCGGACTGTTATACTCATCTTCATTGCCATTATTCACAACGTTTCGGCCGCTGTACACTCTGGCCTTTTCAAGTGATTGGAATTTCGAACCGAACCGTTTATGTCGACCACTGACTAGATTCTTCTAGTTCCACGTGCCATGCCACTTCCGGATGTCTCAGTTATTTCCCTTTAACTCAGGGTCACATGGCCAAGTGGTTAAAGACTTTGGTTAGATCCACTGACTAGACCCAAAGAGTTATGCTCAGTACCAGGCCACAGCAGTGGTGAACTAAAAACTTGGAGAGTTGAGTTAAAAGGAATTAACAGAGACATCCGGTAGAGGCATGGCAAGTGGAACTAGAACAATCTACCTTCGGTGGACGAAATAAACGGTTCGGTTCGAAATTCCGATCACCTTTAGAAGACCGGAGCGTACAACAGCCGAAACGTTGTGAATATGGCAATGAAGATGAGGATAACAGTCCGAATAATGTAAATAATGCAAGTAATCATAATAATCTCAGAGATATAGACAGACGTTAACTTCACTTATCAAATCCAATAATTATTTTTTATCTAATATTTTCGAGGAAGAATTCACGTTCTGTGTAGCATCAGATATGCTACCCTGGACAAAATCAAGGAATAAAAATAACTGCATCGGCACACTGTAGATTTTAGCACTGTATGGAAGCCCAAGGGAATTGTTAATACCCTTAATACCTTGCGTAGTAGGTGTCGCCTGAAACCCAATCGATCTAGCTTGATGTGCTCTCACATGCCAGTTTGTCTGAAAAAGGATGCTGTAAAAGTGTTATGTTATTTCGCTCTTGTTGCGATGAAAGAGGAAAATGTACCCAGCGATTCTTAAAGACAACCGGTTAACTGCTATTTATCGAGTATTTCTGTTTTTCATTTATTTTCACATGAAAATACATCAAGTAATGCGATAATGCCATTAAAACACAGAAATGAAAGTGAGAATTGTGAAAAAGAACTGAAGAATGGGGCCCTTTTGAACTTTAGGAATGGAAATAGCAATATATTTGCGACTTTGCGGCTAAGGAAAAGAGGCTGTAGGGTGGGATATGTCATATCCTTCACCACAACAAGACCACTTAAACGACTTTGGACTGTTCTGACCAGGACTAGATGATTCATTTGTATCTCGAAACATTAGATTTTTTTTTAAATTTCTAATTGCCAAAGACAGATTATGATTTCTGCATATGCCATCTGTCTGTACGGTCGAATTATTATCGTTTGCATAGTTCCCGACTGATCCCCCTGTTAGGCTTATTTATTTACTTTTACACTTTGAGCTATATCGCTGCATTAGTTTGTTATCGATAGTTTTAACTCGATACGTATTCTTCTGATTTACGCATAAACTCTCCACATCGTCTCTCGAGTGCAAAGTTTTCGGCATTGTCATAATCTTTCTTGTCTTGCGATCTAGATTACTCAGAAAGGAACGATAGAAATGAATTCAGGAATAAATCAACATAATCCCTGGTGCACCATCTCTCGACGAAATAAATAAAAAATTAGTTCTAAGATGCAGAGCCCGTATCCTGAGAAGCGCTTTGTCTACGGTGTAGTCTGCAATTTCTATATTCGTATTATTTATTTGGCGTTTATATAAAGAGTTACTTGTGGTGCTACTCTGGTCCACCATTAATGAGTATACACAATCTCTCGCCAGAATTCCCCTTTGCAAACATGTCCATGTCGTTTTATCTGTTAACTCGTTCTCTGAAATGTCTGTACACTTCTTTGTTTCCTCGTAGGGGATTCTTGTCATCCCCTGTTAGTTCTCTACCATCATTTCGCTCGTTTCATTCTAGTTCTTTTAAGAGCCGTGTTCTTTCAGGACGTAAGCGATCATGACTCTCCACGACTTCCAGTCCTTCATAGCTCTTAACAATGTACGTCGTTTTACGCTCCTTTCCAATCCCTGTTCTGCCATGCATTTATACAAGATTATTAGGTAGATTATTCGATGTTTCCCTTTGTCTCTCTTGCATCCAATATATCCCGTGAGTGTCACATTCTCCAGGCTCTCATTCCTCAATACATATCCCAGAAATTTCAATTCTCGCTTTCTGATTTGAAGAATAAGTTTCCACTGTCCTTGAAACTTTATCTGTTGTATACCCCCTCTCTTCTGGGAAGGCCTAGGCCACTGCGCCAAATAAGCAAAATGTTGTATACTCTTCCTTGTTGGAAGCGGGTATTGGTTGACGGTCTTGAGATGATTCATAATAAAATTGTCTTCCTCTCTTTCTTCTCTTGGCCGGGTGATCACTAGTTGGTTTTTAGTTCGGAGTTAAAATCAGAACTTCAACAAAAGGGATTTAAAACTGATCTATTTTCTTACACACGTCGACGTGTACATTTTACCTAGCCAGTGGGGTCGCTCTATCACCCCCAACTGAGGAGCAAGTTCTCAGAGACCCGAAACAACCACGTATAATGTGTATGACGTGCAAAAAACTTCACTCCGTTAAACCACTTTCTGTCTAACATTCCCACGTTCGGCTGAGCCAATCAAAATTGACATCCATATTTTGTCTACCATCTGGCCTTAAAGTTTCTTCACTTGTCTGTCTCCGTATTCGGTGACCTTCACGGAATTCAAATCAAACCCTTTATTCAATCAACAAGAGATTGATCACATTCTGCTTCCCATGCTTAGGGGAGATAACTCCTATCAGTTAATATTCACCAGTCTTATTCTCCATTTCTTCGACTGGGGCAAAGAAAGTGACTTTTCAACACTACGAGACTCAAGGATTGATTTCAAAATGCCAGGGTAAGATGACTGTTCTAATCAACGCTTTAGTCCATTAAGCTATTACGACATAAAATATGCTTGGTCCGATTAAGTAACGACTATGTTTTCAAAAGAAAATGGCAAAGAAAAGCACACATACTTGTTGTATACTATCTCTCTTCTGGGGAGGTTTAGGCCACTGTGTCAAATAAGCAATATGTTGTATACTCTTCCTTGTTGGAAGCGGATATTGGTTGACGGTCTTGAGGTGATTCATAATAAAGTTGTCTTCCTCTCTTTGTTCTCTTGGCCGGGTGATCACTAGTTGATTTTTAGTTCGGAGTTAAAATTAGAACTTCAGCAAAAAGGATTTTAAACTTATCTATTTTATTAAACACGTCGACGTGTACATTTTTAACTAGCCAGTGGGGTCGCTCTATCAGCCCCACTGGGGAGAAAGTTCTCCGAGACACGAAATAACTATGTCTACTGTGTATGGCATGTAAAATCTTAACCCACTGAAAAAAACTTTCTAACTCTAACGTTCGCACGTTCGGCTCAGCCAATCAAAATCAACATACCTATTTTGTCTACCATCTGACCTTAAACGTCAGCCTCAGAAGGACTGAGCCAAAATACACTGCCATTAAAAAATAAATAGTCTGAAACTGTTGTTTTACACCTGGTTATTAACATACTTCAACATTCTTCTGTAGTATCACATCTTTTTGCTTCAAGACTCCTCTTCATCGGTTATGAAATTGTTCAGGATTCACTGTCATGTAGGAGGATTGATATTACATAGCATTTCGGTACGCTTTTCTTTGTTTCTAACGACATTTTCCGGATTGTTAATACTTTGCTTAGCTTTTGGAAGGCATCTTTTGCTATTTCATTGTATCATTTTCCGTCCACTTTTCAAATAATTACATTTCTGCACTTGTTTAATTTTGACATATCCAATTTGTCACTCGTGTGTTGGGCTGTAACTCTTGCTTAGAACCATAGATATTCACTAGAACTTCGTTATTTATTGCATGATCGGTCCATGGTATTCTCAGCATCCTTCTGTAGAACCAAATTTCTGTTCCTTCAAGTTTCTTCTTCATCAGTGAGGCGATTGTTCAGCATTTACTGCTATTTAGAAGGAGTGTTATTACATAACAGTTTAGTTCTCTTTTCCTTGTTTCTAACGTTTTTTTCAGTTTCTTAATACTGAGCTTAACTTTTGGAAAGCCGCTTTCATACATATCTCAAAACAAATACGACTTGGCTGTCTTTTGTTTTGGCTGATCAGATTTCTTATATAGATATCTCGTATTTTTCTTTTCGTTCTAATATTTCTTTGCTGAAATGTCTCTAATTCTGTCCTACTCGTCTCTCTCACTGTCGGGCATTTATACACACATGAAACTCCCATTCTTTTTAATGTTGTGACAAATTCATCGTTTCAGACATTGAGTTTGCTGGTTTATATTGTTATAAGTATGTTACGTTTCTCGATCAGGATAATTTTTGTTACCAGTATGTTACGTCTCTCGATCAGGAAAAGTTTCTTACGAATATGTTACGTTTCTCGATCAGGAACAATTTCTTACCGGTATGTTACGTTTCTCGTTCAGGAACATTTTTGTTACCAGTATGTTACGTCTCTCGATCAGGAACATGTTTTACCAGTATGATACGTTTCTTGATCAGGAAAATTTTCTGACCAATATGTTACGTTTCTCAATCAGGAACTTTTTATTACCAGTATGTTACGTTTCTTGGACAGGAACTTTTTATTTCTAATATGTTACGATTCTCGGACAGGAACATTTTCTTACCAGTATGTTACGTTTCTCGATCAGGAATATTTTCTTACAAATATGTTACGTTTCTCGATCAGGAACTTTTTCTCATCAGCATATTACGTTTCTCGATCAGGAACTTTTTTCTCATCAGCATGTTACGTTTCTCGGTCCGGAAAATTTTCTTACAAATATGTTACGTTTCTCGATCAGGGACATTGTCTTACCAGTATGTTACGTTTCTCAGTCAGGAAGGTTTTCTTACCAGTATGTTATGTTTCTCGGCCAAGAACATTTTCTTACCAGTATGTTACATTACTCTGTAAGGTACATTTTATTACCAGTATGTTACGTTTCTCGATCCGGAACTTTTTGTTATCAGCATTTTACGTTTCTCGATCAGGAACTTTTTGTTATCAGCATGTTACGTTTCTCGATCCGGAACGTTTTCTTATCAGCATGTTACGTTTCTCGATCAGGAACTTTTTGTTATCAGCATGTTACGTTTCTCGATCAGGAACTTTTTGTTATCAGCATGTTACGTTTCTCGATCCGGAACTTTTTCTTATCAGCATGTTACGTTTCTCGATCCGGAACTTTTTGTTATCAGCATGTTACGTTTCTCGATCAGGAATATTTTATGCCAGTATGTTACGTTATGTTATTTCTTGATCAGGAATATTTTCTGACCAATATGTTACGTTTCTTGATCAGGAAGTTTTTATTACCAGTATGTTACGTTTCTCGGATAGGAACTTCTTATTTCTAATATGTTACGTTTCTTGGTCAGGAATATATTCTTGCCAGTATCTTATGTTTCTTGATCAGGAACATTTTCTGACCAATATGTTAAGTTTCTCGATCAGAAACTTTTTATTACCAGTATGTTACGTTTCATGGGCAGGAACATTTTATTGCCAGTATGTTACGTTTCTCCGTTTATTGTATTGCCGTGTCATGTCGTTTCATTTGTACCCACTTCTTAAAATAACGACCAACATTCATATTTATGATTGTTATTGCAATATTTTGTTAAAGTTGTAAAGCTCAAATGTTTGCCGATGCGATAAGTGATTTTCTCCAGATATTGTATTGCCGTGTCATATCGTTTCATTTGTACCCGCTTCTTAAAATAACGAGCAACATTCATATTTATGAATGTTATTGCAATATTTTGTTAAAGTTGTAAAGCTCAAATGTTTGCCGATGCGATAAGGGATTTTCTTCAGATATTGCATTGCCGTGTCATGTTTCATTTGTACCCGCTTCTTAAAATAACGACCAACATTCATATTTATAATTGTTATTGCAATATTTTGTTAAAGTTGTAAAGCTCAAATGTTTGCCGATGCGATAAGTGATTTTCTCCAGATATTGCATTGCCGTGTCATGTCGTTTTATTTGTACCTGCTTCTTAAAATAACGACCAACATTCATATTTATGAATGTTATTGCAATATTTTGTTAAAGTTGTAAAGCTCAAATATTTGCCGATGCGATAAGTCATTTTCTCCAGATACTGTATTGCCGTGTCATGTCGTTTCATTTGTACCCGCTTCTTAAAATAACGAACAACATTCATATTTATGATTGTTATTGCAATATTTTGTTAAAGTTGTAAAGTTCAAATATTTAACGATGCGATAAGGGAATTTCTGCAGATATTGTATTGCCGTGTCATGTCGTTTCATTTGTACCCGCTTCTTAAAATAACGACCAACATTCATATTTATGATTGTTATTGCAATATTTTGTTAAAGTTGTAAAGCTCAAATGTTTGCCGATGCGATAAGTGATTTTCTCCAGATATTGTATTGCCGTGTCATGTCGTTTCATTTGTACCCGCTTCTTAAAATAACGACCAACATTCATATTTATGATTGTTATTGCAATATTTTGTTAAAGTTGTAAAGCTCAAATGTTTGCCGATGCGATAAGTGATTTTCTCCAGATATTGTATTGCCGTGTCATGTCGTTTCATTTGTACCCGCTTCTTAAAATAACGACCAACATTCATATTTATGATTGTTATTGCAATATTTTGTTAAAGTTGTAAAGCTCAAATGTTTGCCGATGCGATAAGTGATTTTCTTCAGATATTGTATTGCCGTGTCATGTCGTTTCATTTGTACCCGCTTCTTAAAATAACGACCAACATTCATATTTATGATTGTTATTGCAATATTTTGTTAAAGTTGTAAAGTTCAAATATTTAACGATGCGATAAGGGAATTTCTGCAGATATTGTATTGCCGTGTCATGTCGTTTCATTTGTACCCGCTTCTTAAAATAACGACCAACATTCATATTTATGATTGTTATTGCAATATTTTGTTAAAGTTGTAAAGCTCAAATGTTTGCCGATGCGATAAGTGATTTTCTCCAGATATTGTATTGCCGTGTCATGTCGTTTCATTTGTACCCGCTTCTTAAAATAACGACCAACATTCATATTTATGATTGTTATTGCAATATTTTGTTAAAGTTGTAAAGCTCAAATGTTGGCCGATGCGATAAGTGATTTTCTTCAGATATTGCATTGCCGTGTCATGTCGTTTCATTTGTACCCGCTTCTTAAAATAACGACCAACATTCATATTTATAATTGTTATTGCAATATTTTGTTAAAGTTGTAAAGCGCAAATGTTTGCCGATGCGATAAGGGATTTTCTTCAGATATTGTATTGCCGAGTCATGTCGTTTCATTTGTACCCGCTTCTTAAAATAACGACCAACATTCATATTTATGATTGTTATTGCAATATTTTGTTAAAGTTGTAATGTTCAAATATTTAACGATGCGATAAGGGAATTTCTGCAGATATTGTATTGCCGTGTCATGTCGTTTCATTTGTACCCGCTTCTTAAAATAACGACCAACATTCATATTTATGATTGTTATTGCAATATTTTGTTAAAGTTGTAAAGCTCAAATGTTTGCCGATGCGATAAGTGATTTTCTCCAGATATTGTATTGCCGTGTCATGTCGTTTCATTTGTACCCGCTTCTTAAAATAACGACCAACATTCATATTTATGATTGTTATTGCAATATTTTGTTAAAGTTGTAAAGCTCAAATGTTTGCCGATGCGATAAGTGATTTTCTCCAGATATTGTATTGCCGTGTCATGTCGTTTCATTTGTACCCGCTTCTTAAAATAACGACCAACATTCATATTTATGATTGTTATTGCAATATTTTGTTAAAGTTGTAAAGCTCAAATGTTTGCCGATGCGATAAGTGATTTTCTTCAGATATTGTATTGCCGTGTCATGTCGTTTCATTTGTACCCGCTTCTTAAAATAACGACCAACATTCATATTTATGATTGTTATTGCAATATTTTGTTAAAGTTGTAAAGTTCAAATATTTAACGATGCGATAAGGGAATTTCTGCAGATATTGTATTGCCGTGTCATGTCGTTTCATTTGTACCCGCTTCTTAAAATAACGACCAACATTCATATTTATGATTGTTATTGCAATATTTTGTTAAAGTTGTAAAGCTCAAATGTTTGCCGATGCGATAAGTGATTTTCTCCAGATATTGTATTGCCGTGTCATGTCGTTTCATTTGTACCCGCTTCTTAAAATAACGACCAACATTCATATTTATGATTGTTATTGCAATATTTTGTTAAAGTTGTAAAGCTCAAATGTTGGCCGATGCGATAAGTGATTTTCTTCAGATATTGCATTGCCGTGTCATGTCGTTTCATTTGTACCCGCTTCTTAAAATAACGACCAACATTCATATTTATAATTGTTATTGCAATATTTTGTTAAAGTTGTAAAGCGCAAATGTTTGCCGATGCGATAAGGGATTTTCTTCAGATATTGTATTGCCGAGTCATGTCGTTTCATTTGTACCCGCTTCTTAAAATAACGACCAACATTCATATTTATGATTGTTATTGCAATATTTTGTTAAAGTTGTAATGTTCAAATATTTAACGATGCGATAAGGGAATTTCTGCAGATATTGTATTGCCGTGTCATGTCGTTTCATTTGTACCCGCTTCTTAAAATAACGACCAACATTCATATTTATGATTGTTATTGCAATATTTTGTTAAAGTTGTAAAGCTCAAATATTTGCCGATGCGATAAGTGATTTTCTCCAGATATTGTATTGCCGTGTCATGTCGTTTCATTTGTACCCGCTTCTTAAAATAACGACCAACATTCATATTTATGATTGTTATTGCAATATTTTGTTAAAGTTGTAAAGTTCAAATATTTAACGATGCGATAAGGGAATTTCTGCAGATATTGTATTGCCGTGTCATGTCGTTTCATTTCTACCCGCTTCTTAAAATAACGACCAACATTCATATTTATGATTGTTATTGCAATATTTTGTTAAAGTTGTAAAGCTCAAATGTTTGCCGATGCGATAAGTGATTTTCTCCAGATATTGTATTGCCGTGTCATGTCGTTTCATTTGTACCCGCTTCTTAAAATAACGACCAACATTCATATTTATGATTGTTATTGCAATATTTTGTTAAAGTTGTAAAGCTCAAATGTTTGCCGATGCGATAAGTGATTTTCTTCAGATATTGTATTGCCGTGTCATGTCGTTTCATTTGTACCCGCTTCTTAAAATAACGACCAACATTCATATTTATGATTGTTATTGCAATATTTTGTTAAAGTTGTAAAGTTCAAATATTTAACGATGCGATAAGGGAATTTCTGCAGATATTGTATTGCCGTGTCATGTCGTTTCATTTGTACCCGCTTCTTAAAATAACGACCAACATTCATATTTATGATTGTTATTGCAATATTTTGTTAAAGTTGTAAAGCTCAAATGTTTGCCGATGCGATAAGTGATTTTCTCCAGATATTGTATTGCCGTGTCATGTCGTTTCATTTGTACCCGCTTCTTAAAATAACGACCAACATTCATATTTATGATTGTTATTGCAATATTTTGTTAAAGTTGTAAAGCTCAAATGTTTGCCGATGCGATAAGTGATTTTCTCCAGATATTGTATTGCCGTGTCATGTCGTTTCATTTGTACCCGCTTCTTAAAATAACGACCAACATTCATATTTATAATTGTTATTGCAATATTTTGTTAAAGTTGTAAAGTTCAAATATTTAACGATGCGATAAGGGAATTTCTGCAGATATTGTATTGCCGTGTCATGTCGTTTCATTTGTACCCACTTCATAAAATAACGACCAACATTCATATTTATGATTGTTATTGCAATATTTTGTTAAAGTTGTAAAGTTCAAATATTTAACGATGCGATAAGGGAATTTCTGCAGATATTGTATTGCCGTGTCATGTCGTTTCATTTGTACCCGCTTCTTAAAATAACGACCAACATTCATATTTATGATTGTTATTGCAATATTTTGTTAAAGTTGTAAAGCTCAAATGTTTGCCGATGCGATAAGTGATTTTCTCCAGATATTGTATTGCCGTGTCATGTCGTTTCATTTGTACCCGCTTCTTAAAATAACGACCAACATTCATATTTATGATTGTTATTGCAATATTTTGTTAAAGTTGTAAAGCTCAAATGTTTGCCGATGCGATAAGTGATTTTCTCCAGATATTGTATTGCCGTGTCATGTCGTTTCATTTGTACCCGCTTCTTAAAATAACGACCAACATTCATATTTATGATTGTTATTGCAATATTTTGTTAAAGTTGTAAAGTTCAAATATTTAACGATGCGATAAGGGAATTTCTGCAGATATTGTATTGCCGTGTCATGTCGTTTCATTTGTACCCACTTCATAAAATAACGACCAACATTCATATTTATGATTGTTATTGCAATATTTTGTTAAAGTCGTAAAGCTCAAATATTTGCCGATGCGATAAGGGAATTTCTCCAGATATTGTATTGCCGTGTCATGTCGTTTCATTTGTACCCGCTTCTTAAAATAACGACCAACATTCATATTTATGATTGTTATTGCAATATTTTGTTAAAGTTGTAAAGCTCAAATGTTTGCCGATGCGATAAGTGATTTTCTCCAGATATTGTATTGCCGTGTCATGTCATTTCATTTGTACCCGCTTCTTAAAATAACGACCAACATTCATATTTATGATTGTTATTGCAATATTTTGTTAAAGTTGTAAAGTTCAAATATTTAACGATGCGATAAGGGAATTTCTGCAGATATTGTATTGCCGTGTCATGTCGTTTCATTTGTACCCGCTTCTTAAAATAACGACCAACATTCATATTTATGATTGTTATTGCAATATTTTGTTAAAGTTGTAAAGCTCAAATATTTAACGATGCGATAAGGGAATTTCTGCAGATATTGTATTGCCGTGTCATGTCGTTTCATTTGTACCCGCTTCTTAAAATAACGACCAACATTCATATTTATGATTGTTATTGCAATATTTTGTTAAAGTTGTAAAGCTCAAATGTTTGCCGATGCGATAAGTGATTTTCTCCAGATATTGTATTGCCGTGTCATGTCGTTTCATTTGTACCCGCTTCTTAAAATAACGACCAACATTCATATTTATGATTGTTATTGCAATATTTTGTTAAAGTTGTAAAGCTCAAATGTTTGCCGATGCGATAAGTGATTTTCTCCAGATATTGTATTGCCGTGTCATGTCGTTTCATTTGTACCCGCTTCTTAAAATAACGACAAACATTCATATTTATGATTGTTATTGCAATATTTTGTTAAAGTTGTAAAGCTCAAATGTTTGCCGATGCGATATGTGATTTTCTCCAGATATTGTATTGCCGTGTCATGTCGTTTCATTTGTACCCACTTCTTAAAATAACGACCAACATTCATATTTATGATTGTTATTGCAATATTTTGTTAAAGTTGTAAAGCTCAAATATTTAACGATGCGATAAGGGAATTTCTGCAGATATTGTATTGCCGTGTCATGTCGTTTCATTTGTACCCGCTTCTTAAAATAACGACCAACATTCATATTTATGATTGTTATTGCAATATTTTGTTAAAGTTGTAAAGCTCAAATGTTTGCCGATGCGATAAGTGATTTTCTCCAGATATTGTATTGCCGTGTCATGTCGTTTCATTTGTACCCGCTTCTTAAAATAACGACCAACATTCATATTTATGATTGTTATTGCAATATTTTGTTAAAGTTGTAAAGCTCAAATGTTTGCCGATGCGATAAGTGATTTTCTCCAGATATTGTATTGCCGTGTCATGTCGTTTCATTTGTACCCGCTTCTTAAAATAACGACCAACATTCATATTTATGATTGTTATTGCAATATTTTGTTAAAGTTGTAAAGCTCAAATGTTTGCCGATGCGATATGTGATTTTCTCCAGATATTGTATTGCCGTGTCATGTCGTTTCATTTGTACCCACTTCTTAAAATAACGACCAACATTCATATTTATGATTGTTATTGCAATATTTTGTTAAAGTTGTAAAGCTCAAATATTTAACGATGCGGTAAGGTAATTTCTCAAGATATTGTATTGCCGTGTCATGTCGTTTCATTTGTACCCACTTCTTAAAATAACGACCAACATTCATATTTATGATTGTTATTGCAATATTTTGTTAAAGTTGTAAAGCTCAAATATTTAACGATGCGGTAAGGTAATTTCTCCAGATATTGTATTGCCGTGTCATGTCGTTTCATTTGTACCCACTTCTTAAAATAACGACCAACATTCATATTTATGATTGTTATTGCAATATTTTGTTAAAGTTGTAAAGCTCAAATATTTAACGATGCGATAAGGTAATTTCTCCAGATATTGTATTGCAGTGTCATGTCGTTTCATTTGTACCCACTTCTTAAAATAACGACCAACATTCATATTTATGATTGTTATTGCAATATTTTGTTAAAGTTGTAAAGCTCAAATATTTAACGATGCGGTAAGGGAATTTCTCCAGATATTGTATTGCCGTGTCATGTCGTTTCATTTGTACCCACTTCTTAAAATAACGACCAACATTCATATTTATGATTGTTATTGCAATATTTTGTTAAAGTTGTAAAGCTCAAATATTTAACGATGCGGTAAGGTAATTTCTCCAGATATTGTATTGCCGTGTCATGTCGTTTCATTTGTACCCACTTCTTAAAATAACGACCAACATTCATATTTATGATTGTTATTGCAATATTTTGTTAAAGTTGTAAAGCTCAAATATTTAACGATGCGATAAGGTAATTTCTCCAGATATTGTATTGCCGTGTCATGTCGTTTCATTTGTACCCACTTCTTAAAATAACGACCACCTTTCATATTTATGATTTTTATGTTGTTTATGAAGAGTAAGTAAAGAAGTGATGATTGTTGTTTCATTCAAATATTTAACGATGCGATCGGCAAATTTCTATTGATAATTTATTGTCACTGAATTCGCCACGCGCTTATTCTATAATTAACTTAAGATTTAGGATTCATCAGAAAATTCAATAGGACAATTTTCACGGGTCTTTCGAATTATTATTATTATTATTTATTATTTATTTCCTTTAGTTTATGGTGTGTACTCATTTCTTTCCGGGTCCCGACCAGAGACCTAAGGTCAGAAATGTCATGATGACTTTTTCCACTGCGCAAAAAAAAAAAAAACAACACATACTTTACAAAGATAAAGCTCTTCGTTTTCGGTGGTTCATTATTATTATTATTATTATTGTTGTTGTTGTTGTTGTATTTCCTTTGTTTTGTGCCGTTCAGATTACACCTGAGTTTAAACTTTTTATCAGGAGATACCAACTGATGAGGCATTATACAATTTTATAATTGCATAATACCTCAACTGTTGGTCCCATAAAACTGTTCCAAATCCCATCCCTGTAACCAGTCCGGGGTGATGTTCATGTCAGTTTCTTGCAGTTTCCTTCGCGTGAAAGTGACACATTTTCCATTGCAGATATTGGCACTGCCGGTCATGCCGAGTTTTATATTTAGTTGGTGCTGACACTGTGCAACCTGATACAAGATGGCCAATTGTTTCACGACTCGAATATCCATATGTTAAACCGTTGTTATTTTTATTATTATTAGATTTCTTATGTACTCATTTCTTTCGGGTCCCGACCAGAGACCTAAGGTCAGAAATGGCGTCATGATATTTTCCACTGAGCAATTGAAAAAAAAACAACAACACACATATTTTGAAAAAAAAATGTCGCACGTATTTTACACAGATAAAGTCCTTCGTAAGGTTTGGGCTGTACTTGCATTTCTTTAAGGCATGGGCTTCCAGGGATCCCTTCAATGAGTCTATTGGTTTATTTTCTAATCAATCCGAGAGCTCCAACTACAACAGGGATTGTTGATGTTGCCATATGCCACATTTTTGAGATTTCGATTTGAAGATCCTCGTATTTTGATAGCTTTTTGAAGATCTTCACAGATACATTGCAGTCTGCAGGGACCGTCCTGTCAATAAGGAAGCACATGTTGTCTTTGCAGTCTCTCATAACAATGTCTGGTCAATTAGCATTGATTGTTCTGTCTGTGTGTATCCTGTAGTCCCATTAAATTTTTACAGGGTCCTCCGGGTCTGGGTAGTTCATCATCTTCCTTATGATTATTATTATTATTATTATTATTATAAATAAATAAATAAATGTAGTTATGTTTTAGAAATGATATTTATGGTAGCAAAATTAATAAAACGTATAAAAATATATATTATTTCAAACGTTATTTGAAGTAGACGCCCCATTTTTGTTTATTTATATATTATGTATATACGCATTCGAAAAATCTTAGTAAAGAAAATGTGAGCTCAGGCAGGGATCGAATATCTATGTCCTCTTTTGTAGGGAGACTACCGTTTAAACCGGTATTCTTTGCCACTCAATCGAGGACTTCACAGCAAGGAAGACTTTTTTAAAACCCTATTTAAGGAAAACATATTCCCTATACTCTGATTATTTTTCTTGAGAGCACATATCTACTTAGTTTCGTATTCAAAACTATTTCTAAGGAATTAATTATTTGTTTTTGAACCGGCATTTTTATTACTTCAGACGTTATTATAGTGGACACTTCGTATTTTGAATAGGCGCCATTTTTTTATTTTATTAAACAGTGGTACATCGCCCTGCGCATTCAAGAATTCTTAATAAGGGAAAATGGTGTCTTCCGGCAGGTAACGAAGCATCGCACCACCACCACCACCCCCAACCTTCACCCCTTGTAGGGGAACTAACATTTGATTCAGCATTCTTAACCGCTTGACCACGAACGACTTCAAAGCGAGCAAGGCATTTTTACGCCATTTGAAGAAAAGTGCATCCACTTCAATCGGTGTATATTAACGTATATTGGTCAGTGCCAACGAGAAAATCCCAACGTTTGAAGTATTAAAGTTGTCTAAGTAAAGATAAACCATTAACTCTATTAAGGTGTGTGTGTGTGTGTGCCTGAACCCTCCTAAAAATGTAGACAGACTTCAGGAAAGGAAAAACTTGTACAGATATTGTAATACTAGTCTTCTTCAGACATCACTTGATTGATAAATGTTGCCTTTGGAACTTACAATCACAAGAGATGCTCAAAATGGCTGCGTTTAGTTTCCAGACATTTGTTAGTGCGGCGAACTACAGCTTGGGCAACGTGGGATTGCTGCACATGCATTTTCAATTTTTTCTTGTCTAAGAGTCGCCAATGTAAAGGCATTTGTCAAGAAAAATCGTGCTACAGTAGACAGTGCTATCACAATTTCATAAAACTACGAGCGGTTTCTGCATATGTGTGTGTGTGTGTGTGAACATTGAAGTCAACACGTAGAGGCGACAGTCTGTTTTCATCCTATACACAATCGTCAGGCTTGTCGATTGCATCTAGCATGAAACAAACTGTCGCCTCTAAATGTTGACTTCAATGTTCACTTTTATATTTACACACGCTCTATCTCTCATATTGAGCACTTTACCCCATAAATATAGCACACCCTAAGTATATTCTTCATATATATATATATATATATATATATATATATATATATATTACATAAAATATATTCCAATAACTTGGGCTGATATTAAATGTGAATTACGTTTGTGTCTAATGATTTTTTTTCTGTTTTCTTCAGATTTAACAAATTAAGTCTTCGGCAAATTCAACCATGGAAAGATTACGATCAAACAACGAGTACACTTGGAAAAATTGTTCGTAAATTCAAACAAACTGGGTCGATGGCTAATGCGAAAACACCATTACGTGCTCATTTACGCCGTCCAGCTGAAAACATTGCTGCAGTGCACGAGAATGTGGCCTAAAATCCGGACACATCTGTTCGTCATCGCGCGCAGGAATTGAACCTCTCCACAACAACGTTACATCTTTTCCAATAGCACTCTCTGTTGGTCGATTATGATGACCCAAAAATCGCGAAATAGATTTCTGTTTGAACATCCATTTTCATAATAATCCTCGATAACTTTAACACGTTGTTTGATTGTTAATCTTTCCATGGTTGAAATTGCCAAAGACTTAAGTTGTTAAATCTGAAAGAAAAAGAAAAAAATCATTAAACACTTAAACTTAATTCACATTTAAAATTGGTTCAAATTATTGTAACACCCTTCATATATATATATATATATATATATATATATATATATATATATATATATATATATATATGATGGTAGGAATATAACATCAGTCTGTCAACAGTTCGTTCGTAAAAGATTTTCACTTGAACAATTTATCATTCGCTTTAATGAATTTGCGAATCCCGAAGATCACATGATACGCTTCTCTCACCGTTGCGCCTTTGTCGTCCTGATGTGATCTTTGCCTTTCATTTAGCAGGCGATTTTTTCCCACCAAAACCGGGAAGATTGGATTGATTACAGTGGCGAAAGTAGGGAGAAAACATTACCTTAGAAAAATATCTCCTAAATATTTAATAATGCATTAAAAATCATCACTCATTCTTCAACAAATTAAATATCTTTATCTAAATTGAAAACCGTCCAACCGCCGTCAAAAATAAATAGCTCCGTCTAAATTGAAAAACGCCTAAATATGAATTATTAGACTCATTTATCATACAAAATCATAGATGCAATTTAAATATTAAAAAGAAAATATTCATTCAGGAAGTATTTTAAAAGTTGTAAATGGCATGAGTTCTGCTGGAGTGTAAATTACCCTGTTTTCGGTCTTATCACGTTGAAATACCGGCTCTAGTACCAATTTAAATATTAAAAAGAAAATATTCATTCAGGAAGTATTTTAAAAGTGGTAAATGGCATGAGTTCTGCTGGAGTGTAAATTACCCTGTTTTCGGTCTTATCACGTTGAAATACCGGCTCTTGTACCAATTTAAATATTAAAAAGAAAATATTCATTCAGGAAGTATTTTAAAAGCGGTAAATGGCAGGAGTTCTGCTGGAGTGTAAATTACCCTGTTTTCGGTCTTATCACGTTGAAATACTGGCTCTAGTACCAATTTAAATATTAAAAAGAAAATATTCATTCAGGAAGTATTTTAAAAGCGGTAAATGGCATGAGTTCTGCTGGAGTGTAAATTACCCTGTTTTCGGTCTTATCACGTTGAAATACTGGCTCTAGTACCAATTTAAATATTAAAAAGAAAATATTCATTCAGGAAGTATTTTAAAAGCGGTAAATGGCATGAGTTCTGCTGGAGTGTAAATTACCCTGTTTTCGGTCTTATCACGTTGAAATACCGGCTCTAGTACCAATTTAAATATTAAAAAGAAAATATTCATTCAGGAAGTATTTTAAAAGCGGTAAATGCCAGGAGTTCTGCTGGAGTGTAAATTACCCTGTTTTCGGTCTTATCACGTTGAAATACCGGCTCTAGTACCAATTTAAATATTAAAAAGAAAATATTCATTCAGGAAGTATTTTAAAAGCGGTAAATGCCAGGAGTTCTGCTGGAGTGTAAATTACCCTGTTTTCGGTCTTATCACGTTGAAATACCGGCTCTAGTACCAATTTAAATATTAAAAAGAAAATATTCATTCAGGAAGTATTTTAAAAGCGGTAAATGGCATGAGTTCTGCTGGAGTGTAAATTACCCTGTTTTCGGTCTTATCACGTTGAAATACCGGCTCTAGTACCAATTTAAATATTAAAAAGAAAATATTCATTCAGGAAGTATTTTAAAAGCGGTAAATGGCATGAGTTCTGCTGGAGTGTAAATTACCCTGTTTTCGGTCTTATCACGTTGAAATACCGGCTCTAGTACCAATTTAAATATTAAAAAGAAAATATTCATTCAGGAAGTATTTTAAAAGCGGTAAATGGCAGGAGTTTTTCTGGAGTGTAAATTACCCTGTTTTCGGTTTTATCACGTTGAAATACCGGTTCTCATACGTATCAACGAAATTAAGGAATGTCGAGCCTGGCCAGTACCTAGATGGATGACCGCTTGAGAATACCAGGTGATGTAAGATTTGATGGCTTTTGAATTGGAAGTTGAAGAGCTGAGTTAATCAGTATCAAGAAAATTGTAAAAAAATATAAGTATCAGTAAAAATTATCTCCAAAATAATATTTAACAAGCATCCATACACGGCTGGTCGATCATAAAAAGCGTTCAATTAGAATGGAGCAAAAATAGCATCATGTCTAGATGTAACAGAGACTTCTTCAATTACTTTAAAGTACTTTCATAAAAAAAAAAACATTTTGGATTAATGAAGTTACTGATATAACAGAAGTCGTCTGTATTTATTAAATCGAAATTAGCCGAGGACATGAAGGCGTAAAACAGGTAACATGAAGACACATTTCAGACCACAATTATTTTGGAGTTTTTGAAATTCAATTTGTCAGTGTGCTACCACGGATATAAAAGAGGGTACATTTATAAAAAAAATTGTTAAGTTTGATGAAAATTGGTTGAAAGATCAACGAAAAATAAGAAACCATTAAAAATCGCCATTTTTCGCTATTTAAGCGTGTTTTCACTATATGGGTGGACTCATTTATCAAGTTGAATGACTGTTAAACAATCATCTTATTGTTGACTACAATTGAGTGAAGTTTGTATTAGATTGCTTGAAAATTGGGGAAGTTTTAGTTTTAAATTTGTGTTGGAATCGATTTGTGTTGGAATCAATTTTTCTTTTTTCGCGGTGTTTCGCTAAACGCAGTGGCGTAGAAATAAAAATGAGGTATCTTTAAGCTCGTCATAATGTAAGTAACCTATATACCGAGTTTGAACAAAATCAGAGGAAAAAAGGCTGAATTTATCGATTTTTGATTGGCTTTATTGAGTATTGATTTTTTTAAAATTATCGATCTTTTATGCCAAGAACCTATCTCTTATATTGTACAATGTATAAACCAAGTTTGATCAAAATCGGTTGGCTGAATCTCGAGTGAATAGGTTTCACACAGATAGACAGACACAAAGACCTCCTCTGTTTTATATAGAGAGATAACTAAAAATATTTTCTGGCTTGAAGTAACATGCAAAGGGTTGATAAGTCGTAAAAATCAATCTAAATTAGTATTTTTAAATAATGAAATACTTTTAATATAAGCTGGAGGTCATGTTGGAAGGCATTCATGAAAAGCTTTGCCATCAAAATGATTAAAAATTGTATTGTTATTTATTTAAAATTTTTAGACACTTGGACATATTTTTCCAAATAAACCGACGTTATTTTCCATTTTACATCCCCTTTCCCCACAGATGAAAAGTTGCTCGCATCTCGTCACTCTCGTCTCTATCATTGCAAGTTTTAGAATAGCGGCATTCCGTAGTACCACCAGTTCGGACTTTCGTAGCTAGAACTCATCACCCCAAGAGGTCAGCATCGATTCATACTTCATTGGTTTCATTCTCCTTCCCAAGAACTGTTACTTGGCGGACCAGAGTCCTGAAAGGGTACTTCCCTGACCACTACAATCTTAACGTCTTCAAATGTAGAGGAAACCATTATCTATCCTCTATACCATAATAATAATAATAATTATTTACTCCATTTGCAAAAACCTCGTTTCATTCAGCCCTTTTACCTCAACCATATAAACTTAACCCCTTCTCCGCCGATTATTTTGGGAAAAACGTTTCAGTTTTAGACGAAATTTTTATTTGTTTTAAATATAGTAACTAAGATCGAGGAGGCACGGTGGAGCAAAGGGTAGCGACTCGGATTGAGAAAATTCCAGTCGAATCCATTACATTCACTTACGTGCTAATATCCTTGAGAAAGGTATGAATCCGCTACTTCTCCATCCATCTATAGGTAAATAGCAGAATAGACGGGGTTATATAGACTCGGATGGCAACTAGTCTACCGCAGAAAGAAATCGCAACCTTCAGCGGGAAAAAAAATCTGCCTCGTCAGTCGTGTATCGAAAGATACATGATCGCCTAAGCGTCTATCATGCATGGCACATGACTGACTGAACTAAGAAACAGTGCTATCATGAAGTAACCGAGCGGTGGCTAACACCTCTTCCAGACGTATGAGTTGACAATTGGACTCGTTTCAAGCTCTGAAAGGCATAAAATGAATCATGATAGGCTATGAACAGAGGCATCTTGACGTAACCGAACGGTGGCTAACACCTCTACCAGACGTATGAGTTGACAATTGGACTCGTTTCAAGCTCTGAAAGGCATAAAATGAATCATGATAGGCTATGAACAGAGGCACCTTGACTTACCCGAACAGTGGTTAACACCTCTACCAGACGTATGAGTTGACAATTGGACTCGTTTCAAGCTCAGAAGGGCATAAAAAGAATCAAGATCAACGTATAAACACATCTGTAGCTGTTTTTTTAACGGTATGTTTGGGACGTGTTTATTCGTCCCTGTCTGAAAAGACTCTTTCGGTAAAAACGTATATAAACGAATGGAAGGGATTCAGCTAACTACTATCAATCTGAATGGGTCTCATCGTTTTACTGTTCAAATGCCTACAAGTAACCGTAATTTCTATTCTAATAGTTTCTTTTTCTCGCACTTCTCACCTGTGTAGCTCTCTTCCAGTTACTTGCTTTTCCGACACCTACGAGCTTCAGTAATTTAAAGGCAACTATAATTAGCATCATCCGTCTTCCTGAAACCTGTTATTTTATTGTTGTCGCGTTTTCTCGTTTTCTTTCACTCTTAGTAACTCCTTGCGTCTTAGTGGCATTATCGCCTTGATTAAAGTGAAACGATTAAAAATAGATACCTTCATTTTTTTCGGTGAAAGACAGCATAGCAGGAGGAGAAAGGACCCAAAATTTTATCCTCAAAATATTTTTGTTTTTATTAAGAAGAAATAACAAAGGATTTTTTAACTATTTTAAAAATTTTTACTCCTTTCTAAAATGTTCGAAATTTTGCTTTAAAATCTTGTTTACGATTAGTGCTTCTTGCGTTTTTTTTTCCTGTGAAAAATGAATTATTTTGGAAATTCTTGCAAAAATCATATAATTGTCAGATTTTAATGAAACTTTCACGAATGAATGAAATTATTTTGAATATTTCTTTTTCCGGAAATCTTGTTAAAAAGTTTTTCACATAAAATAAAGTAACATGACTTTATTTCATGATATTTTGAGAAATTAAATTTCAGTCTCAAAATTTGTTTTATTAGTTAAAAGCAGGGCTCCTTGGAGAATGTAATTCTACATTTTTTTTTGTTTTTTGTTTTTTGTTTTGTAAAAACCCAGTTTTACCCAGTCACCAAAAATCTGCTCTCAATTGTAAATTAAAAAATGCAATAAATCTATGACATTAGAAAAGCTTTTAATTGCTTTTATAAATAACATTTAAGGACACTATTGTCATGAGAGAAAAATATTCGATGAATAATGAATTTTTACAAGAATTGTTTTTTCATTTTTTTTTTAATTTTAATTTTAATAACCTATAATATTATAAATCGTTTACAATTCTGCATTACATCAATCCGATTAAGTGATACTGTTATTAAGTGAAAACTATATTTACTAATCAAAAATTGAGAAGCACATTAAAAGTCGTTTGCACCCAATATTTGAAAGAAAACATTTTTATGTATACGTAACGTGCCACTGTTTGAAAGTACCGTCGATCATACACGACATAATTAGAAAGAAGAGCGATGAATATTGAAAATTTAAATTCAACATTCCTAAAATTAGATTACGGATAACATTTTACAACATTTCAGAGTACTTAAAATTATATAAAAAAAACATCAGATAAGGTCTCCTTAGAACAACGATAATAGAATCAACATCTCGTCAAGTAATTTACGAAGTGTTGGCAAGCACTTACTCGTCTACTGTTTGTTTTAAAAATCCATTTCTCTGTTTTTTTTATACTTAAAGTAAATATTTTTTTCAAATCAGATTAATTATACTTTAAATCAGCTAACATTCCTCAAATAAATTTTCAGAAAAGTATATTTTATTTTTGGAAGATTTTTTAAAACGAGAATTAAATTTTGTTTGCAAATGTGTCAAAAATGGCTGAATTTAAACGATTTCTGAAAGCGATCAAAACGTTGAGATTCTGATCAATATAATTTCTATTTGAAATAAATCAGAGTATTTTGGTTACTGGAAATAATAAATTTAATCGATTAGCTTTCAATTAAAGCTAAAAAGAAAACATCAAGAATGATTTTTTTTTCATTTTTAAAATTTCATTTTAAACCGAGGTATCGCAACTGAGTTGAGGTACCTAATTAAAAAGAACTCGATACATTGAGTGGTTCTTTTGGATTTGTATTAGGTAACAATAATATATACAAAATTAGTTCTAACACGTTGTTTGGCTTTAATAACAAACTAAAATGTAAGTTGTCCTTAACAGACATTCTTCTAGATCCTCCTCTAGTAATCTCGCAGATCTCTATCCTTGACCAAACTTAATTTAATTTTCATTAACGACGTTCCCGATGGCACAACTATCAACTTGGTATCTATGCTGATGACACTATCATTTACTCCTGTCTTGATACAAAGTCTGACGATTTCGATAAGATTAAGTTCCTTAATGTTATAATATGTATTACATAAACGGACACGTGAACGAGTGACTAGAAACCTTTGTATCTTAGTGGCTTGCATGGGTTAAATTTGATTAAAAAGCGCCACGCGTAGATAGTTGGCCAGGCCATCATCCGATATTCCATTTAATTATATTAATCATTATTTACATTATTCCGACTATTGTCCTCATCTTTGTCGCCATATTTATTACAACGTTTCGGCCGTTGTACGCTCCGATCTTCTTCGGGTGGTTGGAATATCAAACTGAAACTTTTATTTCGCTCACTGGGGTAGACTCTTACGTGCCATGTTTAATGGATGTCAGTTGTCAGTTATCTCCTCTTAATTCCCCTCTCCAAGTTCTCCACTGCCTTAACCGGGTATTGAACTCACACTCTTTGGGTCCTCTTTGGATCTAACTAACGCCTTATCCACTGTACCATGTGTCATTGGGGACACATATTAATCATGTATTAAAATAATTAAGCTTATTTCTAGGTCTGTGCGCTCTTAAAAGTGAAAACAACAAGTAACTTTCATATCCTAAACTGGATGAAAGCCATATATTAATGAACTGCATTTTAGATAATAGACGGTTGTGCCAGTAGTGGATTGAGTTGCCGGGTTCAATTCCGGATTAGCCCATCGGATTCACTTTCGTACAAATGCTCTTCGTTTCGTTGTATTTGTTTGGGTGTCGTCATGGGTACATTGGGATTCCTGTATTTGCATCCTAACTTTGTTGGTGTCCTTCTCTCTCTCTCTCTCTCTCTCACTCACTCACTCACTCTCTCTCTCTCTCTCACTCACTCTCTCTCTCTCACTCACTCTCTCTCTCACTCTCTCTCTCTCTCTTTTTTCTCTCTCTCACTCACTCTCTCTCTCTCACTCTCTCTCACTCTCTTTTTTCTCTCTCTCTCACTCACTCTCTCTCTCTCACTCTCTCTCTCTCTTTTTTTTCTCTCTCTCTCACTCACTCTCTCTCTCACTCTCTCTCTCTCTCTTTTTTCTTTCTCTCTCTCACTCACTCTCTCTCTCTCACTCTCTCTCTCTCTTTTTTCTCTCTCTCTCACTCTCTCACTCTCTCTCTCTCTCTCTTTTTTCTCTCTCTCTCACTCACTCTCTCTCTCTCTCTCTTTTTTCTCTCTCTCTCTCACTCACTCTCTCTCTCTCACTCTCTCTCTCTTTTTTCTCACTCTCTCTCTCTCACTCTCTCTCTCTTTTTTCTCTCTCTCTCTCTCTCTCTCACTCTCTCTCTCACTCTCTCTCACAAGATAATACTTTCTTTTTTCAATTCAAGTTTCTGGTATTAGCCATGAAACTTCCTGACACTTCGAAATAGATTGCAAGATATTTTTTCGTTGCTATTAACTCTAGAAAGTAAAGGTAAAAAAAGTAACATCGAATTTAAAAAAAAAAACTTAGAATTTTCTTTAATTTTTTTCTATCATGTTTTGTTATAAATTTATATTTGTCGCCATCCACCACCAACTCCCCGGGACACACACCTTCCGTTCCTTCGCGAAATACGATGGGTTCAGAGGAAAACAATTGAGTATTCTTATTTTTAAATTCAAGTTTGATATCCGATCCACTGACTTTCTCACTCTTCGAAATTAAATGATGTTATTTCTAGTTCTCTCACTATTAAGTCGAGGAAGTCAAAGTAAGAGGTTAATTTAAATTTTAAATTAAATTAAAGTAAAAAATTATATATATATATATATATATATATATATATATATATATATATATATATATATATTTCCCGTGTGTTCGAATTGTTAAACAAATGTTAGTATAATTTGTATAAAAGTGAAATTTGTAAGATTGATAAACGTTTTTTTTTAAAAAACAGAAATCCTTAAAGAATGAACATTACCAAGAAACTTCGAAGTCGGGGAAAAAAGCAAAAAAATTATATTTAAAGTTAAGTAATCTTCATATATATATATATATATATATATATATATATATATATATATATATATATATATATATAACTTTTTCTGATGTTTGACGTCTAAACCGGCACCCCCACTATAATGTATTACAAGTGGGGCGGGTTGTTAGCAAGCCTGTAGGATGAAGAATAAGACCTATCAAAGGGTTGAAAAACTCTTGACGAGTCAACGTCCGGCTAAGTAGGGATTAAAAATCAGCGTAAAAAAGTCAACGGCAAACCACTCCACTATCACCTGAGACAACATTCATTACTCTCAACAATATTATTTTAAAGGATAAAGCCGGGAAGGGTGTTAACTCTGATGAACATGAGCAACATGCGTCACCAGCCATCCATTGACTGTTCGCATCAAGTAATAAATATTTTTACCGGTGTAGAATGTCAGAACACTAAATCATTATCAATTATTTTGTAGTTAAACTGAAAGTGAAGCCTTTTAATATATCTATTGTAGTTGTGTATGCACCGACATCACAAATAACGGAGGAAGAAATTAGAAAAGGTTACTGCACACGTGACAACGCTAAGTTTTAATGCAAATCAGAGAAAATTACCGTATTTGTTATGTGCGATCCGTTAAGTCCTTTTAGAGGATTTTCGAATGCAGTTTAAAAAGCTATTATGACTTGTTTATACTCTCTTCGCGATTCTATTTCGTTCGCTTTCTTTTGATTGATTAGGCATTGAATCACCAGGGACTAAGTTTGGAGTTAATCTAGTTGTTGGTGGAATAATTTATTCCAGTGACAGATTAATTTATTCCAGTGACTACAAAATGGTTAATCTCCGAGAGACCCTTGTGGCGACTAATCCGGTGTGTGTCATTGTAAACAATGAGAACTTTTTTTTCTTTCATCCTTAACCGCCAAGGGGTAATTTTCTTCAAGATACCATCTGTAGGATGACTGTCGTCTGGCACTAAAGAGCTGCCCCTAAGACACGGCTAAAGCCCGCCTGACGCCAATCTGATATTTCTAAATCACGTGGAGTTATTATTATTATTAGCAGCTCCAGTGAAAATTTCATTATTTGCATTTTTTTATGCAACATAATATTTAATGAAATAAGATCCTTGCGAGTTCCCCAACTACAAAGTTAACAAAATATTGCAACCATCATAAATATGAACACAGCAAAACTTCGACGTGGAGAAGAGGAGGATTCATACCTTTCCCAAGCACGTAAGTGAATGCAATAGATTCGACTGGAATTCGAACTCGGCTCAGAGGAGGCATGGTGGAGTAATTGATAACGGTTCGGATTGAGGAATCGGAAAGCCGTGTTCGAATTCCAGTCGTGCTAATAATACCCTTGGAAAAGCTATGAATCCTCTTCTTCCTCTTAGCTATCTATAAATAGCAGGACAGACCGGGTGCCTTGGATGACAACTGGTCTGCCGCAGAAAGAAATGGCAAACTACTGCGGGAAAAAATCTGCCTCGTCAGGCTTGTATCGAAAGATACATGATCGCCTAAGTGTGTATCATGCAAGGCACATAACTGACTGACTGTCAAATGTTATAATAACTTATATATGACTTCATCTTTAATCGACTGTGTAGCTGTTTGATCCAGATGTAGACAATTCGCTTAGATTTTTCTTTCTTTCTCTGTTTCTCTATCTTCCTCCCCCTCTCTCTCTCTCTCTCTTTCTCTTTAGCTCCAATCTTTTTTACACAATGTCTCACCTTTTCTTATTCCCTCTTTTATTTTCTAACCTTCTCTCTATCGCTTACTCCCACTCTCTCATTCATTATCCTCCTCCCACTCTCTACGTTCACAA
>OZ038498.1:16564760-16574760 GCA_964036315.1 Acanthosepion esculentum | reverse complement strand
ATCTATCTATCTATCTATCTATCTATCTATCTATCTATCTATCTATCTATCGCAGCCTGTTCATATCTATCTATCTATCTATCTATCTATCTGTCTATGTTTCTGACACGGTATTTATCTATTGTTCTGTCTATCTATCTATCTATCGCAGACTATTCATCCCGCTCTATGCGTGTCTATCTTTTGTGCAGATTCTTTTGATTTCTTGTCAGGAGATAAGACGCAATTTAGGAAATGACAAATGTAGAGTTCATCAAAAACTATAAAAGCAACGATTCACGAAAGAATATAAACAGTGTCGCACAGTGTGATCTTCAATTCCATTAGTTCGCTCCAAAATACATCAAAATGATACGCCAGGCAAGTAAGAATTAAACTAAAACCAAATATAAAAAGATGACCAATCTACTTTCTTCTTTACCAATAGCTACTTCAAAAAGATAGCAACTCCGATTAAACGTGACAACGTCAAAGAAGAAATCACTAAGGCTGTCATCGCTTAGATACGTGACTACGCGAAGACAGAGTCACCTTCCTTCACACATTCACGAACACACACACGCACACACATACACACACACACATATATATATATATATATATATATATATATATATATATATATATATATACGCATACACATATTGAGATTCGTTTTGAGTGATTGCTCTCTACTCTTCTTATCTACTTATTTTGATAGATATGTCTACCTACACATACACACAAACACACACAGACACACATTTTATCATCTGAATCCTAAATAGACTAAGTAGAATTATTATACACTTACATACATAAAACAATATATAAGATTAAGCTTGGAAACCGTTCATTTCTTGGAACTTCGAAAGGACGCGTCGTCTCTCCTTGAATTCGAAACGCCATAAACTATACCAACGTTTGTTTAACAAGTCCAATGCACTTGAAACCTGATTAACCAATGAAAATCGAACAACACAAAAATTGAAAAACAAATACCCCATTTTGAAATCCTTATAATTTATTTATTAACTGTAATTTTCACAAGAAATCGATATAAGAAAAAAGAGTTTAGCATGAAGTTTTATTTAAAATTCGATATGGGCAACAGATTTCGCTATCAGAAATCACGTAGCTGATTTCACCAGAAACTCTTGTGGTACAGAAGACATAACTTCTTATATTCGCCCTTCAAGTTCTTCCAAAGTCTTGGTTTGGTATAGTAGACTTGCTCTATTAACCAATCCCAAATAAAAAAAATTACAGGATGTTAAGTCAGGACTCCTGACTGGCCACACATACATAAAATAGTGATGTGTACCCGAAGTAGGGGCCACGGAAGGAAAACACGGAACACGGGTTAGAGGTAAGAAAGATATATTAAACAGAAAAGTTACAAAGAATAGTGTAAGAGTAAGCAGAGCTTACTATCCAATGGTGTCCGATATTGGTATCGTACGCGGCTGCGCATTACTGGTGCTACTCCCATGATACTACCATTCACATAATAATATAGTACTGGGAGAGTCCATGATGTAGGAAAATATCGGTCTCACAACAAATAGGAAGTTACTTTTCAATCACCCTGTATATATTTCTGTGTGTGTGTGTGTGTGTGTGTGTGTGTGTGTGTGTGTGTGTGTGTGTGTGTGTGTGTGTGTGTGTGCAGAAGCAAAAGTATTAGTACAGTTTTTAAAAGATTTTTGGTTATAAATTTTTATAGTATTTTAACATTGTAAATGAAAAGAAAGAAACAATATTTCAACAATTTTGCTCCATTCGCCAGGAAATATTTTAACCTACGACTGCTAATTCTTCAGTTCTTAGTTTAGTCTTCAGTCTAGGATAATTCTGTGCAAGCCTCTATGCCCGGCGTTCCCTCCGTTTTAATTTTAATTTTTAGATCTATGGCAAGCCTCAAGGGGGCGCAAGAGGTTACTGAATGTTAGAGAATATGAGAAAAAAGTCTATTATAGAGAGAGAGGACAATAAAAGAAAAATGACTAAGAAGAGAGAAGATAACGATTAACATTGCATTTAAATCTTTGAAGGTCAAAGTTGACTAGAGAGACAGAAGCCGAAAGAGAGTTCTACGAGTGAGAAGTGTGAGAGAAGAAAATGTTAGCATAGAACTTGCGGTTACTTCTAACCATTTCAACAATGAATTGATGAGACCTAGCCGCCAATCTAGTACTGCGCCCAAATTCATAAAGTCCAGGTAACACCGAGGAAAAAGCGTTCTGAAAATATTTGTTTACGAACATTTCCATACTTGTTCAATACAGATTCCAATCTTTATGTAAGTTTTCGGCACAAAACCTATAAAATGCCAAGATTATGCCCATTCCTTCTTTTTTCCGGATTAATCATTCCGAAATTGATTTGGCGCCAGTAATTGACTCAATTTTCGTTAGTAAAACAGTTTGAAGACCGGAACGGATAATGAATTGGGTAGAATAAATACATTTAATTATTTTATTTCCACACTGTATAATAATTCCATATTAATAACGTTTGCATAAATATTAGACCCCCATTAAAAAAAACATGTCTATAAATTTGGTCATAATAACAATTAAAATGAAACATATTCATTTGCATAAATATTAAACCCCCATTAAAAAAAACATGTCTATAAATTTGGTCATAATAACAATTAAGATGAAACATATTCATTTGCATAAATATTAGACCCCCATTAAAAAAACATGTCTATAAATTTGGTCATAATAACAATTAAAATGAAACATATTCATTTGCATAAATATTAGACACCCTTTAAAAACATGGTTATAAATTTGGTCATAATAACAATTAAAATGAAACATATTCATTTGCATAAATATTAGACCCCCATTAAATAAACATGTCTATAAATTTGGTCATAATAACAATTAAAATGAAACATATTCATTTGCATAAATATTAGACCCCCATTAAAAAAACGTGTCTATAAATTTGGTCATAATAACAATTAAAATGAAACATATTCATTTGCATAAATATTAAACCCCCATTAAAAAAAACATGTCTATAAATTTGGTCATAATAACAATTAAGATGAAACATATTCATTTGCATAAATATTAGACCCCCATTAAAAAAACATGTCTATAAATTTGGTCATAATAACAATTAAGATGAAACATATTCATTTGCATAAATATTAGATCCCCATTAAATAAACATGTCTATAAATTTGGTCATAATAACAATTAAAATGAAACATATTCATTTGCATAAATATTAAACCCCCATTAAAAAAAAACATGTCTATAAATTTGGTCATAATAACAATTAAGATGAAACATATTCATTTGCATAAATATTAGACCCCCATTAAAAAAACATGTCTATAAATTTGGTCATAATAACAATTAAAATGAAACATATTCATTTGCATAAATATTAGACCCCCATTAAAAAACATGTCTATAAATTTGGTCATAATAACAATTAAAATGAAACATATTCATTTGCATAAATATTAGACCCCCATTAAAGAAATGTGTCTATAAATTTGGTCATAATAACAATTAAAATGAAACATATTCATTTCCATAAATATTAGACCCCCATTAAATAAACATGTCTATAAATTTGGTCATAATAACAATTAAAATGAAACATATTCATTTGCATAAATATTAGATCCCCATTAAAGAAACATGTCTATAAATTTGGTCATAATATCAATTAAAATGAAACATATTCATTTGCATAAATATTAGACCCACATTAAAAAAACATGTCTATAAATTTGGTCATAATAACAATTAAAATGAAACATTCATTTGCATAAATATTAGACCCCCATTAAAGAAACGTGTCTATAAATTTGGTCATAATAACAATTAAAATGAAACATATTCCTTTGCATAAATATTAGACCGCCATTAAATAAACATGTCTATAAATTTGGTCATAATAAAAATTAAAATGAAACATATTCATTTGCATAAATATTAGACCCCCATTAAAGAAACATGTCTATAAATTTGGTCATAATAACAATTAAAATGAAACATATTCATTTGCATAAATATTAGACCCCCATTAAATAAACATGTCTATAAATTTGGTCATAATAACAATTAAAATGAAACATATATTTTTGCATAAATATTAGATCCCCATTAAATAAACATGTCTATAAATTTGGTCATAATAACAATTAAAATGAAACATATTCATTTGCATAAATATTAGACCCCCATTAAATAAACGTCTATAAATTTGGTCATAATAACAATTAAAATGAAACATATTCATTTGCATAAATATTAGACCCCCATTAAAGAAACGTGTCTATAAATTTGGTCATAATAACAATTAAAATGAAACATATTCATTTGCATAAATATTAGACCCCCATTAAAAAAACGTGTCTATAAATTTGGTCATAATAACAATTAAAATGAAACATATTCATTTGCATAAATATTAGACCCCCATTAAACAAACGTGTCTATAAATTTGGTCATAATAACAATTAAAATGAAACATATACATTTGCATAAATATTAGACCCCCATTAAATAAACATGTCTATAAATTTGGTCATAATAACAATTAAAATGAAACATATACATTTGCATAAATATTAGACCCCCATTAAATAAACATGTCTATAAATTTGGTCATAATAACAATTAAAATGAAACATATTCATTTGCATAAATATTAGACCCCCATTAAATAAACATGTCTATAAATTTGGTCATAATAACAATTAAAATGAAACATATACATTTGCATAAATATTAGACCACCATTAAATAAACATGTCTATAAATTTGGTCATAATAACAATTAAAATGAAACATATACATTTGCATAAATATTAGACCCCCATTAAATAAACATATCTAAAAATTTGGTCATAATAACAATTAAAATGAAACATATTCATTTGCATAAATATTAGACCCCCATTAAAAAAACGTGTCTATAAATTTGGTCATAATAACAATTAAAATGAAACATATTCATTTGCATAAATATTAGACCCCCATTAAACAAACGTGTCTATAAATTTGGTCATAATAACAATTAAAATGAAACATATACATTTGCATAAATATTAGACCCCCATTAAATAAACATGTCTATAAATTTGGTCATAATAACAATTAAAATGAAACATATACATTTGCATAAATATTAGACCCCCATTAAATAAACATGTCTATAAATTTGGTCATAATAACAATTAAAATGAAACATATTCATTTGCATAAATATTAGACCCCCATTAAATAAACATGTCTATAAATTTGGTCATAATAACAATTAAAATGAAACATATACATTTGCATAAATATTAGACCCCCATTAAATAAACATGTCTATAAATTTGGTCATAATAACAATTAAAATGAAACATATTCATTTGCATAAATATTAGACCCCCATTAAAAAAACATGTCTATAAATTTGGTCATAATAACAATTAAAATGAAACATATTCATTTGCATAAATATTAGACCCCCATTAAAAAAACATGTCTATAAATTTGGTCATAATAACAATTAAAATGAAACATATTCATTTGCATAAATATTAGACCCCCATTAAAAAAACATGTCTATAAATTTGGTCATAATAACAATTAAAATGAAACATATTCATTTGCATAAATATTAGACCCCCATTAAAAAAACATGTCTATAAATTTGGTCATAATAACAATTAAAATGAAACATATACATTTGCATAAATATTAGACCCCCATTAAATAAACATGTCTATAAATTTGGTCATAATAACAATTAAAATGAAACATATTCATTTGCATAAATATTAGACCCCCATTAAAAAAACATGTCTATAAATTTGGTCATAATAACAATTAAAATGAAACATATTCATTTGCATAAATATTAGACCCCCATTAAAAAAACATGTCTATAAATTTGGTCATAATAACAATTAAAATGAAACATATTCATTTGCATAAATATTAGACCCCCATTAAAAAAACATGTCTATAAATTTGGTCATAATAACAATTAAAATAAAACATATTCATTTGCATAAATATTAGACCCCCATTAAAAAAACATGTCTATAAATTTGGTCATAATAACAATTAAAATGAAACATATTCATTTGCATAAATATTAGACCCCCATTAAAAAAACATGTCTATAAATTTGGTCATAATAACAATTAAAATGAAACATATACATTTGCATAAATATTAGACCCCCATTAAATAAACATGTCTATAAATTTGGTCATAATAACAATTAAAATGAAACATATTCATTTGCATAAATATTAGACCCCCATTAAATAAACATGTCTATAAATTTGCTCATAATAACAATTAAAATGAAACATATACATTTGCATAAATATTAGACCCCCATTAAATAAACATGTCTATAAATTTGGTCATAATAACAATTAAAATGAAACATATTCATTTGCATAAATATTAGACCCCCATTAAAAAAACATGTCTATAAATTTGGTCATAATAACAATTAAAATGAAACATATTCATTTGCATAAATATTAGACCCCCATTAAAAAAACATGTCTATAAATTTGGTCATAATAACAATTAAAATGAAACATATACATTTGCATAAATATTAGACCCCCATTAAATAAACATGTCTATAAATTTGGTCATAATAACAATTAAAATGAAACATATTCATTTGCATAAATATTAGACCCCCATTAAAAAAACATGTCTATAAATTTGGTCATAATAACATTTAAAATGAAACATATACATTTGCATAAATATTAGACCCCCATTAAATAAACATGTCTATAAATTTGGTCATAATAACAATTAAAATGAAACATTCATTTGCATAAATATTAGACCCCCATTAAAAAAACATGTCTATAAATTTGGTCATAATAACAATTAAAATGAAACATATTCATTTGCATAAATATTAGACCCCCATTAAAAAAACATGTCTATAAATTTGGTCATAATAACAATTAAAATGAAACATATTCATTTGCATAAATATTAGACCCCCATTAAAAAAACATGTCTATAAATTTGGTCATAATAACAATTAAAATGAAACATATACATTTGCATAAATATTAGACCCCCATTAAAAAAACATGTCTATAAATTTGGTCATAATAACAATTAAAATGAAACATATTCATTTGCATAAATATTAGACCCCCATTAAAAAAACATGTCTATAAATTTGGTCATAATAACAATTAAAATGAAACATATTCATTTGCATAAATATTAGACCCCCATTAAAAAAACATGTCTATAAATTTGGTCATAATAACAATTAAAATGAAACATATTCTCATGGAGTATGCTTGTTGCTATTCTCTAACTCACTAAAACAGAATTATATAAATTTATTTACATTTTTACGGGACATTAGCCTAGTGAATAAGAGCAGTACTAAAAATAAGAACTGTATGAGATGCCCCTAGACATGAGTCGCCCTGAGGATGACGATAAACTAAATCCGCGAGATTTTGAGGAGCGTAGCACCTTAATTGTGTTTACTCCCTGGTCCACCTAACTCGTAGCATCTGTTAGGTTCCCAGCTATAAGCAAATAGTTAACCCCCAAACTGGTGTTAAAACACTGTGAAAGTACAAATATAGATTTTCATAGTAAAACTACCAGCAATACATTTGACTCTCGCCAAAAACCCTCTTTACAAAAGTACGTAATCTACAAAACTATTTCTTACAAAGAATACATATTCTATTCATACGAACCTATCCTAAAAATATTATCAGCATTAAATAACAGATTGAGGTTGATAAGCTGTGAAGCAAAATGAAACCAAACCCTATCAACTACAACCGTCAGCAAGGCTTCTGATCGGGAGGTTTTGTGTGTGGAACCACCTATTAATTGTTGTTGTTCACAGCTCAGATAAATATGAGTAGTGAAATATGTCGTTATGGAAAAAAATAGATAGACAGATAAAGAAACATAGATAGATAGACGAAGAGACATAGATAGATAAATAGATTGATACATAGATTTATGAAGAGTCAGAGATACACCCTTGTGCAAATTAATTGAACCAACCGATTTAGTTTCCTTTCTTTCGCCATACGGTCAGTTTCAGACTCACTGAAGTTACAGGGTGTAAAGAATTTCTATTTTTCCTCGGATATTGTCATTTGCAGTGGTGTGCAGTAATATGAAATAATTTTCGGGGTGTATGATGAAATTTGTTTGGAGTTGAAAAATAATGCCTCATTACATGAGATTTTCATCACACCCAGACACTACTGTCTCAACTGTCGATTAGTTGTCCACCAGCCATTGTCTGCGATGGACTTTACTCCATGGAAGCGTACGAAAATTGTAACGCTGATCGAACACAAGCCTTTCCTGGGAGCAAATCAAAGTACTATAGACTGGCCCGGAAACTCTCCTGATTTAAATCCAATCGAAAATCTGTGGTCACTCTGCAAGGAAAGACTTCGTGAAATGGACATACGAAGTACTAACATGTGCACCAGGTCATGTTTCATTGGAAAAATACGAAAAAAGTAAATCATAACGGAACTATTCGTTTGCTTTCACTTAGCACAAGGATGTAGATAGATAGATAGATAGATAGATAGATGAATAGACATAGATAAATATATAGATTTAATAGACGTAGATAGATAGGTGAACAGTCATAGCTAGATAGTTAAATTATTAGTAGATATATAGATGAATAATCATAGCTCGATAGCTAAATAGATGAAAAGGTTAGATTATTGAACAGCTATATATATATATATATATATATATATATATATATATATATATATATATATATATATATAGATAGATAGATAGATAGATAAATAGATAGATAGATAGATGCACTCTAATAATTATATATATATAGAGAGAGATGAACTGTCATATATATATATATATATATATATATATATATATATATATATATATATATATATATATGAGTAATTTATTTTGGGGATTTAGGCTAATTTTATAGTAATTCGTCGAGCTTAGAATCCTCAACAGAATGCAGAAAGCACTGGAAGGCCGTTTCGTCCTATCTGGGACTCATCAGCAGTGCGCATCCACTACCGAGAATCGAATATAGATGCACTCTAATAATTATATATATATATATATATATATATATAGAGAGAGAGATATGAACTGTCATAGTTGGATATATATATAGATAGATAGATAGATAGATAGATAGATAGATAGATAGATAGATAGATAGATACAAGTAACGTAGATCGCTAGAGAGTTGAAGACACATACTGTGATAATTAGATAGATGAATAGACCTAGATAGGATGATAGATGATGAAACATATTTGGAAACATAGCTAGAGAGATAGATGGAAAAATAATTAGATAATTAGATAGATATATAGATAGATAAATGAAGAGACGTAGATAATTAAACAGATAAAGAGACATATTTCGATACTTCGATATATAGACGAAAAGACACGTTATATAATTAGATAGATAATAGATGAAGATATATTTCGATAGACAGATGAAAGTGTTGTGTAGATACGAACAGAGCGAGATATATAAGACGAGAGCGTAAAAAAATGTATATATTCATATCGACTTTATTTTGAACATGTGTTTATCGATCTTATCTCCGAAGCTATTTTTTATAGATAGATTATGTTAGTGAACTTAAGTGTTTTTCTAATTTTCCTTTCCCTATGTCATGTACCGGAAAAAATGTCATGATGTTCCAATATATGAGGTTACAACGCAGAACTGTTGCTTAATATGTTCGTTCTCGGATAATGAATGAATCCACAGTAAATTTTTTGATAATACCTTAATAAATTTCAGAAAATCTAAGTAGACAATTTATTTCCGAAACCCGCTCGGGAATAAGTACATTAGACGAAACGATGAAAAATACTTCAGAAAAATAAATCAGAAAAGAAAATCAGTGGTCGTTTCCCAATCTAAATGTGAAATTATTGACGAAATACACACATGTATTGTGTGTACACACATGTATTGTGTGTACACACATG
>OZ038498.1:16542260-16559760 GCA_964036315.1 Acanthosepion esculentum | reverse complement strand
CGCCAGTTTCACGGAATCGAGGACAGTTTGTCCTTTTATTTGTGGAAAAGCTGTTTGGAAACTTTGAGGTCTTGTCGTTATTATATTTATTTCATGTTGATGGTTATTTCTTCGTTCATTTTGGTGGAATTTAGATGTGTGTATTTCGATTGTTTTTTGTGTTTCTCTTTTCCATCGAAAATCGGGGTATGAAAAGGAATGGATTAATACCCCACGTTACTAAACCGACAGCGGGGCTGATGCCGATAATGTAGATCCATTCGTAAGAAACGCAAGCTAATCGGTTGGATCACTGGGATGTGATTTGACACAATCATGCTCTTAGGACTGGACAATTCTTCTTGTGATTTAAAATTGACTTCGTTGTGAGCGAATAGGTCTGTAAAATATCTATTTTTTCACCGTGCGCTGTTCGGTCAGTGACTAATGTAGAAGCATTTACTGCATGTACTGTAGATATTCTTGAAAAATCATTTGCTCTAAAATACTTGTGTTTTTTTTTTTGTTTTGTTTTTTTTGTTTGTTTTTTTTCAACACCAGTCTACTTCACTATGCAACTACGTTAATCTTGCTTCAGGACAATCACCGCCTTCTAAGTCGTTATCACGTACTGGTTGAGAATCCTTTATCCGAAATTATTCGAACCGGAAGTGCTTCGGTTTTATGATTCTTTTCGATTTTGGTATATAGGCTTTTTAATTTATATATAGCATCTACAAAATGGGGCAGCTTTGGAATGGCACCCGAGCATAATCACGTGATCCCTTTATATATCATAACACAGGTTAAACACAGATGGTGGTTTAATATCGGCATATGTTTTATCACTACACATTAGTCTGTGACCGAACAGTGTACGGTGACAAAATAGATATTTTAGCGACCTATTCGCTCACTACGAAGTCACAAGGATTGTCCAGTCCTAAGAGCATGATTGTGTCAAATCACATCCCAGTGATCCAGCCGACTAGCCTACGTGTCTTACGAATGGATCTACGTTATCAAAATCACCCCTGCTGTATGTTTAACAACGTGGGGTATTGTAGTGGACCGTGGGGTGAATATGTGAAGAGATATCAGAAGGTTAAGATTTCCTGATAGCCCGTCCAGCTACATGAGAATGTTGGACTCTAATTAAGTCCAAAGAAGACAAAGAAAACAAACAAGACCGATATACATGTGTAAACAAATATATATTAATAACAAGTTACACAAAGACATGAACAGTTACATAGTGTTTGTATGGAGAAATTATGTGTGTGTGTTGTGAGTGTTCGTATGTACGTGTATTGTTCTTAGCGTGTTGCCAGAATTTGGGAAACGCTCTGAATGTTAGAGGTCACATATTGGTGTTAGTTGAAAAGAGAAATTTACCTCACCTCCACGCGAGGTGGCAGCCCAAGGCCCAAGTGGAAAAGAGAGATCGAGGCGAAGGGTCAGCCAGTATTTATAGCCAGGGGAGTGAGACCCCTGTTGAAGGATTAAGGAACTGAGGAGGAGCTAACTCTGACAATACCTCCCCTCAGGTTAAAAGTTGTAGGAAGTGAACTTTTAATATGAAAAAGTTTTGAATATTGTCCTTGTGAACTGAAAAGAAAATGTGTCTAAGTGTGTTTCAGATGCATGATTCGACAAAATGTGCTTGTGTTGTCGTCAAAGTGCTGTGTATTTCTCTAGTGGGTCAGATCGGGGCACGTCCTGGAAGAAACGTCGGTAGTGTTCAGCGTTTTCTATAAAATGTCTTTTATTCAATGCTCCACGTTGAGTTGGATTTGTCGTCCAGTCAACCTGTTTGCTTGCCTGGTCGTAGTTTTGTTTGAAAGATGAGGTTGTTTGTTTGGTATGCGTGGATAAAATTGGCGTGCAAGATTTAATAGAAGCAGCGTTGTGGCAAAATTGAGCTGATATAGACTGTCTACCTAGTGTCGAATGAATGTTTAAGAAAATTTGCTATTATTGTCTATTGAATATCGTACTTGCAAATTCTTAGTTTGTTAGAGTTGCGTTGTTGCAAGATGAGATAAAGGACTGTCAGTCACCTTTGTTTGAGATGTGGTTCACACTTTATATATTTCAGTCCAGAAGAAGAGAGTTGAATTTAGTTAGAAATGGCGTTGCGTTTTCCGTTTGGTAAGCCGGGTGAAATTTAGGTCAAACGTCACCGAGAGAAAGAAAAGGTCAAGAAAATATAGACCAGTGGGGAGAAAGAATTGTAAGGCTCGTCTCATAGTAGTAATTGCATTTTCCACGTGTTGTAGGAGAAATTCTTTTTGCCGTGCAGGGGAAAATTGTTTTGTAGACATGTTGTAGTGAATTAAAAGTTCTTCGTTAATAGTGTACAGTGTGCGTAGTATAGGAAAGAAGTTTCCAATATTATGTTTTGACTGGCTCTCATTTGGAAGGTCTGTATAAGAAATTGCTTGTACATATATATCGTCTTGTGTGTGTTAGCAGGAGTTGAAAATTTAATCACGTCGGGATGTCACCATTTGTAGCGGACTGTGCGGGTGATGCTGTGAAGAGATATCAGAAGATTAAAATTTCCTGCTAGCCGGTCCAGCTACATGAGAATGTTGGACTTTAATTAAGTCCAAAGTAGACAAAAAAAAAAAAACAAGAACGATATATATGTATGTAAACAAATATATATTAATAACAAGTTAAACAAAGACATGGACAGTTATATAGAGTTTGTGTGGAGAAATAATGTGTGTGTGTTGTGAGTGTTCGTACGTACGTGTATTGTTCTTTGCGTGTTTCCAGATTTTGAGAGGTCATATATTGGTGTTAGTTGAAAAGAGAGATTTACCTCACCTCCACGCGAGGTGGCGGCCCAAGGACCAAGTGGAAAAGAGAGATCGAGGCGAAGGGTCATCCAGGGGAGAGAGACCCCTGTTGAGGGATTAAGGAACTGGGGAGCTAACTCCGACAGTATTAATGCATTCCTTTTCAAATTCCCCGATCGAATACTAAACATTCGATAGAAAAGAGAAACACAAACAACAATCTAATACACACATCTAAATTCCACCTAAATGAACGAAGAAATAACCATCAACATGAAATAAATATAACAAGACCTCAAAGTTTCCAAAAAGCTTTTCCTCAAATAAAAGGACAAACTGTCCTTGGCTCCGTGACACTAGCGGCCATCTTGTTTTCAAATAAAAACAAGCATTGCTACCGTTAAATAAAAAATATTTTCGTATAGAAATGTAACCATTTAAATATATCAGGGAGAAGCCAATAAATGCGAGTCTGTTGTATGACAAACAAGACGACTGTAGTATGAATTCTGCTGCCTGTTTAGCAATGTGGAGTATTCCTTTTTATACTCCGATCGAGTACTAAACATTTGATATAAAAGAGAAATTCAAACAACAATCTAAATACATTTAATGCCATGCCTTTTCGTAAATTTATGTAACTAACCTCCTGAATATTCATAGTTACCTTCGATATTCAGTTTGTCATGATAGTTTCACCTGTTTCTTGATCAGAATACCGGTAAGCGTCATATGTTCATTCCGACACTGACAAATCCATTCCGTCTAATACACGATCGAGATCATTTTTTTTTTCACTATACGGTGTTTTTCTATTTTTCATTAATTAATTAGACCCTGTTCTGACACTTATAGAAACCTTTATGTTTATAGAACAATCTCATTCTGTAACATTTTACCTTGAGTGGTCCTTGGGCCTGGTATTGGGGGCGAACAATTGGTTTAAAAAATACAGACCTTCAAATTTTTTTGGTCAGTTCAGGGCTTAGAATTCTTATAACTAACGGCCAGGTCGCATTGAAACACTGGTATGATGGCTGAAGTTAAGCAACATCAAACCTGGTCGGTGCCTAGATGGGTGACTACTTGGGAATACCAAATGCTGTAAGCTTGGATCTGTTGGTGGTCTAATGGATAATGTCTCGGAAATGTTAATCCGAGATCCGAGTTCCAATTGCGTTCGTTATATTCACTTACGCACAAATACCCTTGGGAAAGGCATGAACCAATCAATTTTCATGTTGTAAGCTTGGATGTGCGGGTGGTTTAATGGATAATAGCTCGGAATTGTTAATCGGAGAGCCGAGTTCCAATTGGGTTCGTTAAATTTGCTTACGCACAAATACCCTTGGGAAAGGCATGAACCCATCTCTTTTCATGTTGTAAGATTGGATGTTCGGGTGGTGTAATGGATAATAGCTCGGAATTGTTAATCGGAGAGCCCGGTTCCAGTTGGGTTCGTTATATTCACTTACGCGCAAATACCCTTGGGAAAGGTATGAACCCATCTCTTATCGTGTTGTAAGCTTGGATGTGCGGCTGGTGTAATGGATAATAGCTCTGAATTGTTAATCGGAGAGCCGAGTTCCAGTTGGGTTCGTTATATTCACTTATGTGCAAATACCCTTGTGAAAGGCATGAACCTATGTGTGGATTCCGGGATGAAATCCGGTATCAAATAATAACAAACGCCCAGAATTAATATAGGAAATAAATGTATTAACGTAATAATACAAACTATTAATACAGGTTAGTAGTTCCAGGAATGCGGGGTTAGTAGACAAATATATCGATAGTTTTTTATATCGACGTATCGCTGTATGACTTCTTACTGAGTCTACGTGCTTGTTAATGTGACTCTTGCGCTACCCTCCTGTGTGTGACTCTGTCTATCTACTCGACCGACTCTACGTTCCACTACTACTACTACTTGACTTGACGTACTGCTGGGTATTCACTGGCAGTAGTATATGTATACCTTGGGTGAGTCCATTTGTGTAAAAAGGTGAGATCCCTCAACACTATATCTTATCCTGTTGTAAGCTTGGATGTGTGGGTGCTTTAATGGATAATAGCTGGGAATTGTTAATCGGAGAGCCGAGTTCCAATTGGGTTCGTTATATTCACTTACGCGCACGTACTGTTGGGAAAGGCATGAATCCAACTCTTCTCTCTCACAGCAAGTGTTAATTAGTAAGATATGTACCACTTAACCATTATTATAATGAATAAAGTCTCGGTGTTATTAATCAGAGAGCCTAGTTTCAATTCCAGTTTCTGTTCATTATATTCTCTTCTGCACAAATACCCTTGGGAAAAGTATATATCTATCTCTTCTCCCCACCCCCAGCTATGGGTTATTTATTAAGACTTGTATCACTAAACCATTATTATCTAAAAATGAATTCTTAGTATCTAAAAATATTTTTTAGCTTTAAATAAGCAGTAAAGGGCTGATAAACCGTAGAAACCGAAAAAAATTAATCTTCTTATCAATCTGCCAAAAATTCAGGGAAAACGGTTGGCACTTTCTGCTGTTCCAGAAAGTAATTAACTCCTTTTGTTATCCTCTAATCTTTACAAATCATATTAGAGCAAACGTTAAATATTTTAACAATATTTGGCCTGGAACTACCAAGTCCTCACTTTCCAGCTTTGATAGATTTTAAAACTGTCGATGTTGTCGTGTGAGTGATAACAGCTTTTCCACACTGCAATCTATTTCCCAGTACTCTGTCACCATTTCCTAGTCGACTGATTGGTTTCCGGTTCCTTCTAAAGTGTACTTAAACTCTATACTTCTAACGTCTCCGCCTAAAACTTGAAACTTTTATTTACTATTTATTTCTATTTTTCCTCAATAGGAGAAGATAGGTTTTCCTATCGTTTGGTTAACATTCTTCCCGGTCTTTTGAACATGAGTAAAAGTTTATTCCTTGTTCTCTGGTTAGGATTGGGTTTCTTGTTCCTCATAAATTCTACTTCAACTCTATACTTCTAACCTCTACGCATAAAACTCTGAACTGTTATTTACTATTTATTTAGAGTTTTTCTTCAATAGGAGTCGATAAGCTTGCCCATCGCCCGGTTCACACTCCTCCCAAATCTTTTGAACAGGAGTAGATTATTGTTGACTGTTGCTTATTTTTTAGCACTGTGTTTCGGTTTTCCTCTAAAGTCTTCTTCTCTTCTATTATTTTCGGTGGCTTCATTACGTTTTGGTGCCATTATCACCTTGCTTGGGGTGGTACATCTTACATATTAACCGTCTACCTTGATTGGCTCTTAAGCTTTGTTGGGGTGAATAACATTGTAAGAAAAATTTAATCTGTGTTTGTTTTGAAGTATGACGTAAAACTATGGCACAGGGTCGAGTTTAAAGTGGAAGTCTATTCTTAAATTTGGCTAAGGAAAAATTATTCAGTTCCATCATCACTTCTCTTTTGAGATCATTTAGGAGCCCGTGATTAACGCTAGATATTCCTCTCGAGATCGGATCCGCATGGTGATGAGGGTTTTATTAGAACTACAGGAGTTTAAGGTCTTATTATTTGTGTCAGTGATAAAATTATTGCAGATATTCATGAGCGTTAGGGATAAAATTAGCATAAGTGAATCATTTTTGTGTTAAGTTGACCATACCATTGGTTATAAAATTTCGCAATTTAACTTATACTATATACAAAGAATTGGTATTACAGATAAAAGCTGATATAGATAAAATATATGAGAACTCTCAGACAAAAGACCTGCTCATCAAGAGAATACATAAAAATCAAGGACAAGCCGTTGATATTAAGGAAGGAAAAATGCTTCAAAGATGGAGTGAATACATCAGAGAATTCTTTCATGATGAAAGAGGACAACCAGAAATATACAGAAATATCGATAGGCCTGAAATATTAAAATTCTGAAGTGAAACCAGCGCTGGACAAATTGAAAAAGAACTAGCAAGACCAGACGGAATGGTAATAGAGATGCTGACAGTTTTGGATGATTTCAGCATTGACAAAATTATAGACATAATAAATGAACACTATTTACATTATTCGGACTATTGTCCTCATCTTCGACGCCATATTTTTAACAACGTTTCGGCCGTTGTACGCTCCGGCCTTCTTCAGGTGTTTGTGTACGTGTCAAAATTAATGTCTAGATCATCTTCATTCTTCGACCTCCCTATGGTTGGTTGGAACTCCATTGACAATCTCTTTCCAGGATGAAGGATGAAATTCTTGATAGGATGAAGAGGGGACAACAAACAACGCCAAGATGTGGCACAGAATATAGGACATTGCACAAAGAAAATAGGAACAAATGCAGGCAGGCAAAAGAGGAATGATCCAACAAAAAGTGCGCAGAAACAGAAAGAATGGGTATTACAGATAAAAACTGATGTGGATGAAAAAATAAGAGAACTCACAGGACAAAAGACCTGCTCATCAAGAGAATACATAAAAATCAATGACAAGATATTAAGGAAGGAAAAATGCCTCAAAGATGGAGTGAATACATCAGGGAATTCTTTCATGATGAAAGAGGACAATCAGCAATGTAGAGGAATATCGATAGGCCTGAAATATTAAAGTTCTGAAGTGAAACCAGCGCTGGACAAATTGAAAAAGAACTAGCAAGACCAGATGGAATGGTAATAGAGATGCTGACAGTTTTAGATGATTTCAGCATTGACAAAATTATAGACATAATAAATGAAATTTATGATAATTATGTTATACCTTAAAACTTAAATAGATCCATTCTCATAGAAGTGACTAAAAAGCCAGGGTCAATTAAATTCGAGCTCTATTTGACAATCAACCTAATGAGCCACATAACAACACTCATCATCTCAATTCTGATGAATAAAGTATGTAGCAAAATTAGTCCAGAAATAGAACAAGAAAAGTATTGTTAAAGATACTCGAACAATGAATGCAATATTTATTATCAGAGCGATATCAGAAAGAGCAATACAAATACAAAAGGATATCTATGTTTTATAGATTATGCAAAAGTGTTTGATAAGGTATGTCACAAAGAACTATTTGAACTGCTCGGTAAGCTTTATGCATTTGTGAAGGATATTAGAATAATCCAGAACTTATTCTGAGCGGAAACCGTTTGCATAAGGATAGAAAATGATTCTATATCTCAGAGATGAGGTATTATGATTATTTGCATTATTTACATTTATCGGACTGTTAATCCTCATTTTCATTGCCATTTTCACAACGTTTGAGCCATTTTACGCTCCGGCCGTCTTCAGGTGATTGGAGTTTCGAACCGAGCCCTTTATTTCGTCAACCGGGGTAGATTGTTTTAGTTCCACGTGCCATGTTTCTTTCGGGTGTCTCAGTTATTTCCCTTTAACTCAACTCTCCAAGTTTTTGTTTAACCACTCCTGTGGCCTGGTATTGAACTCACAACACTTTTAGGTCCAGTCACTGGATCTAACCAACTTGTTTATCCACTGGGCCATGAACAATCTATCCAATGGACGAAATAAAAGGTTCGATTCGAAATTCCAATCACTTGAAGAAGGCCTGAAAGTACAACGGGCGAAACGTTGTGAAAATTGCAATGAAGATGAGGGTAAAGTCCGATAAATGTAAATAATGATAGAAATTGAATTCATTAAATATACAAAAATAGTAAGATTAAAGACAATGATGTGTTGTCTCGCCGGACTTTTCAACTGTTAGATTGAAGAAATTCTGAGATAATTAGAGCTCCTACCAGGGTTCATTAATGGCCATCACAATATTAACAACATTATATTTGCAGTTGACACAGAGTTGACAAAAGACGCAGAAAGGACACTACAATGACTGCTACAGAAGGTATTAAAGATAGCGCGATAAAAACATCAATGGTAAGAAGAGAGTATATAGTTGTCAGCAAGAGAAACTGTCAAACTTGCAAATAGGTTAGGTTAGGTATGTCACAAAGAACTATTTGAACTGCTCGGTAAGCTTTATGAATTTGTTTTACGGCATATCAACCTCAATGTGTTATTTAATGCCGACAAGAATTTTATTGCTGGTAATATTTTTTTCAAAAATGTATTGCTGCTAGGTTTTTTATAAAAATGCATTGCTGGTAATATTTTTTCCTCAAAAATGTTTTGCTGGTAATAATGCATTGCTGGTAATATCTTTTACAAAAATGTATTGCTGGTACTAAAAACTATTTTACACTTTCATAATAGTTTGATCCCAGTTTGGGGTTAACTATTTGCCCATAGCTGGAGCCCTAACAGGTGCTACCACCCCAGGTCAGGGTGGACCTGGGAACACCTGCAATTAAGAGGTGGTTCCACGCTTCTCAAAACCTAGGAGGGCTTGGCGTTGGATGTAGTTTATCGACTTACCCAGGACGCATGCAAATAGGAGATACCAAAATTAAACAAGTGAAAACATTTTAATAGCGAGAAAGTGTTCCAACAGAGTACGGAAAATGCGACACCGATATCCGAAGGCGAATTAGGATGGCGTAAGATGCTTTTCAAAAGGTAAGCAAGTATTATGAAACAGGAAAATTTCATTAGAAACCAAGAAAAGAGTACTGAACTATTATTTAATATCGGCCTTCTTATATGGCAGTCAAATCTCCTCACAGACGAAGACGAGGCTTGAGGCAAAAGAAATTTGGTTCTACTATACTACTTTTATAATTGAATATTAATAAAAAATATGAATAAAATTTTTGTTACAGATACAGAAAGGAAACGATAAGAACCCCTAGAGAAGGTAGTGAAGGAAAGCAAGAAGAACGGACTAATCATCAATTGCTAGAAGACGGACTTAATGGCTGTTAGAAAAATGAACAGCCCAACATGAAAATTAGAAATTACAAATACCAAAATTAAACAAATACAACAATTTTAATATCAGGGAAATGTTTTAACAGAAGACGGAAAGTGGGCACTGATTTCCGTATAGGCATTGAGAAAACTAAGGAAGATATTGGTAAACGGGACAATTTCTTTAGAAACGAAGAAAAGAAACACGAAACAGAAATGTGGTTCTACAGAAAGATGCTGAGAATATCATAAACTGAGCATGTGAGCAACGACGAAGTTTTAACGAAAAATGGAAACAAAAAGGAGAGTTATACTTAACGGAAAGAGACAGTTGAAATTTAGAGCGCACATAATGGGGAAAGAGGGCTTGGAAAATTTGATACTCCTAAGATAGATTGAAGGCAAGAGGAATAGAACGCATAAACTTCCTAGCGAGCTTGTGTAGATGTGCGGCAGAACAGAGTTTAGGAGAGATAACAATAACAAATTATTAAAAGATACAAAGGAGAGAAAATTGTGGAGAACCATGATCGCCAACGTCCTGAATGGACACGGCATGAAGAAGAAGAAGAAGAAGAAGAAGAAGAAGAAGAAGAAGAAGAAGAAGAAGAAGAAGAAGAATAGATGCTTGATTTAAACTAAACAAATTAGAAAATGAAGATACTAATATCAAACAAAAACAATTTTAATATTTGGGAAGTGTTTTAACAGAAGACGGAAAGTGCAACACTGAAATCCGTAGAGGCATTGGGGTAGTGAAAAGCACTTTTCAAAAACCAAGAAAAATATTAGAGAACAGAACAATTTCTTTAGAAACGAAGAAAAGAAATATGAAACAGAAATGTGGTTCTACAAAAGAATGCTAATAAAACCACTAACTGAACACGTGAGCTTTAGAGAAAATGAAAATAGAAAGGAAACTTAGACTTAATATTAGAAAGTGGCAGGTGAAATTTCTAAGTTATATAATAAGGAAATTGTGCATGGGCAATTTGAATGTCATATTGAAGACAAAGTAAAAGTACAAAGCAGCACATCACCTAAGCAACCAGCTTGTGTAAATTGTTGGCCGAACAGGAATTAAGAGATATAGCATAAAGACAAACTTTGCTAAGAGCTACAAAAGATAGGAACATTGCGGAGATGCACATCTGAGAGGCGACTTCAAAACTCCAGCAATATTTCCTTAGCTTATCCAACCAACCACGCCCTCACTCAAATGGACATCTTTTTTTATTGTTTTTTTTTTAATTCTATTTCTATGCCTCTCCCAACGAGAGCAAATAAAGAGTGAGGCCGGTTAGATCTATCCCGCCAGTGCCAGTTTCATATATCAAACAGACGAAAAATTACCAGCCAAATTTAATAACAATTACGAGCATCCCTCGAGTTACAGTTCTTCCAATATCTGTCGGTAATAAGTTACGAGGAGTTTATAAATAAGTCAACATTGCGCACGCGGGTAGTCAAGGGTCGGAAATATCTTCTTTTTTCTTTGTCTATTGCTTTGGACATTGATATCGACTGTCCATTAATTTTTGTATTTAATTCCCAGCGGACTTCAAGTCTGGCTTGAATGATGGATAATTTCGTTCAACGTAGTTACATTATATTGGTTCATACAAGTGAATGCACTCACATACACGAAATACGTGTACGTATACGCGACATATGTGAACGCATACACGTAATTTATACGGAATATCTATATATATATATATATATTCGTTTGTTGGAAATGAGAGAGTGGGAAAACTGTACAAACATGTACATTACGAGTACACAGACACACATGTATACATTACGAGTACACAGACACACATGTATACATTTAGAGTATATATCAACACACACACACACATGTATACATTTCGAGTATATACTCGACTCTCCTGTCGATTCGACGTATGAAGGCCAAGCAGATCAGTTCCTAGGAACCGACAGCCCGACACCAGCACATGAGATTTGATTATAGTGGTGAAGGTTTTGTGCAAAACCATCCACTCTTTTTTTTTTTGACGGGCCGAATACGGGGACCTGGTGCACTACGGGCCACATGGTCCTCAACGACTCACCGCAGGTTTTGAATTCAGCGATGTCCTTCTCCAAGACCAATTACCATCCAAGGCTATAGAACCCAATCTGCCCTGCTAATTACCCATAAAGTTTGTAACTCTGCGTGTCATTCTTCTGCGATCATCAGATAAACACACACAATTAAGCATTCACTATTTTTATTTACCCATAACTGTAGAGAGAAGAAGAGGATACCCTTTCCCAGGGGTATTAGCACGTAAGTGAATGTAATGAATTCGACTGGAATTCCAACTCGGCTCTCCGATTCCTCAATCCAAGCCGCTATCCATTACTCCACCGTATGTGTATGTGTGTGTATATATATATATATATATATATATATATATATATATATATATATATATATATAAATATAAAAGTGGACATGGAAGTCAGCACTTAGAGGCGACAGTCTGTTTCATGCTAGTGCAATCGTCAGGCGACTAGTGCTGTTATTTTTCTCGGCCGAGAAAAATAACAGCACTAGTCGCCTGACGATTGCACTAGCATGAAACAGACTGTCGCCTCTAAGTGCTGACTTCCATGTCCACTTTTATATTTACACACGCTCTATCTCTGATATTGAGCACTTTACCCCATAAATATAGCACACTTTAAGACTATATTTCTGCATATATATATATATATATATATATATATATATATATTCTTAAGATGTGGTATATTTATGGGATAAAGTGCGCAATATCAGAGATAGAACGTCTATATATATATATATATATATATATATATATATATATATATATATATATATATATATATATGTATGTATATATATATATGTATATGTGTGTGTGTGTGTGTGCGCGGTGAAAGTGCTCAATATATTCATTATATTCAGTTGTATAGATATTAGTTTGTAGTTTCACTCTTCTGTGATCATCAGACAAACACAAATAATTAAGCCTTCATTCTTTGTGTATCATTCACCTCGACGATACAATTAGTTAAGGCTGATATTGGTTCAATATTTAGGTTATTTCTCTCACTATAGCTTTTTTATCATGTTGATAGGACATATTCTTCTGTCCTTATGCCGATCTACTGTGAAAACAACATAGTTTAAAATATTCACTTTTCGTTCTATTGTATAAGGACCACAATATTTTGCTTGTCGGGGGTGATTAGTGATTGGTAGAAATACTAAAACATTGTCTCCAGTTTCTAATTTTCTAGCTTTCATTTTGGAGTGGTGGGTAAATTTTTGTCGTAGCATACGGTATGTGGGTATTTCCTCATTCACATAAAAACATTAGTAAATACTTTATGTTGGTCTGCGGTTGGAAATTCGTCTCCAGCTTTGCTGGTCAATCTCTATGCATCCGGGGAGAGAAAATGCCCAGACGAGGCTATGTCGAAGGGCAGAGTCTCATCTCTGGAAACATCTACCCGACACCGTATTATACGGGGAATTTTTGACTGTGCTTACGGGCTCGAATTCCCCACCTTGTACCACATCTGACTGCGTGGGGGCGGTTGGTAGGTATCCTGCAGTTGGAAGTTCAGTGTGGAATTCACTTGACTCACTTCTAGCAGTTGACTACTTCTTCTACGCGCCGCTGGCGACTCTTATATGCGTTGTTCTTGTCTTAAGTATCATCGTTCATTACCAACCTTCGTTGGATTATTCTATTCAGTAATCTTCACCAGGTTACAACAATTTTCTTGTGCGATTTTAAAGGCGCTACTTAACTTTTCCTTAAACATAGAAATGTTATCTAATAAAATATTTTGTGTGGTTTCGGACAACCATTTTTCTTTAATAACTTTTAATGGTGCCCTAACAAGTCCAAACGGGGAGAAACCAAGGAAATCCTGAACAGATTCTCTGGCAATAAACAAAATGAGACGAACATCATCATCCCAATCTTTATGATACTGATAATAGAACTGTTTCATTATAGATTTTAAGGATTGATGAAAACGTTCGAAAGCTCCCTGCGATTTGGGGTGATAAACACAGGAACTGTATTGTTCAATACACATTTCGTTCTTTGTGGAATAAACCAGGTATAAAGTTAGAACCCTGGTATTAGAAGAAGAAATACCAGCAAGGCTGAAGAATTTTGTAAGGGCCTTAACAATATTCTAGCCTTGATATTCCTTAGAGGAATATTTTCTGGGGACAAATACAGATTTCCCTATTTTGTTCTTTGAAAAAGGCCCACACAGTCTACTAAAACTCTGCTGAACTGCTCATCAAAAGCTGGAATAGTTTTCATAGGTTCAGAAGGAATTTTTTGGTTAGGTTTCCCTCGCATTACTCCACCCATTACTCCGCCGTGCCAGGGGGCTCGGTGGGACAATGGATGGATAGCGGCTCGGATTGAGGAATCGGAGAGCCGAGTTCGAATTCCAGTCGAATCCATTACATTCACTTACGTGCTACTACCTTTGGTAAAGGTCTGAATCCTCTTCTTCTCCCCCTCTGGCTATGGGCAAATAGCAGGACAGACCGTGTTCTATAGCCTTGAATGATAACTGGTTTACCGCAGAAAGAAATGGCAACCTACTGCGGGAAAAAATCTGCCTCGTCAGTCATGTATCGAATGATACATGAGTGCCTAAAAGTGTATCATGCTTGGCACATAACTGACTGACTCACTGACTGACTTCCCACACATTTGGCAAGTGTGACAAGAGTTACAACGTCCTTCTATAACTTAGGACAATGAAAATCATTTAAAATCTTTCTATACGTTTTAACTCCATAATGTCCTGATATAGGAGTATCATGAGCTATACTCAATGTATACTGTCGATATACCTTCGGAACCACACCTACATAGAAAAACTTCCATTCTTTATTAGGATTTTCCGCCAAGTGGCCACCATTTCCTCATTAAGACGCCATTGTTTACATAAAAACTTTCACTAGTTTTTCCTCCTTCTTCAAGATGAAGAGTTCTTCTAAAATTTGAATAAGATCAGGATATTTTCTTTGTTCGATAATTAGCTTATGTCGGCTAAAATTATCTCCAATGTTTTCTTTTATAACATTTTGAGAAATAAGTTACGACTATTTTGGATATTAATAGTTTCCACATAAATTTCAGCCCGATGGCATCTAATAGTCTCTTTCAGTTTTAAAGAATCATCTGAGATGATATATTTCCTGTATAATTTTGAGTTTGATTTTAGCCATTGTTCTCGTAACAGCGGGGGTAGGATGTACATTCTGATTTTTTAAATCACAGACATTAACAGTGACTAATATTTCACTTACAATAGGATCCACCACAACTCCCCCTCTCCGCTAAATCATTACCAATTACTATAGAAATTTCTTTGATAGGAATGGTTGGATAAATGCCTACAATAACTGGACCAGTTATCATGTCTGATTTTAAGTAAAAGTGATGCAGAGAAGCGCTGACGACACCTAGCTCAATACTCTTTCGTAACAATGAATTACCAGTAAAAGTCTTATCAGATAACCGTAACACACCTCGCAACAACAAAGTTTGAGAAGCACCCAAATCTCGTAATATGTGAATAGGCTTTAACAGACAGTATTATCAACAGGTCACTAAAATCAAGCAGGTGCGGAAATTTAAATATCTGGGAAGTGTTTTGACAGAGGACAGCAAGTGCGACGCTGAGATCCGAAAACGTATTGGGATGGGCAAAACGCATTCCAAAATCTAGGCAGAGTATTAGGAGACAGGAGAATTTCGTTGGTAGCAAAGATAAGAGTGATGAGCTGCTACGTGACATCTGCCATCCTTTACAGCAGCGAATGTTGGGCGGTTTCCTCATAGATGAAGAAGGGACTCGAGGCAACGGTGGTATGTTTCTACAGAAGGATGCTATGGACAGATCATATTGGGATGGCCAAAGACACATCCAAAAACCTAGGCAGAGTATTACGAGACAGGAGGATTTCTTTGGTAACAAAGAAAAAGGTACGAAACTGCTACGTCTCCTCAAAGTTGAAGAAGAGGCTCGAAGCAACGGAGATGTGGTTCTACAAAAGGATGCTGAAGATATCGTGCACCGAGCGTGTGATCAACGATGAGGTTTTGGAGAGGATACAAGCAAGGACGAAGCTTATGCTTAACGTCAAAAACAGGGAGCTGAAATTCCTAGGACGCGTAATGAGAAAGGAGGTCTTGGAGAATCTGATACTCACAGGTCAAATAGAGGAAGACCGACAAGGGAAGGCAACGCATGACATATCTAGCGGGGTTAAGAAAGTGGATGACAGAACAGGGCCTGGGGGAAGTAGCAAATGGACAAAACTGATTGAGAGCTACAAGTGATAGGAAGAAGTGGAGAGCCATGATCACATACGTCCTGAAGGGACACGGTTCATAATGGTCGAATAGAGTGAAAGAGAGACAAGGGAAACCAACGCATGAAATATCTAGTGGATAACATGGAAGATTGAAGTTTATAAGAAGTAAATTCGACCTTGCCAACCGAACGATCCTTTGTGGCCGAATCGGTTAAGGCACGTCAGGCTATATGACGATTCCGTATAGGATACAGGTTCGAATCCTGTCGGAGGAAGAATATTTTCTATGAAAATTTCTCGGAATTTCTGGCCGGTAAAAGTTATTTAATACTGTTTATTATAAACAGAGCATTTACTTAAATACTTGTATCTATAAAAAGAATGTTAAACATAAAAATGTCTTTAAATAATTGTCGGACTTTGTCCATTTCATAATATATATATATATATATATATATATATATATATATATATATATATATATATATATATTGCGTATTCAAACAGCAATCCTTCTTTCATCCAAGTTTCATTAAATATGACAGACATGGTGCTTTGATTAACTGCACACCCTATCCTTTAGCCAGCGAAGGAGGGGCTCCAACGCCAAAGCGTAAAGTAACGGCGACAGTAGGCACCCCTGTCAGACCGGCCGAGTCAGCGCAAAAGCGCTCGACCGCCTTCCATTCACCTCTACCACAGCACTGGGTGAGCGATACAGGAAGCTAATCCACTTTCAGTTGCCAGGCTACGATCGCCCGATGCCTTTCCACTAGGTAACCGCCCCATGTCTATCTTGGGGTCCAGGACGGCATTCCAGTCCCCCATTAAGACTAAGCGCGGCGAATCCACCAAGAACGGCCCCAAATGACTGAAAAAGTCGACACGCTCCTCCTGAGCGTTGGGCGCATAAACCGCAACGACCCGAATTGAATTACTGCTCACGGCAATATCGGCCACGATCAACCGCCTCCCACGCGCCTATATGGACAAGGTCAACCCTTTGCCCCCAAGGAACATTTGACTAACAAGGAAACACCTCTGGCCTATCGTTCCCCGTATGCTGAATAGACATCAAAGACAGTAGACACTACACGAACATCGACTTCGCAAAGTGTGTCTCCTGGTTCGCGGCAACATCTACGCCAATGGACCCAAGATCACGAAGCAGGCGGGCAGCCTTACCCCGATCTCTCAGGCCCCTCAGCTAGCTTGATAGACATCTTTTAAGCCTGAGTCCCTTAACCGCAGACTGGACGGAAATCTGCGGGTATCAGGACCCCGATGGATTGTTCCAGGCTCCCTGTACCCAACACTGTCGTCATCTGTCTATAGGGTAGGTTAATTTAACTGTCCTATATACAGAGGTGTGGAGGGGCACCTCGAGGCGGTGTAATGGTTAGCAAGCTTATCTCGCTAAAACAATTACGACTGAGTAGTGAGTTCGATCCTTACTGGGTGCCCCATAATTTCGGCCTTGTGCCGCATCTAAGCTACGCTTGGAAAATCACTATACAGAGGGGTGGAGTAATACGAAGACCCTCCCTGCACAGAATTTAGCGTTTTTTGAGATCAGGT
>OZ038498.1:16522260-16537260 GCA_964036315.1 Acanthosepion esculentum | reverse complement strand
CATTGATCACATGCTTTAAGTCTAGTGATGCTTTACAAAGGCTCTCCTGGTGTAAAACGCAATGGAAAGCCAATATATCACTGCTCAAGTCTTGTGCTTCTAATTTGTTTTTAAAAGTTTAATCATTCCTACATTTTTCCAGTAAAAACTCTGGCTCCATCTGTGGTTATGTTTGCCATTTTCTTTCATGGCAAGCCACATTCCACTACACAATCCATAGCACATTCAAACGGGTCCTGATAAGTGGTTGTATTTTTAATGGATTCCAGACCAAGTAATTCACCTGTAATTACGAAATTTGTATCAATTCCACGGTAATTATACAGTGTCTTCATTATTCGTTCTCTTATCGAGAGCCAATGAAAACCAAAGTTTTTGTTTGCATTGTTCAGCTGTTCTTTGAGTTCTTCACTTATTAAGTCAATGCGCCGTACTATTGTCCTTCTTGGTAGTGAAATATTTAAAAAATTTCCCTTTAACTTCAGGATACACTACACATGCACAATCCACCATGCACTGATTCACAATCTCACCATCTGAAAATGGCTCGTTGTGTTTGGCGAGCTCGTAAGCTGCAATGAAACTGGCGCTCTGTATTACTCTCATGTAGACCAACTTGCTTGACGAATATTGATTGGTATTTCTTAAGCTTCGTAACATACACTGCAACTTTTTTCTTGTGTTCTTCCTCAGAAAAATTGTTGCAAAATTCTTCATGTTTAGTTTGGTGGTGCCGTTTCAGATTATATTGCTTAAATACGCCAACTGTTTCATTGCAAATTAAGCATACCGCTTTATTACCTGTGTTGCAAAAGAAGTATCTGTGTATTCTGTCGTCATTAAATACACGGCATTCATCTCCAACCTTGCGCTTCTTTGAAAGATTCATGGTTCCACGAGGTAGGAAATTTACTGGCTTAACTGTTACAAGGACAAAATCGAAAGAGAAAAGGAAACGTAAGTTTGGGTAGGCTTAGTGATTGCGCATGCGTAGCGCATTGTTAAGCACGGGTCCAAATTTACTGCATAAGGAGGGAAGGCGTCTGCCAAAGGCAGCAGTTTACTTTGACCAGGTTATGAAATTGTACATGTGCATTTTTTTTCCAAATGTCTCGGCGGGCCACAGAAAACTCCGCGCCGGGTAACATCGCAGTTTGCTTAGGCCTGGAAAAGGGAATGGATTTTAAATAGCTTTATGGGTGATGGCTTTTGAAATAAACATATTGTTGGGTGTCTGTAGGTTTGTAGTAGATATCTATGAATATGTGATTGTGTTTATTTCTAATGAGTATATCCAAGAAAAGCAGTTTGTTAAAATTATATTCTTTGATGAATTTGATCTTCGGGTGTAAGTTTTGAAGTATAGAAAAGGTTTTGGAATTGGGTAATGACACACCAATAGTATTTCCAGAAGATGAGACAATAATCTAAGTATCGCTTCCAAGATTTAAAAGTGGGTTTTATATTTTCCCCATATATTTGTTCTATCTTTTCAGAAAGAATTTCCTCTAGGTAAGCTGTTAGAGTGGCATATGTTGGTGCAATTAAATATATATAAATATATATATAAGTATAAATAAATAAATATATATATGTATGTGTGTGTGTGTGTGTGTGTGTGTGTGTGTGTGTGTGTGTGTGTACAACGACGAAATTATTTGTACACTCATCAATTTTGAATATTTTCATTCATTTCTGAGAATCTGATGCCCGTATGATGCCAGGAATTTTATATGTTAATAAGCACAACAAAACCTCAATTTTAAGAACAATAGGTTATATATATATATATATATATATATATATATATATATATATATATATATATATATATATATATATATATATATGTATATATATGCAGAAATATAGTCTTAAAGTGTGCTATATTTATGGGATAAAGTGCTCAATATCAGAGCGTGTGTAAATATAAAAGTGGACATGGAAGTCAGCACTTAGAGGCGACAGTCTCTTTCATGCTAGTGCAATCGTCAGGCCTGACGATTGCACTAGCATGAAAGAGACTGTCGCCTCTTAGTGCTGACTTCCATGTCCACTTTTATATATATATATACATATATATATATATACATGTATATATATATATGTATATATATATATACATGTATATATATATGTATATATATATGCATGTATATATATGTATATATATATATACATGTATATATATATGTATATATATATGCATGTATATATATGTATATATATATATACATGTATATATATGTATATATATATATATACACACGTATATATATGTATATATATATATATTTATATATGTACGTATATATCTATAAATATATGTATATGTGCACATATGTATATATATGTATATGTATATATATGTATGTATATATGTATGTATATATGTGTATATATATACATGTATGTATATGTGTATATATATGTATATATATATATACATATACATATATGTATATATATATACCTATATATATGTATATATACGTATATATGTATATATATACATACATATATATCTGTTTGCATATATACACCTATATATGTGTATATATATACATATTTATACACATACATATACACACACACACACACATATATATATGTTTATATATATATATATATATACATATATATATATATACGTATATATAACGCTAACATATACGTGTCCATCAGTGTTACTGTAGGAAAGCGTGTGTATGTTCTGCACTTGCGTGAGAGATTGATTGATTGAGAAGTTCAGGTTCTGTATGCCACTGAAGTCAGTTACTGAGTTCTAAGCCACCGAAGATGGTGGGCATTAATCACTGAACACAAATATATTTTGGGAGACGGCCTTTTCTATATTATCAGAAATACTGTTTAGCACGCATCAGTTATGTGAAGAAGGTGAACTGTACAGAACAAAGAGATAGCTGACTGAGGTTTTGCAGATAGAGACGTAGACACGTGTAAGAATTCTCTGGTGATACCAGAGAGACTCTTTCCTAGCCGACGGAAGATTTTTTTTTTTTCGCAGAGAGCTAGGATTTCTGGAGACTTTTCAAAGAGGAATGATTCAACACTGCTGAATTTGATACGAATGTTGGAGAAAGATACTTTGCGGGGTTTATGTGTTTTTTGTTGAGCTTTTTAAGTAGAGATGTTACCGTGGTTATCTTTAAATCAGGGTGCCCTTCAACATGGTGCAAGAGTTAGCAAGCTGAATAGTAACATCGAATACATTTGGCCTGGTGGCATATTTAAGCTACACTTAAAATATCATTTAGGGCACCTCGAAGTGAAGTAATGCTTAACAAGCTTGTCTCGCTCGATGAATTACAACTGAATAATGAGTTCGATCCTCACTGGGTGCCAAATACATTTGGCCTTGTGCCACATTTAAGCTACACTTAAAATATCATTCAGGGCACCTCGAGGTGGTGTAATGGTTAACAAGCTTGTCTCACTCGATGAATTACGACTGAATAGTGTCTTCGATCCTCACTGGGTGCCGCATACTTTCTGCCGTGTGCGACATCTAAGCTACGCTTAGAAAAGCACCTTACATTTTAGATAATGAAATCCCTCTGCACCACCTACCAAAGAAGGCTTTGTGAGAGCACAATCGACCATGTTGGGGTGTTGCTGGTAACTGGAGTTGTGTCTTTTCCAAGAGCATTAGATCGAAGTGTTCAATATTCAAGACAAAGATTTTACAATCAGTATTTTATCGAAACACACATCCATCAAAGACTTAACGAAATGGCACTGGAAATAATTTAATGAAAGTAAGAATTAAAGAGAACAAGAAAGAGATGAAAAATACATTTTCTTAAAAACTTGGATCATTTGACGATAAGACTTTCGCTCTTTGACCGTAAATCTCCGTCTGCTGCGTGTATCTTCGCGTGCCTCTCTATATCTCTCTGTGCATGTGACTATCGCTCTCTCTCTCTCTCTCTCTCTCTCTCTCTCTCTGTGCGCGTATGTGTGTGTGTCTCGCTCTCCCTGTGTACGCATATTTGGGTGTGTCTTCCTCGTACTGTGTGCGTGTTGGTGTGCGTCATGCTCTCCCTGTGTGCGTGTCTAAATGTCTCGCTCTCTATGTGCGTGCGTGTGTTTGTGTCGCCTTCTCTCTCTCTCTCTCTTTCTCTCTGGGCGCGAGAATGCGTCTCGCTCTCTCTCTCACACACACACACTATGTCTCTCTCTCTCTCTCTCTGTGCGTGTGTGTCTTTTCTCTGCGTACATCTCTATCTCTTTCTCTCTCTCCGTTTATGTGTTTCTTTCTCTGTGCGTGTGTCTCTTTCTCTCTGTCTGTGTGTGTGTGTGTGTGTGTTAATTGGATATATCTAGTTTTTTGCTATCCAACATTGATGACCTGTACGTAATTTTGATAATTGCCATGACATTACCGTGTCATCGTCTGAGGGAAATTTCCAACTATCGAAAATTTCTAATGACTATAAATTAGTGTTTTTTCTGTGCTGTCCACAGACGAAACTTTGGCCATGTGGAGTAATTTTCCCGCCTAATTATCATATTTTAGCAAGGTGTTCGGAAGGAGGAAATGTATCATTCCCCTCATCCAAAATTGATTTCCTCAGTTCACAAAGTTTTGAAGATATTTTATACTGAATTTAAAACATTTTTTAAATGCAAAATGTGTTACTTTAAACTCAATATAAATTAAAAATACAGTTCAGTTATTTTAAAATTTGAATTTTTAACTATTCCCTCATTAGAGGCATTTTCAGACAAACTGACGGACAGACAGAATTTACCGTTTATTTATTTGGATGATTGCAGTTTTAGAGACTCTGATGTTTAGCTAATTTTCATTCAGTACATCGCAAATGTTCGCAATAAAGCACATCAGAGACATACACATTATCGCATATCCACGAGAGCTCTATTAAATATTAAAATGACATTCCGACAGAATCGGCAAACAACAACAATGATACGTGAGACGTGCAAGATACGTGAGTTTTACCATCGGTATGTGTTCGCATCACTTATTTTTGAAAGCATTTCTTTGAGATTTTTCTAATATTTTACGCGTGTTACATGATAAAATACAGTATTTACATTAGTCGGACTATTTTCCTCATCTTTGTCGCCATTTTTGTCACAACGTTTCGGCCGTTGTACGCTCCGGCCTTCTTCAGTAATATTGCAATATGAGTACTGGTAAAAAAATGATGCTGAAAAATTAGGTTTATAATACTCAGAAATTCATACCCAGATGTCCTCAAGGACACATGGTACAGTGGATAAAGGCGTTGGTTAGATCCAGTGACAGTCTCAAAGTTCAGGCAGTGGAGAACATTCAGAGGGAAAATTAGCAGGAGATAACTGATAACTGACATCCATCAAACATGGCTCGTGGAACTAGAACAGTCTACCCCAGTGATCGAAATAAAGGGTTCGGTTCAAAATTCCAACCACCTGAAGAAGGCCGGAGCGTACAATGGCCAAAACGTTGTAATAAATATGGCGACAAAGATGAGGACAATAGTCCGACTAATGTAAATACTGTACATAATACCTCATCTCAGAAATATAGACAGACTCTGATAAAATACACTCATAAGCGCTGATGTTTGTGCTTTCAATGAGTTTCGTTATCATCGTCTTCCAAATTGCTGGTAGCACCGTGTACTGGATTGGCTAAAATCTCCATCTTGTTTTTGTCGTAAGATGACATTAGCGAAATTTAGCTTTTAAATTATTATTTGGGGGGGGGGATTTTTAAATGATGTCCACTCTGTATAAGGCCCGGGATCCACTCGAGGTAGAGGGTTACATAGTAAGAGGCACAGTTTATGGAATATGTGGAGAATCGGTTTGATGATTTTGTTTAGTGCCATATCAAACTCTATCGGTTATGCAATACCAAAATCTAAATATTTTGTACGCAATTTTATGACTTCGACTACAGAAATCTTGTACAAAATTTTAAACTTTCAGCATAAACTTTTTTTAGATATATAGTATAGTAGATGATACAGTATATATATTATAGTAGATGATATAGTATATATAGTATAGTAGATGATATAGTATATATAGTATAGTAGATGATAAAATATAGTGTTGGTAATTTTACTACTGGGCTGGTGCATAATTATCAGGCGTTTTTAAACAATATTTATTATGAAAAAAATAACAATTCAACAATAGCATTTCTAAATTATTATTCAGGAGCATATGATAATCGACACGCATTGTTATAAACTGAAAATAAAATGATATTTATATTAAAAAAAAGTAAACGAAATATCAATTTTTATTAACAAATACAAAAAAAAACGCCTGATAATTATGCACTAACCCAGTATAAAAATTTATAATTGGTAATTTTACTATAAAAATGTATAGTTGGTAATTTTACTATAAAGATGTATAGTTGGTAATTTTACTATAAAAATCTATAGTTGGTAATTTTACTATAAAAATGTATAGTTGGTAATTTTACTATAAAGATGTATAGTTGGTAATTTTACTATAAAAATCTATAGTTGGTAATTTTACTATAAAAATTTATAGTTGGTAATTTTACTATAAAAATGTATAGTTGGTAATTTTCCTACAACAATTTCTTGTGGCAATTTTACTATTAAAATATATTATTGATAAATTTACTATAAAAATGTACTGTTGATTATTATTTAGGGTTTACTATTTGCTCATACCTGCTGGGACCGTAACAGGTGTTACCACCTCATATCAGGGTAGACCTAGAAACAACATCAGTTAAGAGGTGGTTCCACGCTCCGCAAGAACTCCAATCTCCCGATCAGAGGCAATGCCGCTGGGTGTAGTTCATCGTCATACCCAGGATGGAATATGGGGAGAAGATAATGGTTGACCTTGACATGAACAGGTTAAGATTGTAATCATCAGAGAAGCATCTTCTCGGGAGTCGGTTCCGCAAAGAATTTTTCGTTATTTTATGTTCTTTTATTTCCTGAAAGGTTATATAGATACCGCCATGGCTAAGGGTACTGTTGGTAAAGGGACTAGGGTCAAGCGTTTAAATTTGGACCGTGAAGACCGAGAGCGTTCCGGCTGGCCTGCAGTCTTTGCTGACCAAACTGTAACGCAAATTAAAAATAATCATGAACCGTAACTTCATAGACATGAGATATGGGGAGGAAGGCATTTGAAAATACTTGGATGCGTGAATCGTTATGGTATTTTGGGTGCCTCACAGGACAAAAAAAAGTAATGGATTGTATTTCCTTCTGCCATTATCGGCTGAAACGCAACAAATGAAAAAGATCCACTTTTGTAAAGAATGATAACAGACGATGGAAAATATATTGTTTGAATGTTTTTTTCCTAACACCTTCCATACTTCCGACTATATTCTACTGAGAAGTATTGAGCTGTAAATTTTTGCTGCAATGGAGGTTTGATACCTCTATAATTTATTCTGAATCGAAATCTCCTTTCTTTGGGAAAGGAAGTATGCAGCCTTCTCTTCATTCACTGTTCAGCTGATTATTAAGTTGACCAAGGAAAAGAATCTATAAGCCGCTTTACTTTTTCTAGATGTCTCTAAAGGAGCGTTTCTAAACCGGGGTTCCACAGAAACCTAAGGTTCCGAAAAAGTTCACCAAGTGTTCCACGATAACAGGTGAGATAAGCTAATGCACTTTTGACTTTTTATTTAATTTCATATACGTAATATTACTGTTTACATTCTGTTTACATTTATATTATAGGTATATGATATTGGTTACATTTTTTTACGTTTGAGTTTAGAATTTTTTATGTTAATGAAAATTCCCTGATGAAGTATTATCAATGAACAGTATGAATTTTATTTAGCATTACCGAAAAATTTGACAAAGAAGTATTAATTTCTCCTTGAGCCAGTTATTCAAAAATATATAGTATGATATTTACCATATGAACTACGATGAAAATAAAAGGAGAATGATATGGTATATAATTTTGTTTTTGCGCAGGGGTTCCTTGAGACGTGTAATTTATTTTAAAGTGTTACACAAGGGTAAAAAGGTTGAGAAACGCTGCTCTAAAGCCTTCGATTCTCTACATAGGGGGAAATTGAGAAGCTTCTTCCGGCATATAGCATCTTCCTGAGACAGTAACTGCTATAATGATTATATTAAAAAATGCCAAATCTTTGGTTAGATCCCCATACCGAGACACTAGCTTCTTCAGTGGTCCTCCCTTGAACCCTTTATCTTTGTTCTCACCCTTTGAGAACTCCCCTCGACATATATCATCCGGGTTTTGCTTCAGCACCATGACTCTGAAATCGATATCCTGCAAAAAATCTTTTTGACTATGCTGATGGCCTAGCTGTCACTGCAGGTACCACCACCAATGCCACAGTTCAGATGGAAAATGCTGATGATGATGTTGAATTCTATGCCAATGCCTATAAAACTGAATTTATAGGCTTCAATTAGCGAGGCTCAATACAAACTGTCTCAGGTGAATCAATAAATTATGCCAAATCTTTTACATATCTTGGAAGCGAGATAAATTTGTTGAAAAGGATGTGAAAATTAGCATAGCTAAAGCCTGGTCCGCCTTGAATAAAATGGATGTCATCTGGAAATTTGACCTACTAGACGACCTCAAACGTAAAAAGGATTAGAAAGAAGTAAATCTATATTTTATAAGGTTTTATTGAAATTTTATTTAAGTTTCCACATGTCCGTCATCATTAGCAATACAAAGGGTAATACGATTTTGCAGTTCACGGAAAACATTTTCCAACTGATTTACAGTAATGCCTGAAATCACATTAGTTATTTTAGCTATATTTAAAACTAGGTACATTAAACTTTATAACATTTTTTACAGATTATTTCTATCGCAAATATAAATAAAATTGTAAACTTTTTAAAGTGCACACGAACTTTATGGACACCCTGTATGTTATGATACAAAATGCCATCCTAATAACCTTCTGATATTGATGCGGGACTGTGGTGATTGATGTAATACTCATGAATGCCGGAGCTTCCTCCACCGAATAATGATTAAAACATTGTACAATGGAAAATGTCCTGGAGAAATAAGTCGCCGTTACATCATTCAATAAACCGGCCTGCATCTGAAGAAGGTGATGCAGTATATTTGAGTCTGGCGGGGCATTATGTGTCACGAGATCCTTCTTCAAAACTACACGCTGAATCCAAACAAGCACCGGACAAGTTAAAGACAGCAATCGGAAGGGTGTTGCCTTCCATCAAGACCAGGCAAAGCCTCACATTGCTTTGCAGACCCGGTGGAAATTCGTACATCTAGGCTATGACGTGCTTTTACAACTGTTGTACGTCCCTACCTTGCAACCTAGAGTTACTACTTATTTTGATCCCTACAAAATATTCTCATAATGGAAATAATTCCTATTTTCTGAAAACCTTCAAAAGCCAATTATTGTTGATACCCTAGAAAAATGTCAGATCTGCGAAGATGGAACAAGGAAGCTGGTTAATATTCAAAGATGGCGTAATATAGTAATACAAAACGACATATATGTGGTTGAATGAATCCCTGTCTAATTCTGTTACGTTTCCTTGTTGCGCGGTATATCGGAAATTTTGCTTGGGGGTTATCGCGTCAAATGCTTGAGGTCGTTGATTAAATATACTTCCCTTCATTTCCAACATAGTAACATACATTATTCACAAGGACAATAATTATTTGATTTGATTTCGACCATTGTTCGGAATGCAGAACGCAGTGGGTTTTATTCGATTTTGATCTTTCGTCCAATCTGTGGTCCAGAAATTGAACTTTAATATTGCCATCACGTAGATACACAGATACATTCAAAAGCCATTGACCTCTTCTGTTCTTTTCGTTTTGCTATTTCGTTTACAATATTTCTTCCGTCGTTTTTTCTCTCTAGAAGAAAATACCAAACGAAAAAAATAACAATATGTATTATTTTTATGCTATTTTTTGCTCAAAAACATTTTTTCCAACTAGAAGTAAATTTTTAGAAATCTGAATAAAATGTGGTAAATAAGTGTTTTTTTTTCTTTCACTCCCGAGTAAGGAAATAAAGCCAATAAGACGTAAGAGGTTACCGAATGTTAGAAAATATGAGAAAAAAAGCATTATTAAGCAAAGAGAACAATAAAAGAACAGGAATTAAGAAGATAACGATTGGCATTGCATTTACATTTCTGAAGATGTAAGCTGAATGGAAGGCAAGAAGCTAGAAGAGAGTTCTACAAGCAAGAAGTGATATAGAAGAAAACGTTAGCATAAAACTTACGGTTACATCTAGCTAATTTCAAATGAAAAAGGATTAGACCTTGCTGTCAATCTAGTACTGCACTTAAATTCAAAAAGTCTAGGTACCATAGAGGAAAGTTCATCAGAACAATTACCCTAAAAGTATTTATGAAAAAAGGCACAGAGAAGCTACATTATGTTGGTGGGAAAGTGGTTGAATCTGAGATGCCAGGACAGGCCCATTGACATTGCAGATTCTTCTTTGAGTTTTATCAAGAATCTCTAAATATATAGCAGTGGCACCAGACCAGATGTGAAAACAATATTTAAAGCATACATGAATTATAGACTTATAAATATGTAAGATAAATTTGCGTGAGAAAAAGGATCTATCGTAACACAGTGAACCAATGTTTCTAGCTGCAGACTTAGCAATTGATTCAACATCATCTTTTCATTTCATACCAGTGGATAATGTTAGCCCGAGAAGGTGCAATGAGTCAATTTCCTGGAGATTAGCATCAACCATACTAATTAAAAAGCAAAAAGACAATAGAAATCAGTTTAATTTACGATGACTTTACATAATGCATGTTCTTTCTTTTGTGCAGCTGCATAAATACTTAAAATTGCAAATATATTTATTTTAATGTGCAATTCTACTCTTCTAGTTCTGCCATTTTGCTGACCTCGGTGCTAAGAGACTTTGTTTTAACAGTGTTCATGAAAACTGTATATATTGTTGAGAGAGAGAGAGAAACGTGCAACAGGTATTTTTTAAATCATTTTTTTTCTTTTCACTTCTTCAGAAAACAAATTTTATCAAGTTCTGCTAGCATAGAACTTACGGTTGTATTTAACAATTTCAACTAAAAGGGATGAGATCTTGCCACGAATCTAGTATTCCGCTTAAATTCATAAAGTCTTGCTACCACAGAGGAAAGCTCATCAGAACAATTACCATGAAAATATTTATAGATAAATCACAGTAAAGCTACATTATGATGGTGGGAAAGTGACTGAAGCCGATATGCCAGGAGAGGAACAATAGCATCGGAGATTCATCTTTGTAATTTATCTAGAATCTCTAAATACATGAAAGCAATATTCAATGCCTGGAAGAATAGTAGAATTATGTGTATGATACATTCTGGCTAAAAACATTGTCTAGCATAACACAGTGAACCAATGTTTCTAGCTGCAGACTTAGCAATTGATTCAACATCATCTTTTCATTTCATACCAGTGGATAATGTTAGCCCGAGAAGGTGCAATGAGTCAATTTCCTGGAGGTTAGCATCAGCCATACTAATTAAAAGGCAAAAATACAATTAATAGAAATCAGTTTAATTTACGACGACTTTACATAATGCATGTTCTTTCTTTTGTGCAGCTGCATAAATACTTAATATTGCAAATATATTTATTTTAATGTGCAATTCTACCCGCCCATTTCTGCCATTTTGCTGTCATCGTTGGTGCTAAGAAATTTTGCAGTATTCGTAAAAACTGCATATGTTGTTGAGAGAGAAAAACATGCACCAGGCATTTTCTTAAATCATTTTTTCTTCTTTTTACTTCTTCAGAAAACAGTTTTTATGAAGTTCTGCTACCATAGAACTTACGGTTGTATTTAAGAATTTCAACTGGAAAATGCTGAGACCTTACCGCCAATCTAGTATTGCGTTTCAATTCATAGTCTAGGTACCATAGAGGAAAGTTTATCAGAACAATTATCATGAAAATATTTATAGAAAAAGCACGATAAAGTAGTAATATGGTGATAGGAAAGTGACTGAAACTGAGAGGCCAGGTTAGGACCAGTAACATTGCATATTCTTTTTTGTATTTTATCAAGAGTATCTAAATCTATAGCAGAAGCACAAGACCAGATGTGGCAGCATTATTCAATGCGTGTACGAATGGTAGACTTATAAGTGTGTAAGATAGATTCTGGTGAGAAAAATTGTCTAGCACGATACTGTGAATCAACTTTCTTAGCAGAAAACCTAGCAATGGATTCAATATAGTCTTTCCATTTCATGTCAGCAGAAAAGGTAAGATTGAGAATGCGAGATGTGTTTGGAAATACAGGTTGCTAAAAACCATACCAGGGGTTGACCCAAGATTTTATTGAAAGATTATTATGGTTATAGGAAAGTGGCTGAAGCTGAGATGCCAGGTGAAGACTAATAACATTGCAGATTCTTTTTTGTATTTCATCAAGAGTATCTAAATCTATAGCAGAAGAACCAGATCAGATGCGGCAGCAATATTCAATGCATGTATGAATGGCAGACTTATAAATGTGTAAGATAGATTCTGGTGAGAGAAATTGTCTAACACGATACAGTGAAGCAACTTTCCTAGCAGAAGACTTAGCAACTGATTCAATATAATATTTCCATTTCATGTCAGCAGAAAAGGTAAGATTGAGAATGCGAGATGTGTTTGGAAATACAGGGTGCTGAAAACCATACCAGGGGTTGACCCAAGCCTTGTGAGACGGAAGCTGATATCACAAGTCATCGTTTCCGATGTTCAAATTGTTGGTCACGCTAATTAAGGCGTTCTCTTCTAAATAGACTTATAGATATGTCAGATAGATTCTGGTGATAATCTGATTTAATATAATATTTCCATTTCAAGAATGCGTTTGTGTTAATGGAGATAATTTTATTATTAGATATTTTATTAAAGGTTTTATTGAAAGATTATTATGGTTATAGGAAAGTGACTGAAGCTGAGAGGCCAGGTGAAGACTAATAACATTGCAGATTCTTTTTTGTATTTCATCAAGAGTATCTAAATCTGTAGCAGTAGAACCAGATCAGATGTGGCAGCAATATTCAATGCATGTATGAATGGCAGACTTATAAATGTGTAAGATAGATTCTGGTGAGAGAAACTGTCTAACACGATACAGTGAAGCAACTTTCCTAGCAGAAGATTTAGCAACTGATTCAATATAATATTTCCACTTCATGTCGGCAGAAAAGGTAAGATTGAGAATGTGCGATGTGTTTGGAAATACAGGGTGCGACAGAAATCTATGCCCCATATACCTCTCAGAAAATACCTCCTTCATCAGGGTAAGACATTAGCGAGTTGATGATACAATTGCCACTAATGTTCAGGTCGCCAGACGAAATAAAATACTGCTTAAAATAAACGCAGCGTCAACTCAAATATAGATGTCCACTAAAAGTAACGTCTGCTGTGATAAAAATCGATTATTTCTTTAGGAATTACTTTCTTACATTCCGGTTGGGTCAACTAGTCCCAATTTGTCTGTGTGCGATGGTGAATAAAAACAAACCAAAGAAAGTTCACCCGAAACATTACTATGAAAATATTTATAGTAAAGTCTCAGGGAAGCTATATTATGGCGGTAGGAAAGTGACTGAAGCTGAGGTGCCAGGTGAAGAAAAATAGCATCAGAGATTCATCTTTGTAATTTATCAAGAATCTCTAAATATACAGCAGAAGTACCAGACCAAATGCAGTAGCAATGTTTAATGTATCGACGACTTATAAATGTGTAAGATAGATTCTGGTGAGAAACATTATCTAGAACGACACAATGAACCAGTTTTCCTCGCTACAGACGTAGCAACTGATTCAATATAATATTTCCGCTTTATGTCAGCGGAAAATGTTAGTCCGAGGTGAAATAAATCACTCTGAAATGTCAGAACAAAATTTCATACCATTTTGTAGTGAGTTTCATAAAATATTTTATTATATTTGTACATAAATTTATTTATTCATGATTCCTTTTGTTCCGCGATATTTCGTTATCTTCGAGGTAGAAACATGACTTCATAACCCCAGACTCTGGGTAATGAAAAGCCTTTATTGGCTTCCAGAAAATTGCAGTTCTTCCGAACCAAACTGTACCAATGTCTACCGAGTCTGGTTTGTAGACGGAATAAAATTACTATGAAAATATCTATGCCTACCGGGCTTGGTTTTGTCCAGATAAAAGTGAACGCCATCCTGAAAAGGACATTCTAGACGCTTTTTTCGTCATTTTGCTGCCTTTCATCGACGGCTTCCAAAAAGTTAAAGTTACCCTATTTCGCTCAAAAGGTTTGACTTCCCTGACAATTGGCCATAGTGAGAGTCGAACTAAGGAATGTAGCTCGTCCGAAAATCTGCTATAGCAATATCGATTATTCGGTGAATTGGCCTCATCTTTGTCCCCATATTTATTACAACGTTTCGGCCGTTGTACGCTCCGGCCTTCTTCAGGTGGTTGGAACGTCGATTGAACCCTTTATTTTGTTTGTTATTCTGAACCCTTTATCCACTGTGACATGTGTCCTCAAGGACACATGGCACAGTGGATAGTTAGATCCAGTGACAGGACCCAGAGAGTGTGAGTTCAATAGCCGGTTAAGGCAGTTGGAGAACTTGGAGAGGGGAATTAACAGGAGATAACTGAAAACTGACATCCATTAAACATGGCACGTGGAACTAGAACAGTCTACTCCAGTGAGCGAAATAAAGGGTTTAGTTCGACATTCCCCCTACCAGAAGAAGGCCGGAGCATACAACGGCCGAAACGTTGTAATAAATATGGCAACAAAGATGAGAACAATAGTCCGAATAATGTAAATAGTGTACATAATACCTCATCTCAGAAATATAGACAGGTAATATCGGTATAGTGAATTTGACCTTTTTGATTTATTCAAGTAGCTTAGATGGCGTTCTGGTATATTATTAAAGAGTTCCTCATATTTGTCAGAATATCAGTACTTGTGTCTTCTT
>OZ038498.1:16514760-16517260 GCA_964036315.1 Acanthosepion esculentum | reverse complement strand
GAGCCATGATCGCCCACGTCCTGAAGGGACACAGCACATAAAAAGAAATCCTTTCTTGTCTGAACCGAGAATCTTTCAGAAACCCCTACTCTTTGGCAGATATGAACAGGTTGACAGAGAAATAGAGACACAAATGTGAACAGTCCGACAGCGATAGATCGAAATAGATAAAATAATTTAATACTCAAGACCAATAACATTGCAGATTCTTTTTTGTATTTTATCAAGAGTATCTAAATCTATAGCAGAAGCACCATACCAGATTTGGCAGCAATATTCAGTGCATGTACGAATGGTAGACTTATAAATGTGTAAGATAGATTCTGGTGAGAAAAATTGTCTCGCACGACTTTCTTATCAGAAGACCTAGCAATGGATTCAATATAGTCTTTACCATCTCATGTCAGCCTCAGGGCTCTATCATTGATCCTTTTTGTTTTTTAATTTTCTTTAACGGCCTTCTTGATGGCATCAGCTCTCAACTTGATATCTAAGCTGATGGCACAAGCATTTACTCCTGTCTCGATAGCAAGTCTGATCAGTTCAAATTGGTGGCTGATGTTAAAAACGATCCCCAGCCTGTTGTTAACTGGGGAAAATAATGACTTGTTAATATTAACGCCTCCAAAACTAAAATTAACTTAAAATTAAGATCTAAGAGACCCTTTCTGCTTTCCATCAGTATGGCTGATGCTAACCTCCAGGAGTGTGACTCTTAGCACCTTCTCGGGCTAACGTTTTCGGCTGACATGTGGAAAGACTATATTGAATCCCTTACAAAAAAAAATATTTCTCTGTGAAGTGCTAGACAACTTTTGTCTCCAGAAGTCTACCATTCGTCCATGCATATAGTCCTTTCATTTCATGACAGATTATTTTATTGCGTATATCAAATGTTAATTTGCTGAATAATATTATAACACCTCCACATACTGAGCTTTCAGGTTTCACAGAAATGCTCGGTCCGATAATGGAGGACGCGTCCTTAAACATCTCTGACCGATGACAATATCCGCATCGGTACAAATGGTTGATAATCTTGCTCGACCCCAGAAGGCAAGGAACGGTGTCCATCAATACGCTTGACACAGCAGTAAATAAAAACTGGTCAACGAAGTGACGTGCAAGCACGGATCGTTGCAACAGTCGACTGTCAGAGGTGACAGCGGATTTCCATTTAACAGTCACAGAGAAGAATAATGGCCGTAAATCCTATGTGATTATCAGTGTGCATGATTTCTTGAAACCAATTGATGAAATTTGGACGGAGCTGTCGGATTGTGCAGTTATCTGAGGCAAATGGTGTTTTGTAGTTGAAGAGGTTGAAGAAAAAATGCGAGATATGGACGAAAATAAATACAAGAAAAAAAACAGAAAAAGATGAAATCACAAGGAAATTGCATCTCCCTTCCCCCAGTATGCTACGTTCTAACACTATATAATATGTGTTTGTGTGTACTGTTTGTGTGTGTGTGTGTGTGTGTGTGTGTGTGTGTGTGTGTGTGTGTGTGTGTGTGTGAGAGAGAGAGAGAGAGAGAGCGGGTGTTTTCTGGTTGCCTTTTGTATGTGTGCGTATGTGTTCTGCTTGGCGTTTGTGTGTGCGCGCGTATATGTGCTCTGGTTGGCTTTTGTATCTGTGCGTGCGGGTGTTTTCTGGCATCCTTTTGTGTGTATGCGCGCGTGTTTTGGTTGGCTTTTGCGCCTATGCGCGTGTATGTTCTGGTTAGCTTTTGTCTGTGTGAGTGTTTTCTGGTTGCATTTTGTATGTTGCATGTGTGTTCTGGTTGTTTTTTGCATGTATGCTTGTTTATCCTGTTTGGCTTTTGTGTGCTCATTTCCATTTCCTTTGCCTTTCTCTTACTCTCTCACACACTCTCTCTCTCTCTCTCTCTCTCTCTCTCTCTCTATTTCTCACACACACACACACACACAAACACACACACACAAACACACACACACACACTCCCTCTCTCTTTCCAGAAGTAATCAGGTAGTCAAATGATTTATACACGTGGGACAACCAAAGTAGGAGTGAAAAATCCTCACGTCACCTCAAGAAGGGCCAACACGTTCTGAGAAAGTACACCTCCCGAGGCCACATACCCATTCGCCGATAATCACACACAAAATCCGGAATTTAAAATAAAAGAAAAAAATGACTTTGATATATATACATATATATATATATATGTATATATATCAAAGTCATTTTTTTCTTTTATTTTAAATAATCACACACAAAATCCGGAATTTAAAATAAAAGAAAAAAATGACTTTGATATATATACATATATATATATATATGTATATATATCAAAGTCATAAAAGAAAAAAATGACTTTGATATATATACATATATATATATATATATGTATATATATCAAAGTCATTTTTTTCTTTTATTTTAAATTCCGGATTTTGTGTGTGATTATATATATATATATATATATATATATATATATATATATGTTATGGTGTTGAAACCATAGAAAAAATAACA
>OZ038498.1:16494760-16509760 GCA_964036315.1 Acanthosepion esculentum | reverse complement strand
TACCGAGAGAGAGAGAGAGAGAGAGAGAGAGAGAGAGAGAGAGAGAGAGAGAAAAGGAAAAAATAGTGACATAGTCTAATGAGACAAGAAAGGAATAAAAAGATATATACGCGCGCGTGGTCTAGTGGTTACAACGTTCGCTTTCTGACCATGAGACCATGGTTCGAATCTCACAATGGTCGATTTGTCAGGAAGGCGACTTCCTGATATTATCGGACTGGATCGAGATTGAATGCACCGTGCATGAAAACCCTACCACGGATTGACCCAAGCCTTTTGATGGAAATTGGGTAGACGGATCTCTTGCAGGGCTTCGATAGCTGTGCACACAAGTTATCGTGGCCGAGGGCTTGAGTGTGCTGGCCTTGTCCAAATTTTTGATAACACAGTCTCTCCCAGAAACTGTAACTAAGGTCTGCTCAGTATAATTGCAGTATAAACCACAGGTGGGTGTTGAACAAAACACAAATGTGCCTGAGCGAGCGTCTGCAATAAGGATTGGCTAGCCGCCCTAGTAGACAGGTATCCTCGAATACGAGTGGCCAGCTATTATATATATATATATATATATACGCAAAGAAGAAGAAAAAAATCAACCTAGCAGCAATAAAAACAAATTATTTTTAGCAAAATATAAAAATAACGAAAATTAGAAAACTGATTGACAATTGCCGAAACCTGCTGACGAATGGACCGAACGATTACAAAAAGCTTCGTCTACGAGTCGGGTACTGAATGTAACATCAGCTAAGTGACAAATTTTATATTTCTATTAATCCTATATATATATATATATATATATATATATATATATATATATATATATATATATATATATATATATACACACGGTTATTAAAAAAGAGTAGATTTCGAAACTTAATAAAAAAATACAAAAAGAGAAAAATATATTCAACATATTACTAGATAAGAAAAGGTTCTCACAGGGGTGCTGTGTGTTAGGTTATTTTGAGTACATAGTATACTAGTGAGCAAACCAAAATGAGCTGACTCATTTTATAGTACACCCATAGAAGATTAACCAATCAGAAGACTAGAAATATTCGACCCGATGTGTATAAATGCGGCCATATTGTTTTCTATTTCGGAAGATCTACTGCTAACCTGTCAGATGAGGAGACCTGCAAAACTACGTTTTCCTATTCTTTCCAAATATCCACTGCCAACCTCTGATATGGAAGACCTTAAGAATTCCTGAAGAGGTGCTACGAGATATTGGTGCTGTTACATTGGACAAATTACTTCCTACATCGGATTGCTACATTCAAACTACATTAAACATGTATTACACTGTGCAGTAGACAAAATCAAACTACACGCATGTACAAAATTAAAAAAATATAAAATGGCGACAATTTAACCATCGCACTTAGTATATGTATGTATGTATGTAATATAAATATACGGAGTTATTCAAAAAGAAAAATAAGATTTTGAAAATTTAATAAACACAAATGCTGAGAGAAAGAAACACAGTCAACACATTACTAGATTGGAAAAGGTTTGAAGTTATTAAAATAAATGATTTTTTTTTCAGTCTTGTTTAAATGCTTCTTTTTGTTGGTAATGTGTTGATTGTGTTTCCATCTCTTGGCATTTGTTTTCATTAAATTTTCGAAATCAGCTCTTTGTTTTTTAATGGCTCTGTATATATACAATGCGCGCGTGTGTGTGTGTCTTTGTGTGTGTGTGTGTGTCCTCCCTTGTGCTTAATCTATACGATTAAACACACCCGACTCACAACCATCTGACAACGACACACACTGACTCAAAATCCTCACCCGCGTATATTAGGGACCCTGCCATAACACCATAATTAAGATGATCGAAAACCAAATCAATTGGAGAGTGTAGTAACTTTAATCCGTCGCTCTCTCCGTCGACAGATACGTGCTCGACTTCAGACACAGGCTGCGATGGATAAATTGTCGTCTAAACGAGGCTATAAATATCTTTGACATCTCATTCTAACAGATATATTTAACAAACTTGCATAACAATATCTTGAAATACTAAAGAGTGAGTTTATTTAATAAAATTGCCATTGGCTTCAACCACGGCCTCCAGACATCTTTGGAATCTCTTGCAACTCTTCTGGGCAGTCTCCTTGTTTAAACTGATGAGTTCTGCCATACGCATTGCCTTCAGTTCATCTTTGGTGCTGTAAGGAGTTTTGTTGGTCTCGTTCACCTACGTCCTACACATAATAATCAAAGTGGGTTGCAGTCTGAGGAGTTAGCCGGCCAGATATAAGGAGTAATGTGGTCGCAGAAATTGTCCGACAGGTTTCTTCTGTTTGTGTGGTATGGCGCACAGTCATGTTGCCGGACATAGGGTCCTCCAGCAGTTGCCCTATTTACCCAGGGCAGCACTACCTCCTCAATACACTTAACGTAGGCCTCCGTGTTGAGTTTGGGGCCCAGTGGGAAGATGAATGGAGGCATAACGTCGCCATCACTAATGATGACTCCAAGCACCTTCGTAATCGCCATTACACTCATCCAACTCTTTCCAAATCCTTTGCACTGACCTCAGATTGACACCCAAACACTCTGAAATGTCCGTATTGGAGCTTTCGGCGCGAATGTCAAGCATGCCGTTTCCAAATTTCTGTCGCAGTGAATTACGTCATGGTGCTCTTTCTTCTCACAGACGGTGCCCTACTAATCCTACTATACTGTGCAATCGATAAGATCAAAAACAAATAACGCGCATGCGCGAAATTAAAAATATAAAATGGCTACCATTTATCCATCGCACCCTGTATATTTGTAAGTTCAGTGTGAATTGTGCTTATGCGATTCTATGAAAAAAACAAACTTACGAACGTGTACGCTCGAATAAACCGCGCATGTCAAATTCTTTTCATTGGCTGCATCTTTATCGTCTCTGACGTCACTATTTCGTTTTTGTTTTTTGTTTTTTCGTTAATTTGCACAGGTAAATAATATCGGAATGGCCAAACTCTAAATGATCGTCGTCGGTCAGTTTACAGACGTAATGATAGCCACAGGAAGAGATCCAGTGGTTATTCAACGCCTATTATGTGATTTGTTTTCTGATAATAGTATAAACACTAGCCACGATTTAACGGCAAACATTGTTTTTGTCAAATAAGAGGCGTAACCATAAAATCGCAAAGCAGCAATTATCTAAATACGCACCCAAAACAAAAATCAATACGTAATTGTTCATGGTTAATCTCAAGAGAGGAGATATACAATGCTGACCAAAATCTTAAGGTCAATGAAAATAAAGAAAAAATATACCTTTTGCGTCGTTAGACTCAACCACTTATTTGAGTAGAGCTTCGAAAAATGAAAATAAAAAAAATAAATTAAGGTAAACAAGGACATAACTGGACTTGGGTATTTTCCTGAAAAATCGTTTTAAGATAAATATTTTTTCATTTCAACAGACAGCAGCACTGGCTGTTCGGTCAATGAATGACGAATGATTCCTTATAAGGGAATGGCGAATATTACCATATAACACTGCTTGCTAAAATCTCAAGGTCGATTGAAAACAAATATATATACCTTTTGCGTCGTTAGACTCAACCACCTATTTGTGTAGAACTTCGAAAAGTGGAAATAAGAAAAGGATAAAATAAAAAATAAAGTCTTTTTTTTAATAGGGAAAATTTGAATATTGAGAAAGTAGGTGAAATACTAGCTGGTGAAAATTCTAAGACTTTACCTAAAAGAAGTCCTAAAATTCTAAGACCATACCTAAAGGAAGTCCTAAAATTCTAAGACCATACCGAAAAGAAGTCCTAAAATTCTAAGACCATACCTAAAGGAAGTCCTAAAATTCTAAGACCATACCTAAAGGAAGTCCTAAAATTCTAATACCATACCTAAAAGAAATTCCCAACAGGACGTCTCAGTAGTGAATTCAACAGCTGACATTGTGAATAACTTCAAAAATTCCCTTTGGCAGAGTTGATATAAACTTCTTCAGAAATTCTGACAGGAATACCACCAATGAATTCTCTGTTCCAGGCTATCTTCCCTTTGCTGAAAAGATTCCAACATCCACACGCATTGCCTTGGTGTTTACATCCGGAATAATCTTCCAACGGCAACGCAATTCTCACACGAATCCTCACGTAACTCCTACATTCGACTTTCATTATTACTCTCTATTAGCTATCTCTTTTTTCCTTTACCGCTCACCCTCTTCTCAGGACTGTGGCATTATAGACATTATCTCAGCCAATATAGAAACGGCACACTCTCTCCATCACTCTTCGAACATCTTTGTCTTCGGTGATATTAACGGCCATTACGAAACGGGGTTTAAACATTCTAATGTTACCGGTGTTGTCGATATTCAGAGTTTCAATTTTTTCCTTTTCTCACTCCCTTATTCAAATCATGGATTTTCCTACTCGTTTCCCTAGCAAATCCGAACATCAGGCTTCGTTATTAATCTACTTCTTACCTCCTCTTCTCGCACTTGCCGAGTTTCGCAACACGGTCCCTTTGAAAACTTGGATCACTTAGTAGTATCTGTTGATATTTCGTTCCAATCATCTATTAAACGGGAATCTCCTCTTCAAAAGATTTATTTCCATTGACCTGGTTCTTGGGAGGGGCCCGCCCCACTCATCTGACAGACTTCGATTTTTATTATATCCTACAGATGTGTCATTATCAGCTGACATCTGATATTGCTACACTATTGGCGCAACACAATCTTCCTACGCACGGTTCTTTCATTTAATATTGTACTGTATTTCGCTTAGGAGATATTAACATTGAATTACTTATATTTTTGTCCAATACTAACAACAGTAGATATACGATACGAAAAAAAAAACAGGATTTGGAAAACTGGCAGGGTAGTTCTTTCTACCAGGAGAATGACGTACTATAATTATCGGTCCGTATTCTCCCATATCAATATTTAATGAACTCCTGTTAGTTCCTCAAATAAAAGTAGTCGACACGAAATATGCCTATTTGTCAATCTGTTAATGTGAAATTGTCTGCAGATTACAATCAATTGACCTAAAAATAGTCGTTCTTTTCCTTTCAAACCATATTCTTCTTTGTAGCATACGCCTTCACGATGTCTGCGATAATGACTATCCACAATTTATTGCCCTTTCTAGCTCTTAGTAAATGCTGTCTTCTTGCTATCTCACCTAAATCTGGTTCTGTCACCCATTTACATAGTTTCTGTTATTTCTACTTATTTATTTATGTCAGAAATTCAGGCAGAAATTAGCATACTTGAGCCTGCCCCACAATGATGCACCCTCAGATACTTAGATTCCCATTGTTTTCCACTGTCCCTCTTACCTTTAATGTCTTGTGAATATCAAACTTTCCAAGCCTTCTTTCGTCATTATGTGCCCTAGCTTAAAATCATACCACGGGTTAAAACGAAGTCAGAAGTCACATGTGACCGAGGGTCTGAGCGTATTGAGCCTTGTTCAAATTGTTTATCATGCCAAATTATCATTTGGTTTGGTTTGTTTTACGGCATATCCACCTCAATGGGTTATTTAATACCGATAAGACTTTTATTGCTGGTAATATTTTTGTTCAAAAATATATTACTGGAAATATTTTTTCTTTAAAAATGTATTACTGGCAATACGTTTTTTTGACAAAAATGTATTACTGGCAATACGTTTTTTTGACAAAAATGTATTACTGGCAATACGTTTTTTTGACAAAAATGTATTACTGGCAATACGTTTTTTTGACAAAAATGTATTACTGGCAATACGTTTTTTTGACAAAAATGTATTACTGGCAATACGTTTTTTTGACAAAAATGTATTACTGGCAATACGTTTTTTTGACAAAAATGTATTACTGGCAATACGTTTTTTTGACAAAAATGTATTACTGGCAATACGTTTTTTTGACAAAAATGTATTACTGGCAATACGTTTTTTTGACACAAATGTATTACTGGTAATACGTTTTTTTGACACAAATGTATTACTGGCAATACGTTTTTTTGACAAAAATGTATTGCTGGCAATACGTTTTTTTGACAAAAATGTATTACTGGTAATATATTTTCTTCAAATATTCATTGCTTGTATTAAAACCTATTTTTAAACTTTCATGGTGTTTTGACTCCAGTGTGGGGTTAACTATTTCCCCATAGCTGGGGCCCTAACAAGTGCTACCACCCCGGGTCCGGGCGAACCTGGGAAGCCAGCAATTAAGAGGTGATCCCACGCTCCTCAAAACCTCCCGAACAGAGGCCTTGCTGTTGGATGTAGTTTATCGTCTTACTCAGGACTAGGATGTAGTTAATCGTCTTATCCAGGACACCATTTATGGTGGGGGTCTTACCACTCTACACAGGTGCAATCGTCGTATTCTGAAACCCCAGCCGAAAAAAACTACGGTTCACTTAGTATAGCTGCAACAAAAACCTCAGTTTGGCTCTGTGAGTGTTTAAACAAACACAATTGTGCCTGAGTAGAATTCTGTCCTCGCTAGTGGAGGGGGGTAAACCTAGCTGGCCATAATATAATTAAATCAGTGACAAGTAAGGAAGTAGTGTAAGGTTTAATTTATAACTATTTGTTTTCACTTCATTATAAAGTTTTAAAAGGGAACAAATTGTAATAATTGGCGAATGTACGGCGCTCCAAATGGTCAGCAGGTTTCAATTCTTGTGTCAACTGAATTTTGTAAGTATGTAGAGACAAATCTTTTGTCAAAATTCGATCTAACGTTGTTGTGAAGAGGTTCAATTCCTGTGCGCGATGACGAATAGAGGTGTCTGGATATTTGGTCATATTCTCGGTCACTGCAGCAATGTTTTCAGCCGAACGGCGTAAATGAACAGGCAATGGTGTTTTAACATCTGCCACCGACCCAGTTTCTTTGAATTTACGAATAATTTTTCCACTTGCACTCTAGGTTGGTCGATTATATTGACCAAAACAATCGCGAAGCGCGCGAAATGCATTTCTGTTTGAACGTCCATTTTCGTAATAGGCTTCGATAACTTTAACACGTTGTTTGATCGTTAATCTTTCCATCGTTGAAATTGCCAAAGTCTTAAATTGTTAAATTTGAAAGAAAAAGAAAAAGAATTAGACGCTTAATCTCAATTCTCAATTACAATAAGTTCAAGTTATTTAAATACCCTTTATATATATATATATATATATATATATATATATATATATATATATATATATATATATATATATATATATACTATGAAATGGACTAAGTCAGATAATTATTTTAATATATTTTATTGTTATATATTATTTATACACGGTGTCCATAAAGTTCGTATGCACTTAAAAAAATTTATATCTTTATTTGTATTTGCGTTAGAAATAATCTGTAAAAATGTTATAAAGTTTAATGTACCTAGTTTTAAGTATAGCTAAAATAACTAATGTGATTTCAGGCATTACTGCAAAATCGTATTACCCTTTGTATTGCTAATGATGGAGGACATGTGGAAACTTAAATAAAATTTCAATAAAACCTTAAAGAATATAGATTGACTTCTTTCTAATCCTTTTTACAAATTATTTCTATCGCAAATACAAATAAAGTTATAATTTTTAAAGTGCACACGAACTTTATGGACACCCTGTATATACACAATTATTTAAGTAAATGCTCTGTTTATAATAAACAGTATTAACAACATTTACCGGCCTGTAAATGTTGTTACTACCGCTTATTATAAAAAGAGCATTTACTTAATTATTTGCGTCCATATAAATAATGTATATAAATATAATATATATCAAAATAATTGTCGGACCTCGCCAATTTCGTCGTGTAGGACGTAATTTGTTTATGTTAAGATACCTTTCGATCAGATATGGACGTTCGAAAGCAATCATGGGAGGACTGTAGTTCAAAAGCAGTAAAGTCGACCTTGCTAACAAGACGCTCCTTCGCAGCTAAACTGGTATACCACCTCAGGCTATATGACGGTTCCATGTAGGTTACAAGTTCGATTCCTGTCGGAGCGTGCATATTTTCTAAGAAATCTCTCGGACGCTCAGGCCGATAAATATTGTTAATACTGTTTATCAACAGAGCATTTACTTAAATATGTGTCTATATAAATAACGTATATCAATAAAATATGCATTATTTTTTTTATCATTGATTCAGAATAATTTCTTCTAGTATTTATCTTTCAAATATTTTTAAAAACTGTTCTCATATATTTGGTGATAATTTTTTACTTTTGTATTATTTATTTATTGATTTCTATTATCATTCAAAGTAATAATAATAATAATAATAATAATAATAATAATAATAATAATAATAATAATAATAATAATAATAATAATAATAATAATAATAACAATAATAATAATTCTTAAAGTGGTACATTTGACGACGAACTGTTTACTCCGACATCTAGTATAATATATGTGTGTGTGTGTGTGTGTGTGTGTGTGTGTGTGTGTGTGTGTGTGTGTGTGAATATATATTTCGGGTAAAAAATATATATTGGTTTTTAAAAAAACCGATGAGACAATATTTTTCGCGAATACTTCTTTTCGTTAATTAGAACTGTTCCATTTTTTCGTTCGACTAAGAGGATTTGCAAGACACCATCCCCCACAGTTCACGATAGTTAAATATTGTGAACTCATTCCTTAATTAGAACTAGTATACTCTGCTAATTATTGGATTTTAATAATTCTTTTTGGCAAATTAATCCTGTCTCATTGAAATTAATGACTTTTTTTTGTGCAGAAAGTTTTTTTTTTCCCCCTGTGGTTTTGTTTTTTGTTTTAACAAATTACACGATAATGATAAAAAATGTCTGACTCGACGCCATGTTTTATTTTATAAATACATTATCAGCAAAAAAGAAGAGACCAACACGTGAATTACAAATTGGAGACCAAAATCAAACAACTGCGAAAATCTAGCAAGTGTATTTACCTTGTTTCGAAGTTCGTTTCGATCAAGGTAAGTTGAAATTAATATTCAGCTCAAGTCAAAAGGTTCCGTCTCTTATGACCTCTTTCCCCTCTCCTTCGGATGGGGAAAGTGTTCATTACTCGGCGCCTGAGCTGACCCCCAAAGTACAGAGGGAGCTTGAGCAATTTTTCCACGGTCCTGCCGTTAAACAAACTTTAAACTGACTTTATATTACATTCGGTAGCGACGTTGGCGAACCTAAAAAAAACTACGTATCTATGAAGTCTATTAAAAGAAGCAACACTGAAATCCACACACGCATTTGAATATCAAAAGATGCTTTCTTAAAGTTAAGCAAAGAAAGGGGAAAATCTCTTTATAAACAAAGTGTTTCTTGCCAGACATATTTCTTATTATAATCTAGTGTTTGTTGCTAGACATAATTTTAGATTATAACTTAGTGTTTGTTGCCCGACACATTTTTATTATAATCTAGTTTTAGTTACCAGACATATTTTTAATTAAAAATCTAGTGTCTGTTGCTAGACATGTTTTTTACTAAAACCTAATAATATTTGCCAGATATATGTTTATTATAACCTAATGTTTGTTGCCAGACATAATTTTAGATTATAACTTAGTGTTTGTTGCCAGACATGTTTTTTACTAAAACCTAATATTTGTTGCCAGATATATTTTTTATTATAACCTAGTGTTTGCTGCCAGACATAATTTTAGATTATAACTTAATGTTTGTTGTCCGCTATATTTTTTTATTGTAATCTATTTTTAGTTACCAGACATATTTTTTAAGTAAAAATCTAGTGTCTGTAGCCAGACATATTTTTTTACTAAAACCTAATATTTGTTGCCAGATATATTTTTATTATAATCTAGTGTTTGTTGCCAGACATTTTTGGATTATAGCCTAGTGTTTGTTGCCATATATATATTTCGATTATAGCCTAGTGTTGCCATGCATATTTTTTATGATGACCTCGGGTTTCTTGCCTGGCAGAGAAAGTGCAAGACATGAAACCTGCCTTTTTTTCTTTCATTTATATCTTTCTTTCTATTTTTGTCTTTTATTCATTGTCTTTTCTTTTCAATTTCTTCGAGCTTTCTAACTTACCATCTATATTTCCTCCTTAATATATGTGCTAGAATTAGGAGTCATAGAATCGTATTCGAATTCCAGTCGAGCTCGTTCATTTACAGGCAAATACCCTTAAGATAGGTTTACATACAGTTCATCTCTCCCCTCTAGCTACGGGTTAAATCGTAAGTCTTGTATCTGGAAAAATCATTATACCCGAAAAAATTGTTAATGTATTTTTTACTCACAAGAAAAAAAAACAAAAAAGAATTATTCTTACTGTTGAGGGGTCTCCCCTTTAACACAAATGGACTCACCCAAGGTATACATATACTACTACCAGTGAATACCCGGACAGTCTGTCAGTCAGTCCGCCGAAGGCTAAAGTCTCGTTCGGGGTGGTTGACCAACCCGATCCCGTTTATACGGGATCTACGGGCATTTTTTGTCCGAGCCTACGGGTTCAGGATTACCCTACAATAAACCCGGCCTTGTGCCACATTTATCCCTCGTGGGGGGACAGTAAATACTGTCTGTCAGTCAGTCGGAATAGTAGTATGAGTAGAGTCGGTCGGTAGAATAACGTAGCGGCAAGAGTCATAGTAACGAGCACTTAGACTCAGTAAGAAGTCATACAGTGATACGTCGATACCAAAGATTATCTATATATTTGTCTACTAACCCCTCATTCCTGGAATTACTAACCTGTATTGCCAGTTTGTATTATTACGTTAATACATTTATTTCCTATATTCATTCTTGGCGTTTGTTATTATTTGATACCGGATTTCATCCCGGAATCCACAACACTTATAATACCAAAAATATTTTCGATTTTAAATAACCGAAAATATTTTTCGGATTGTAAGAAAACCGTAAAATAAATCGATCGATCAATCAGCCTTTACGCCTTTTTCTTTCTTCCGACTTTCCTTTTCTTTACTTGACCCAATTCTGTTTATTTTTTTTTTTTTTAAATGAACCGATCAGACCATGTTGTGTAGGTTACTGATATCAATGTCAAAAGCTGTGGGTTAGTTTTTTCGCAGAGTGTATAGTTCTTCCTGGTGTGCTGTATCCCCCCTGCTTACATAGTTATCCTTTCTGTTTAGTTTCTGGTTTGCTCTGATTTTCTCCTCTCGTTCACCGTCGACTTACGTCAGCCGACCGAAACCCAATCTGTTGAGCGAACAACGATAATTGTATGTTTGCCGATAAAGGGGCAATGTATAAACGCAGACTATAGACTCTTTTTCTCTATCGATCACTGGACCTCGCTTAACGCTTATAACGATTTTTATATCATTACTCAATGTGTATTTGATAAACTTCGACATGTAGAGGTATATCTTCATTCTTATAGTGATTTCCCAAGCCTAGCTTAGATTTAGCACAAAGCCGAAAGTATGGGGAACACACTGAGGATCGAACTCACTGCTCACTCGTTATTGTTCTAGCGAGACAAGCTTGCTAACCATTACAACGCCTCGAGGTGCCCTATCTTCATTTTTATAGCAATTTTCCAAGCGTAGCTTAGATGTATTGCTGGTATTAAAACCTATTTTTACTCGTTTTGACCCCAGTTTGAAGGTTAACTATTTGCCCATATTTGGGACCCTAACAGATGCTACCACCCCAGGTCAGGTTGGACCTGAGAATACCAGCAATTAAGAGGTGGTTCCACGTTCCTCAAAACCTGCTGAAAGGCCTTGCTGTCGGATGTAATTTATCGTCTTACCCAGGACGCGGATGTAGTTTATCGTCTTACCCAGGATGCTTCTACGGACGGTAACTCGATTGGGACAAATAGACTATGCAAAGTGCCTTATCCCATTGTTGTGGGGTCTGTGCAAATTTTGACCTAACACGTCACGATGAGTACCCAAGTGAGATATAATATTATAACTGCTAGGAGTGAGTTATAACAGGTGTTCGGGTGTCTTTTATTCAAATTTACAGTTTTTGCAAAAAGTAAAATGTCTGTCTGAATAGAACTTTTTTTCTTACCTTTAGAAATGATGGCGTGTTCTAGCCATAAAGGTCTGAACTGATCGAACGAATGAGTGGAGCGCATTTTGCCATGGATAGTAACGGTAGTCTGGCGACATTACATCCGTTGGAAATTGGCTTCTCAACAGAGAATAAGTCTCCTCCTCTTATTCTATTAATGGTTGACGGTTCTAAAGAGCAGTGGTGATTCTACGAGGTGGGGGGTCAGAATGGGCCAATGCCCCCCCCCCAGAATTTTGGCTGGCCCCTTGATTGCACCCCCACTTTTTTCAGTTTTGTAGAGGAAAAAAAATCAGAGCAGACAAATTACACTGTTCTCCTAGTATTGGCGTTAGTATTAACCCTTTGATTTTGTTTTGAAGTTAACCACTCTTGTGACCCAACAGCTTGAGAGAGGAAAAGAGAGCAAGAATAGATTAGAACTACACTCCTATGAATGAAACCGTATTCCGTTTAATTTAGTGACGTAACATTCTTATACTAAAACTCATTCTTAAGTTGTTTATACGGTAGTGGTATGGTATGAAAATAAAGGCGCGGCTTGAATTTGCCCCCACTCCCTCCTCCGGAGAAAATTTTCGGCCTCCAAGTGCTCTCCCCCACTTTCAGAGTTCCAGAATCGCGACTGCTAAAGAGCTTTTCCAGGCTTTTCAGGGAAGGAGTGCGACAGAGAAAAACATCTGCCACACCCTTTCCGTACGTTTTTCTCCCACACAAGAACTACCATCTAATTATACATACCCGCGAATGTATGTTGGGGTGCTTGCAAATGTACACGTTTTTAATAGTTTTCAAATTATTTCTGTTAATTAGTTTACCTTGCTTATTTGTTTTGTATATGTTTGCAAATGTTCATAAAAAATGGTACTGCCTTATTTTTGATTACTGCCTTTTTGCGATTCTGTCTTTTTTTTTGCCGGTCTTTTCTCTACAGCTGGCTGTTCCTGTATTCAAAATGTATTTTCTGTTGAATAATAACAGAGGTTTTAAACGAAAATTGAAAACATAAAGGTGCTGTTGTACAAGCCCACGTTTTCAGAAATGTTTTCTCAGCTTAAATAACCTGTTATTTTAAAGAACAAGATTGCAAATGCAATCAGTTCGCACAATAATTAATAAAACACAAATTAGGAAGGTGTTGATAACAATTATTTAGAAAAGGTATTTGATATGTCGGCCATATTTGTTCTTTGGGAATCAATGTAATTTTTAAAAGTTTGTTTTGATTTTGATTTTCCTGATTTTTCATAGTTTTCTCTCTTCATTCTTCACGAAAGACAATATTTATTTTACTTTCATATTTTATTAACATATTCAAATATAATAAAGTGTTATATAAGAATAAAGTGTCGCTACTTGAGTTTGAACACAGATCGCCAGTGAGCAAACTCAGGCGATCCAATTATTGAATTAAGTATACCACGTGACCATAGAGGAAACACATATATGTAGGACGTAGCTGACGACCAACGATCGCAGTTTCTAGTCTATCCTCTATATTATTCCGATCCGCATTTCTATTCTATCCTCCATTATTTTACGGATCACCATTTCTATTCTATCCTCTATTACTATACGAACTATATATTCACTACTCTATTTAATATACCATTCTTCTATTCGGATTACAATGCGGATTACTGTTCGAGTGAGTATTATCGAGCAAGTACTATTAGTGCCAGTGATATTCGAAGGCGTCTGACAGCAGCATTGTTCAACAGCGTAACTATAGTTGGAATCTACGATTACAAAGTCTCTTCTACAATGACCATTACGAAAATGACAACGTGTATTCGTTGGCGTAAGAAAAGTGTCAACGAGGTTTACTTGGCATCAAAAAAGTGGCAACGAGTATTCGTTGGAATCAAAAAGTGTAAAGGAGAATTCGTTTGCATCACAAAAGTGGCAACGAGTATTACTTTGCGTCACAAAAGTGGCAACGTGTATTCGTTTGCATCACAAAAGTGGCAACGAGTATTTTTTTGCGTCACAAAAGTGGCAACGTGTATTCGTTTGCATCACAAACGTGGCAATGAGGTCTCGTTGGCATCATAAAAATACCAACGAGTATTCATTTGCATTACAAAAGTGGCAACGAGTATTCGTTTGCATTACAAAAGCGGCAGTGAGTATTCGTTGGCATCACAAAAGTGTAAAGGAGTATTCGTTGGCATCACAAATGACTCAACGTGGTCTCGTTTGCATCACAAAAGAGGCCACTAGCATTCGTTGGCATTACAAAAGTTGCAACGATTATTCGTTGGAATCACAAAAGTGGCATCGAGTATTCGTTGGCATCACAACAGTGGGATAGAATATTCGTTAGCATCACAAAGTGGCAACGAGTAGACGATGGCATAACCAATGGTGCAACGAGCATTCGTTAGCATCACAAAAGTGGCATCGATTATTCGTTTGCATCACAAATGTAGCATCGAGCATTCGTTGGCATCACAAAAGTGTAAAGGAGAAATTCGATTATATCACAAACGTGGCAACGATTATTCGTTTGCTTCACAAAAGTGGCAACGATCGTTGGCATCACAAAAGTGGCATCGTGTTTTCGTTAGCATCACAAAATTGGCAACGATTATTCGTTGGCATCACAAATGTGGCAACGAGTATTCGTTTGCATCACAAAAGTGGAAACGAGTATTCGTTGGCATCACAAAAGTGGCAATGATTATTCGTTGACATCACAAAAGTGGCATCGGCATCAATTATTCGTTTGCATCACAAATGTGGTATCGAGTATTCTTTGGCATCACAAAATGGAAAGGTGTATTCGTTTGCATCACAATAGTGGCAACTAGTATTCGTTAGCATCACAAAATTAGCAACGATTATTCGTTGGCAACACAAAAGTGGCAACGAGTATTCCTTAGCATCACAAAAATGGCAACGAGTATTCGTTGGCATCACAAAAGTAGCATCCAGTATTCGTTGGCATCCCAAAATTGTCAACGACTATTCGTT
>OZ038498.1:16472260-16492260 GCA_964036315.1 Acanthosepion esculentum | reverse complement strand
ACTTCTCCGTCCAGCCAATATCAAACGCAAAAAGGATTAGGCTCATGAGATGGTGGAGAGACCTGTGACCTTTTGGACCACTGTCATTTTCTCTGATGAGTCAAAATTCGCATTATTTTCCGACAGTGGAAGAGTATGGGTATGGAGACTCTGTAGTCAAGAGTTTGATTTAAAAAGACTGCAGCCAACGGTGAAACATGGGGGCCTTTCAGTAATGGTATGGGGTGCAATTTGGAGTGATGGTCGCTCAGAGCTTGTGGAGTGTGAAGGAAACATTAATTCAACCAAATATGTTTCTATATTAAAGAAAGGGCTCCTTCCAATATTCTCAAGTAGTAGAATGAGCAAAGTTGACTCCCTATTTATGGAAGATGGAGCTCCATGTCACACTGCTCAAGCAACGCAACATTGGTTGAGACAAAATGGGATCAATAAACTTCTATGGCCAAGTCAGTCCCCGGATATTAACCCTATTGAAAACCTTTGGGGCATATTAGATCGAAAACTCCGCAAAAAGAACAGGAAGCCATCTTCTAAGCCCGAACTTTTAGGATTATTGCGTGAAACATGGCAAGAAATCCCTCAAGATGATATTCGTGAACTCATCGCTAGCATGCCTAGAAGGGTCCTTGCATTAAAAAAAAGCAAAAGGGATGTCAACCAAGTATTAGTTATTAAATTTATGACCATTTATAACTACTTCATTTGTATAAATTACTTTTTTTAATAAAATAAACGGATTCTGTGAGCGTCTATTCAATTCTGTCATGTCTGTGTATATATGCATGTTTCATTAAAAACGACAGAGAAGGTACTACGATTGAGTTTTTTATTTAATTTTTCTTGTGTTCGAACAAGAGCTTTCTTTACAGGACAAAGGGTGTGTAAGAACTGTCCAAATGTTTTATGTTTCCGGGCGCTTTCGGCTATACCTTTAGCCATTATCAAGGATGATTCGATTTTTCATCTTAATTGAGTGTGTGCATTATGTGTATGTCTTAGTGTGTAGTAGGGATGTTTTTAATTTCCGAATACGGTTAGCACATTGTGGCCTTGTTCGTAGTTAATATTGTTAAGAGTTGGCTTTTTCTTTTTTATTATTAAAGCTTCCATTATTTTTAATATTTTTTTTTTGCAAATGGAACCAGTTAATATATTTGTGTTTTCTACTAATATGTTTCTAATAGAGTGTGCGTGTTTAAATGCCTTCTAATGTATCTGTGGTCAGATAGGTGTAACGTAAGACGTCTGGATAAGCATGTAGTTGTGTAACCGATGTAATTATTCATGCGTCCGGTTTGATCAGGAACACAGTTCCTTAAGGGGCATATATATATATATATATATGTTTGCTTGCTTATATATCTTTATTTCTTAAACTTTCTGATATACATATATATATATATATATATATATATATATATATATAGAGAGAGAGAGAGAGATAGATATAGGTATATAGATATAGATATATATATATATTTATATATGTTTGCTTGCCTATATATCTTTATTTCTTAAACTTTCTACTCCATTCCTTCTCTCTCTAACTCGCTTCTTTCTCCATCTTTCTTTTTACTTCCATTTTTTTCACTTTTAATTTATTTCCTGCTTTGAGTTTGGATCAATAAGTACGTAGAGTTACATGTAGTTTTCAACAGAACTTTCAACTGAAAATTTCACTATATAATCTTTGATATATGGGATTGAATTAGGTGCCTGTACAATAGAGATTGTAATGAAAATAATAATTTATTTTATGTTTGGGGTACTGACGTTTTGTTTTACCTACTTGTTAGAATTAATATATTGATAAATATAACTACATAGACAATATTAATAGCATATTTGCCAAGAAGAAATCCTGCTTTCCTAGTGTCATTAATTTTATTAATTTATCGAAGTATAAAGGGTTGGAAAAATTATTCCGTAGCTTGACATGTATCTTCTTGCTTAATTTGGCCTGAAAAATGTTACTACATAATGTTGGATATATTTTTTAATCATTTCATCCGAATCAAGGCAATAAAGCTACTACGATGCAAAAGGTTACTGAGTGTGAAAGTATCGGAGAACACTTTATTGAGGAGAAAAGGAAAATCGTTGCATTTAAATTTTTGAAGAGCATAGTTGACAGGAAACCGAAGGAACCAGAAAGGTTTTCCAAAAGTGAGACGCCCGAAAGAAGAAACTCTTAGCATAGAACTTAAGGTTGCATCTAGCAATTTTAGCAGTAAGATGAGGATAACATGCTGCCAGTCTAGTAATGCGCTTAAAATCGTGAATTTGAGGTACCGAAGAGGAAAGTTCATCAGAACAATTACTATGGTGAGTATATATATATAAACTAAATAAAAGCACCTTGTCAGTCGTTTTTAATGAAATGTGCATGAAAGAAGGATTGCTGCCTAAATACAAAAATATATATATATATATATAAAAGTGAACATAGAAGTCAACACTTAGAGGCGACAGTCTGTTTCATGCTAGATGCAATCATCGGGCCCGATGATTGCATCTAGCATGAAACAGACTGTCGCCTCTAAGTGTTGACTTCTATGTTCATTTTTATATGTACACACGCTCTATCTCTGATATTGAGCACTTTATCCCATAAATATGACTTTACCCATAAATATTACTTTAAATATCACTTTAAGACTATATTTCTTCATATATATATATATATATATATATATATACATAATTATATATATATATATATATATATATATATACATAATTATATATATATATATATATATATATATATATATATATATATATATATATATATATATATATATATATATATATAAAGAATGCACAGGGAAGTCATGCTGAGGCGGTGGGAGAGTTACTGAATACGAAATGCCAGACCAAAGCCAATAGTATTGCAGATTCTTCTTTGGCTCTTTTGAAGAATATTCTACCACTGAAATAAGTGCAATGGCAGTTTCCCAGATAATAAAATGAAAAGGAATCTGTGGAGAGTCATGGCCGTCTATATCAGTGTTTCTCAACCTTTTTTTTACTTCAGGGCCGACAAGTAGATTTAAGTAAAACTTTAGAGCGCACTTTGAATTTTAATAAGGAAAAATTAGTCACGAAATTTAGAAATAGGAAACTATTAAAGAAGTCTCCTGTAACAAACATTTACTTTTCTACAAATATTTTCCTATCAACTGCTCTGACAAGCTACTTTCACTGGTACGCCAACTGCATGACTTTAAACGTGCTACTAGGTTGGCATCTCGGTCCCACTCTTTCAATGTCGAAATGGTTAAATGTAACCGCCTCTTCTACCCCTTCTTCTCTCGCTCTTCCCGACAGTGGAACTCTCTCCTTCCCCATTGCTTCCCTGATAGCTATAATCTTCAAATATTCAGATGTAATGTCAATCGACATCGTCTAATGCCTTGATTCTGAGCCCCGTCCGTCTCTATATTCTTTCCTCAAACACCCGCCTTTACTCTTGCTCTCACTCTCTGTAATCCAATGCGTGCTAGTGGCACTCCCGCCTTGCTTGGGGTGAAATGCATAAAAAGAAAATGTTTCATCTCCTCTTCAAATTAATTTGATTATTAAAGTAGCCATTCTTCTATATTATTCTACCTCTGTCCCATAATGATTGTTCCATTTAGTCTATGAAATTTGTACGTAAATGGAACAATCATTATGGGACAGAGATGGGAACTCCCTTCCTCCTACTTGCTTCCCTGATAGCTATAATCTTCAAATATTCAAGTGTAATATTAATCGACATCTTCTGATGCCTTCATCCTGACCCCCGTCCTTCTCTATATCCTTTCCTGAAACACCCGTCTTTACTCTTGCTCTCACTCTCTGTAATCCCTTGCGTGCTAGTAGCACTCCCGCCTTGCTTGGGGTGAAATGCTTAAGAAAAAAAGACATTACAGTGTATATTTAAGACTGTGTGAAAACTGTGCTTAATATGCTTTGGCAATTTTTAAAATGTTAGTCCTTATATGTGATAAACATATTCTAAGTTCTACATCAATGAATTTAAAAATTTAAGCTATTTTTGCACTTAATGTTAATAAGTGCACAAAATTCTAATTCACAGAAGTAAGAATTGGAAAATTGCAACAAATATTCAATGTTTTTCTAGCTCTGGAATAATTAAAAAATACGCTCTTAAGTAGGCACCGGAGTGGGGTCGTCAGTGATGTAATTTGACTTGGTTCAACAGAGAGTTTCGGGCCTTTCAACTCATACTCCCCATCACCATGTCGACTCAATCAGGGGAGATCAATCCCTGATCCCCCCCCTCTCAATCAAACGCTACCAGCTACTCTGGCCTTTTAATGAATTTTGACGAAGAAAGACATTTTCCGCACACCCGATTGGATGTTTATAACAACCAATCCGCTGCGCGAACTATCTTTTAAATGGTCCACGGTGGGGACTGGCTTCTTTTCTTTTTTCGGTGGATAGTAGTTTCAATGGATAACCGAGGAGGTAAACTAACGTTCCTAAATTTAACCCTTTTTCCTAAGTATGGTATAGTGTCTTATTCTAAATATTTGCCGTTTTGATTTTATTTGTGTTTTTTTATTTGGGGGGGGGATAAAAAATCTACCCTACTATCACATTTTTTATTTAGCCTGATTCTTAATATTATTACAGATCAGTTAACTTTAAATGGATATATTCGCAAAATGAAAATAATTGTCTATAAACATGCCGTATATTTTGACTGTACACCTAAAAATAAAAGAATAAATAAATAATTAAAAAAACAAAATAAAATAAAAATAATAAAAAAAAAAATAAATACATAAAACTCCATAATATACCTTAAAGTTGATTTAAAACTATTTACAAATTTAAAGTCGGTTAAAATAAAATAAACTACGAAAATTAAATTAAACTACGAAAGAATTGCGATCTGCCTTACAATACGTTCTTATATCCTTTAAAATAAAATAATATTAAGTAATAACGAAGCTTCATATTATATTTTATATATATATATATGTCTACATAATATAAGGAATGGAAACAACAAAGACATAAATATGTGTATTACTTAAAAAGTAATGCATGATTAGCAATGCAATTTTTACCGAATAAAGATTAGGGTGTAATGCATAAATATTATACAAAGTTACAAATATTGACATAATAGTTTGTTTTTTTTTAAATAAAGATTAAATGGAACAAAGGAAATAAGCTACTGGACAAAAGTTAAAGAACGATGTTAATAATTTGCATGAACTTTTAATTTACATTGTTAAAAAACTCGATGGAGCTTTTCAACAATAAGTAAAAGTTCATTTATCATTAAGACTATTTTTAAGCAATATGGCAAATTCTACACGCAAAACGCTCTCTTTTCAAGAAAAAAAACTCATTATCGCTATCAAGAAAAAAATTCAATTTCAGAAATTTCTGATATTGTTCATAGGTCTAAAAGTGTCGTTCATCGTGTAATTAGCAGGTATAAAACCGATAAAACGTTGGATGTAAAACCAAAAACCGGCAGACCTCCAAAAACATCGCAAAGAGAAGACCGAAGAATTGTTAGAATATCTACAAAAAACCGTTTTGAAACTGCTACATCAATTGCCCGTAAATTTAATGAAAAGACAGATAATAAGATCTCAAGGAAAAACGGTTGCTCGCAGATTAAAAAATGCAGGATTGCATGCCCGTATTCCAGCTTCGAAGCCTCTCATTTCAAAGAGAAACCAAAGGACACGCCTGGAGTATGCGAGAGAACATCTTGTTTGGACTGACGCACAATGGGATACAGTTCATTTCAATGATGAGTCCACGTTTACTATATTTGGTTCTGAGGGAAAAACTTACGTACGCCGTAGAACAGGTGAAAGACTGTCTTCTCAATGTGTCAAGAAAACCGTTAAGTTTAGTGGCGGCAGTGTGATGGTGTGGGAATGTTTTCATCTGCAGGAGTTGGCCCTATCATCCGCGTACATGGCAATATCAATGCTGACATTTACAAAAGGCTTATTTAGCAGCATGTGGTACCAAGATTACACCATAATCTTTATGAATCTCCTATTTTCATGCAGGTCAATGCACCTTGCCACAAGGCTCGGAAGGTTATGGCTTTATTTGAAGAAGAAGGAATCGCCCTAATTAAGTGGCCAGCCCAGAGCCCCGACCTGAATCCAGTAGAAAATGTTTGGAAGATAATTGGAGAAAGGGGTCAGAAAAGAAACCCGAAATACCAGGATCACCTATGGGAGTTATTGAAAGACGAATGGGGGGGGGAATTACTGCTGATTTTTGCAAGAAATTAATTAGATTATGTGGTCGACGATGCAGAGAAGTCATTGAAAACAAGGGGATGTTTACCAAATATTAATTTTCGTTGATATTTTGTTCACAATCAAGTATTAACAAGATCGTTCCTTAACTTTTGTCCAGTAGCTTATTTCCTTTGTTCCATTTAATCTTTATTTAAAAAAAAATACTATTATGTAAATTTTTGTAACTTTGTATAATATTTATGCATTACACCTTAATCTTTATTCGGTAAAAATTTCATTGCTAATCATGCATTACTTTTTAGTTTTTAAGTAATACACATATTTATGTCTTTGTTGTTTCCGTTCCTTATATTATGGCCGCTACTGTATATATATATATATATATAGCTTAAAACCGATGACAATTAAACTGCTAAAATAAAGTAAAAATAATATAGAAACGATATATAGCGATGATCGAGAGAAAAAAACTCTTTAAATACACTATGTACTTGTTATAATTCCGATTAAAATATATAAAATGCGAAATATTCGTGTAAAAATAAAATTAAAAAAAAATATGAGAACAGAAGACAAAATACCATAGGATGTATATGTAGATTATTTACATTATTTGGACTATTGTCCTCATCTTTACAATTTTTACACATTTAAAATCGGTACAATTTATTGGAACTCCCTTTATACACATATATAGGAGGCACGGTGGAGTAATGGATAACGGCTTGGTTCGAATTCCAGTCGAATCCATTACATTCACTTACGTGAAAGGTGTGAATCCTCTTGGGAAAGGTGTGAATCTTCTTCTTCTCCCTCCAACTATGGATAAATAGCAGGACAAACTGGGTTCTATATCCTTGGATGGCAACTGGTCTAGGAGAAGGACAACTCTGAATTCAAAATCTGCGGAGGGTTGTTTGGGGACCTTGTGGCACTCGTTGCACCAGGTCCCTGTATTCGTCCCTCCAAAAAGTGTGGATGGCCCTGCACAAAGCCTTCACCACTATAATCAAATCCTGTGCGGGTGTCGGGCTTTCAGTTTCTGGGAACTGATCTGTCTCATACGTCGAGTTCGACGGGAGAGTCCATCATATATATATATATATATATATATATATATATATATATATATATATATATAGACTATTTTAAATTTTCGGCTGAAATTCCAATAATCATCCAAACTACCCTGGAAAAAGGGAAATAGCAGGAAAAAGAAATAGGAAAAAGAAATAGATTCATGCCTTTTCCTTGTACATAAGTACATGGAACATAGCGAAGATAAGTGAATTTTACAAACTCAGCTGGAACTTGAACCCTCCTCGTTAATTTCCGTTTTTCGTGCTAAGTGCTACGCTACAAGCACACTTTTAAGTCGTCCTATCTATTTCTAAAAATGTGTTTATTTTGGTTCTCAGAGTATTCTGAGCCAAAGCGTAAAGTATGCGTCATATTTACACAGAAATCAAGCCCCCACCTCGCCCCAAAAAGACACATCATCTTTTACTTGCAACATCGTATTCTCCACCTTTTAGAGGCGGAAGTGATGTTATGTTTTCCTGAGGAATTCTTATTTTTCGAATTTTAACATTTTTTTTTATTCCTTTGCTTCATTTGTTGTTTTATTCTTTTCTTTACTTTTCTTTTCTTTTTTTTTTCTTCGTTATGTTGGTACTTGCGTGCAAAAAAACGTTTTCTAAATGTTTTGACATAAAATGTAACTGCGTACGGAAATGGAAAACAGAAAACTACAATATGACTATAAAAGAAACAAATAAAAATACAAAGTTTTTCTTTATTACCATAATTTTTATCATTTTGTTTTTTGTTGACTTCCATTTGCTTTGGTAAAATCAGTTAAAATATCATCATCAGCAACAGCAGTAGCAGCAGCAGCAGAGGTGAAAATAATAATGATAATAATAATAATAATGTGATAAAGATGATGATAATTAGGATAATGTTGTTGATTATGATAATGAAGATAATAATAATGAAGATATCAATAATGGTGAAGAAAATGAAGATGATGATGATGAAAATAAAGATGTTGATGATGAAAATAAAGATGATGATGAAAATGAAGTGATGATGAAAATGAAGTGATGATGATGAAAATAAAGATGATGATGAAAATGAAGATGATGATGATGATGAAAATGAAGATGATGAAAATGAAGATGATGATGAAAATAAAGATGATGATGAAAATGAAGATAATAATAATGATGATGATGATGATGATGATGAGAATGATGATGAAGAAAATGAAAATAATAAAAATAATAATAATTATAATAATGATTATTATGATGAAAATAATAATAATGATGTTGATAAAAATTGTTCTCACAAGTACAGCCCACACTTTACGAAGGGCTTTATCTATGTAATTTTTTTTTTTTTGTTTTGTTTTTGTCAGGGGAAAGTGTCATGATGCCATTTCTCACCTTAGGTCTCTGGGCGGGACCCGGAAAGAAATGTGTACACGCCAAAAATCAAAAGAAATAAAAACAATAATAACAATAATAATAATAATAATAAGACTTCCAGATTGCTTCCACCTCATCCCTAACCCTCATGTCCAGGTTACGATTTGAAGATCCACACGGATCAGCAAACAAAGGTTTAGGTTGGGACGTCTGTGTAGCTCATGGGTATTATATATGCAAACACACAAGAACGATGGCCTTTGCAAATAACGGGGATAACAAAAGGCAGTCAAGCAATAAAAAATGTTGTATAAATGACAGGCTTGCAGAAGAAATTTTATCCTTTCTTCTGACTTTGAGAAGCACAAACGTCTAGATTTTTTTTCAGATAGTATATGCTGTACAGAAATATAGCGATTGGAAGGGAAAAATGGATAGAATTCTAACCGGATACCTTTAAGTAGAAGGGAATGAAACAACACTTTCTATTTGTCATTATTTTATTATTTCCTTTGACTTCTGTTGCATGCTCATTTCCTGCCCTATCTCAATCAGAGATTTGGTCTTTATTTTAAGAAGTGGGTACAAATGAAAAGATTTGAAATTAACGACTTTTTCCATTTCACTGAAACAGCCGTTAAACACTTCTATCTTCACTTCTTTCTTTCTTTGTTTCATTCATTCATTTTCTCACTAAAACCAAGAAGTGATTTTCCTCTTTTCCAAGCGATCGAAATCCTCGTCTTACGAACATTTCTCTTAATAATAATTTTAAAATAATTCAGCAGACGATGTTATTTTACTTATGGTAACTGGATTTTTGGCGATTACCTTACTCGGTTTACGTCGTTCAAAAAATGACACTTTTATCGCTATCGCTTCTCGAACTTTTGGCTAAGATCAGAGCGTAGTATCTGTTTTTATCAACTTAAACTGATTCTCTCTCCTACCACTTCTCTCTCTCTCTCTCTTTCTCTCCACCTCTTTTCTCTTCCCTTCTTTCTTTCATTCATTCATTTTCTCACTGAAACACAAGTAGTGTTTTTCCCGCTTTCCACGTGATCGAAACGGAATAGTCCCTGATTTATGAGGTATTGGCAAGGCGTAACGGTCATGCAAACCAACGAAAGGAAGGAGAATCATAATTATAATGAGATTACTGGCAATTCTCACTGGATTCCACATGCTTGTGGCCTTGTTCCATACTAAGAAAAAAACGTAGTAAGCATATATAAACGAAGTAATAATAATACCAATAAACAACATAATCGCAAGAACAAAGAAAACACACACACTTATATATATATATATATATATATATATATATATATATATAGATAGAGAGAGAGATAGATAGATATTTAATTTGTCAGGTAATTTTTCATTCAAAGAATTTACGAGATATTTCATTACTATGATAGATTGATTTATTTGAACACTTTCGCTTGTCATTGTTGCTTCTGTCAGAGTCAATTTTTATATTTTGTTCTTCCTCAGCTATCTGTCACACTCGTTAGCACTCGAGAAATGTTAAACATGGGCTTTTATTTAATCTGTCGAGGAGGACCTATTTTATTCTCATTCATATACCCCATCACGTTTGGTGCCTTCCGCGGAATTCTTTGTTAGCCGATAGATATCCCTGCGCATCCAAACAGAGCGACTGAACTAACGACTTTCAGTCAATCAGAGAAGATTGATCAACGCTTTCTATCCGCTGGACCTTGCTATTTGGATAAAAAAAGAAAGCAAAACCTTTTTTCGTGATGAACAGAACGTCATGTAATATAATTAAAGAAATAAAAATCCTAGGCTAGAAATCCACAAAGGTTTAAGCGAATTTTGTGTTACATGACATGAATACCAGAGAAAATGTTGGGTTCATTTTGGATTATTCAGTGGAAGATATCCCGAAAATAAAGCGAAGTAGGATTTGATTCGTATTTTGAAACCTACTTGACTCATATCCAACAAAAGAAGGTAAGTAGGTCGGTAGGAAGATGTATACTATAGTATATACAGGCTGGTCCAAAAGTAGGTGAACAGTAAATAATTACATTTATTTTGAGATTACATTTACATACAATTATATTTACTAGCACAATTATTACATTGACAATTAAATTTTACTGTGAACAAAATAAAAAAGCCCTTAAATTTTATTGTGAACAATAATACAAAAGCCCTTAAATTTTATTGTGAACAATAATACAAAAGCCCTTAAATTTTAATTGTGAACACTAATACAAAAGACCTTAAATTTTATTGTGAACACTAATACAAAAGCCCTTAAATTTTATTGTGAACAATAATACAAAAGCCATTAAATTTTATTGTGAACAATAATACAAAAGCCCTTAAATTTTATTGTGAACACTAATACAAAAGCCCTTAAATTTTATTGTGAACAATAATACAAAAGCCCTTAAATTTTATTGTGAACAATAATACAAAAGCCCTTAAATTTTATCAACGCAGGTGCTCAAACTGTTTTCCATCACAATTTACACATCTTTGAAGTCTACTTCTAAAGCTTCGACAAACTTTTTTGCACAAGTTTTTTTTGGTATTAATTTCTTGAAATGCATCTCATGTAATTTTTCAAATCACCGACACTTCTTGGTTTTGGACTATAAACTTTGTCCTTGAGTACTCCCCAAAAGAACCTCATTCAGTTTTACATTGTTTACATTATTCGGACTGTTTAATTTTTGTACTTGACGGGCCTTGACTGCATTAAATTTATGTCTGAAGGATTTATCCAGGTCGTGATGGAACCTCTTTCGGTCTTCTTCGTCGGTAATTCTGTTGAAGAAGGCCTCGAGCCTCTTGGAGATATCAGATTGTAGTTTCTGTTTCATCCGACATTTGTACTGGATTTTCTCTTGGACAAGAGCATGCACCGCTTTCTCTGCGACCAGTGAAGGTCTCCTTCAATCGACGGGGAGTCTTGGTGCCAAGCCTGAAGGAATGAGTCGTAGGTCTCTGTATCGATGTAGGAATGTCAAATGGTTTGAAATTCGTGCTAGCTTCTGGTGAGACTTTTCTAGTTCCTGTCTATATTTCTGAGATGAGGTGTTATGTACACTATTTACATTATTCGGACTATTGTCCTCATCTTTGTTGCCATATTCATCACAACGTTTCGGCCGTTGTACGCTCCGGTCTTCTTCAGGTGGTTGGAATGTCGAACTGAACCCTTTATTTCGCTCGCTGGGGTAGACTGTTCTAGTTCCACGTTCCGTGTCTAATGGATGTCAGTTATCAGTTATCTCCTGTTAATTCTCCTCTCCAAGTTCTCAACCGCCTTAACTAGGTATTGAACACACATTCTTTGGGTCCTGTCACTGGATCTAACTAACGCCTTTATCCACCGTGCCATGTGCCCTTGAGGACATCTGTGCATGAATTTCTGTCTTTTCGCGACTACTCTGGCATCGAACGGACAATCAAGGTCAATAAACTTGCATTATTTATGGACCTCGTGTGTCATCTTCTGATCTTTCAATCTACTTAAGTTTTGTACTTGACGAGCCTTGACTGCATCGAATTTATGTCTGAAGGATTTATCCAGGTCGTGATGGATCCTCTTTCGGTCTTTTTCGTTGGTAATTCTGTCGAAGAACGCTTCCTGCCCCTGGAAGAAATCAGATTGTAGTTTATGTTTTATTCAAAGGTAGCACTGGATTCTCTCTCGGACAAGGGCGTGTCCTGCTTTCTCTGCGACCAGAGAAGCTCTCCTTGAATTGACGAGAAGTCTTGGTGCCTAGCCTGAAGGGATGAGTCGTAAGTCACTGTATCGATGTAAGAATGTCAGATGGTTTGAAATTTGTGCCAGTTTTTCTAGTTGTCTCTATATTTTTGGTTTATCGGGTCTGTACCGATTCTTCAATATCTGTCTATATCTCTGAGATTAAGTATCATGATTACTTGTATAATTTACATTATTCAGACTGTTATCCTCATCTTCATTGCCATATTCACCTTTTCTAGTTGTCCCTATATTTTTGGTTTATTGGGTCTCTGACGATCCTTCAATATCTGTCTATATCTCTAAGATGGGATATTTGATTATTTGCATTATTTACATTATTCGGACTGTATATAGTCCGAATAATATAAATAATCATAATCATTCAGTTTATATATATATATATATATATATATATATATATATATATATATATATATATATATATATATAATTTATTCAAAAATTATAACATAAATATGTTATAAACTCACTACAAAAGTAGCCATTTTGTTTCAACACTTCTGGTGTCTTATCAAGTGGTGGTGTTGAAATATAAATAAGTATTTTAATTATGTTTTATATATGTATCTAGAGCAATGATAATGTAGGTTCCACGCGCTATAATGTCTCAGTTATCGCCCTTTGACTCAACTCTACAAGTCTTTTTGTTCACCCCTGCCGTAGCTAGGCATTGAACTTACAACTCCAGGTCAAGTCACTGGACTGAACCAACGCTTTTATCCACTGGGCCATGTGTCCTTGAGGTGGACGAAATAAAGGGTTTAATTCGAAATTCCAATCACCTGGAGATGGCCGGAGGGTACAACGGCCAAAACGTCGTGAAATTGAAAAAGATGAGGACAACAGTCTGAACAGTGTAAATTATGCAAATAATTACAGTACCTCATCTCAGAAATATGGAAATATATTTCTTTATGTTCATTGCAAAAACAAATGTAAAAAATGTAATTTAGGAATATTGGTCTTGCCACTTGTAAGTTTATTTGGCATGTTTTATTTGAAGATAATTTAATATTCTTCTCAAATAATTTTATTTTTATTCATAAATTCAAATACTCTAATAATAAACTTTTGCGTGGTGAATATTTCTAACAGGTACGAAAAAAGGTATGTTGAATTTTTGCCACGTTTCTTATTCTACAAAATCAAAGAAAATTGAGAATCTAGACAAGACAGTAGGTGATAATAAAAAAAACTTATCATTTTACTTAAATTTTACTTTAAACAAATAATACAATATCTTAATCCGATTTTGTACTGGTCTTTCATTTTACAAATATTACAAAAACTCTCAAGAAAGTTAATTTATAACAATGTTTCATAATGTTTAATTTTTAGGAGACTGTTTTTTTTCTTCTTCCGAAGATTTATCTTCCGTTTCTGTTTTTTTAGGTTTTTTTGCATTTCTTCTCTATGTGCTGTGTCTCCTTCAGTCGTAATTGACCTAGCGAGACAATTTGTTAACCATTACACCACGTCGAAATATGCAAATCATTGTGTAAGCGTAGCTGAATAATTCTCTATGATTAGAGAAGAAACAAAAAACTTAAAAATGCAGAATTTAACAGCAGGGTTAGTTTTAACGTGTCATACAACTCGTTTCCGACAGCGAAGCATAAGTAAATTTAATAAATTTAATTAGTTATATCATTAAATTTTCATAACATATCTAAATGAATGATATTTTTTTCATTAATCTTTTACGATAGAAACAATACATTTGTTTCTATTTTTAATGGTAGACTGAAATAAAACTCATGTGTTTTAAAGAAATAACTTATTGCGGGCCGGTGTATGCGTTGAGAGATTAACGTATGTGTCACCTGAAATACCCACAACAAACATGACAGATTTGGGATGTTAGTCCACGTAAATGAATGAGGAGAAACAACAAGAAGCGTTATATATGTACAAAAAATGATAATGTATTAACGACAAAGGGTAACAAGTGACAAAGACAATAATGTGTGTAACAAATGAATGTGGAAACTTTTTTGCCAAAAGTATGTGAAGTGAGTGAATGTGCTTATGTACATGTGCGTATGTAATGTTCATAGCGTTTCCCATAAGGGAACGCGTCATAATCGCGTTCTTCCGCGAGCAAATTACACGTTGATGTAAAAAGTAAGAAAAGACTGCGAATAATTATCGCGGAGTATTTATAGTGCCGGAGAGCGTCCTCTAGTAACGGTTTCGGAAATTAGGAGTTAACCCGATAGTACATTAGCAAGAAAGGTATACATTTGAAGCAAGGCAGATAATTCACTAATAGTCATATTGGTGGATGTGACAAACTTTTTGAAAGAAAAACACCAATTAATTATAAAAATTAAATTGTATTTGATAAACTGATGATAGCTTATTCTCCACATTGAAGCTTGTCCTGTGTAAGACGATAAACTACATCCGCGTCCTGGGTAAGACGATAAACTACATCCGCTTCCTGGATATGACGATAAACTACATCCGCTTCCTGGATATGACGATAAACTACATCAGCGTCCTGGGTAAGACGATAAACTACATCCGCTTCCTGGATATGACGATAAACTACAGCCGCGTCCTGTGTATGACGATAAACTACATCCGCTTCCTGGATATGACGATAAACTACATCAGCGTCCTGGGTAAGACGATAAACTACATCCGCTTCCTGGATATGACGATAAACTACATCCGCGTCCTGGGTAAGACGATAAACTACATCCGCGTCCTGTGTATGACGATAAACTACATCCGCGTCCTGTGTATGACGATAAACTACATCCGCTTCCTGGATATGACGATAAGCTACATCCGCGTCCTGGGTAAGACGATAAACTACGTCCAACAGCAAGGTCTCTGATCAGGAGGTTTTGAGGAGCGTGGAGTCACCTCTTAATTTCTGGTGTTCCCAGTTCCAACCTGACACGGAGTGGTAGCACCTGTTAGGGTCCCAGCTATGCGCAAATAGTTAAGCCCAAACTTGGGTCAAAACACTATGAAAGTGTAAAAATAGGTTTTAATACCAGAAATACTTTGTAAAAAATTTTACCAGCAAAACATTTTTTTAAAATATCACCAGCTATACATATTTGAGAAAAAAAAATATTACAAGCTATAGATTTTTTTTGGAAAAATATTACCAGTGACACATGGAAAAATATTACCAGTGACACATGGAAAAATATTACCAGAAATAGATTTTTTGAAGGAAAAAATATTACCAGAAACAGATCTATGAAAAAAAAAATTACCAACAATAAAAATTTTGTCAGCATTAAAAAACCAATTGAGGTTGATATGCCGTAAAAAACCCAAACCAAACCAATATATACTGAGATAGATAGATAGATAGATAGATAGATAGATAGATAGATAGATAGATAGATAAAAAAAATATTAGCAGTAATAAAAATCTTGTCGACATTAAATAACCCAGTGTGGTTGATATGCTGTAAAACAAACCAAACCAATATATACTGAGATAGATAGATAGATAGATAGATAGATAGATAGATAGATAGATAGTAAAACAAACCAAACCAAACCCAAATGTACTGAAATTCAAATATAGTGATATAGGACCGCATTTCTGTCATTTAATTGGATATTCTAGCTATATTTGTTTTATATTTTTTGTTACACAATTATTCATCCAATACAAGGCTTGATAGCAACTCAAGGTAAAAGGTTACTGAATGACAAATGATGACAGTGCATGAGGCTGGCTGATGTGATAGAAAATTTCTTAAACACTTTTAATAATGCTAAAATTAAACTGATTAGCCAAACATACAATGCAGCAGCTGCGATGGAACTTGAATGAAATAAAGTACGAATAAAACTAAAGGAGAAACGGTTTAAATACGACAATTCATTCATTGTTATATTCTTAATTAGAACTTAATGTGGAAATACGGTCGAAATTAATAGAATTAAATTGTTTTTCGCATTCACGCTGCTTAATAAATTTGCATCTTCCAGTACAGTGGGGAATTGTCCTAACGCATTTTGATATCAGTATTCGATGGCCATGCGACACAAAAACTGTGTCAGCCATAAGATCAACATGAAAAATGGGAATGTAGATGACTTAGGCAAGTCATGCGGCCCTTTTCGTTTTTTTCTGAATGGCCCGCCTAATTTCATAAGGAAAATAAGCTTTCTTAAAATTTTATTTCGTTTTGTTCTCACTTGTTCTCTGACACATTCTCTCATACATGAACACATATATAAACAATGATTAAGTACAATGTTTCTTGAATTTTGTAAAATTCCGGGTTAACTAACTTTGTCAGCATTTTAAACCATTGGTATGGAAGATCATAAATGTAAACATCTTTTGCTTTTGAAACGGGAAAGGTTCATAAGTGACACAGCACATAATAATTTATTTCTCTAAAGAACAAAATGTTTTCATATTCAAATGAATAAATTAGAAATATATCACACACAATGATATGTATTATTCACGCTGTCATCTGTGATAATATTACACAAAGACTTCAATTTTTAATTATAAAAATTCTTTTTTTATAAAACTGAAATTTAATTTCATAATCAAATTAAAGTTTTATTTTATTCCATTCTCATTTGTTTATTCACATTGTTTATTCACGGTTTTCGAACAGAAAATCCGAGATGAAAATGCCTCGGTTAGCGAACAAAATTTCGGTTCTCGAACAACTTAACCGAACCGAGTTAACCCGAACGGAATCATTTCGGAGTCGACCGCCATGTTGTATACATTCGTGTGTTGTGCCGTGTTTTACTTTTCCAGTTTTATTGTACTATGACTTCTTTTCCCTCTACATTGATTCCTATTTGAAAAATAGTTTCGGTTTACGAACATTTCGGGTTACGAATGGCCTTCAACAACGAATTATATTCATCAACCGAGGTGCCACTGTATATGGAAAAAATATTTTCATTTTGATATATCAAGAAGGATTTTTAGGGAAAATAAACCACTTCGTCATAGTTTTTTTTTACGAACACACACGTGCACACACACGCGCGCGCGCACGCACACACACACACACATATATATATATATATATATATATATCACTTTAAATGTTATTTTTTGTAGATATCCATATTGGTGTAGACGCTCCGTTGACAGAGAACATCGGATGTAACGATGGTTCCTCCTGCAAAGAGGGAACTCATTTTTCCGTTAATATAATTGGTAATCATATTCAGGCCGGGAAAGGACAAGAAATATACTGGAGCAAATATGGATAGCCACTAAAAATAATTCGTAAAGTGAAAAAATATGTCGTAACGTCTCTTTATACGGGGTTTGCGGGGAAATTTTGGCCGAGCCTAAGGGCTCGGATAACCCACATTAAATTCGGCCTTGTGCTAGATCTGACCGCGTGCGGCGGTTGGTACATATACTCCAGTTGGAGATCCATTGTGGAATTCACTTGTCTCACTTGTAGCAGTTGACTACTACTTCTACGCGCCGCTGGCGAATCTTATATGTGTTGTTCTTGTCCTAAGTATTATCGTTCATTACCAACCTTGTTCTATTCAGTAACCTTACCAAGGTTAAAACAATATAGTTTACTTTGTATCTCTTTCTGTACGGTTTCTTTTTATTTGTTGGTTTCCTTGGTGATTATCTTTATTGTTAAGGATTCCGATCAGATTATTTCATTCGCTTTCATTAGCCGCATTTTCGTAGTCGTATGCGCATTATAACTGGAATATCGGCCATCTGCTGCGCGTCGTTTCTTTCGTTTTTTAGTCGAGTATTCTCTTCTTTCGATCAGAAACAGATGGCAATGCGCGCTCTGCTGTGTTCGTTTAACCTGTAGCAGAAAAACACAATTTACTCATAGAGTTAACAAATTAAAGCCAAATTTATACGATTATTGAAAAACATATATCTCTAACAACGCACCAACTTTTATCTTGCTCAGGCACACACAGGCTGCACTCTACTCAAAACAAATTTTAAAACAAACACAAATTCACCAGAGTTCTCGCCATTATCGACGCGACTCTCACTTGTCGCAGATGTATACAACTATGTCCGTGCGTTCTCTTATATAGTCTATAAGAGAAGCCGGGCAGCGAGCAGTGAGAAAGAGAGAGAGACTTCACACACACATACACACACAAACACACACACACACACACACTAACCATAGAGGCTACCCGAAGCACAGCGACTACCGGTCCAACCATTAGCCTGTGAAAGCGACCTCCTGTGAACACAGAAACACTAACAATGCGACAAGCCCAAACCTATAGCTAACAAGCAATCAGCCGGATAAGCATACTCCTTTTTCACCCTCTCATTTCACACTCCGAACGCTAAACTATACGACTTACCAAAAACATTTTCATGTCTTTAAATGAAAATAAATCTTTGGTCATTTCTCCAAACCAGAATCTAAATGGATCCTTTACTCCAACCAATTGTCCACCTCAGATCAAAATCATTTCAATATTCAAATGGATTAAACATCCCTTAGTCTAGCTATCTTTTTATTTCTTAGTCTATCCATCTTTTTATTGCCGCCAGTGTTGTTCAGTGTTGGCAAAATCGTGACAGGATATTGTGATAGGATAATCAAAAAATATGGGACCTTGTGACACGTAGTGCACCAGGTCTCTGTATTAGGTCCTTCAAAAAGTGTGGTTGGTTCTGCACAAAGCCTTCACCATTATAATCGAATCATATGTGTTGGTGTCTGAGCTGCTTGACCCTCATACGTCGAATACGACGGAAGAGTTCACCAACTTGTACTCACCAAGAGGCTCGATGTGGAATGGAGAAGTGATGGAATTCAAACTGTTGTGTGGTGTTCAGTTGCGGTAAAAAAAAAGCAGGGAGTCTGTTTTTTGTTTGTTGACCAGATTTTATGTTTGCTGTTGTATTAGATCTTATCTGATTTGATAGACAAGACTACAATACATTTAAATGAGACCCTATGGAAAGCTATAAAAGAAATCCCTTTCACCCTCCAGAGGGTTATTCTAGTTATTTTGTGTTGTGGATCCCGGGGATGGAATCCTGCACAAAGAAATAAACAACGCCAGTAATTGAAATAGGAAAATAAGTGTATTGAACGTAAGAATACAAACTTGAAATGACGATTAGTAGTCCAGGAATACGGGTTAGTAGAAAGTATATGTACAAGTCTCTGTAAGTGAAGCTGTAATTCTCTCTCTCTCTCTCTCTCTCTCTCTCACTCTCTCTCTCTCTCTCTTTCTCTCTCTCTCTCTCTCTGCGTATCTCAACCTTGTCTCAACGTATCTCTACGTATCTGCAACTCTGTCAGTATAAGTATACTTTAGACGAGTCCATCTTGTGTAAAAGGGGAGAGCCCCACAACATTTTGTTAAGACTGTTACTCTGTTACACTCAGTCAGTTATGTCCCATGCGTTATACACGCTTAGGCGATCATTTATCTTTCAATACATGAATGACGAAGCAGATTTTTTTCCCCACAATAGGTTGCCATTTCTTTCTACGGTAGACCAGTTGTCATGTATGCAGTTGTAGACATCTGTGAATGGACTCCTTTTTTTTC
>OZ038498.1:16457260-16467260 GCA_964036315.1 Acanthosepion esculentum | reverse complement strand
GTGTGTAAATAAAAAAGTGAACATAGAAGTCAACACTTAGAGGCGACAATTGACGATTGCGTCTAGCATGAAACATATCTAAGTGTTGACTTCTATGTTCACTTATATATATATATATATATATATATATATATATATATATATATATATATATATATATATATATATAAAGAATTAATGGATTTATTTTTAGTACGACATTTCTATTACTTCAAACGTTTTTATAGTGGGCACGCGACGCAATGTCTTTTTCAAATACGAAATGCCCACTCTAGTAACGTTTGAAGTAATACTGAAACACTGTTCCTCGCTTGTCGTGCTGTCAACACAAACTGATAGGAATAGGGCTAGCAATTTCATCCCATAAAACCATACTTGCTATCAAAAGCATAGCCGCAAGGCCTAGTTTTCTGATGCCCCATACTTCTTTGTAGCGTCTACGGGCCAAAAGAAGTAAAAGTAGGAGGAATAGTAGCAGACTGGGTCAAAAGTTTTTACTGGCAAAACTTGTAAAAGGGCCCAGTCAAAAGGACCCGCTCAATCCAGAAAACATTCATCAAACAAAGAACCGAGGAAATTTATTATCTACCGAAAGAATCAAAGAAGCCTTTTTTTAAATCTTGCCAGCATCTATGCAATGTTTTTCTTTTTCTGTTAGTTTTTACTTTTTTCGGTTATTTCTAAAGTGATGAACCATCACTTTGGGGCTCACGGGGAAATTTCCTGGCAACCCGGTGGGGTAGACCGACACTGACGAAGAGTTATAATTTTAATTCGATAAATTTGTCAGTTTTCTAAGAAACCATCTAATACATGCCAGAAGGAAGGAAGGAAGTGAAGCAGAAGAAATAAAGTGCAAAAATAAATGAATATGTGGAAGGAAGGAAGGAAGGAAGGAAGGAAGGAAGGAAGGAAGGAAGGAAGGAATGAAGGAAGGAAGGAAGGGGGCAGGAGTCATACAGTGCGAAAATAAATTGTGAAAGAAAGAAAGAATTAATGGGCGAAAATAAATTAAGATGTAAAAGAAAGAAAGAAAGAAAGAAAGAAAGAAATGAAGCAGAAAAAAATAAAAGGCGAAAATAAATTAAGATGTGAAAGAAAGAAAGAAAGAAAGAAAGAAATGAAGCAGAAAAAATAAAAGGCGAAAATAAATTAAGATGTAAAAGAAAGAAAGAAAGAAAGAAAGAAAGAAATGAAGCAGAAAAAATAAAAGGCGAAAATAAATTAAGATGTGAAAGAAAGAAAGAAAGAAAGAAATGAAGCAGAAAAAATAAAAGGCGAAAATAAATTAAGATGTGAAAGAAAGAAAGAAAGAAAGAAAGAAAGAAAGAAAGAAATGAAGCAGAAAAAAATAAAAGGCGAAAATAAATTAAGATGTGAAAGAAAGAAAGAAAGAAAGAAAGAAATGAAGCAGAAAAAATAAAAGGCGAAAATAAATTAAGAAGTGAAAGAAAGAAAGAAAGAAAGAAAGAAATGAAGCAGAAAAAATAAAAGGCGAAAATAAATTAAGATGTGAAAGAAAGAAAGAAAGAAAGAAAGAAAGAAATGAAGCAGAAAAAATAAAAGGCGAAAATAAATTAAGATGTGAAAGAAAGAAAGAAAGAAAGAAAGAAATGAAGCAGAAAAAATAAAAGGCGAAAATAAATTAAGATGTGAAAGAAAGAAAGAAAGAAAGAAAGAAATGAAGCAGAAAAAATAAAAGGCGAAAATAAATTAAGATGTGAAAGAAAGAAAGAAAGAAAGAAAGAAATGAAGCAGAAAAAATAAAAGGCGAAAATAAATTAAGATGTGAAAGAAAGAAAGAAAGAAAGAAAGAAATGAAGCAGAAAAATAAAAGGCGAAAATAAATTAAGATGTGAAAGAAAGAAAGAAAGAAAGAAAGAAAGAAAGAAAGAAATGTAGCAGAAAAAAATAAAAGGCGAAAATAAATTAAGATGTGAAAGAAAGAAAGAAAGAAAGAAAGAAATGAAGCAGAAAAAATAAAAGGCGAAAATAAATTAAGATGTGAAAGAAAGAAGGAAAGAAAGAAGGAAAGAAAGAAAGAAATGATGGTAGGAAGGAAGGATGGAAAGAAATGAAGGGTAAGAAATAAAGGGCGAAAATAAATTAAGATGTGAAAGAAAGAAGGAAAGAAAGAAGGAAAGAAAGAAAGAAAGAAAGAAAGAAATGATGGTAGGAAGGAAGGATGGAAAGAAATGAATGGTAAGAAATAAAAGGCGAAAATAAATTAAGATGTGAAAGAAAGAAGGAAAGAAAGAAAGAAAGAAATGATGGTAGGAAGGAAGGATGGAAAGAAATGAAGGGTAAGAAATAAAGGGCGAAAATAAATTAAGATGTGAAAGAAAGAAGGAAAGAAAGAAGGAAAGAAAGAAAGAAAGAAATGATGGTAGGAAGGAAGGATGGAAAGAAATGAAGGGTAAGAAATAAAGGGCGAAAATAAATTAAGATGTGAAAGAAAGAAGGAAAGAAAGAAGGAAAGAAAGAAAGTAAGAAATGATGGTAGGAAGGAAGGATGGAAAGAAATGAAGGGTAAGAAATAAAAGGCGAAAATAAATTAAGATGTGAAAGAAAGAAGGAAAGAAAGAAGGAAAGAAAGAAAGAAAGAAATGATGGTAGGAAGGAAGGATGGAAAGAAATGAAGGGTAAGAAATAAAGGGCGAAAATAAATTAAGATGTGAAAGAAAGAAGGAAAGAAAGAAGGAAAGAAAGAAAGAAAGAAATGATGGTAGGAAGGAAGGATGGAAAGAAATGAAGGGTAAGAAATAAAGGGCGAAAATAAATTAAGATGTGAAAGAAAGAAGGAAAGAAAGAAGGAAAGAAAGAAAGAAAGAAATGATGGTAGGAAGGAAGGATGGAAAGAAATGAAGGGTAAGAAATAAAGGGCGAAAATAAATTAAGATATGAAAGAAAGAATGAAAGGAAGGAAAGAATGAAAATGCAATAAATGAACCGAAAAAGAAGGTTGAAATTAAGTGAACGAGAAAAAAGAAATGAAGCAAAAGAAATGAAGCACTGAAAGAAAGAATGAAAGAAGAAGTGAAGGGAAAAAAAGAAAAGGAAATGAAGCAGAAGAAAAAAAAGATGTGAAAATAAATGAAGTGAATGAAAAAATAAAGGAAGGGAGAAAAGAAATGAGGCGATAAAGAAGCAAAAAATTAAATGAATGAAAAGAAACGAAGCAAGGGAAAGGAGGAAAAGAAACAAAAGAAAGAAAGGAAAAAGAAAGAAAAAAGAAAGAAAGAAATGAAGCGAAAAACGAAGAAAAGAAATGAAGAGAAAGAAATACTTGGCGAAAGTAAATGAAGTGAAAGGATGAAAGACATGAAGCGAAAAAAAGAAAATAAATGAAACGAAGAAAGAAGGAAGAAATTAAGTGAATGAAATGAAATGAAGCAAAGTAAAGGAGTTAAAGAAATGGAAGCAGGAGAGAAAGAAGAAATGACCGAAAATAAATAAATGAAGTGAAGGAAATGAAATGCTGAAATGAAGCGATAGCAAACCAAAAAGAAATGAAGCGAAGAATGAAGGAAGAAATCAAGTGAAAGAAAGGAGAAAAAGAAATGAAATGAAATAAATGAAAGGAAGAAAGAAAGAAAAAATAAGCAAAAAAAAGAAATGAATTGAAAGAAAGGAGAAAAAGAAATTAAACAAATAAAGGAAAAAAGAAAGAAATGAAGCGAAAGAAAAAAGAACTGTAAAAAGAAGGAATAAAAATAATGAAATAAAGGATTGTATAAATACCCTTTTAAAAAAGAAAGGGAAAATAGAGGCAAATCGTAGGGGGGGAGAAAGAAAAGACAGCTCGAGTTAAGAGAAAATACATGAAAGTAACTAGTTGGCCTTTCAAAAAGAAAGAACATACTTCAAAAAAATATCCTCAGTTTTCCATTTAGTTATTCACAGCACTTTTGCTTGTCAATAGCCAACAACAAATCATTCGTCTTTTTCGGTCGATGGTGAAAAGACTATTCTTTTTTGTTTTTGTTAATCGAACGATTTGCTTAATATTTAATTACGCCAACAATCTCTTCGCCAAACAGAATTCCCAGCCAGACATGTTTGTTTATGAAGTATTTATCAGTGTCCTCGGAGAAACTTTTCAATAAACTATAGTTACTTGTTTTCTCCCTGGACGAGAACATATAATGAAACGCCAAAACGAGTCTCAGTAGTGTTTACTCCAGAAAGACGAACTGAGTCTCTGGCTTATCTGTCATCGCCGAATCGGCGTCTCTAAAATCAGCAACCTTCAAACTTTAGAGAATTCTTCTTTCCGATTAATAAAAATGCCTTTGAAACAAGAGACAGATCACGACTTCCAATCATTTCTTAATTGACGCGGATGTGTGGGTGATGGCGATGAATGACAAATCGGAGAGTTAAGTTCGAATTCTAATCGGGTTCTTTATATTCACTTTGATATCATTGGGAAAGGTATGAATCCATCTCCTCATCCAGCTAGTAGAACTTGTATCTGGTAAAATCATTGTTCTTCTGAACATAACTTGTTAAAGCCATATTCACTCGTAAAAAAAAGAAATTCTCTTACAACACAAAATATGTTTCGGTTGAAAATGACCCAGAAATAGTTGATAACACTGATCAACAAAAAAAAAATGAAATGGTGTCGAGACACCAAGCATCTTTTTACCTAATTTGAGGGTGCTGAATCTGAAGATTACCTTACTTTTTCTTGGTTAGCTACCGTTTCTGCTGTACAGAAATGCCTCATTTTTTTATTTGTTTTCTGTATATATGATACTGACCGATGGCAATATTTCTCAAAATAAAATCGTAGAAACCTCTCAATTCGTATTTAAACCAACAAATATTGGTCTGCTTATTGAGAAATACTATTTTTGCAATAACAATCAGACCTGCCTATATTTCTGAGATGCGGTCCTTAAGTACACATGGCACAGACATGAACACGGTTAAAGAGAGAGAATTACCAATGATGCCAACAGATAAAATGAACGGAGTGAAATAGATATAGAATTTCTGGGCCCTTTTCACCATTTCTGTGTTTTTGTGATCGCTTGCTGTCATGTTACAATCAGCGTACGTTCCGAGGAGATTTGTAAGCAGACTTGTATAGTTCATGGAGCAATGAACAGAACTTGGCCCCTGTAAAAGAAGAAAAAAAGAGAATTTCATTTTTTCAATTTCGTTAAATTTTAATTTTATTTCATGACAAAAACAAAGTTTTTTTTTTTTGATTGATCAACAAAAAATTGAAATGATGTCGAGACACCAAACATCTTTTTTAGTTAACTTGAGTTCGCTGAATCTGAAATGGCCTTACTTTTTCTTGGTTAGCTACCGTTCTTGCTGTAAAGAAATGCCTAATTTTTGGAAAAACATCATTTTTTTTCATTTGTTTTCTGTATATATGATACTGACTGATGGCAATATTTCTCAAAATAAGATCGTAGAAAACTCTCAATTCATATTTAAACCAACAAATATTGGTTTGCTTATTGAGAAATACTATTTTTGCAATAACAATCAGACCCTAAATCTTTAAAAAATAACACAATTGAATATACCAAGACCAGCAAGTATTTTCATCAAAACATTTAATAAACTAACAGCAGAAATAAAACCTTTGTGAACATAAAAACGGTGGTACAAATTTTATCGTTCTTGATTGTCATGTTCAATGTTATTTAAGTACCTCCTTGTGATACTCCAGCAGTGTCATGTATAATGGAAAAGATGCATTCAATTGGGATGTCTTCAGTTGGAATTTCTTTCGATCTGTGAAAACAAAATGCTCTCAATGTGTTTGGTTTCCTTCCGTAGTGATGAGATAAATTTATGAATATCAAACAGCTGTTATGGTTTCATTTTTTCGATGTCACCTTAATTATTAGGTTTACTAAAGTGTATTACTGATAAAGTTTATCAGTTAATTTGAATTTTGGCGATAAATTGAAAAAAACTCGGCAGTTTTATTTTTAAATTTTTGACTCAAAAATGCTTTTTTTTTCCTTATGAAAATAGTTTATTTCAGATGGCTCAAATGAATTGCTCAGCCTATTTGACAATTGATGGGTTTCTACGACTTTTATTAAGTAAATGTTGCAATCAGCCAAGATTATAAATTGATCTTTTTTTTTCCAAAAAGGAGCAATTTCAGTACAGCAAAATTGGTAACTAACCATGAAAAACGAAGGTCATTTTCGGAATTAGGACCATCAAATTAGCTAATAACGTGTTTTGCTTCTTGGTACCAAAAATAATGTTGACCAGTGGAATTCATAAAATAATTAATTAATCAGTTCTAATTAATTAATCAGTTCTAATTCACGCCTGAAACGAAAACGGTTTCAATTTTTCGTGAATGTTAAAAGTCTGTGGTCTATTTTCTTAGGTTATAACGAAATTGCGTCAAATGAGTAAGATTTATCATCTGCGTTGTTATAGCAGTTAGTCGATTAAGGAAACATTCGAAATTCAATGACCTCATACATTTTTTTCAAGAAAATAGGTTTCTCGAGTTCAGTAGCTGCTATCGCTCTTTTCAGTATCGATGGGGGTTTTATTTCCTAACCTTTTATTTGAAGTAGTGTCGTATGTCAACATATTGATTATGTTATTACTGTCTCTTCCAGTTACATACTCACATCATTTAGGCTGTTATACACTTCGGCCTTCTTCAAATGCCAGTGGCTCCACTGTACAATTGCTTAATGGATTAAGCATTGATTCGTGAATTTGGTGGCCTAGTGATTGTCAGTTCAATCCCTGGACTGGGCAGTACAGACGGAAACACGGCTAATTATATCCAAAGTTATGTCACGTGGACTAAATAAAATGTTTGAAATTCCAACTGATATCAGAGCTGAAAAAGAAGCGGGTATGGCAATAAAGATGAAGGGAAAAAGTCCGAACAATGTAAATAGCATGGCACGACGAATCCCCCTGGTTCGAAATTCTAATGTATATCACCTGAAGAAGGCCGGCGCCAATAAAGATGAGGACAACATTGAATATTCGAATTTTCGCATAATACCATTTGTTTTTATCATAGTTACCAATACAAACTGTTATATAAGATTTCTTAGGCATTATTTTGGGAACGAAAACGAATTTTATTACGCTATAAGGAATGATAGTAATTTACGGTCGTTTACTAAGCGTCGCTTACATGTGGCACAAGGCCGAAAATGTAGAGCACTGAATGAGGATCGAACTTACCAACCAGTCGTAATTGTTCTAGCGACACAAGCTGGTTAACAACGACACCACTTCGAAGTTTCCAAAGATGATTTTCTAAGTGTAGCTTAGATGTGGCACAAGGCCGAAAGTTCGAGGAACCCGGTGAGGATCGAACTCACTATTCAGTCGTAATTGTTCTAGCTTACTAACCATTACACTACGTCGAGGTGCTCAAATGATTTTCTAAGCGTATATTAGACGTGGCACAGGGCCGAAAGTACGTGGACTCAGTAAGGATCTATCTCAGCACTCAGTTGTAATTGTTCTAGCGAGACAACTTTGCTAGCCATTACACCACGCGGAGCTGAACCCCCAAAAGGATTTTCTAATAGTAGCTTAGACCTGGCACAGGGCCGAAAGTGTGGGTCGCCCAGTTACAATCGATCTCACCACTCAATCGTAATTGATCTAGCAAAACAAGCTTTACACCATGTCGAATTGCCCAAAGTTGATTTTCTAAGCGTAGATTAGATGTGGCACAAGGCCGAAAGTGTAAGCCACCCAATGAGGATCGGACTCACTACTCAGTTGTAATTGCTTTCGCGAGACAAGCTCGTTAACTATTACACCAGGTCGATGTGCCCTACCTAGGCACTGACTATGATGAAGAAAGGTTCAAAATTTCTACCACATCATTGCAGACATTAAGTTTAAGATATCAACGTTACACCGCTGGAGACACATAGTCTAGTTGATGAAAAGGCGTTGTTTAAAATATATCTGACAGGTGGGGGGAGTTAAACTCAATGGGTCAAGTAATGTCCCAACGTTTCATACTATGGTTCAGTGGAAGAAACTGATAAGCAATAGTTTTTTTTGTTTCTTTTTTTGTTTTTTTTTGTACAGTAAGGTTCACCCTTTACAAGGCTCGGGAGTCACTCGAGGCAGAGGGTTACGTTAGAAGGAGGGGCTTTCCACCCGGATTCTTCCAAGAGGACGGACAATGGAGAAGTGGTTTTTTCCCGTCGGGATGGATGCTGCAGTTGTAGTATCAGTTCCGTGCCGAAGGCCTTCTCTCCTCCCTTGCTTCCCCCCCACACACTGTTGCGTAACATTTGTTACGTCATGGTGGTATTACCGGCTATGAGTAGCATAGACAAGCTGTGACCAGCTTAGACCAGCTACCCGAACTTGGTTCCCCACGTTAAAAACCGACCAAGTGGTAAGGCATGTTCTTACGCTGAAGGTTTGCTTTGGTGGGACCAGGGAATATAGTTCGCCCGAGCATTTTCCGTGGAATTAGTGATAGAGCATCGATAGTCTTGTCCCATCCCGCCATCGGGGAGAGAATAATACTGGTGAGTATTAACTGGTAAAAAATATCCCCTAAGCATGGGAAGCTGAGTGAGAACAGTCAATCCCTGTTGTTTGCCGCAAAGGTCCAGTTCAAAATTCTGAAAACGTTACCAAAGGGCGAAGGTTAGAACGGCCGAAAAGTTGCGAGTAAAACAACCAAGATGAGGACACTAGTTTGAATTGAAAAGCAGATAAAAATAATTGTTCATCACAAAGATTTTTTAGTGAGGTTTTCATTAACCACCCCACGCGGTCGGATGTGGCACAAGGTCAAGTTTATTGCGGGGTACCCCTGTAGACCCCGTGAAAAATGGGGTCGGGTAGCTGTGTACCGACCCAGACGAAACTCTACACTTCGGCACACCCTCGTCTGAGTTCCTCTCTGCCAAGTGTCAGAGTGTTTGATAGGCACACTTTCGGTCAGATGTGACACAAGGCCGAATTAACTGCGGAATATCCGAGGGGAATATTTACGGGGAATTTTTGGCCGATCGTAGGATCGGCCAAAAATTCCCCGTAGACCCCGTAAAAAACAGGGATTCTGCCCTTTGATATAGCCTCGTCTGGGGTCCTCTCTGCCCGGAGGCAGAGTGTTTGACCAGCACACTTCCGAAGTAATCCGGATAGTGAGATATTCACTAACCTCCCCACATGGTCGGATGTGACACAAGGTCAAGTTTATTGCGTGGTATCCGAGCCCGTATGATCGGCAAAAAATTCCCTGTGGACCCCGTAAAAAACGGGGTCGGGTAGCTGTCTCCCGAGACGAGAGTCTGCCCTTCAACATAGCCTCGTCTGAGGATCCCCACTACTCGGAGGCAGAGAGTTTGAGCCACGCACTTCCGAAGTAATGCGGATAGTGATGTGGGTTATTGAAGGAGATTGTATGGGAGAGAGAAGAAGAAGTAAGAGACTATCGTGAGGACGAGTACTGGATATCCGTTAATCCTGGACTTAAAGAAACAAAAATTCTAGTTTTAAGGGAAGCATTCTCTCGGGAGTTTTTTCTACAAAGTAACAGTGCTCGGGAATTAATGAAACTTGCTTTTTTATCAGGGGAACACGAACATAATGGGGATGTTTTGCATTCGGGAACTTGGCATGGCTTGTTCTAGCTGTGAAGATCAGAGCTGTTGGCATTATGAAATGCAACTCGTCCGAACATCTGCCATAGGAGTGAAAAAGTGATGACGTTTCGTCTGTGGGATGAGAGAATAACCCATCACCCACAAGACCGCGGAAGTGCTTTCGAATTATTTCTGGGTAGTGAGGATTGGACAGCACCAGACCAGATGTGATAGCAATACTCCATTCTTGGTTTGATCTAACTCTTGTAAAGATACACCGTGGCAGCGTCATTTAGGTATTTTCTGGAGCAATACAAAGAACCTACTATTCGTCCAGTATCTTTTGCGATGGCACCGAATATACGCGTTCCATTTGAAATCGGGAGTGAGCATTAGATCCAGTAGGCGTTCGA
>OZ038498.1:16444760-16452260 GCA_964036315.1 Acanthosepion esculentum | reverse complement strand
ACCCACTTTGCGTTATTCATAATAACTTCAATGTATATATTAACTTTGAAAAAAAACTTTCTCTAACAAACTTTGTGCTGCCGTCAAATATTGTCGTTAGATGTTCTCAATTCTCAGGGCTATAAACATCTACATTCAATACAACGTTATTTTGTTTTTGCTTTCAGCGCATCTTTTCTTAATGTCCCCACCCCCGCTTGTGTGACAACGACGAACTCAATTACAATTTTAAATGACTCCAAAATATTCTAATGACATACGACTCTTTCTAACGCCCAGAAGGCAAATTTCTTACGAAGTTTATACTATTCCACAAACTGAATCAAGTCTCATCATATGACATTTTAAGTTCATGTAGTAGAGGGTGCTGAAAAAATTTACTTGCTTCCAAAAATTGATTTTTTTTTTTTTTTTTTTTTTTTTTTTTTTTTTTTTTTTACAATCCTTGGAATTGAAGTACCCGGATATAAGAGTTGTCGGGACTGGATACGTCTCTTATATCCGGGTTTCTCTTATATCCGGGTTTGGTCTATTTTGTTTAGGTAAGTATGGCTCTAATTTGGGACCAGAGAAAATCTCTCTTGTATCCGGGTTACACTGTACTAATATAGTTCTTGTAATGGTTTGAGGAAACGATATATTTTTTTCACGCTTTAATGCGCACTCGACCATTACATTCCAGCAGAGATTTAAAAAAAAAAAAAAAAGTTAAATATTCTTCTCTTGCTGATTTTTTTTTTTTTTTTTTTTTTTTTTTTTTTACTCCTGTGGCAGTGGAGACTTCTGGGGTTATTGTCCCTCGTTCGATGGCGTTCCTTCAGAGGATTGGCACGATTGCGTCTCGATTAAGGAACGAGCCTCGCGAAACGTAGTGGCTCTTCCAGCGTGTCTCACTGGCGATGGTTTGAGGTAATGCTTATTCCATCATTGTCAGTAAATAAATTTCTCTATATAAAAAATAAATTCCATAATGGATAACTATTCACGTTCTAATGAGCGCTAATAGCATTTAAAAGCAAAAGAAAAAAAAATCGGTAATAGACGGCTACATACAGTTTTAGCCTTACCAATTGCACCCCTGATCTCAGAAAAGAGATGAAAAGTCCTTTGGAAATAAGTGATTCTCACTGTTACAGTGCATTTCTTGCCTTATTTAATATACGGAAAAAGATTTGAATATAAAAGGATTGATAAAAATAAGCAAACAATCTGTGATTTTATTCAATCTTTTGTCTAAATAGTTTTTTTTAATATATCAATGACAAAGTGGAAAAGTTTTACGGCTGACGCGTTTCGTAGTTTAAGATTTTATCGGGCAAAAGTACGAAAAGAACCACACGAAAACGTTTTCGACTTTGTTATACATTTTTCTCATAAAATAATGACTTGCATATTTCGAGTCCCCGAAAAATATTTATCAATTTTCTTAAGATACAAATATTTTCTTTCCTGTTAATTGTATTTATAATATTACTGTTAGGTTCATGTCTTTGCGTGTCTCTTTGGTTTCCAATCATAAATTTAGCTCAGTTATCTCTAATCAGCTTTGTGTGGTTAATTTAGCACCTGTTCCATTATCCGTGCTAACAGAAAAAAACTGAAATACAATGAGAAAATGCGGGGATTTCTGAAGTGTGGTGGGTATATTAACATGAGACTTAATTAAATGAACACCAGACGACACATAAAACAAACCAACAGAATACATTAAATATACATTTATTCTTTATACCTTGATAACCACTCTTATACTTATGCCATAAAAGATGACTGAATACTTCGAATAAATATCTTTTCGCAGGCATCTTTAATTGTATTTTTATAAGTTAGTCAGTACTTCGTTCTCTGATAGTTTCCTTCACATTCCAAGTTAAGTATCTTGCAAACAGCCAATGCTAAGAAAGTCGACAACAAGACCTCGCCAATACAATTAAATTGACTAGTACAGTAAATAATTTTACAGGGTGTTAACTGGTACATAGTGCAAATAAACTTGGCATATATATATATATATATATATATATATATAGCGAAAAATGTACGCACTCTCCAAGACAACTCAGCACCAGAAAGAAAAACAGCTTTGGTCGCATTGGAGCTAAAGAAATACAACATTGATATAGTTGCACTGAGAAGTAACCATCAGTCTAGGGATGTCCATTTTAGGCTTTTTTAGCATTACTATTTTAGTTGGGTTTTTTTTTTCAGTTGAAAGACACATTGATTTGGAAATTCTTGCAAAAATGAAGTACTTGTTGGATTTTAATGAAAACTTCAGAACTTATTCAGAAATGAATGAACTTATTTTAGAAATGTTTGTCTCTTTGAAAGTCATGGTATAAATATTTTTTTTTATATATGTTACCCCCCTCGAACTTAATTTTATGAAAACTCAAAAAATTTTATTTGCAACCTGAATTTTTTTTAATTAAATGCACAAAACTCTGAAAAATTTAAATCATCGATTTTTTGTTAAAAAAATGTCCAAGATTGTCCAAACTTTTACCTCAATTGTAAAAATACAAAACCCAATAAAACTAAGACAATATTTAATTAAGAAAGTTTTTAATGGCTTTTCTGAATAATATATACGAAGGTAATTATTATCTGAAAGAAAAAACATTTTTTGATGAAAAATTAATTTTTACATTAATCTTTTTTTTTTTCAATTTTAAATACACTGACAAAAGGTCGTTACTTATTTATAAATTAAGTTCTTTATGCAACCTTATGGAAATGATATTATGTTCTCTACTTTTCATAAATTTGAAAGCTTATTAAAATAATTTTTAAAATTTTTAAAAATATGTATAAAACTCTCATGACTGCCATATCACAATTATTAATAAATAGAAAAAAATCTGCCTTAATAAAAATAAAATCTCATTTCATTAAGTTAACCTGTTTCAATTAATGGTGTTTCATGTAATTTTTATATTCTCAGAAAAATATTCAAAGTGTGCATCCATACTTTCGTTGTAGACGATTTTAAATACAATTTTGGAATATTAAAAATTATTTTAAAAATATCAATGGTTGTCAGATTTTAATAAGCTCTCAAATTTATGATCTTTAAAAAGTAGAGAATATAATATATCATTTCCATAAGGTTGCAGAAAGAACTTAATTTATAAATATATGACAACCTTTTGTCATATTGTCACTATTGTGTATTTAAAATTGAAACCAAAACAAATTAATGTAAAAATTCATTTTTCATCAAAAAATTTCTTTTCTTTCAGATAATAATTACCTTCGTATATATTATTCAGAAAAGCCATTAAAAACTTTCTTAATTAAATATTGTCTTAGTTTTATTGGGTTTTGTATTTTTACAATTGAGGTAAAAGTTTGGACAATCTTGGACATTTTTTTAACAAAAAATCGATGATTTAGATTTTTCAGAGTTTTGTGCATTTAATTTTTTTAAATAAATTCAGGTTGCAAATAAAATTTTTTGAGTTTTCATAAAATTAAGTTCGAGGGGGGTAACAGATATAAAAAAAAAATATTTATACCATGACTTTCAAAGAGACAAACATTTCTAAAATACGTTCATTCATTTCTGAATAAGTTCTGAAGATTTCATTAAATTCCAACAAGTACTTAATTTTTACAAGAATTTATAAATTAATGTCTTTCAACTGAAAAAAAAACAACTAAAAACAAACGCTAAAAAGGCCTAAATTGGACATACCTACATTAAATATACTTTAATCATTCTAAATTTCCTAAGATAACAAAAGAAAAAGGTGTAATTGAATTTTAAATGATTTTTGAACTATGATCTTGTTTACAAACTCAGACAGGCCGATAAGTTCGAATTTACGAAATTTTTTTGGCTCGAAAAGATTTTTAAATAAAATTAACATTTATAGGAAGGATTAAAAAATCGGGAAAAAATTTTCAGAAAATACTTTCGTCTTTCCTCTTTATAACAATATAAACATTTAAACGTTAAAAATTGTTTTATCAATTTGGGAACCTTTTTTCGTCAAGGTATACCACTTTTTAGCGAGATAGTGGACATACTTGCATCAGTCGACTACATAAAACAAGAAAGCAAAATAAGATATATACCTCCACGAGATCGCTTAGAAAAAGAGCATAACATGATGAAAAAGACGCCAAACTTGAGGAAAACAAAATTATATCGTCTAAATCTTTGTTTTATTAAGAGGAAAGATAAAAGTTTATTTTAATTATTTTTAAAAAAATTTCCTTGTTTTTAGCACAATCTGAATTTTCATTTAAATATCATTGTTTCTCTGTATCACCGGAATTAGTAAAATAACATACAATTTTTAGCACGTTTGTTTTTTGTTTTTGTTTTTTTGTATGACACACATTAATTTGGAAAATCTTGTAAAAATAATAATTGTCGGATGTTAATGAAACTTTCAGAAACTATTCACAGATTATCGAATTATTATAAATGTTTCCTTTTATTAAAGTCATGCCAGAAATATTTTTTTATATATTTATTATCCCACCATAACTAACTTTATGAAAACTCTAGAAATTCGATAGTCCACTTTAGTAATTACAATAGGTAAAACACAAGGCTTTGAGGAATGCAAATCATGTATTTTTTAGTTTTTAATTGGACCACCTACCTGAAAATCAGCTCTGAATTGTAACCTACAAAATTCAATAAAACAAATATATTCTTTTATTTGCTTTTAGTTGTTTTTATGAATATGGACAATATTTTCTGAAAGCAAAGATTTCGATGAAAAATGAATTTTTAATAAAATTATTTTTTAATTATAATAGATTTTACATTTAAGTTGTTAAAATGTTATAAAATTAGTTAAAAGCCGCATCCACTTTCGTAAGTGTCCTTATGAGCTAGATTTTTTAGCGCGTTGTAAATTGTATCGTTTTGACTAATCAGAAGACCCGCAGTAATTAAGATATACAATTTTGTGTTTATAATCGGGCTGTAATTATAAAGTACGGAAGACCAACCAAAATACAATTAAGATGCGTTATTTGAGTTAAGCATTGTTCTCCACTGTTAAGGCCTGTACTTTTGCGAAACGTGTGAAGTTAATTTGATATATTTGATATATTTTCCATAAAGCATCGTAAACCTAAAGGTGAAAGCTAAGTACAAAAAAAATTAGAAGGTTGAAAGTTTTCCTTAAAAATAACGAGGTAAATAATTTGTTCACTTAAATGTAAATAACTTCACTTCTCTCCTTCTGTAGAAGGAATTATCCTCACGTAATCCGTCAATGTTTCATCACCTGTCAAGTGACGCGAAAGTTTGACCTGCTTTGTTTTTTCAAATTACATTTTTCAGTGCAGAAGCTAAGTTAAGCTGGGTTCAAAATATTTTAAATAAACATTTCTGATTTTCTTAAAATAAGTTTTGAAAGAATAATTGATTTTTAAAAAAATCTCAAACTAAGATTTTCATTTTTTTTTTTTTTAATGGAAAAAAAATGGTTTCCATGATCGATTATCTGCCGATTTTGCTGACTAAAAAAAAAAAAGATATTTAACGAAAATTTCGGACGTGCTAGGAAAGATTAAAAAATGTAAAAAAAAATACCCCAAAAATACTTTGATCTTTCCTCTTAATAACAAACATTTAGACGATAAAATTTTGTTTTCAAGTTTGGCGTCTTTTTCACCATGCTATTTTCTTTTCTTTTTTTTTTTGATCTCGTGAAGGTACCTAGTTTAACAGTTTAGTGCCGATATCTCTGATTGCTTTTGGACCGATAAAATGCGGGTTGTTTGAAGGAGACGCTGTAACAGCTATCTGGTCAAATTCTCACAGCTGACTAGTTTACAGAAGGTAGTCGAGACATGGAGATAAAATGGCAACACGCTGGGCATTTGTTTTGTGTTAAACTGGGGGGAAAGCTATAGAAGCTATGCAATGCTCCAGACTGCTTATGGATAAATTTCTATGAGCCGAGCATCTGTTTTTTTTTTTTTTTTTTGTTTTGTTTTTTTGGCACTCGTTTCAAGGAGACGATGAGATGCGATAGGAAGAGAGGTGTCAGAAAAGATCTAGATAGGAAAATATATTAATTTAAGATCTGGGGCACATAATGGGGAAAGAGTGCTTGGAGAATTAAGAGGCATACTAACCTGATTAAAAGTAACTGAGAAGAATATCAATGCGCCAAACATTACGTAGGGAGGGCTACGGATGATAGGAAGTAGTGAAGAGCTATGATCACCCACATCCTGAAGGGGGACGGCACAAAACCGCCCCGTGTTTTCTTGGTGTTTGTTGTCTGTAATCTTCAGTTATATGAAAGGATTAGCTTTTTTTTCTTTGTAAGCTTCACAATTTCTGCATACACCAGTGGTCCAGACCCCTACTCTGGATCCATGTGCTTCCAATGCTACCGTTGAACATCGTCATCAATCGAATCTTAGCTTTTAACTATTCCGTCATGCTAAACCAGTTATCTGTACTTTGTTTGAAGGTTGAGTGAAACAAAACAAAAATAAGTCTTGCCCAAAGCGTTTCCTATAAATCTACGTTCACAATTCAGTAAGACTTTATAGCAGTCTCTCTCAATATTTTTGCCTTTGTGCCAAACTTGAAATAGTTTTCATGTCTCTGGAGACACCTATATAAAGATAATTATACAGTTGAGGCCAAAATGTTCAGAACGGCAGGTATAAGTAGGTATAAATTTTTATCAAAGCTGTTTTATATTCTATAATTTTCAGACAAATACGACATTGATTGTTATTGTCTGAGATTTTGGTGTAATTTGAGAGGATAATACAAAAGTTATGGATGATTTAGTGATTTACTGCAAAACCCATGGCGGCCAAAATAAGAACGATTGAAATAAATAAAATCAAAAATGACAGAATACTGAAATTATTTAATATTTAGTGTGAAGCCCTTTAGCTTCAATCACACTTTGACATCTTCGACTGCATGAGAAAATTAAATTTTCAATTTCTTGCTGGGTGATCTTATTTCATTCTTCCTGAAGGGCATTCCATAATTGCTCGGTTGCTTTAGGATTTCTGGCTATCAATCGTTCTCCTAGAATATTCCACACATTTTCAATAGGACCAACTTTACCATAGCACGATCTTCTTTCTTGGTCGTTTTTCTTGGCCTACCTGTAGATTTTCTTGCTTCACACGAACCACAATCATCGTAGACCTTAAGAATACCGTGAACAACACTTTGACTTGTTAATCTTTGCAATAGACCCAATACTTAAGTTATCCTTCTTTGGAAGCTTAATCTGCTGACGAATTGGTAACAGTAAGTGGCATTATATTAACAAAGTACACTACAGATATTTTTACTAATGTTTAGTAAACGAACCGTCAGATAAACAAATTTTTAAAAAATTAGTTCGCCGGTTAAATATACTAAAACATGAAGTAAAAGCAACCGTTCTGATCATTTTGGCCGCCATGGGTTTTGCAGTAAATCACTAAATCATCCATAACTTTTGTATTATCCTCTCAAATTACACCAAAATCTTAGACAATAACAAGTAA
>OZ038498.1:16417260-16439760 GCA_964036315.1 Acanthosepion esculentum | reverse complement strand
TTTGTCACTAAATGAACATTACTCTCAGTATGGATGTGATTTGGACGTGTATCGCTTGCCTGTGGTAGCATACGACACTGGTCACTATGGGAGGTAATGTCTTCCATTTTGCATTATTTGAAAACACGTGACCTCGTGGGTTGTCAAATGTCAGTAAAATTTCATAATGATTCGTGCATCTGCCTCCCTCTGTCATGCACTCTAATAATTCTGTGACCTTGCCGTGAGCAGTCTCACCTGTCTCCCATAGACTCATAACATTTTAGAATGTAAGTAATACAGATCTGAACATTTCCATGACGTCAATGGCGCCACCTATCATTACCTTTACACACTATTCCATTACTTTTGGCACGTAGTAAGAAAGTTCATTTCGATTGTGAAACTGCGCCAACTGAAATTCGATGTCTTCTCTTCCAGTTCACGTCCGACATGACAGCTTTAAAAGAAATGTACAAAAATAAAAAAGTTTAAAAAATAGCTATTGCCCATTTTCAAGAATTGTTTTGTGAATTTAGCTTGTGGATTTGTTTAACGGACGTGTAGATGGAACTGGTAGCTGGAAGTAGTTCCAGCTCATTAAGTGGTGATTGCTTTAAAAAGAATAAAATATTTTCAATCTGAAGTCGACGCAAGGTAAGTCGATTTATTTAATAAGTAACTTAAGATGCCGAGTTTCTTTCTCTGTCTACATGTCGTTTTTAGATTTTTTTCGTAATGTACATAGTGAAAGCAAATAAATCTAGCAATCTCTCACACACACACACACACACACATATATATATATATATATATATATATATATATATATATATATATGAGTGAGATAATCTTACAATCTTAATGTTACTTTCAGGTAATGACAAAGCCTAATAACGAGTATACAGTTTTCTCGGAAGTATTACTACTTCAAACGGAATTTGCCAAAGTTCATGAATGTAATATTTGGTTCAAATTGTATGTTAGAAAAATGTTCATCCTGTACAAGGCACAAGAGCCACTCGATGTAGAAAGATTTTTTAAAAAATGTGGGGAACATAACGATTAACCTTAGGAACATGAACTGTTTAAAATGTTCAGAATTTTGGGGTAGCATTTCGTATAAAAAGGTATATCGTTCTTTATATAGAATACTGCTTTGTCTCTTTCAACGGTTACTGTGCAATATATTGTGTGTGTGTCTGTGTGACTCTCTCTCTCTCTGTCTGTCTCTCTCTCTGTCTGTCTGTCTCTCTCTCTGTCTGTCTCTCTCTCTGTCTGTCTCTCTCTCTGTCTGTCTCTCTGTCTGTCTGTCTCTCTGTCTGTCTGTCTCTCTGTCTGTCTGTCTCTCTGTCTGTCTGTCTCTCTGTCTGTCTGTCTCTCTGTCTGTCTGTCTCTCTGTCTGTCTGTCTCTCTGTCTGTCTGTCTCTCTCTCTGTCTGTCTCTCTCTCTGTCTGTCTCTCTCTCTGTCTGTCTCTCTCTCTGTCTGTCTCTCTCTCTGTCTGTCTCTCTCTCTGTCTGTCTCTCTCTCTGTCTGTCTCTCTCTCTGTCTGTCTCTCTCTCTGTCTGTCTCTCTCTCTGTCTGTCTCTCTCTCTGTCTGTCTGTCTCTCTCTCTGTCTGTCTCTGTCTGTCTCTGTCTCTGTCTGTCTCTGTCTCTGTCTCTCTCTGTCTCTGTCTCTCTCTGTCTCTGTCTGTCTCTGTCTGTCTCTCTCTATCTGTCTGTCTCTCTCTCTCAGTTTTCGTGTGACGCGTTTCATCGAACTGAAGTGATATTTATGATGTGAGAAGGATACTGAGAATCTTATTTTTATACTTTGAGATATATAGTGGATCTAAACTATTCATTTATTCTAAAAGTAGGTATGTCCAATATTTCGCTAAAAAGTGGTATACCTTGACGACAAAAGGTCCCCAAATTGATAAAACAATTTTTAACGTTTAAATATTTGTTATTAAAGAGGAAAGACCAAAGTATTTTCTGAATATTTTTTTCAGATTTTTTAATCCTTCCTATAAATGTTAAAAATTTTATTAAAAAATCTTGTTTTTTTTTTTTTTTCGAGTCTAACTTATCGACATTTCTGTCGGAAAGATCATAGTTTGTTAGTTAAAAAATCATGAAAAATCAATTACACCTTTTTCTTTTGTTACCTTAGGAAATTTAGAATGATTAAAGTATACTTAATGTAATTTGAAAGAAACATACATTTTTAGCAGAAAATATTTTAAGAGATATTTTCAACCAGGGTGGTCTATTTTCACAGGCGTTGATTGATGTACGTCAATATATTCACAACTTACGGTACGGAAATTTATTGGATGGTAGCACAGAAGTGATATAATTCGTTCTAATTTTAAGTGAATCTGGTTAGTAGATTTTTTTTTTTTAAATTTACTTTCAAATTTTTTTTTTTTACCTTACGTTTGAGGAAGAATTCTGCACTGAAAATAACATTTAAATTATGAAAGAAAATCAAATTTTACAAGTAAAAATAAAACAGTAAAAAAAATTCATTTTTTTAAATTGAGGTTTATTATTTCAGTCATGAAATATTTTTCTGAGAATATAAAAATTACATGAAACACCATTAATTGAAACGGGTTAACTTAATGAAATGAGATTTTATTTCTTTTTTATTAAGGCAGATTTTTTTCTATTTATTAATAATTATATGGCAGTAATTTTAATGAGTTTTATTTTATTTATTAATAAAATTAACATGCTATGTTGGTTTTGTTTTGACTCAACAAGTATTTTTTAGTTTGAGTAGTAGCGAGCTAACTCCAGAAAATTTAAACTCCAAAAATCGTTTTAATTGATAATTTGTCGTGTGGATAATAATTCCAAAGTAATGTGCAATGAATTTATGCATTCGATTTCAAACTTGAAAATTTGGGTTGGACTTCCAAGGGCGTTGTTTTTTTTTTTTTTTGTAATTGTAAATAGTCGATATTTTCTTTTATCCCACTATTCGATTATATTTGAATAGAAAAAGAAAAAAATTGAAAATAATACGACGATATTCAGAAAACTTGACAAGCGTTGTTTTCTTGTTACTGAACGAATCAAAGCCATTTCTGAAGTAAAAAAAAAAAACTTGCTTCTATCAAAGGAAACTACTCATGTGACATTATTTCAACAATGTGCATCCGTACTTTCGTTGTAGACGATTTTAAATACAATTTTGGAATATTAAAAATTATTTTTAAAATAATTATGGTTGTCAGATTTTAATAAGCTTTCAAATTTATGATCTTTAAAAAGTAGAGAACATAATATATCATTTCCATAAGGTTGCAGAAAGAACTTAATGTATAAATATATAACCTTTTGTCATATTGTGTACTTAAAATTGAAAAAAAAAAAAGAAAATTAATGTAAAAATTCATTGTTCATCAAAAAATGTTTTTTCTTTCAGATAATAATTACCTTCGTATATATTATTCAGAAAAGCCATTAAAAACTTTCTTAATTAAATATTGTCTTAGTTTTATTGGGTTTTGTATTTTTACAATTGAGGTAAAAGTTCGGACAATTTCGGACATTTTTTTAACAAAAAAATCGATGATTTAGATTTTTCAGAGTTTTGTGCATTTAATTAAAAAAGAAAATTCAGGTTGCAAATAAATTTTTTTTGTGTTTTCATAAAATTAAGTTCGAGGGGGGTAACAGATATAAAAAAAAAATATTTATACCATGACTTTCAAAGAGACAAACATTTCTAAAATAAGTTCATTCATTTCTGAATAAGTTCTGAAGTTTTCATTAAAATCCAACTAGTAGTTAATTTTTACAAGAATTTCGAAATTAATGTGTCTTTCAACTGACAAAAAAACAACTAAAAAAAAACGCTAAAAAGGTCAAAATTGGACATACCTATCTAAAAGTAACTGAAAATTTGTATATAACCAATGAATTTTTAATCCGACACTTTATTACCATAAGCCGATTTAATAGGTACACGTGGGGTGAAATTAATGACTACTATTCTAGAGATCGGACATTTCTAAAATCGAGAAGCACATTTTATTCTATATAACTTTTCATATTCTACACCGATTGACATTAATTTCTCTATGCTGGTTTTCGTTCGTTTCGCCTTTCGTGTGTTTGCCTGAGGGTGCCAGGTTCGTACTGTAGAATGGATGCTTTACGGTTTTCACGGCTGTGCATTTTGATTGCTTTCTGATCAAAACTACCGGGAGCCCATTCGTTGTCCTGTTGCAAAAACATATCGTCTTCAAATGGAACCATGCTAGCAGAACACTTGCTGATCACCTAGAAGTCGAAATTTAAAGTGGCCTTCTAGACTTAATTCTGTAGAACTTATTTTTAATATTATTTATCGGCAGTTCGACGTTGTAGCGATGGGTTCACCTTTGGGTCCTGCTCTAGCTAATATTTTTGTATGTTTTCACGAGGCTTCATTATTCTCTCGTATCATCCTTATGTGGATGATACCTTCTGCCTCTTTAATAATGAAGCCGACTTATTTCTCACTTTATTAAACTCTGTCCATCCTTCTCTTAAGTTTACCGTAGAAAAGAAGTCTAATTGTTGTCTTTCCTGTTTGGATGTTCTGGTCCATAGGAATAGTGACAAGTTTTTGACTTCTGTATTTAGGAAGGCTACTTTTTGGGGACTTTATACACGTTGGGACTCTTTTTGTCCCCGACAATGCAAGACAAACTTGATTAGGACCCTGACCCATAGAGCGCTTATGATTTGTTCCGAAGTCTTCCTCTGCGGTGAAACTGACTTTATTAAAATGACACTTTCTAAAAATGGATATCCTTTGGATGTTTTGGATTCTGTTATGTGATGTCAAGGATTTCCATATGGTTAAGCCGCATCTTGTTAAAAAAATGTCCGGTTTATTTGCGTCGTCTTTTTATTGGTTCAGTGGGTGAGTCTTTAGCTAGGCGAATTTCGCGTGCTATCAACAATTGTTATTTTCGGCTAATGTTCGAGTAATATTTGGTACTCGACCAATTCTTTCTTCCATTCGTAAGGATGTCCCCCCCTGTTATTTCCGTGATTTACAAATATGTATGTAGTTGTGGTCACGACTACATAGGGAGGACGTTTCAACGCTTGGGTTTGAGAATAAAGCAACACTTACCTCTCAGGATTTGGAATCCGGCTGCCAGTGATAGCCAACTAGTTAATACATCCGGGTCGTCTATTGCACCGCATATTATAAATAGCAGGAATTGTCTCTGAATTTAGTGCGGACCCTTTTTCTATTTTATCAAGGTCCCACTCTTCATATCACCTAAAGGTTCTGTAGTCCTTATCTATCAGATCCCGCAAGCCTTCCCTCTGTAAACAGTGTGAGTGTTTGCTGGTTCTTAATGTTATTGGGCTCTAGTTTTCCTTGTAATTTTTTTCCCATCAGTTCTCTTTAGTTTACAAAACTCTGATTTTAATTCCCAGGAGTAACCTTAAGACTGTGACGAAAACAGTTGTTTTTTAGCTATAATTTACATTTAAAAAATGCCTTTTAAGTTACGCTTATTCCTTGCTATTATAAAATTTTATGCACCAAAAAATTTGTTTATATATATATATATATATATATATATATATATATTTGAAATTTATAACAAACATGTCATAAAATCACTACAAAAATAGCCATTTTGTTTCAGCACTTTTGGTGTCCTATCAAGTGAAGGTGTTGAATGTAGAACAAAATTTTTAAAAGATTCAAATCAACCAAACACCCATCAATAGGCGGGAAACGCTGTTACATTAGCTACAATGACCAATCAAAATACAAGTATACGAGAATTCAAAAAACTTGACAACGAACCTTGGTTATAATAATTAATTCTTTAATATTAGATTAAAATAGAAATCATTCTGATTAATATTAAATTTTACTATAAAAATGAAATTTAAAAATTAAGGTTTTAAATTTAACCTGTATTAAGTTTAAAATTTTATAAAATTATTTAAAGAAGAAACTGAGGTAAAATACATACTTTGTTTTAATCGAACAGAAAAAATCTCAGAATAAACGTTTATCTAATGGGGATGTAAAACATCATCAAAACTTATGGGCAACGGAGGACGAAATATTGCAAATGACAATATATACACAATCAGATTATAATATACAAACACGTAGACGTATTTAGATATATAAACACGCAAAAACACGGACAAAACAGGAAATAGATGTCCACGACCAAAAAAATATCAGACAACATATACATACAATGAAAGGCATATATAAGCAATCATACACACACATACCTTGATAAACACAGACATATAAACACCCACAAAGATTCAAGTTTCAAAGAGTAAACGAATGCAAACAGACTATTAAAATATTACTTACATGGGCAAAGATATATAGATAAAAAGAGGGTTCAATAGATAAAATATAAGAGGGGTAGAATAGGAAAACAAATAATCGGCAATGAACAACGCAAAGAAAAAGACAATTATATAGAAATGGATAGAAAAAATAAATATATATGCATACACATGTACAAAAAAATAAAAACAGCACCAAATTCAAATATCCAAGCAAAATGCAACACTGAAAATTAAACCAGCTAATATATAGAAAAACACAAATATATACAAATACCTCATATATACCTATATACGCATAAGTACATAGGAATATATACACTAGTACAAATATATCATATATATATATATATATATATGGCCCGACGATTGCATCTGGCATGAAACACTGTCGCCTCTAAGTGTTGACTTCTATGTTCACTTTTATATTTACACGCGCTCTCTCTGATATTGAGCACTTTATCCCATAAATATAGCACAATTTAACAATTTAAGTGTGTGTCTCTCTCTCATATGTCTCTTCTTTTGGTACCATTTCTTTATGAAATGTTTTTTTTTTCTGTCATTATTTTTGTCCTTTTATATTTTATTAATGGAAGCGAATTTAGTCTCCCCCTCCCGACATTCTTAAACTTTGAATACTAGTTTTTTTATTCTTAACGCCCCCCCCACACACACACACACACACTTTCTGCTAACTCATGCAAATGGACGGCACGTGAATTCCAGGTTCACGGACGTGAACTGTTGCTATTCAACAAGAAGTGCAGGTTGGCGACTTAGTTTAAATTGAAACTTTATATTTAGGTTTCAACTCAGTGCCGCGCACGTTGTTCACGAACATCTTGTATGCTACATATTTGAATTTTCGTTTCTTTTTCGTTTTTTGTTTGTGTGTGCGTGTAATAGGAGTAGATGGGCTTGCCTATCGCCCGGTCAATACTCCTCCCCCTTCTCTTGAACAGGTATAGAGGCTCATCCCTCGTTTTCTGTTTAGGAAGGGGATTCCCGGATCTTTTCGTTTTCTCTGGCCTCCGTAATAGTAATGTTGTGAATCTCTTATGTGTACGGTCTGTGGCAACACCTCTTCATACTGAGGGTACCGGGTTGACAGTTCTCTGGTTGCTGTTCCCGACTGGTAGTTAAGAGCCCTAACTCTTGCGTAGCGTCTTGAGCGACTGCTCTGGTCAGCAGTTGCATAATATCGGGGTGTTTGTGGTGACATGTCGGGCATGGAATGGTGTCCATGCACGTATCTCCAGTGGGCAATCCTGAGACCATATTATGTTGCAGTCTGCGCCAGCTCCTTTCTGTTCATGTCACATACGATGACCTGCTACTATTACTTTAGGCCTTTTCACTACCACCATGACTCGCCATGAATAAAAATAAACCTAAACCAGCTCTAAATAATCGCCTGAAACCTTTCACATTTCCTTTTCCAACATCCGTGGCATTCGATCAACTTCTGCAGGGTGGAATCGTTCCTCGTTGAAAGGTCTCCTGATATACTAGCTCACTCCGAGACCAACATTAACTCGTCAATCCCCATCCTCTGATTTCTCGATTCACAGTTACCTTTCTCTCCTTAGAAATGAATCTAAAGTCTACAAGCATGGCCTGTGAGTTTATGCCCGCGACCATTTACCACTGGCTAAGGAACTCTCTTGAATCTCCAGACCATCCATATATGTGTCTCCGTCTATCTCTCCTCATTTCTGTTAGCTAGCTCTTCTTTCTCTACCGTTCCCCTTCCTCTCGAGACGGTGGTGTACTCGATAGCATTTCCGATAACCTAGACAAAGCTATCTCTCTACATCCGTTTGCACACATATTCGTGTTCGACTTCAAACCGACCATACCACGTGACTTAAACACTCTGTATCTGATCTCGCTGGTGTAGAAACCATTAACTATTCAATCACTCAATCCCTCACACAAGTGGTTGTCATTCCTACACGTTTCCCCAGTAAGCCTGACGGTAAGGCTTCCCTTCTCGATCTCTGTTTTACCTCCATCCCCGACTCCTGTCGTGTCACGCAGCTCTGCCCTCTTGGCAACTCTGATCATGCCGTAGTGTCTCTTAACATCTCCTTCTACTACTCCTCCATCAAAGAACCTCCTACCAACATAACATCTTTCTGTTATCGACGCGCAGTCTGGGACTCGTGTCCGTGATTTTCTTCACGATGTCCCCTGGAATGTAGATTTTAATTCTCCCCTTTCAAAAATGTGCGTCTGAGGTCTCTTCCTGCGTAAAAGGTGGAATCGAGGCTTTCATCCCTGCAAGGAAATATAAAGTTAAATCGTGCTCATATCTTTGGTTCTCATCCGCTTGCTCAGCAGCTATAGCCCATGGGAATCACTTCTTCCGTCTGTACCGAAGCGACGAATCTGACTGCAACAGACGTCTCTTTGTCTCTGCACGTAATGAGTGCAAGCGTGTCCTCAATGAAGCAAAGCTACTATTTGCTGGAAGAAGGAAACATCGTATTGCATCTCGCAAGTTTGGTTCTAAAGGTTAGTGGCGGCCCTACAAGAGCGTGCTTAACAGCAAATCCACATGACCTCCTCTATTCAATCAGTTTTAGGTCCTGACTTCCTCAGCTGATAAGGCTGAATGCTTTGCTCGGAAATTCTCATCCAATTCAATGCTTGACTCCTCCGGAGTACCCACACTTGATTTTCCCCTTAGAACTAAGGCTCTATTGAGTGAGATAAACATAACCCCATCGATGGTTTTGGACATCGTCTCTAAATTAGACTCCTATAAGGCTAGTGGCCGGGACAGGGTACCAGCCGTTGTCCTGAAGAAATGTGCTCCTGAACTGGCACGAGTCCTCTCCAAACTATATAACTATTGCCTCACTGACTCTTGCTTTCCAGCCTGTTGGAAGTACTTATCTGTTGTCCTTGTCTTTAAGAACTCTGTAGACCCTTCTGACTCGTCTAACTAGCGTCTTATCAGTCTCCTCCCACTCTTCGGCAAAGTCTTCAGGGCTTTAATCAACGCCAAAGTGGTTAAGCACCTTACATCACATGATCTGCTCTCTGACAAGCAATATGGTTTCCGCTTTGCCCGGTCTACCGCTGACGTACTCACGGCCATTACTGAATTTGTATACCAAGCACTTGACAATAATGGAGAAGCTCGAGCCGTAGCTCTAGATCTCTCTAAAGCGTTTGATAGGGTTCAGCACGCTGGCCTTCACCGTAAGCTTGAGGGATACGGCATTAGAGGACGTTTATTTGGCTTGATAAAGTCATTCCTCACAAACCGTAAAATGAAGGTCGTCCTAAACGGATTCTCTTCCAGTTTCTTTCATACGAACGCTGGTGTTCCCCAAGGCTTTATCCTGGGTCCTACACTGTTTTTGATCTTCAACGATTTTCCTGATGTCATCAATTCCCAAGTTGGCATCTACGCAGACGACATTACTATTTATTAAATCCGGTTTCGCTGATAAAACTAACCTGGCCGTGGGTCTCGAAAAAAACCTATATGTGGGTGACTAGGGCAGTAAATGGCTTGTAAACATTAATGCCTCCAAAATGAAACTCATCTCATTTACCCACCATTAGACAACATTCCCTGACTCTCATCAGGATGGCTGATGCCCAACTCCACGAGAGCGCCTCTTTGTGCCCGCTCGGTCTCACACTATCCACTGACCTGAAATGAAACCACTACATTGAATCTATAACTTCATCTATCTCAAGGAAAACTGGTTCTCTGTGTTGCAGCAGAAGTTTTTTTTTTCTCGTCTGAGTCCATCCTTCAAATCTATAAATCAACCATTCGTCCTTGCATGGAATACTGCTGCCATATATGATCTGGTGCTCCCGCTGTTCATCTCGTGGCCCTCTGCAAAATCCAGAGACGGATGTGCAATGTGATAGGTCCTGATCTGGCATTTCGTCTAGTCACTTTCTCACTTCCGTCTTGCTTAAAAAAAAATCTCATATATATGCCTCTCCCTCCCTCGTGTTAGTTTTATTTTTGTAAGCTCCGAAAGTTATTAATGTATATACACATTTCTCTAAATCACTAATACTTTATAGAAAGTGTGTCCAACTAAATGAATGCGATCATGTAATGAATAGTATTCCTAGAGCACGTCCATGTCAATCTACACTTGCTATTTAAAACTTAAAATGATAAAATTATGAAGGGTGCTTTAAATGTTTGACTCCACAACCACGATTTATGTTTCGTCATTTTTATGATCTGGTGACAATGAAACAGATTATATTGCCTTCATCATCCCAAAGATTCCGAGAATCTGACAATGAAGATATACCGTCGCCATTTATCTAGCGCGAAAATTTTTACTTCGATTCACCCGCGCTATTCAAAATAAATAAATTATAATCTGTTAAAACAGTTTTAGCATAGAAATCAACGCTGCATAGTGACTATTAGTATTACGCCTCAAGTTATCTTCAAGCCATATCTCTATCTATAAAAGGCTGTGTGTGTAACGAATGCACGGTCGCGATTTTCGACGGGTTTGCACCAAAATTTACATGCACATACTCAGTCAGCGAGAAGGCCAAGACCAACTTTGCATTTCTCAACTCCCATCGATAGTGTAAATACTCGATTTTTTTTCATGCTTCTACGGCAGTTGTCATGTAGTTTGCGGCCATTTTCTACTGGCCAGAGTGAGAGCCTATAGCTGGCTGCCACAAATAGGCAGGAATATTCTATTGGCCAGCGTGAGAGCCAACAGCTGACTGACACGAATGTTAACTAGCATGCTAGCAGGCAAAAAGATCGATAGCTGCATTCGTCAGAAGTGGGAAAACTTTAAATCTGCATGGCACTTTACTCCAATTGGCTCATTCGCTCGCTTAAACTCAACGTTGATTCTGATTCCGCAGAACTGGGTTGGGTGTGAAAAAGTATTTAACATACTTTTTTCATTCGGTTTTTCCAGTTACGAGTCCTTTTTTAAAGCTGATCGTTTTGTGTTCATTTTGTTTAGTTCTTTTTTCGTAACAGATTTAATGTTTAGTATAGAGCTTAGAAAAAATTCACAGTTTGAGATAGGCAAGAAGTAAGGCATGTAGCAACATCAGCACGGCAAAGGACACTCCTTTAAAGGCAAGGAAGGGCTGAAATATTTTAAGTCAAGTGAGAGTGATTGCTGTATGAGTCGTACGATTTTTGAATCAAGCACGGGCAACGCCGGGCCATGTTGCTAGTATTAAAATATAAATGCAGTAAATACGGAATGAACAGTAAGAAAACCGAGAATGACGTATTCTTTTTTTTTTTCTTTTAGAATGAAGTTGTCAAGGAAAACCAACAAGTATCGTATTGCTTCATCTGAGGACCAGTCGTTTCCTGGTAATTTTTGGATCGTAGCTGTTCTTCTCGTTGTCCTATTGGCTGTTGCGCCCAATTACGTCACAGTTGATGGTACGTTTGTCTTTGACGATCGTGAATCTATCCTCAAGAATGAAGATGTCTACAACCTTAATATTCCAATTGAGGAGATTTTTGCCCACGACTTCTGGGGTTCCAATATTACATCCAAGCTCAGTCATAAATCCTATCGTCCTCTCACTATTATGGCATTCAGGTAAGTTTATTATTTACGCTCATTGGCTTTCTTATTCTTACCATTTGTATGAAGTAGTTTTCACTGGAGATAATGACGAGAAGTCTCCTGAAAGCTCCAACACTTTTAAATGTTTATTCTGTACGAAATCTCTTATGCTCTAAGATTGAATTCTATGTCTAAATTTAATCCGTTTGCAAAATTCCCAATAGATCGCCTTTCCTAACCAGACATGTTTGCTTCTGTATTCTGCATGCTATTGGATGCATCAGCTCTTAAGAAATTGATCTTTTTTATTTAGTAGACTTCTATTAGGTAAACTGTTCTTTTTGCCCACTTTAATACAATTTTTTCCGTCCTGGGTAAGACGATAAACTACGCCCAGCAGCAAGGCCTCTGATCAGGAGATTGAGGAGCGTGGAACCACCTCTTAATTGTTGGTGTTCCCAGGTCCACCTTGACCCAGGGTGGTAGCACCTGCCACGGTCCCAGCTATGGGCAAATAGTTAACCCCCAAACTGGGGTCAAAACAGTATAAAAGTGTAAACATAAGTTTTAATACCCGCAATACGTTTTTGTAAGAAAGAAAAATATTGCCAGCAATACGTTTTTGGAAAAAATTACTAGCAATAAAAATATTGTCGGCATTAAATAACCTGTTGAGGTTGACATGTGAAAGAAACCAAACCTATAAATTTTCGTTAGCATTGCTTCTTGATAATCACTTAGAAATTCTTTTTTTTTTTTCTCTCAATTTCAATCTTAACCACGTTGATGTCATGAAACTAGATTTTTGATTTTGGCTTGGCGTTTCTTTTTTTTTTTTTTTTTTTTTTTTTTTTTTCATTATTGCAGTCATTTTTTCTCTCGTAATATCTGCTTGTCATTATACAGGGTTCAGCAAAAATGCCTGCCACATAATAGTAAGACATTAGCTAGGTAAAGACACCATCGCCACATGCCCTGTCAGCGGGGTTTCAGAACACGCCGACTGCACTTCTGCAGGGTGTAAAAATCTACCAAAGGGGCCACCTGTTTACCGTGGGTGGCGACCCGTGTTAACTGCAACACTCCACACTTTGATCCTTATTGAACTAGACGGGCAGTCGGAGAGGCCCGATCCGATCAATCGGCTGGTCATGTCAAGCCCTATAATATATAACCCACATCAAACTTACAGCTAACATCCCACATCTTCCTAATTCCACCACTAATACTTGACTAATTTATTCCCAAATGTAGGGTAGAAAGCGTTGGCTAAGGGTCAATCGATTTAAAAACAAAATCAACATGGTCGATTTACCCTCACGTTCTGATGTACTTATACTGAGGAAACTAAGGTTCTTGAAGTCCCTCTCACGGCGAGTATACCATCTATGTATCCCTGTCATGGAAAGGCGAATGAGTCCCCCCCCTACCTTGTGTCCCAATTTTTGACTCTGAGGTGGATGGGGAAGTGCGATGATAGTTTCTTATGGAAAACAAGCAAACAAACAAGAGACACGATGATTCAGGATCGGAAACAGATTATGGAGAGTTCTCTGTTTACTTTCCTAGATTCATAATATTTTAGTCAAAGGGCGACACTCCTCTAACAAGTATGTCACCCTTTTTAATAAAAAAAAAGTGACTATCACCCCCAAAAATATAAAACCGAAAAAAATGGGGCTGGTGCAGGTAAGAAATAAGTATGCAGACATCTTACAAAAAATTACTAAATTTTACGAAACCAGTATAAAAAGTTACCCACATAAAAACTTGAACACCTCGAAGGAGTGGTAAGACGTGGGGCGTTGTCTCTATGCACCTTGGAAGAGATAAAAAAATGAACTAAAGAACCAGGGTGTCACGGATGCCAGAATAGTGTCCATAAAAAGGGAGTTACAGATGATCCAAACGAACAGATAACATTTAATACACCGAAAATTCCAAAAAGCATCAGAAAAAGGTATGAAATAAAGTGGAGCAATTTGTTCCAAACCCTCTCCGATGTTATAAATCCCAAAAGTTCGAAGATCACAAAGATGTGTGCAGGGAAGAGTACATATGCAAAAGATGTGGCGAGAAATCTCCAGACCACGACCAAAATGAATGCACCAAAAATCCCAAATGGGCAAAATGTAGGCAATATGGCGGAATTGATACTAATAATTTTGAACATAGTCTTGGAGCCGAGTTGGGTCTCGTGTAAACTTTCACCTCATGAGATTTTGACTTCAGATTTTTTAAATACACTGAGATTCATTAAAAAGTAGGTGCCATGTTTGGGTTGATGATCAATTTTCCGCCATTCTCATTCAAGATGGCCAATATGGAATTGGAGCGAGGGCTTAACCTTAGTGCCAATGACTTCTCTATTAATCAATTTCAGTAAACTTGCTATCATTTGTAAGCCTATGATTATTCTATCAAGAAAATATAAATGGACATAATGTCATTTATTATATCATTAATGCAAGAAAATATCAAATTATAGTGAGAAATGCCTGCCCCAATCATTTTATTTGCATAGAAAATTATGTACACACACAAACTAAACAATTTTAGTGTTTTCCTGTAGTTCTGTCCTGTTATTTAAAAAAATCATGTTAATAGCAAATATTATTTTTACCTCAACCTGAATGACGTAAAAGTCTTTGATAGAAATTTTACTGCTAATAACTGTTCTTCTAAGATTCTTTTGCTTCACATTTGCAAAGTTACAACAAGCAATTTTCTTTCTCCAACAGGCAAAAGTTAGGTCTGGTACATTTCAAGCAATTTCAAGGAACAGGAAACTCTTCAGTGATACATGATCCAACAGTAACAACAGGCTGCAAATCTTCATTTTCCTCTAATGTGTCGCCATACATAAATGGATCCCATTTTATTTCTTCAGTGAAGGCTGAATGAAACCACAAGTGACACTGTAAATAAGCACGGAGAATATGCCGTTTGATAGCTGTTGTTAGCGGCAGTTTTTCAATGTCAAATTGAGATTGCTTTTTATGAAAAACTTGATAATGTAGATCATGAAAACTGTCAACATCACTGGCCGAGATCACTTTAGTAAAAGGTTTTCAGCATATGTTGTCATTTAATTGTTGATACTATTTTTTCCAAAGTAGTACAGTAACGTGTATCCATAGTTCTTTGCAGCTGATACATATGTCCCCATTTTGCTAGTTGTGCCACACCCTGTTAGGGAGTGGACTGCTGGCAAAATTTTGATAGCCGAAAATATTGAATCTGAAGTTAACTCATGGATGGGAACTACCGTTTTTTGACTGACTCTGACTTGAAATAAGTCACAGCTCTTTCAAATGGAATATTTTAAACTTACTATAGTGATATAAGGCCAAAATAAAAAACATTGGTACCAGAGGATGCAATAGCCACACTTTTAAAGATTCCCACTTTCATGCCATGGTTTACATGAAAGAAAATTCTATCATCAGCCTCTTCATGAAGACATTTTAACACTTTGTAGTACTTTAATGTGGGAAAATGTTTATGCGCATATCTTCATCTTCCTTGTGACAACAACCCAAGAATATAAGTGTCAAGCTTCATTTTGAAAATTTGCTGCAATGAAGCCTTGTTTTCAGAGTATCCAAAATTTGTTCATACCCACAAGAAGTGGTTGATCAAGTCTGAAAATAGAAGTTATTTTAACTTATTTCCAGACTTGATCAAACACTCTTACTATGACAGTTTCTGTCACGAGATTTTATACTGTTTGCATAATATAAGTAAAAAAAAAACTGTCAGTCCTCTGAGAATTCTTGCCAAAAGTTTTAAACGTGCTCCATAGACTTTGTACAAGATTAAGACGTGTCTTAAGCTGCTTCTTTTTAATTGGAACCTTCCTAGCATATCCCAGGAAGACTCTATCATCTTTTTACACTGACTAGATGGTAAAAATGGTAGGATTTTATCTTTTAACATCAGTTTCTTAATTTCTATTGCAAGTACAGCCTTGTTTGGTTTCCTTAGATTCCCATTTTTGTTAGGAAGAATGTGGAAGTTATTTCCGCCTCCAATATTATTTGATATCAAACTTATGCAATCTTGCAGTAGCAGTAATAGGTGTTGTGATGAAGAAAATGATTTACCCTGGAGATCGAAACGAGCACAGAATTGTCTTGCGTGCAAAATGCTGAAAAGAAAATATGACCACTCTTGGTCTGTACGAGACGGGATTTGCACATTTGCAAATTCTAGCCTGCTTGATAAAAAGCGAGATGCTAAGAGTGAGGGCCATTGATTTTTTTTTTTTTTTTTTTTTTTTTGGTGGGGCGGATTGACAGTAAAAAAGATGAGACGCGACTGACTTTGTCAACTGAAAAGTGCCCAGTGTCGTGGCGAAGAAATACAGCCCCGGAATCTTTCCTTTAAGCTAGTGAGTAATGAGGAGTAGGACGAAGTCAGTCTCCCGGCGAACGTCTCGCTTGATTTTTTTTTTTTTTTTTTTTTTTTTTTTTACTCCCCACCCTCATTAATTTTTTCTACACTTGCATAGTCAATGGTTCTTAAAATTTTTAGTTTCTTTTCGTCATGTCATATTTAACAAGAATCTGCTTTGACTTTGGATTTTCTTTTTTCTAGACAGTGATATTATTTCTAAAGATCCAACTGATTACTCCCCACCCCCATACAAGTTTGGTAGAAATATTTTCTTGTCTTTTCTCTAATTGAAAGACTGTGCAGGAGAAAGTCAACACTATCTTTTTCAAGTTGTTTTGGTGATGATCTTTGCACTTTATGAAATCAAAGGGACTACCATGTCTCAATATATATTCCACAGCTACTGAAACTTTTCGTCAGCTTCTGAAATTGATATGGAGAAATCATGATGGAAATTTCTCACAGTGGTATAAATTGTATCGAATTCAGTGGCAGGATGTGGAATAATTGGTGTGAATGTTAAACATGAAGTAGATTTGGAATTCATTATCAACAAGCTATTCATGGCGGACAATGATGGCACATTTGGATATTTTCACACCTGTGGGGCATGTAGGTTTAAGATGTGAGTGATAGCAAGCTACTATCCACATCCTGTGATTTTTAGATGATGCCTCAGTTACTGAAGAATTGTCACTCTCTTTGCTTGGTTTAAATGACTCTTGGATTATTCCTCTGTTTGTGAACTTTCCTCTTTTTATTAGCTTCTGGCACTCCAAAATATACTCTACATATTTAGCTTTAAGTGGCAGTGTTTCTGGAACTTCACTGATTCCATAGCAATTTCTTCCAATGCTTCATCACTATTCTGAAAGAGCTTCAAAATAGTGTCATGGCTTCCACCCATACCAGAAGGTGTCCTCTCTTCATGACCAAAGTTCATGGATCATGAGTGAATCTTTTATGGATGGAATAGTTCTATCGCAACCTGCTGCTTTTATAGTCCTTTCTGCAAGACCCATATCAATTCTTTGTAGTTCATCTTAGCTAATGCCTAATCCTAATTTATTCAGTTTTTATGAGGGTTTGTTAATGTGATGTGTCCTGTATTGCTTGAGATATGCTCACATGGAATAGAATCTTCCTACAACCATTGTGTAGCTTGTAATAGAAGCTTTGAATAATAACATCTTTTTTACATATGTGATCTGAGTTGATTTGATGAGGAAACATATTTGAAAAAGGACTCCCATAGTTTTGGGCAATTGTTGGCATATTGTTCATAACTTGATATCCACAGCCCAATTAAAAATTTCCTCTAGATTAAAGTTCATATTGTAATATTCACCACGTAACAGATGGGCCTGGTAAACTGATATTTTTCAAGAAAATATATTATAAATAAAAATGTCATTAATTTTATCATTAATGCAAGAAAATGCCAGATTGTACTGAGAAATACCAAAAAATACTTTCATTTTACTTTCATATAAAATTATGTACACACAAACTAAACATTTTTAGTATTTCCCTGTAGTTGTGTCTCCTGTTACTAAAAATAAGTCATGTTAACAGCAAATATTTTTACCTCAACAAATATGCCGGTTTTTAACACATACTCTGAATGATGTAAAAATAGTCAAGGAACTGAATTGGATATCGTGTAAACTTTCACAGCAAGAGATTTTCAATTCAGATATTATAAATGCATAAGACTCAAAAAAATAAATGCCATATCTGGGTTCGTCAATTTTTCGCCATTCTAAATTCAACATGGCCGCTATTTAATTGGGGGGGGGCTTACTTTAGAGCCAATACACACTGGCTGTATTGACCTATTTCAGTAAATTTGGTATCATTTTTTAGGCTTATTTTACTCTATCAAGAAAATATATTATAAATAAAAATAATGTCATACCATTAATGCAAAAAATATCAAATTTTAGTGAGAAACGCCAACCATTTTCGTTTTATTTGTATAGAAAATTAAGCCACAACATTGTATTTTTTCTTTTATTTTTTTTATTTTTTTATTTTTTTCTTTTTTTTTTTTTTTTACTGAGTTTTAAAATAAAACAAAATTAGATGACGTCATCTGTTATAGCTGTCAAGGAAAATTTTTATAATACAAAAGCATTTATGTATCATTTATTTTTATTCCTGTCAAGTTTCATTACCATGACAGTAAATTTGCCCAAAATGAGGTAAAATTGATGTAATAAAAACTCTGAAGCCAACATTTTCTTGAAGTGTGTGTGTATATATATATATCTCCATGTCATCGCTAACAAAGAGCATAACCGAACTTGACGAAAACAATTTTATCGTCTCAATGTTTGTTATTATTAAGAAGAAAGTATTTTGGGTATTAATTTACATTTTTTAATCGTTCCTAGCACGTCCTTAATTTTCGTTAAAAATCTTTTTTTATCAGCAAAATTGACAGATAATCAATCATGTCAACCATTTTTTCCATTTTATAAAAAATGAAAATCTCTCTGAAATTCTTTTAAAAATCAATTATAATTTTTCAAAATTTATTTTTTAAAAATCAGAAATTATAATGTTTATTTAAAATATTTTGAAACTATCATTATTTAGTTTCTGCACCTAAAAGATGTATTTTGAAAATAAAACAAAGCAGGTCGTAACATTTCGTGTCACTTGTCAAGTGATGTATGGCGTATTGACAGATTACTTGAGGATAATTTATTCTACGGAAGGATAGAAGTGAAATTTAGATTTAAGTGAACAAATTATTTACCTCCTTATTTTTAAGGAATACTTTCAGCGCTCTAATCTTTTTTGTACTCATGTTTACGATGCTTTATGGAAAATATAAAGAAATTAAAATAACTGTTGAGAGTGAGATTACCTTTCGTATGAAAGGTATCTAATTAATTATAGGTACCTTTTTAGGAAATTTTTATCAGAAGTGTATATAAAATACTATAATTTTATGTACATGTATTACATTTTACTGTGTTATTTGTATTTCCATTCATTTTATTAATTTTGATTTTTCATTTATGGAAAAAATGTCATGACTGAAATTGATATAAAAATAATATAACTCAAATAACGCAGCTTAATTGTATTCTGGTTGGTCTTCCGTACTTTATAATTGCAGCCCTATTATAAACACAAAATTACATTTCTTAATTACTGGGGGTCTTCTGATTAGTCAAAAGGATACAATTTACAACGCGCTAAAAAAACGATCTGTCTGAAAAGGACATTTACGAAACTGCGGCTTTTAACTAATTTTATATTTTTACAACTTAAATGTAAAAATCTAATATAAAGAAATAACAAATAATTATATTAAAAATGCATTTATCATCGAAAAAATTCTTTGCTTTTATAAAATATTGTCTATATCCATAAAAACAACTAAAAGCAAATAAAAGCATTTTAAATTAAATAATATCTTCGTTTTATTGAGTTTTGTATGATTTTCAGGGATGAGGGGGCAATTAAAAATGTACATGATTTGCATTCCTCAAAGCTTTGTTTTAAAATAATAAAATCACTAAACTGAATTTCTAGTTTTCATAAAATTAGTTATTGGAGGGGGGGTAATAAATAAGTTTTTACCATGGCTTTAGAAAAAAGAAAACACAATTTCCATAATTTGTGAATAGTTTGTGAAAGTTTCATTAACATCCGACAATTATTTTTGGAAGATTTTCCAAATTAATGTCTGTCATACAAGAAAAAAAACGTGTTAAAATTTATTTTACTAGTTCTCATGAAGGTACCTATATATATATATATATATATTTAAAATATTATAAAATTAGTTAAAAGTCGCAGTTTCGTAAATGTCCTTTTCAGACAGATCTTTTTTTAGCGCGTTGTAAATTGTATCCTTTTGACTAATCAGAAGACCCCCCAGTAATTACATATATATATATATATATATATATATATATATATATATATATGTGTGTGTGTGTGTTTCAGATAGAGCCTCAGGTGTACGTCAATATTAATCTATACTAAAATTCTATATAAACAGTTAACTCTGAATACAAACGTACAGGCAATTTCTGTATCATCAACAATTGAAAATGAAACAATTGCCATATATTCGGTATACATTCCTCCCAACAATAATATTGTAGAAACAGTACTGGTAAATCTAACAAAACAACTTTCAAAGCCTTATATCCTAATGCGCGACTTTAACAGTCATAACATCATTTGGGGCAAGATAAACACCAATAAATTAAATACAGCAATAGAAAAACTAATTAACCGAGAGAACCTTTTCCTATTCAACAATAAAACCACTACATATCTTCACCCAGCAACTTGATCATACTCATCTATTGACTTTATCAAGTGTGTTCCAATACTAGCCTACATTTTAAATGGGAACTGCATGAAGATATATGTGGGAGTGATCATTTCTCAATCATGCTTCAACAAAATGACCCTGTATCTAATTTCATAACGGATGATTTGGAGAAAAATACAGATACTCTGTCAAAATCAGCTAATCTCTAAAGCAAATTCTGACCAAGAAGATCATAATATTCTTCACCAAGACACTACTCTCTATTGTAAAAGAAAGCATTCCAAAATTTCAACCTGCATCAAGACGTAACAAAGAAGCTATGAAGACATGCCACACAGCTTTAAGGAATTTTGATAAAAAAATACATCTGCAGAAAATCTGGTTAACTACAAAAACTGCAGAGCCTTTGCCAGATGGACGATCAAAGAATAAAAATGAAATGCTTGGAATAACTTTGAAAATAAGATGAATACTGACACATCAATTAAAACAGAATGGAAGATGATCCCTAAAAATATCTGGCAAATACAACAAATAACCTGCAGAAACACCTTATCAAAAACAAAACAGCCACCAAGAAGAAAAATGTAACAAATCTACTGGCAAAGAACTTTGAACGAAACTCTGCTAATGAAAACCAAAATCAGATATTTCAAAACATTAACCACTGAAGAAAAAAAGTTTTCAATAAAAAAAAAAACTGAAAACTATAACCCATCATATTCCAAAAGTGAACTCAAAGAAGCCCTAATCTAAACGCACAACACAGTAGTTGACCCAGATGAAATAAATTATGAATTGCTGAAACAACCACCACCAATACCCATGACATCTTAAAATCTACAACAATATATAGCTCAGTGGTGAAGTATCAATGCAGTGGAAATAAACCACTGATTCCAGTACCCAAATTCGCAAAAGATCCTACAAAACTACAGACCAACAGTCCTAAATGGTTGCCTAAGTAATACATTCGAAAGGATGGTAAACAATAGACTAATATGGTATTTGGAAACCAACAACCTGATTACCATGTACCAATCAGGGTTTAAAAACAGAAGTATTACAGATCATTTAGTACGACTTGAGACTTTCATACGTGAGGCATTCACCTGAAAGGAATATATATCAGTGGTTTTCTTTGATATTGAAGAAGCCTATGAAACAATATGGAGACACGGCATTATGAAAGATTTAGATCTGAAAGGCAGAATGCCCTCATTTGTAGGAAGTTTCTTGAAACATTCAAGTGTGAGTTGGATCAACTCTTAAATCAGGGATACCGCAAGATAGCATACTGTTGGTTACTTTGTTTAGTATTAAAATTAATAATATTGTAAAAAAAATATATATACCTTGGAATAAATTGCCCATTATATGTAAATGAATTTCTAATCATTCAAAATATATCAACACAATAGAAAGACAATTCCAATTCTGCTTGAATAAAATTAACAAATGGTCTATTAAAAATGAAATAAAATTCTCCAAAATGAAAAGTAAAAGTATTCACTTCTGTCAACACTATAAACTCCACAATGGCCCTGTAATAAAATTAGGAGACATTGAAATACCCACCCTGAAACAACACAAGTTCCTAGATATCATATTCGATAGCAAACTCTCATTCATACCCCACATTCAAAACCTGACAACGAAATTTAAGAAAGCCCTACAAGTGATTTAAAGTCCTATCTCACACTGGAATAGATAAAAAAAAAACTTTCTAAAATTAAACAGACCATTGATAAGAACCAAGCTGAACTATGGCTGTTTTAAATATGGAGCATCGAGAGAATCGTATCTTACGGAACGAAATACTATACATCATCAAAGACTCAGACTAGCTGTCTGGGCATATAACACCTCACCTGTAGAAAGCCCACAAACGGAAGCAAATGAACCTTTTCTAAAATTGAAATGCAAAAACTTGCTT
>OZ038498.1:16404760-16412260 GCA_964036315.1 Acanthosepion esculentum | reverse complement strand
AGCATCTACCCTATTGACCCAGAGTACCAGTATCTCCTCGAGGCCCTTGATGTAGGTCTCTGTGTTGAGTCTGAGGCACTATGGGAAGGTATAATGTTGCCATCACTCGTGATCACTCCGAAGACAATGATGTTGATGGGATATATCATCCAATTCTTTTCCGAATACTTAGCACTGTCTTCAGATTGACCCCAAATACCCTGAAAAGTTCGTATTAGTGCTTCAGTACAGCATGCCGTCTCCAATTTTGATGTGAATTGTCCGCTGGTGCTCTTTTTCTCACGGACGGTGCCCAACTGACCTTGCTATGCTGTGCAGTAGACTAAATCAAAAACAAACAATGCACATGCGCGAAAATTAAAAATATAAATTTGCGACAAATAAAAAAAACGCAAATATGGCAAATATATATGTCATTCGCAGACAGTACTGTTTCGCTGTATCACAGCTCCTCAGTGCGACTAGACAACCGAATGTCTCAAACCCGGATCGAAACACAACCGATTATATATATATATATATATATATATAGCAAATTAGTGACAAAAACTCTGTCATCGAAAAACAGTAATGCTTTTTTGATGGAATATCGCTAGGAAAGAGAGGGGAGCGATATAAAAATGCAAGTTTTAAATTTTTATTTCCATTATTTATATTAGAATTAGTGTCTTCATCTTCCTTGATGTTATCAAAAGGTTTCGGGCGTTCCGGCCGGCGTTTGTCGGTGGTGGTGTTGTTGTTTGTCGGTGGTGGTGGTGTTCCTTGGTGTTTGTCGGTGGTGGTGTTATGTTTTGTGGTGGTGGTGTTCCTTGGTGTTGGTGTTATAGCGGAACTTATGGATGTCTCCTCTCTTGTTTGGGTTGATTTCTACTTATAAACTAGACGTTGAACTTGTGAACTCAAGTTTCACAGCTGCCGTTCAGGCTTTTCTTCTGCTTTGTATGAGAGTTGCCTTCTCATTAGTTAAGAGAGAAAGAAGATATAAAGAGATAAAGAAGGTGGGAGAAAAAGGAGAGGAAAGGGGGAAAGAAAAGCGATATGGATTTTTAAGAAAAGCAAATGCCTTTTAATTGTTGTTATATATTTTATTTTCACATTTGGTCACGCCACAAGTTCAGCATTTAAGTAACCTATATTTTCTCTCTCTCTCTCCCACAGAATGCAGTATGATTTCGTAGGTCAGTTAGATCCGAGAATATTCCACACGATCAACATTGTATTACATGTAATCAACTCCTTGCTTTCTTTGGTGGTCATTATCGTCATCTTGTCGGAGGGCGAACACTGCGGCAATTTGCGTTCAGAAACGAAAGAAGGAATTCTGCTTGCCAGTTCGCTATTTGCAGTCCATCCGATTCACACAGAAAGTGTAAGTAACTCTTCTTCCTTTCATATGTTCATCCAGTAATGAAGAAAATACGCTCATTAGCAGAGTACAAACTTACATCCCACCACTGTGTCTCTCTTTCACACACACACACACACACACACACACACACAGGAAAGACTTTTTTTAATCGACTGTTTTAACTTTCTTGAGGCTTCAAAGAATGAAATACGTTAATCTAGTTCCACGTGACTTTGACTTAAATAACGTTAGTATAATTGATGTCGTTCGAAGAAAAAAAACGACGTGTTTATTCGGAGCTCTCTCCAAAATGTCCCGATTCATGTTTGACCTTCAGTCTTTTTTTTATATATATATATATATATATATATATTCTGTTGCTATATAAGCCAAGTGAATCCTATTAACATAATATAAAATATTAAAACTCATTCACACAGAGCTCCATGATTTATAATAAACAGAGCAATATATTTCATATAATCGGAATTAATATAACATTATGTACATGATCATTTTCACTTAGTAAAATTAAATTTACAGGATTTTTCAAACGGTCAATGGATGATACATTTTTGACATCTCAAAAATATATCATCCATTGATTGTTTGAAAAATCCTGTAAATTTAATTTTACAAAGTGAAAATGATCATGTACATAATGGTATATTAATTCCGATTTTATTTATTCATATATATATATGGGACCGATTTGGGGTAAAAATAACGGCCCTCATGACATTGTTTCCAAGAATTTGGAGATTGAAAACTTAGTAGCTACAACCCTCCTGTCACAGCGCATACACTTACATCTTCTTTATATGGGCCACGCCTGTGCTGAAGCATGTAGCGAGTAAATTTGAACTGAAGGAAAAATAATCAAAACAATGCCATCTTTGAAATCTTTCCTGGCTAAAGGTTTACTCTCTGCTGTAATTGATGCAGTTTCTAAACTTTTATCGAATGATGCTCATAAAACCTCGGTCTATGACGAATTTGATGTATTGAATACAGCTGGTAAAAAGAAAAGGTTTACGTTATATAATGACGTTTTGGTCACCTTTGATATGGTGCTGCTAGCTTGCTTTACAATTTTGATGATCTAGCGAATACTGTTTCAGATACACCATCAAATAATCAGCTGGTACAGGCATGTGAATTGTACCTTGAAGTGGAATATATTGAATGCGCTTTAAGATGTGTGGCATGGTTTACTTTCAAAGTCACGATGCAATTTTTAAACATGTGTGAGTCGGAGTCACCAAAGATTTTCTCGAGTATTCTTCCTGCTCTTTATAATGGCCTGAGATGTTCAAATATGGACACTTTTGCTCGATAGCGTGTCTCGATAGAATGCAATATTGAAGTATTTGGTGATTTCAATTCAAAATAGTCAATTTTGTCCGTTTTTTTTCCTGAAATTTGGTCTATTTCAGCTCCAAAGTACACTATTGTTTTATAAATTAATGTGTAGGCTCAATATTGTATACTTAGAACCATGAATTTCATCACTTGAATCAATTGAATAAAGCACTTCCCAGTTTTTTTTGGGGGGGGGGGGATTGTTGTTTTTTTTAAATTTCGTCTCTATAGCCCACCCCTAATTATATGGAATTTACCCTTATTTTGATCTGAAGAAGACGCCCCCAAATTTTGTCAAATTTTTTCTGATGACATATATATATATATATATGTGTGTGTGTGTGTGTGTGTGTGTGACACGTCCATTTCTAAATATTTTGGAGGTGACTTTGTTTTCAAATTTCCTTAAAATCATTTAATCACCAGTTACTTAACATCGCCTGAAGAAGTACAATCGACGTACTGAAACATGAAAGCTTTTGTGTAGCGATTTCAAAATGTTTTTATTATAACCTCTTATAATAAAAATAATATATACACTTTAAAAATGAGGTCAGTTGAGTCCCCTAACTTGGCTTCAACTTTACGGTATCCTCAGGCGATTTTTATGAAATGACCTCTTAACGCTTTATTATAGACGTCCATTAAATGGAGCTGGTGCTACAATCATAAGTCATCATTCAAGCTAGTATGTCATCGATGCTCTAGCTGACAATGTGTGGAATTTAAAGGAAAAAACAGGGATCCGATTATAAGTTGGAAATTTTTTAAAAAGGCAAAGCCTTACAACAATATTTTCAAATTTTGCAAAAGAAAAATTAGCGATTATGACTTTTTGAACCATAAATCCGAAGTCTTGTGTCCTTGCTTACATATTAAGAAATTCCTCTTAAGCACATACGAGCCTGGATAAAAGAAAAAATGTAGATTCCAATTAAACCCCACCGATACTTTTATAATACCCTTGTTTTTTTTCTTTTTCTCCCCCTCCCTTTCTATTACACCCAATGACGTGTGTTTATTTTTAAAAATACTGTAGCGTTCATTAGTTTTAAAAAATCATTTGATTTTTTTTAAAGTTAAACGCTCTAAATGTTATTTTTACTTTGATTTTATTTTTCACACGTGTATTGAGCATTTTTAATACTATTGTTTCCTGGTCTGATTCAACTCTCACCATTAACTTTTTATGTTACACACACACACACACACACACACACACACACACACACATATATATATATATATATATATATATATATATATATATATATATATAACCGAAATAAACAAACACTGAAATATTTAAGTCTTAAACGTTCAAAAATGCTCAATTTCAAATAGGAAAACCAAACTTGCAGAGCGATTTCTTATCTTTAAAAAGATAAGAATCCTAACCAAGTTCTTGCCAGGTATTCTTCAGCGAATCAATCAGAGGCAACGCAAGTACTTAAATGCCTTCATCCGACACCGGAATTAAGGAGGTGAACTTTAGTGGGGGGATAATAAAAAAGTTAAATTGAATTGAAAGGGAGGGGGGAAAATTTCCAACTTTATCCTGGTTCATATAGCCCCAAAGTGAGCTTCCTGATGTGTCTAAATTTGGCCATGATCTCAGACCTCCCATTCAACAACTTGCATGTTGCAATAGCTAGCTTCTCTTCCTAGCACAGCCTACACGAGGTGCCATTCACTTTGCTAGACTTTACATTCCGTAAAATACTAATATATATATATATATATATATATATATATATATATATATATATATTTATGAAAATTTCTCAGTTAACCCGTAGATTAGACAATTTTTTATAAATGACAATAGGAAAACATTAATTGCTGACGCTTTTCAATGTGGACTTTCTCAAAGCAAAAAAACGAAATGAATTTAATTATACAAGGAAATTAATAAAAACAAGACAGTGTTCTTAGCAACTGGACTGTAGGAAACGCTATTTTCATATAGTTAAATGAAAATAAGGTCAGTTAATGTCACGTGTGGAGAATATTATGTGTTGGCGGATTTAACCATTTTCTTTTGACTTTATGATATTGTTTGTTTGTGACAACAGTAAATTTGTTAAAGGTGAAATAGGGAAAAAGCCTGGGAGTAGATTAATATTTGGCTAATGTTCTATGGCGGCACTCTCTAGAATTTTCCTTCTGAGTGAGTTATTTTCTTTTTTTTATAAGTATAGCATTATTAAAATCAAAATTATGTTCGAATTTATTCCTATGTATTACTAGTGCATTAGCTAAGTTGTTTATTGTAAGGTCTCTTTTGTGTTCATAGATGCGTTTTTTTTAATTTCTACTTGTTTCTCCAATTTAACGGATCTTCTCTCCAAACTTGAACAACGTTGAACCTATAATAAACTTCACTTTCGAAACTGAAACCAACTACTCTTCTGTTCCTGGATTGCCCTGTTGGCGGTGCTTCAGAATACGCCGACTGCACCTCTGCGGGGGGTAAAAGTTCCCCAAGGGGGCCACCTGTTGGCCGTGGGTGGCGACCCGTGATGCCTGGGGACGGGATCCTGATGGTTGAGCAGACCGTGATCCGGGTGCAAACAGGTCATGGTCCTGCAACACACCACTAGGCGGGCGGTCGGAAGGGCCCGATCCGATCAATCGGCTGGTCAGGTCAAGCCCTAACATCTACTCCCAAACACACTTTTAAAAAAAAAACACCATCTATCAAAATAAAATACTTAAGCTCCAAATTTCTATAAGTAACTAAACAGTAGATGTCAGAAGGCGCTGTCTGAGGGTCAATTGTCAATGTTGAGACCCATAGGCCCAGACATGGCTGCAAACCATCCACTTGTGCACTGATGTTATCGGGTGGTGAACAAGGTGATGTGACGGGTGCTCTGGGTCTCTCACGCTGATGAGTATACTGATTGTGTAGTCCCTGATCCGTCAAGGCTATAGGGTTTAAACGGAAAACAAACACAAACAAATCCCCCCAGGCAAATTAATTTCCAATAAATCCATTAAAAGACCACATATGGATTCCGACTCTGAGGCGGACCATAACATTATGGAAAACTTTCCCAGATTCATAATATTAGAATCTATGGAAGACTCCATTGACCAAATTATCCCCTTTTCTGATACAGAAAGTAATATCCTGCAATGTTCCCGCTAAAACAGTAAAGAGCATCCGAAACGGAACACTACTAATAGAGGTAGAGATCAGGAAACTTGCCACCTCCCTCCTGAAAATGACCAACTTTCATAATGTGAAAATACGAGCCTACCCTCATCAAAAATTAAATTCCTCTAAAGGAGTAGTGCGAAGCAGGGAACTCACATTATGCACAATTGAGGAAATTAAAACACAACTAAAAGGCCAAGGAGTAATTGATGTGAAGAGGGTTTCTATAAAAAGGGAAGGAAAAATAGAAATAAATACATATATTTTAACTTTCAACACACCTATCATACCAAAAGAAATAAAGATTGGGTATAATATAGAAAGGGTGGAACAATTTATCCCTAACCCTCTTCCATGCTATAATTGCCAAAGATTTGGCCACCATGAGGATGGATGCCGTGGACGAACGGCATGTGGTAAATGTGGACGAAGAGACCCAGGCCATCTTACAAATGAATGTAAAGAAACAACTAATTGCGCAAACTGTGGAGGAGATCACCCCTCCTACTCAAGAGAATGTGATGCATTCAAAAAAGAAAAAGAAATTATGACTGTGAAACACACTAAAAACATCTCCTTCCCTGAGGCTCGTAGAATAGTGGAGGGATATATGAAAGGGAAAACTTACTCACAGGTTGCAAGAGAAACAACAACCAAACAAGATAAATACGAGGCGTTAGTAGAGAAATTACTACAATTGGGACCAAACGACTGTCCTAGGTTCATACAAGAAATCAAACCAGCTATAACAAAACCTAAAGTCACCCTCATAAAACGGCCCAACAAAGAGGAAGGGACCAAAGAAATAGCAACAAAATCAATGGCAATATCCATTCCTAATTCAAAGCAAAAGAACAACAATTGCAAAGAACAAATAGAACAAGCAATTGAAGAAAAACCTGAGGGTACAAACCCAATCCAAATGAAAGGTAACAAAATTACTTCTGCCAAACAAGAACCTACACTTCCATCCATATCCAAATCACGACCAAAAAAAAAAGGAAAAGCAAATACAAAACAAATTTGAAGACTTAGAAGCAATGGATGTCGAAGGAGAGAATCCTCGACTACACACACGGGGAAAAAATGAACAAAAACAGAACCAATTTGAAGTCATGGATACCGGGAATCAGAATCCTCGACCACCCAAACTAAAACAGCTTACAAAATAAATGGCTTACAGAATCCGCCAATAGAACACAAATGTTTCCAGCAATACATTTTTGATTGAAAACCAAATGTTTCCAGCAATACATTTTTGATTGAAAACCAAATGTTTCCAGCAATACATTTTTGATTGAAAACCAAATGTTTCCAGCAATACATTTTTGATTGAAAACCAAATGTTTCCAGCAATACATTTTTGATTGAAAACCAAATGTTTCCAGCAATACATTTTTGATTGAAAACCAAATGTTTCCAGCAATACATTTTTGATTGAAAACCAAATGTTTCCAGCAATACATTTTTGATTGAAAACCAAATGTTTCCAGCAATACATTTTTGATTGAAAACCAAATGTTTCCAGCAATACATTTTTGATTGAAAACCAAATGTTTCCAGCAATACATTTTTGATTGAAAACCAAATGTTTCCAGCAATACATTTTTGATTGAAAACCAAATGT
>OZ038498.1:16397260-16399760 GCA_964036315.1 Acanthosepion esculentum | reverse complement strand
TATATACGTTGATATATATATATATATATATACGTTGATATATATATATATATATATACGTTGATATATATATATATATATATACGTTGATATATATATATATATATATATATACGTTGATATATATATATATATACGTTGATATATATATATATATATATACGTTGATATATATATATATATATATACGTTGATATATATATATATATATATACGTTGATATATATATATATATATATATACGTTGATATATATATATATATATAGATATATATACGTTGATATATATAGATATATATATATACGTTGATATATATAGATATATATATATACGTTGATATATATAGATATATATATATACGTTGATATATATAGATATATATATACGTTGATATATATATATATATACGTTGATATATATATATATATATACGTTGATATATATATATATATATATACGTTGATATATATATTATATATATACGTTGATATATATATATATATACGTTGATATATATATATATATACGTTGATATATATATATATATATACGTTGATATATATATATATATACGTTGATATATATATATATATACGTTGATATATATATATATATACGTTGATATATATATATATACGTTGATATATATATATATACGTTGATATATATATATATATATACGTTGATATATATATATATATACGTTGATATATATATATATATATATACGTTGATATATATATATATATATATATACGTTGATATATATATATATATATACGTTGATATATATATATATATATATATACGTTGATATATATATATATATATATATACGTTGATATATATATATATATATATATACGTTGATATATATATATATATATATATACGTTGATATATATATAATATATATATACGTTGATATATATATATATATATATACGTTGATATATAGATATATATATATATATACGTTGATATATATATATATATATACGTTGATATATAGATATATATATATATACGTTGATATATAGATATATATATATACGTTGATATATAGATATATATATATACGTTGATATATAGATATATATATATACGTTGATATATAGATATATATATATACGTTGATATATAGATATATATATATACGTTGATATATAGATATATACGTTGATATATATATAGATATATACGTTGATATACATATATATATATATACGATATTGATATACATATATATATATATACGTTGATATACATATATATATATATACGTTGATATACATATATATATATATATACGTTGATATACATATATATATATATACGTTGATATACATATATATATATATACACGTTGATATACATATATATATATATATACGTTGATATACATATATATATATATATACGTTGATATACATATATATATATATATACGTTGATATACATATATATATATATATACGTTGATATACATATATATATATATATACGTTGATATATATATATATATATATATACGTTGATATACATATATATATATATATATACGTTGATATACATATATATATATATATATACGTTGATATACATATATATATATATATACGTTGATATACATATATATATATATATACGTTGATATACATATATATATATATATACGTTGATATACATATATATATATATATATATATACGTTGATATACATATATATATATATATATATATATATACGTTGATATACATATATATATATATATATACGTTGATATACATATATATATATATATTTATATATACGTTGATATACATATATATATATATATATATATATATATATACGTTGATATATATATATATATATATATATATATATACGTTAAAAGATAGTGGCTAAAAAACCTAAAACTAACTTATATTAAAAATGAAAACGGTAAGCATAGGAAAAACAGAAGCAGGAAAATAATTTGGTATGCACCCCCATACAACCAAATGGTAAAAAAACAAATTGGGACAAAAATTCCTTGAATTAATTCTCAAGCATTTTCCCGGTGGAAGTAAACTTAGTACTATTTTCAATAGAAATACACTAAAATTAAGTTATAGCTGTACTGATAACCTAGAAAAGATTATTAAGAAACATAATACTAATATCTTAAATAAACACTTATACCAGAACCAAAAAATTGTAGACAAGGGAAAAATACAAACAACAACTAATGAGGGTGAACAAAATTATGTAATTGTAGAAACCCTCAAAACTGTCCTTTACAAAATAAATGTTGCATGGAATCAGTAGTATACCAATGTAATATATCTTCTGTTGAAAACCCTGAAAACATAAAAATTTATATAGGTTGCACTAGCCATGAGTTCAAAAGAGGTTCAACCAACATCAATTTTCGTTTAGGATAAATAAGTATAAAAGTCAAACATCTCTTTCGAAGTACTTTTGCCACCTAAAAGAATCCAATAAAACACCTA
>OZ038498.1:16351440-16363940 GCA_964036315.1 Acanthosepion esculentum | reverse complement strand
CTCCAAAACAATTCTTGCATTCTAAATATATTTGTGGCTTTAAATAATCTGCCAAAAGTTAAGCCGTAAAAAACAAATCCATCCATAATAATGGCCTCATCGTCTTGCATGGGGCGAATTTTTTTTTTAAATGCACTGTATACAAATTTTTCATTTCTATATTTGATTTTTTTTTAAATCAGCTTACACGTACCACAAAACATAACTGAATTCTAGTATCTGTCTATATTTCTGAGATGAGGTATTATGTACACATGGCACTGTGTATAAAGGCGTTGGTTAGATCCAGTGACAGGACCCAAAGTGTGTGAGTTCAATACCCGGTTAAGGCAGTGGAGAACTTTCAGAGGGAAATTAGCAGGAGATAACTGATAACTGACATCCATTAAACATGGCACGTGGAACTAGAACAGTCTACCACTGTGAGCGAAATAGTTCAGTTCGACATTCCAACCACCTGAAGAAGGCCGGAGCGTACAACGGCCGAAACGTTGCAATAAATATGGCGACAAAGATGATGACAATAGTCCGAATAATGTAAATAATGAATTCAAGTAATTTTACGAACATATGTCATATTTTCGGAGTGCTAATTACTATTAAATCATTAAAAGTAATTAAAAAAATATATAATTAAAAAAAAATATCTTACACGAAAAAAAATAATTAGCAACCTGATCACACTACTTACTAATGAGATATTCCGTATCGGCAGTACGAGGTATTTTCTGTCTGAATTGATCTCGTTTTTCATTTTTTTTTTTTTTTTACCAAAACCATCCGGCCATCCTACTCTCTGGCCTTCATCAAGTGCTTGTCTATCCGGGTAACATTTGGGGGCTCCGAACTGAATTCTTTTACTTAATGTCCTACCGCTCCCCTTGTTCTTGTCCCGTTCTTATAAATTATTTAATGACCCCCCCCCACACACACACACACACACACACTCCTGTTTCACTTTCTTCGAAGTACACACTGCCCGGACCAGGGATTGAACCTGTATTTACTGGGTCACCTGATTCACGATCCAACGCTTCAATCCAATTGTGGGACAAACTTGCAGAACTTGGAACCTTAAACCTAACCTGATGGTTGACATTGATATCAATCAGTTCAAAACATTTGTTATGTTTTACATGTGACGTGTCCCCTCAGGACGTGGGCAATCATGTCATTCTGCAATCTCCTGTCCTTTGCAACTCTCAGTAAGGCTTATCTTTTTGCTATTTTCTAATGCCTCTCCTGCTAACTATACAAGGTGTCCATAAAGTTCGTGTGCACTTTAAAAAAATTTATAACTTTATTTGTATTTGCGATAGAAATAATTTGTAAAAAAGGATTAGAAAGAAGTAAATCTATATATTTTTAAGGTTTTATTGAAATTTTAATTAAGTTTCCACATGTCCTCCATCATTAGCAATACAAAGGCTAATACGATTTTGCAGTTCACGGAAAACATTTGCCAACTGATTTACAGTAATGCCTGAAATCACATTAGTTATTTTAGCTAAACTTAAAACTAGGTACATTAAACTTTATAACATTTTTTACAGATTATTTCTATCGCAAATACAAATAGTTATAATTTTTTTAAAGTGAACACGAACTTTCACACCCTGTATATGCACAAGCTCTTTAGTAGGCAGGTTCATCGCTGCTTTCCCATGACCCTCTTGCCTTCTATTCATATTGTGAGTGTCAAGTTCTCTGTAGAATCATGTTTGCTGCTTCGAGTCTCTTTGTGAGGAGAGTGTCCAGCATTCATTACTCTGATATTACGTAAAAGTTTGGTATTGTTTTCTTTGTTTCTAACAAATGTTTCCTGTTTCCTAATACTTTGGTTTTTGAAGAGTCTTTTGCTTGGCGGATGATAACCGACATACTTAAAACTACCGTATCAAGCGTTGTGTTAAACGTTCTTTATATTTCTATTTTATTTAAATACATTGGACATTTAATTAAAAAAAAAGAACTGTCTTATGCAATCATTACTGGATGAATAACGTATAAAGTAAATATTTTGCTACAATTTGTTGAAAAATATACTGAGGATTGGATGCAAGTAATGGACGGATCTTTCTCTTTTCATATACTACAATGTTTTTGCAATAGCCTGATGCGTCTTAAAAATCCTAACAGAATTTCGGATTGTTGAAGTTATCGCTAACATTTTTGTCGAGATTTACTACGTCGATTTTTTCTTTCAATTTCGCAAACCAATCGATGACATTTGAATGAGCTGATTTAAATCCTAATTCGCGATTTAATGAATTAATTTAAATTTTTATAAGAGTTCATGGTAATATTTCTTTCTTTAACATACAACTGGCCATGCGTCAATATTTCTTTCTGGAGCCAAATTCAAACTTTTTGAAGTGTTTAGCCTTGAGATTTGTTTATAGTTCTCGCAAACGCAGAGAGAGCTGGAAACCAGATCCTTGTACATATAAAAAAATATGTAAAAAAAAAAAAAAAAATATTGAATTTTTATTAAATAACTATTTTAATAGGAGTATTTTTAATGTTAAATAACAAAAAATTGGAAATGCATTGTACTTAGCTTGACACCCTAGTAAAAACAATTGTAGTTTTTGCCCCTTCACTTGTGTGCACTGCTCCCGAAAATTTGCTCCCGATCGGCCAGTGTATGACTATTTTATAGGATGTGACGGACGAACTAAAGGAAGTCACAGAATTATATTTATTAACCATTTCACCCACGTAAGGCAGTAAAGCCACTAAGACAAGTTTTCTTCAAAAACTTATTGCTGGTATTAAAGCCTATTTTTAGACTTTCATAGTGTTTTGACGCCGGGGTTAACTATTCACCCATAGCTAGGACCCTACCAGGTGCTACCACTCCTGGTCAGTGTAGACCTGGGAACACCAGCAATTAAGAGGTGGTTCCACGCTCCTCAAAACATCCTGATTACAGGCCTTGCTGTTGCATGTAGTTTGTCGCCATACCCAGGACGCGGACGTAGTTTATCGTCTTACCGAGGACGCGGTCGTCTTACCGAGGACGCGGACGTAGTTTATCGTCTTACCGAGGACGCGGACGTAGTTTATCGTCTTACCGAGGACGCGGACGTAGTTTATCGTCTTACCGAGGACGCGGACGTAGTTTATCGTCTTACCGAGGACGCGGACGTAGTTTATCGTCTTACCGAGGACGCGGACGTAGTTTATCGTCTTACCGAGGACGCGGACGTAGTTTATCGTCTTACCGAGGACGCGGACGTAGTTTATCGTCTTACCGAGGACGCGGACGTAGTTTATCGTCTTACCGAGGACGCGGACGTAGTTTATCGTCTTACCGAGGACGCGGACGTAGTTTATCGTCTTACCGAGGACGCGGACGTAGTTTATCGTCTTACCGAGGACGCGGGCGTAGTTTATCGTCTTACCCAGGACGCGGGCGTAGTTTGTCATACCTAGAACGCAAATTAGCGTTTAAGTGATTATATAATTAAAAATTATCCTCTCCTCTGGCTGCTATTACTGCTTCTGCCACCAACTTATTCACGTACAAGATGGACAGTACGATGACCCTAGTCTCTCAAATTATATTACTACTCGAATTATTTCCTGTCGAAAGAGCACTATGAAAGTGTAAAAATGGGTTTCGATACCAGAAATACTTTGTAAAGAATTATTGCCACCAGTGCATTTTTGAAGGGAAGTGTTACCAGCAATACATTTTAAAAAATAAAATAAAATTACCTGCAATAAAAAAATCTTGTCGGCATTAAACTATTCAGACTGATATGCCGTAAAACCAAACAGAACAGATCGATGAAACCAAACAAGTGTTCAGTGCAGTCAGATTGGTTATAAATCCAAAATTTAGAACAATTATTTTACTATGGGGATTCACAGAAAATTATGACAAACACGCATTGGTCAAGAACTAATGCATGTGTTGTATTTGCAATCCAGCATCTCTTTACAGATGAAGAGACTTAAGGCAGCAGAAATGTGGTTCTACAGAAGGATGCTGTGGATACCATGGATTGACCATGTGACCAATGACGAAGTTTTAGAGAAAATGGAAACAAAGGAAACTTATCCTTATCAGGACGACAGTTGAAATTTTTTTTGTAGCACATGGGGTTTAGAAAATTTGACACTCACAGTGACATATTGAAATGGAGAGTGGCAGGGAGGCAGCGCATAAGCCTGCCTAACGAGCTTGTGTAAACGGATGGCAGAAAAGGGATTAGGAGATATAGCGAAAAGCCGAAGTTTATTAAAGACTGCAAAAGACAGGAAGTTGTGAAGAGAGACACGGCTCAAAGAAGTACTTTTGAATCAAACTGAGACCTATAACAACATCGCCTACAGTCAGGGTGCTGTTCAAATTCCATGTTGATTTATTGAGGTCGGTTTTTCTTCAATGGCGAGGACAAAATCATGCCTTTTCTCGGGGTTTCAGTTTTCACTTTATCTATTCCTTTGACAGAATAAGACACGGGTAAGGGGACATGATGAAAAATTGAAATACCCGAAGAGCATTCTATCGGAACGAATATACTAAAAGCTCCCCCACCCCCTAAATACGATGAACTTCCTACGATCGATATCGGGGGTGATCGATTTCCTCAATCATTCCTCATAATTTGTATTATTCTGCGCACGCGCACACAACAACATCAAATAAATCAGTACCAACATTGATCGGCAGTTGTGTTCTCGCCAGAAATTCGAAGGGAAATTGCCAACGGCTGAAAATAATTTACGGACAGATTTCCATCTGTTTTTACTGATAACAAGCTACGAATGAAAACAAAAACCTTAACCTTGAAAAAGTTTCGAAATGGCTACTTTTTGCAAGAAAAAAAGATTTTTGTTGTGATTAATAAAATAAAATAAATCCTGGGAAGTTTTTTTTCATATTTTTACCTTTTTGTTTTCTTTTTAGTTTTTGTAATACAAAAAGAAAAACAATACATTTCTGTATTAATTATTTTCTCGTTTTTTTACCTGTTTTCTGAGAAACTTATTTCATCCACTATATTGGTTTCATTCACTTACCTTTCTGATGTCGGTGGTGTTTTGTTTATTATGTACCTGCTTTTTTGTACCTCTTTATTTGGGGGGGGGTCTGGATTTTTTTTTTCTTGTGCCTGTTTTTTTTGGGGGGGGATTTGTTTTGTTTTTTTGTTGGGATTTGTTGTTTTTGGGGGGGTTACTTTTTGTTGGGTTTTGTTGTTTTTTTTGTTGGGTTTTTTGTTTTTTGTTTTGGGTTTTGTTGTTTTGGGTTTTTTGTTGTTGTTGTTTTGGGTTTGTTGTTGTTGTTGGGTTTTGTTTGGGTGTTGTTGGGTTTTTTTTTTGGGTGTTGTTGTTGGGTTTTTTTTGGGTGTTGTTGTTGGTTGGGTTTTATTATTTTTTTGTTGGTTGGGTTTTGTTGGGTGTTGTTGAGTGTTTTGTTTGGGAGGGGGACCTTTTCATTTTTTTTCCTCGACTAAAATGAAATTGATGCGCAAATACTGAATGCGCCACCTAATGTACATAAACGTTTCAAAATAGCAAATTCCTTTTTTATTAAAAGACATCTTTTAATATAGTCGATGTGCAAAAGTTGACAGCGCTCTCTCAGAAATTATAAACTTCTCAGCTTCTCGAAATCTTACCAAATGCAAATCCTCTCTCCCCCCTCTTGTCATCGTCTTCTTTTGTCGTCTTGAAATGGTAATATTAAATATATCGATATAAGCACCATTCAGCATTCCTCCATCTCTTGAAATTTATAAAATCCTTGAAAAAAGTTCTTCAGGAAAATAGTCGAAAGTTCACTGTTATCGCTCTTTTCAATACAGATGAGGGTTTCCTACTTTTTGTACGAAGTAATACAGAGTGTCAGCTTATGTCATTATTTTTTTCTTCGATTTGCATGCGCTATCTCCTTAAACTGTTAATTCCAAGTGAAATGGCTTCTGTTATTTGATAGTTCTTTGTTTACATTCTATAAAGGCAGCGCACGAGGTTCGGAGACTTCATTCGTTCGAAGCCATTTTTTACTTTATCTGAGGAAGCGGTTGTATACAGCAGACTGTTTAGCTATTTCTGAATAAAATATTTCTTTAACGGCTGGTTTGACAACAAATGCGTTCAAATATTATCAGCACGACTGAAAATGATTTTCTTCATAAATTCTACATGAAACATTTGAATATTGAATAACGCTCAAAGAAAGAACTTGACTAAATTTGGATGTCTCTATTGGTTGGCGGAAAGAAGAGTTACAATTTCATTCGGGTTTGTTATATTCATTTGCGTGCAAATGCCTTTCGGAAAGGTCTGAATCTAACTATTCTCCAGAAAGCTATGGATTTATGTTAGTATTTGTATTTGTAAATCCTGATCTCCAAAGCAAAACAAATTCTTACAATCTAAAAATATAAACTGAAATCGGAGATTATCAAATATAAGGTGAACAATAGTCGCGAAACTATACTGTCAAAATATCCTGAAACTTAAAATATAAAGAATACATAAAAGGTACTTCAAATTAAACACGTTCATTTTTACGGGGTATAATTCAATTTCATTTCAGTTGTTTTAATATTCTTGTATAATGTTTACTATTGTCGGAGTTAGCTCCTCCTCAGTTCTTTAATCCTTCAACAGGGGTCTCTATCTCTCTCTCTCTCTCTCTCTATCTCTATCTCTCTCTATCTCTCTCTATCTCTCTCTATCTCTCTCTATCTCTCTCTATCTCTCTCTATCTCTCTCTATCTCTCTCTATCTCTCTCTATCTCTCTCTATCTCTCTCTATCTCTCTCTATCTCTCTCTATCTCTCTCTATCTCTCTCTATCTCTATCTCTCTCTATCTCTCTATCTCTCTATCTCTCTATCTCTCTATCTCTCTATCTCTCTATCTCTCTATCTCTCTATCTCTCTATCTCTCTATCTCTCTATCTCTCTATCTCTCTATCTCTCTATCTCTCTATCTCTCTATCTCTCTATCTCTCTATCTCTCTATCTCTCTATCTCTCTATCTCTATCTCTCTCCTTAGGCCTTTGGCCGCTACTTCGCGCGGAGGCGAGATAAAATCTTTTTTTCACTTAGGCCAATATGTGATCTCTCACAGATACAGCGTTTCCCAAATTCTGTGAACGCGCTAAGAACAATACACGTACGTACGAACACTTACAACACACACACATAATTTCTCCATACAAACTCTATGTAACAGTCCATGTCTTTGTTTAACTTGTTTTGTTATTAATATATATTTGTTTACCCATGTATATCGGTCTTGTTTTTCTTTGTATTCTTTGGACTTCATTAAAGTCCGACATTCTCATGTAGCTGGACCCGCCAGCAGGAAAGTTTAACTTTCTGATATCTCTTCATATCTTCACCCCGCACGGTCCGCTACACATTCACGTACGTTCTAATAACCTGGGGAAAGGTATTAATCGTTTTCCCCCTCCAGCTAAATAGCAAGACAGACTGGGTTCTATAGCCTTGGATAGCAACTGGTCTAGGAGAAAGACAACTCTGAATTCAAAACCTGCGGATGGTCTTTTTCGAGACCTTGTGGTACGTAGTGCACCAGGTCTCTGTATTCGGTCCTTCAAAAAGTGTGGTCGGTAGCCTTCACCCCTATAATCAAATCATGTGTGCTGGTGTCTGGCTGTCGATTCCTAGGAACTGAGTCGCTTGACCTTCATACGTCGAATACGATAGGAGTCCAAACACACACACACACACACACATATATAATGGACTTTTTACTCACACATGTCAACTGAATGACAAAAATGAAAAAATATTTTTCACTACCCGTCGATATCTTTTCACGAGTGGTCTAAGCGATTACAAATCGAAACTCAGTCTGTATACAAAATATAACGTCAATCAATTGACAAATTTTAAGTTTGTATTAATCATATATAACAAAGTATTGGTAAAGCCAACACATCCTTCCAGGTGACCAAAGAAAAGCTAAAACTCAAGTGTTATATATATTGTTATATATAACAAACCAAGAACTGACCAAGGCATGGGTGATAGGCGTTGTTCTGTCTAAATGACCAAGACTGAACAATTACTCAACTCAGCTACACAACTTAGAGACAACGTTCAGACCGCTACTCTAATTTCTCTCTATGATATATATATATATATATATATATATATATACGCACACACACACACACACACATCCTAAATTATTTAGATGTCTACATCAAATAGGCTGTTAAAAAATCCGTTAAAGAAAAGTTCATTTGATGCATTATACTAAATTTTAAAAAATAAAACAAATTAACTATTGTTAAACATACTATTTTTGCATCTAAAAATAATTAATTTCTTTTAATTGAAATATCAAGTTTTCATTTCATTTTCCCTTCGGATAAAGAAATTTCATTGTTTAAATTTTCTTTCCGAAGTTGTTCACTCTCAGTAGATATCAATGGCCTTTCGATACGGTCGTTTTTATGTATTCCTGTATCTCTATATTTCCATATAACCTTTGTAATAATATACAAAATGAAAACCATGTATCCAAACTTAGAGACCCTTCCTACATCGTAAATAGATTGTAATATTCTCTCAGTTGATCAGATTTAGGAAAGTGAGTGGGACCAAGAATTTTGCAGCACTACTTACGACGTTTTTGTTAAAGAAAAACCGTGTATTAATTGATATATATCAATAAATATTATTAGTTACCCCCCCCCCAAAAAAAAAACAAGACAGTAAAGCCACTAAGGCACAAGAGGTTACTGGGTGTGGAAGAATTAGAAACAGAAACATTACTAAGGAACGAAGTCCTGGCTATAACGACAAACTATATACCGCAGCAAGGCTTCTTCTGATCAGGAGGCTTTGAAGAGCGTGGATCCCCCTCTTAATTGTCGTTGTTCCCAGGTAGTACTTGTTAGGGTCCCAGCTATAGGTAACCCCCAAACTGAGGTCAAAACACTACATTTTGGGGGGAAATATTACCAATAATACATTGGACTCTCGTCAAAAACGCTCTTTACAAAAATATCGATGAAATCTGACCTAAAACTGATTTATTACAAAGAATACATATTCTATTCATACGAATCTGCATAAATAACCCATTGAGGTATTGATATGCCGTAAAACAAAATAAACCAAACACACTATACTTCTTTCTAGCTCTGGACATAAATAATAGGTTAGACTATCCTCTCTAGCTTTGTATAGTATCACTTATAGGTGCAAGAGGAGAACCTCTAACCACAGAGAAGGCGACAGGAAGCCATTTTATCTTTCCTCAAGAATTGATTGAAAGATCTGTCTACTCAAGTTTTTGTTATCGGGATTCCAAACATTTCTCCTTTCTTTTTAGGTGCCATGTCCTTTCAGGACGTAGGTGGTCATGGCTCTCCACCTCCCTCTATCCCTTGCAGCTCTCAACAAGTTCCTTCTCTCTGCATCCCCCTCCCAGACCACGTTCCGTCATCAACTTAAGTCCGCCAGGTATGTTATGTGTTGTTTTCCCTTGTCTCTTTCCCTCTATTCGACCAGTGAGTATCAGATTCTCCAGGCCCCCCTTCATCATTATGTATCCCAGAAAATTCAGCTGCCTCTTCCTGATATTAAGTATAAGCCTCCTCCTTGTCTGCAACCTCTCTAAGACCTCATCGTTGCTCAAACTCTTTGAGGAAATCGTCCAACATTTGTCCCGTAAAGGACAGATGTCACGTACAGTTTAGAATTCTTTTCTTTGTTACCAAAGATATCCTCCTGTCTCGCAGTACCCTGCCCAGCTTTTTGAATTTGTCCTTGGCCATCCCAATACGTCTACGGATCTCAGTGTCGCACTTACCGTCCTCTGTCAAGAGACGCTTTCCAGGTATTTAAACTTCCACGTCTGTTTGATTCTTCGAGATCATTCTCTTACTGACGACCATGCATTCCGTGTTGTAGTTTATGCTTAGTCCCTTCTTCTCTTTCTCCTTCGCTACCTTCTGTAAGAAGTTAGGTAATTTCTTTTCAGTGTCTGCTATCAGTACTGTGTCATCTACGTATCTTATGTTGGTAAGATTGTGGCCGCTAATGCTAAATCCCGGTAGGGTATCCAATTCTCTCAAGGTTGCCTCGCTGTATAGGTTGAACAGGTCGGGTGGATCTGACTAACGTCTTTATCCACTTTGCCATGTTTCCTTGAGTTAGATCCAGTGACAGGACCCAAAGAGTGTGAGTTCAATACCCGGTTAAGGCAGTGCAGAACTTTCAGAGGGAAATTAACAGGAGATAACTGATAACCGACATCCATTAAACATGGCACGTGGAACTAGAACAGTCTACACCAGTTAGCGAAATAAAGGGTTCAGTTCGATATTCCAACCACTTGAAGAAGGCCGGAGCGTACCACGGCCGAAACTTTGTAATAAATATGGCAACAGAGATGAGGACAATAGTCCGAATAATGTAAATAGTGTACATAATACCTCATCTCAGAAATATAGACAGATACAGAGATAAGTAAATTCATCGTAATTTTTGTTTCTAAATGAACTCTGTTTGTTTCAGGTTGCTGCAGTCGTCGGCCAAGCAGATATGTTATACACGCTTTTCAGCTTGAAAGCGTTCCTTTTGTACCATTATGCCTTAACACGGGACAAATATCAAACAGGTAAGTTTAATTTCTATTAGAAGAGATGTTCATGATGTAATGGAAAGCGGCTTGGAATTTGAAAAAAAATCTAGTTGAATTACGCGCAAATACCCTCGGAAAAGGTATAAATCAATCTCTTCCCTCGAGCTGTGGGTTAAACAGTAAGTTATTTCTGGAAAATATAATTCTAAAAAATAATGCAATATTCATTCGCAAAAACAAAAATTGATTTCGGCTTTAAATAATCCAGAAAGCCGTGACAGCAAATCACATTTTTATTAAGAAAAATATTAACATTAATAAAAATGATTATTTTTAAGACATTATGTTTATACTCAACGTTTACCGGCCTGAATGTCCGAGAAATTGTCAAAGAAAATATGCGTCCTCCGGCAAGAATCCAACCTGTATCCTATACGGAACCGTCATTATTTATTATAAACAGAGCATTTTTCGACTATGATTCAACCATGCCAAATTTTTAAATAAAATTTCAGCTTTAAATCTGATCGGGACAACACAATTGAAATCTATATCCGAAAGTATCTTGGCATTTAGTGCATATTATTGACAATATCCAAACCCTCCTTTTTGTAAATTTACGTAACAGTTGGGTTTGTAGAGTTTAAGGCCTTCCAGTCTTTGTTAGATTACTTGGTGGTTTGTTTGGATTGAATCACCTTTCAGAAAGACGAAACTACACATTTGATGTGTTCCTTTTTGGTTCCACTGGTGAGTCTAAATTACTCGAGTGTAACTAGCTTTGTCCATTATTGTTTCCTCGTCTGCTGTCCGTGTTTTGTGATAAGGAGACGTGTGTTCGCTGTCAAGATTTTCTGGAGAGGTCTCGCCTCGATGAAGACTGATGATGAAAGAGGGTGATAGTTCTTGAAGTTACCGGGAAGACCAAACCGTCACTTTATAATCTAGACCAGCGTTTCTCAACATTTTTACTCTTGTGGGATCTTTTAAACCTAGAACCTTAACCATCAATTAAAGTTACACCACTACTAACCATGGGTATATCATACCCGATTTTGAAAATATCAAAAAAAAATAGTATTACATATAAATCTTTATTTGAAATATTTTACATGCAGGCAATTCAAATTTTGTACTTTAAGTTAACATTAATAGGAATTGAAAAACATTTAGGTAAGAAAATCATGTATTGAAAATTGTAATTAGAAATAGGAAAATCTGCGCTGGGTAATATACACGCATGGTTAGTGTTGTAGGTTTAAATAGGTCTCATGTGTCGGAACTCCTGCATAAAAAAATATATCATTAACATCTATTTTTTTAATCGTAGTTCACCTAGTAAAATACATAACCTACGATTATTATAATTTTAATAATATAAGAGATTGAAAGCATTTGTTATAATAACCAAGGATTTTCCAACATTATGCCAGACGTGTAAAGTAATTTTACGAATATAAAATTAAACAAATACTTCAAAAAAATGCATTAGTTTATTTATTACCGTTTCTCGCGGGACCCTAGGTTTCCAAGAAACAACGATTGAGAAATACTGCTTTAGTTTAACAGTGATTGAACATTACCAGCCAATGAACGTCTCTCTTCCATATCGGTCTTGTTTTTTACTGTTTTTTTTGGGGGGTGGGTGTTTTGGTTTGTGGTTTGTTTTGTTTTGTGGTGTGGTTTTTGTTTTTGTGGTGTGGCTTTTGTTTTTTGTTTTAAAATTCATATAAACTGGATTTGGCATTAAATAACCCACAGTGGTTGATATGCCATAAAATCCAAACAAACAAACTTATTTGTGTTAAACCATAACTTGATATCAAAATCTGCTTCTATTATATTTACACGTAAATCCTAATGTGGAAGGTGAGTCGTAGGGGGGGGGGGTATCAGCGCTATGCAGGTGA
>OZ038498.1:16311440-16333940 GCA_964036315.1 Acanthosepion esculentum | reverse complement strand
CAAAACATAAGTATGAAAATCAGAGAATCCCTTAGGACAACGATAATGAATTATTGATATATTCAGATGTGTTTTCTTATCTTGGCTGATAAATTCACACGTTTCGTACTCTCTAGATATCTTCAGGTGTGTGGAAGTATTGATGAACTTTTGGAAAATAGTAACTTAACTTAAACCGCAAGAGTTGATTGTTCACATTGTGTACTAATGAATATCTCGTACCAATTGATATTCCTGAATTAAGTTCTCTTTGCAGTACAAATATTTTCCAGTGTCAGCTTGTGGCGGACTTCACCACATTAATTTAACTTAGATTAGGAAACCAAACTGACGTGAAGAAAAAGTATAAGCCAAAGACATCATTACACATAATATTTGTATTTAACAAGATTTACACACAAGGATGTGAAAGAAAGGCATCTATTGAGTAAAACAAGAGTTGTCTCTCTTTAAGTATTATTTGTGTTCCAAAGTTCAATGAAAGAAAGCTTATGATAGTTTCTGGTAATAAATGCTTTCAACAGTTTTGCTGTGTAAGAAAAAAGATTGTGTGAGTATAGGGAATATTCAGCATGTGAGTAGTGGTGTGAGTGAGAAGTTTGGAAAAGTTCGTAAGAGTTCGTATGTACGTGAATGCGTGAAATATTATTTAACGTCTGACCGCATGGCCGAGGCGATAATTCTTAAAGGTCACATCTTTGCAGGAAGAAGAGAGGAGGGAAAAAGGAAGAGGCAAACTCGTGTTTGCTATTTATATATAATGTTATCACGTGACAGAATCACAGCACCTTGGCGGGAAACTTGACTTAGTCACGCGCTGGAAATGTATATTGTGCGTAGGTGGATTGCAACGCCCATTTGTGTGTTTATTGACCAATTAGCGAGCGAATTTGGGCGAGACTTAAGAAAACCTCTGGGATCCGATTCTCCCAAAAGTGCACGAAATCGACTACATGAAAATATAGCGATTATAAAATTGTTGCATAGCTGCGATTTATAAAATGTCCATTACACAGTATTGTTGATTTATTATCCAATGAATGCTTGTTGTCTTATAATTTGTGTGTGAGTGAGATGATGATGATCATCACCATCACAAGCTGTCTCGCTCAGTAACAAAGTTTATATCAAAGGGTATCTGGTGTCCCTTCTCTAAGAATAATTTAGTACGACACAAAGCGGCATATGTGCGGTGCGGCGCTCCAGAAATGGACTCTTGGTACTTGAATGGTACTAGCCAGTTCTCTATGTCAGTGTATTAATACGTTTTTATTTAGCCTAGCGATGAGGCACCTAGTGAGAACCAAGCTCATTGAAGTATTGCTTCTCTACAGTGGAGCAAGCTAAATTTCAGGAATATATTGTCTTCTATTACACAGTACATTCATGTATTTGCAAAATCCATCTAACAGCTATCTTTTTTGATTTTGATTTTCTCATCCAGTGGATATCAATGAGATGGCTCTCTTATGTTTAAAATCTACGAGAATACAATAACTTTATAATTCTCATTTTATCAGAAATTCTCATGTTCTTAATTTCGTGAATAATAGTTAATTGAATTTTACCAAGACATGTACCTTTATACTGTACCTTCTCAGATAGCACTGTTTTTTGTTTTTGTTTTTTCTTTTTGGTGGGGGGGGGTCTTCGTATTCAATTTTAGAAGAATTCTGTTGATGAGATTGCTTTAATTCTAACCCTCTTTTAAAAATTCTAAATATTTTTTGGTAGGAAACTAAGCTACTTCAACTTAATCGAAATGTTGCTTTTTTGCAAATGCCAGCTGACGAGATCAGTAGCCGAGTTAATATAAAAGTTTGTGAAATGTCTGGTCACGTGTCCGTTCTCTTATTACCTAATAAGGCACGAGGCTGTGTGTGCGCGCGCGCGCCCCGCTTCAGAATTGGATTCGTAATAGTCGAATCATATGCGAGACGTGCATGCTATCCAGTTTTTTATGCATCAATGTCTTTATTTAACTGAGCTTTCTGTGTAACAAGGCACCTAGTGTGGATCAAATTCGGCCGTTGGTTTTGGTTTGTTAAGCATTACTCCACAGTAAAGCGCACTTAGATCTTTGGAATACATTACGTGATTATTCGTGCAGTACATTCACGTATTTTCAAAATCAATAGAATAGAAAACTCTGACAGACAAAAGACAGACACAGGCAAAAAGTTGTTTTTTTTATCTTTCCACAGATTATCTATAATATTAATTTTTTTTTTTTTTTTTTTTTTTTTTACTAAAGATAGTTTCTTATCAAGTTCTCATTTTCTTTTTATTAGTGCTTTCCTGAAATATTTTAACTGAGGGAATAACATAATTAAATTGTAAAAACAATGCTCATACTGTATCTTCTTCCGACCTGGGTATAACGATAAACTACATCCGCGTCCAGGGTAAGATTATAAACTACATCCATGTCCATAGTAAGATGATAAACTACGTCCAACAGCAAGGCCTCTGATCAGGAGGTTTTGAGGAGCGTGGAACCACCTCTTAATTGCTGATATTCCCAGGTCCACCTTGACCCGGGATGGTTGCACCTATTGGGGTCCCAGCTACGGGCAAATAGTTAACCCCGAAGCTGAGGTAAAACCATTATAAAAGTGTCAAAATAGGTTTTAATACCAGAAATAATTTGTAAAAAATTATTACCAGAAATTTGAAAAAATATTACCATCTATACGTTTTTGGGAAAAAATATTACCATCTATACGTTTTTGGGAAAAAATATTACCATCTATACGTTTTTGGGAAAAAATATTACCAGCTATACGTTTTTGGGAAAAAATATTACCAGCTATACGTTTTTGGGAAAAAATATTACCAGGTATACGTTTTTGGAAAAAAATAATATTACCAGGTATACGTTTTTGAAAAAAATATTACCAGGTATACGTTTTTGAGGAAAGATATATTAACAGAAATAGATTTTTGACAAAATAAAAATATTACCAGGGGAAAAAAAGTTGTCGGCATTAAATGACCCATTAATGTTGATATGCTGTAGAACAAAACAAACTGTATCTTCTTGGATACCGTATGGGGCGTATATGTTCGTATTTAATTCTGGTGGAAGAATTCTTTTCGCGTAATGAAAACTTTTCTCACTTTTTTTCGTTACTTTAATTCTCTTTAAAAGTTTTAAACTTTTACTTCTCTGCTAATAGAAAAATTAGGAACTTCAGTTTCTAGTCAGAGAGAAAGGGACGCTAGACTTTGGTCGTGTGTTTAATTTTAGATAATTGTTCACGAATGGAAATAAATCTTTCATTAGACTTTCGGTGATTTAATTTTCTCAATTTTTTCTTTCCTAAATAATTGATATATACACACACACACACACAGTGTAACCCGGATATAAGAGTTGTCGGGACCGGATAAGAAGTCTCTTATATCCGGGTTTGGTCTATTATATATACATTAACACAGGCTCTAATTTGGGACCAGATCAAATATCTCTTATATCCGGGTTTCTCTTATATCCGGGTTACACTATATATATATATATATATATATATATATTATCGTATACAATACAAAAAAAAACTCCAAATTCTGGCGGCTGTTATAACAGAAGCAGCCAACATTATATAAGATAACTTTCTGAATACAGGGCCGGATATTGAAGATTTTTTTGTTTGTTTGGGGTTTTTTTAATCATTAAAATAAAATAATTCTTATCGTTTTTATGACGTCATCGGGAGTGACTTGAAATCCAGAATTTAAAAAAAAAACAAAAAAAAACAGTTGCGTAAATATACACAGAACAATCCTTGAAAACGCATGTAGCATGTTTCGAAAGTACCCGGAAAGCAAATAATATAAAATAAATATGAACTTTGACAAATTTAACCCAAAACATCCAATTCGGAAACTTGAAAAAAAATAATTTAAATATTGATAGACAAAACTTGTCCATATATTTAAGTCAACAGGTTTAGAGGATTATTGTTACCGAAATGCCTTATATAAGCAAAGGTTTATTTGTGCAGAAACTATTTGTATTGAGATGTCATTTTTCGTCGTCTTAACTTGTTTCTATGAAGATAATCGCTTCACACTTCCAAAATGGCGGTCAGAGACTTTATGGAAAGCAGGGAGCTGCCGTAATAGTTCTGCATTACAAGCTTTAGTATTTTTCGTGAATATTTATGGAAAGATTGCATTTGATGTAAGCACAGAAAGAAAATATATCAGAGTTAACTGCGGCCCATAGAGATAAGTTATCGAATTTGCTTACCAATTACTACTACGAATAAGCGTAATAGGCATTTCTACCATTAAATCCAACAGAAGAATAACCATTACCAACTTTTGTGAAAACCTTCAAGTGAGCTATGGTAGTTTCTGAAGCTTAACGCTGTCTTTATGTAAATGTTTCTGCAGAATGGTCCCTCAAAATACTTTTTAAAACTATTGTTCACTCGATAGAAATCTCTAAGCTGTCAGCTGTATACAACCAAATTCTCAGATCAATGGTTAAAAATGGCGAGTGAAGCCTGTGGGTTTTGGCGAAGACCACGTTTCTTCGAACCTTGTGGACTGGCGCTACAGAATCGTAAATAAAGAACTATACCAAATAACGGAAACGACATCATTTGATGACTTCCAACAGCAGCATCAAATAAAATGGATAGTACGTGTAACTTTAATTCCAGATTAACCTGCTAAAAGAATCTGTTCAAACTGAAAGCAAAAACATACTGCTAATTCAAATGAATGGGATATGGAAAAAGAAATAAAATATACTGAAAACATCACTTTGCCAGAAGCAGGAGAAAGAGCGAAAAATAATCATTTACATCTTCAAAACTATAAAAGGCTCCCTAAAGAAAGACAAAAACGTTGCACGATAATAAAATCCGAGTCGAAATTGGATGAGATAAAATCGATCATAAATGAACTTAGTCAAAGAATTAGAATCAAACTGCATACCAATAAAAATGTCTCCCAAAGAAGTAAATCTAACCTAGAAATCGAATTATTAGTACCAAATAATACAAAATCAATTTGAAGCACTGGAATTGGAGAAAATCGAAAGCTCCTAACTTTCTAAATCTCAAGAAAGTAAAGACCCGCCTCCCTCAAAAAAAATAAAAATCGAAAAACAAACACACAAGACTTCAACAGCAACCAGGCGAAAACCACAAACCTCCGATAGTATATGGAACACATGGACATCGATAATTATGAAACGAACGTAGTATAGAAACAGTGGATGGTGTCCTCCTATCTACGAAGCCAAAGCAGAATATACATTGACACAAATTTTGAAAAAATCAAGCAACTGATGACAGGCTATAGTCCAAATATAGATTTCAACAAACAATGCAAAAAGAATCTGGTAACTTTAAATAATAATCTCCAGATCTGCCATTGATAATAAACCAGCTGGGGGTACCTCAATACTGGTAAAAGGTACCATTTCACACGAAACACTACTCATGAACACAAATTTACAAGCCATAGCTATTAAAACCATTCTTCTTCGTATATTAACCATATGCTCACTATATATCCCTCCGAGATACAAATTAGAACAAACTGAAATTAAGAGACTAAAAAGAATTACCCACACTTTCCTTATTGGTTGGAGACTTTAATGGCCATGTGAAACTTTGGGGTTGCATAAACACTAACCTAATTGGCTATAACACTGAAATTCTAATACAAACTACGTTTTATGTATATTGAATGATAAATCCTACATTTACCAGCGTTCAGCTTCTGGTTTATGTCAGCCATAGATTAATCAATCTCCCCCCTCTTCTTAACCATCATTGATTTCCAATCGATAGTCCATGAATATCAATGTGGGAGCAACATCGATATTTTTAAGGACTCCAATAAACCAATATCAGAGACGGTAAAACCAAAATAGCAAATCCATTAGGCAAACTGGTAGGCATTCACAGACCCGAGTATTTTATTGGTAATTAAGGATTGACAAAGAACCAGTGTCGACCCTCCCCCCACCATTTTCTTTTTTACACTTAACCTGTGATATAAGTTTAGTAGTCCGAGTGGCGGGACAAACAATCTATAAAGCTTCATCCAAATAAGTCAAACTTAAACCTTGATTCCCAACGTGGTGATGGAAAGCGGCCGGATGGCATTACCATTTTCCCTTTTAAAATAGGGAAGTCGTTGATTTTGGGATGTGACTTGTGCCGATACATTTTCGACCAGTAATTTGATCAGGTCCGCGGTTGAGCCGGGGTGCGTCGCCCAGGACGCGGAGATTAAAAAATAGTTAAATATTCTTCTCTTGCTGATAGATTTTTTTTTCCTCCTGTGTCAGTGGAGGCTTCTAGGGTTATTGGCCCTCGTTCGATGGCGTTCCTTCGGAGGATTGGTGCGATTGCGTCTCGATTAAGGGACGAGCCTCGCGAAACAGTGGCTCTTGCAGCGTCTCTCATTGGCGATGGCAGAGGATAGAAAAATAAACTGAAATCGCGACTTTGGAAGTCCTTTTAATAAAAGATTTCCAATTTCCTTCATGTGGTTTCACTGATTATTGAAATATCCCTACCAGTGTCCAGTAGAATTTTAGCACCCACATTGTCCACATTCCCTTTTGTTTTCTGTGACCATTTTTCCGTCGCAATGCTGTGTACGAATTTCTTCTTGGTTTGGTTTTGCAGTATGACGTTATATCTTCGTTTGCCACTCTTGTAACATTCTGAATTTTTTAAATACAGTATTTTCCAAGATGTAATTTATATTATCAGAAACAAGAATAAGGATTTATTCTTTTTGTACATTTGTCCTTTGCTTGTACCAATGCACATACTTTTTTTCTGAATTTCTAAAGCATCGGATTTCAGATTTAGTATTTTTTGGCAATCGTCCACGATTTCTTGCAGTTTAATATTATTGTTTTGTTAAATTTTCGTTAATATTTTCTCTCGTATTTCAACATCTTTTTAGCTGTTAAACCTTGAAAGAAAATTAACACTTTTAACATATCTGGAGTCATTTCCTTTATTCTAAACTTTTCACATTCTTTGTTTACGATATCAACATACGTTCAAAATCTTCGTCCTCTTTTTTGGCTAGATTCATGCACCGCCAACGGGCATTAAACAGAGCTCTTGTCATTAAAGATTTATACCGTGATTTCAAACCCGATTTCACATGTAGTTGCAGTATTTTCCATACTCTATCGGATCTATTTTCCTCAATAGCAATCTCGTTTTTTCTCATCTTCCAAGCCGCTGCATTCCTGACTAAATATTTGTTCATATCTAAGAAAATAAGCAGAAAAAAACTACCTCATCAGAATTGTATACAAATTTTCATGGGACAGCGTCTAGCGTAAGAGACATTGAAGATTTGTTTCGTTTTCTTCATAATTATATTCAACAAGTCCTGTTGCTGTTTTTGTAGTTCTAGCAACTGTTTCTTTTGTCGTTGTTGTTATTGTTTGTTGTTGTTGAATTTTAATTATCGAAGCCAACATCTGCTTCATATTCGAAAGAATGTTTTTCCTACACCCAAAAGATTTTTTTTTCTTCTACCAACGTGGTTAAAATTCTTGTCATCACTACATTCACTTACGTGCTAATACCCTTGGGAAAGGTATGAATTCTCTCCTTCCCCAGCTATAGGTAAACAGGACAGACTGGCTTCTATAGCCTTGGGTGGCAATCGGTCAAGGAAAAGGTAAACTATGACTTCAAACCCGCCTGGATAGGGTTGAGCTCCGTCAAACTGCCTTGCTCAAGAAACACCACTTCTGCTGCAGATACACAAGATGAAGGACGCGTTGAAAAGTCACTTTACAGAAAATGTAAGCATTAAATTTTTGTCACTTGTTCTAACCAAACAAATTGAAAAAATATTCAACCCAATACTAAGTTACTTAGTCTGATTGGGTACCAAAATTGTTAGATGCCAAAAGTTGACGGAAGAATCAGTTTAATTGGTTGCAAGAGTATATGGGTAATTATTATAGCCGTGTGCAGAAACGCCTTCTTTAAGGTTTGAAATGCAGGTGTGTGATTGTGTAGTTTCAAAACTGTCAGTTATATGTCACGCGTTGACTGACAAGGCAGTTTTTCCCGCAGTAGGTTGCCATTTCTCTCTCTGCTATCAAGGCTATAGAACCCGGTCTGTCCTGCTATTTACCCATAGCTGGGGGAGAAGAGGAGGATTCATATGAATCTTCAATCCGAGCCGCTATCAATTTCTCCACCGTTCCTCTCTAAAATGTAAGTATATAGGCACTATATTCTATACTTACAGTTTAACGCTTCTTACGATTGGGGTTAGTAATGAAGAAAGCTTCTTTTTTTTTTTTTTTTTTTTTTTGCTCTTTGACCCGTGTCTAAACTATCCATCCAGATGATATGTGTGAGTTACACACATCTTAAGATTGATGTTGACCAACAGCGTGTATCTTAATTCGATATAAGTGGTCTTAGTTCAGGACATATGATTTTTTTTTTCTTCAATGTGTCGAACACTTACGAAAACCGGTTGTAGACGATAAAAGGTTTAACATTCAATCAAATAAAGACGTTTCTTTTCTTTATTTTTTTTTTCCTGGATACCGCTAAGATTTTTTTTCTATAAGATAAGATAATCTGTCAAAATTCTCCATATAATCGCTTTACGCCAATATTGTTGAGGTAAATGAACACAGACGATGTAGATAAGTAGTTTGTCAAATGTTGGCTGTTAATTTCGATTTCAGTTTCAAACTTTGACAAAAATAGGTAAATATATCTGCTCCTAGGTAAGCCCCAGTCAGTTTGCGATGTGAGTACATTAACCATGATGACGTACCTTATATTCTCGCGTATAAGTCGACTTCTTGTATTGTGCGACTCCTGATTTATTCTTTTTTTTTTTTTTCGCATTTATTATAATCCTTCCCCACCAAAAAAACTTACCTGTATATAATGCTTTTTAACCACTTCAAAAAAAATTAACCTAGAGCGACCCTCTATTCTTTGCGTAAAAAAATCTAATCATAAACAGTCGCACTGTACTCAAGTATATGCGATATTTTATCGTTTGATTTATAAATTACTTAATTTTTAAACACTAGAATTTAGTTTTGTTAAATTTATCGCTAATATTTCTGTCGGGATTTACAAACTCTACTCTCCCAACTGTGTTTATATTTACAGGTTTACGACTGAGCATTATATTTTACCATAATTTATATATATATATATATATATAAGATATGCTAAAAACAATATTGCATTTTTATTAAATAAGTATTTTTTATTTCAACCATTGTTTTTAAAATAGTGGGAGTATTTTGCATGCTAAATAATAAAACTTCATTTTTCAAAAAAAAATGTTTGAAAATTTATTGTACTAAGCTATGCATTCTAATAAAACCAACTGTACATGGTACCCCCTAAACTGTTTGCACTTCTCTCCAAAATTTGGTATCGATCGGTCAACGTACGGCTATATTAGACCTTATGACAGGCTGATCGGTCAACGTACGGCTATATTAGACCTTATGACAGGCTGATCGGTCAACGTACGGCTATATTAGACCTTATGACAGGCTGATCGGTCAACGTACGGCTATATTAGACCTTATGACAGGCTGATCGGTCAACGTACGGCTATATTAGACCTTATGACAGGCTGATCGGTCAACGTACGGCTATATTAGACCTTATGACAGGCTGATCGGTCAACGTACGGCTATATTAGACCTTATGACAGGCTAACAGTAGACAGAACTTTATATATAAATTCAGTAGATTCTGGGAATGACATGTTACATATCCAGACTGGTTTCGTACATCACGAAGCTTTATAATAAACTGATTACTTCGAACATTATTAAACAGAATAATCCTTCTGTCATAATGTTAACCCGAGAAAGAGCAAAAAGTCACTCTTGAAGGTTAGCATCACCCATGCTGATAGAAGATAAAAAAATGTTTCTCTCGGACGATTATAAAAGCAGTTTCATTTAGAAGGCATTAATATTAGCAAGCCATTTTTTGCCCCAGTTAACAAGAGATTGTAGCCGATTTTTGAAATCGGCCACCAATTTTATCTTATCTGACTGATCAGACTTACTATTAAGGCAAGAAGTAAATAGTCTTCATCAGGATAGATAGCGAGTTGGAAACTGATGACATGAGGAAGATCGTTGATGAAAATTAGCAACAACCTAGATCCAAGTATAGAGGCCTGGACTAATACACAAAGATGTAGAAGAGTGGCCGTTCAAGACAACGTTCATTTCACGGTTTGCTAAGAAAGATTGAATCGGATTATAACTTTGACCATAACCTTTCAATTTGTGTAGACGACAAGCAGGCTTATATCCAGTCAAATGCGTTATTAAAACATCTCAATAAATAAAATGTGATCTCCAACAGGAGCGGAACTTGCGTGTCTCTTTGTACAAGAAATCAGTTTCCTGTAACGTGAAAATACTACCAAGCTCTTCGTAGCCGAGTAGTAAAGCACACCGGATCAAACGGTGCTTTCTCCTCGAAATGGGAACGCGGGTTCGATTCCTACCGAAGAGCACTTTCAGATTTTTTTGAATACGCGTGCCTATATGCGTAATATACGCTGTTTAAAATAAAAATAAAAATGGGAAATTTAATTGAAATACGAGTATCCACTAAATAATAACGTTTGAAGTTAAGGGAGATTTAACCACCTTATGGTAACTGTTTTCTCTTTTTCTTTTTTTCCCTTCTTTTTTTCCCTTCTTTTTTTCCCCTTCTTTTTTTCCCCTTCTTTTTTTCCCCTTTTTTTCCCCTTCCTTTTTTCCCCTTCTTTTTTTCCCCTTCTTTTTTTCCCCTTCTTTTTTTCCCTTTGAATAATACTATTCTGTATTCCACACGTAGATACTTCATGAAGTAATTTGTTTCCAAAATGTTCATATTTTTTCCCCTTTATTGTTGGGAAATTGTGGCGTTATTTACTTCTAGGTTTGTTGTAAATAGTCGCCAAATGAATCTTTCATACGAAGAGATTGTTGAATTTCTCGTTTCTTCTGAGGATTTAAGGAAGCTTCTTAATCAATATTCTTCTAACGTCAAATCGAATTGGCAAATGATTTGAATTATTGTAAGATGCGTTGATTAGTGCGCAATAAATCTAATAGTTGTACGCACGGAATTTCGATGCAATCAGTAATCCAATGGTCGATTAAGTGAAACATGACATATTTGGTTCATTATTTTGATAGATTCACGCGTGTGATAAATAAAAATTGATTTGAGTACATTTCACGAAGTAAAAGTGACCCCCCCAATATAAGCACCGCTAGAAAAGCGTATCTATAAACAGGGGTTTTTCCGTTGAATTTCATGGTCATGAGATGTTCTTAATAGTATTTTTGTTTTTTATTATTTTCTCTTCGTTTTAGTTTGCAAATTTTTATTTCTTGGTTGATCGATTTTCCCTTAATTTTGTTGCTTGTTCTTTTTCCATTTTTTTTAAATTTTCTTTGTTGTTTTTTTCCCTTTTTTATTTTCTTTGTTGTTTTTTTCCCTTTTTTATTTTCTTTGTTGTTTTTTTCCCTTTTTTATTTTCTTTGTTGTTTTTTTCCCTTTTTTATTTTGTTTGTTGGTTTTCCCCTTTTTTAATTTTGTTGGTTGGTTTTTCCCCCTTTTTTATTTTGTTTGTTGGTTTTTCCCCCTTTTTTAATTTTGTTGGTTGGTTTTTCCCCCTTTTTTATTTTGTTTGTTGGTTTTTCCCCCTTTTTTAATTTTGTTTGTTGGTTTTCCCCTTTTTTAATTTTGTTTGTTGGTTTTATCCCTTTTTTAATTTTGTTTGTTGGTTTTATCCCATTTTTAATTTTGTTTGTTGGTTTTATCCCATTTTTAATTTTGTTTGTTGGTTTTATCCCATTTTTTATTTTGTTTGTTGGTTTTATCCATTTTTTATTTTGTTGGTTGGTTTTATCCCATTTTTTATTTTGTTTGTTGGTTTTATCCCATTTTTTATTTTGTTTGTTGGTTTTATCCCATTTTTTATTTTGTTTGTTGGTTTTATCCCATTTTTTATTTTGTTTGTTGGTTTTATCCCATTTTTTATTTTGTTTGTTGGTTTTATCCCATTTTTTATTTTGTTGGTTGGTTTTATCCCATTTTTTATTTTGTTGGTTGGTTTTATCCCATTTTTTATTTTGTTGGTTGGTTTTATCCCATTTTTTATTTTGTTGGTTGGTTTTATCCCATTTTTTATTTTGTTGGTTGGTTTTATCCCATTTTTTATTTTGTTGGTTTTATCCCATTTTTTTAATTTTGGAATTGTTGGGTTTTTTTTCCATTTTTTTAATTTTGGAATTGTTGGGTTTTTTTTTCATTTTTTTAATTTTGGAATTGTTGGGTTTTTTTTTTTTTCATGTTTTTAATTTTGGAATTGTTGGGTTTTTTTCCATTTTTTTAATTTTGGAATTGTTTTTTTTTTTTCCATTTTTTTAATTTTGGAATTGTTGGGTTTTTTTCCATTTTTTTTAATTTTGTTTCTTGCTTTTTATAACTTTTTCGTTTCGTTTTTTCGTTTGTTGCTTATATATATATATATATATATATATATATGCACACACCTGAGATGTTGCAGTGGGTCAAATGATTAGGAGAATGTAAATAGAATGTTGTTGCACATAAAAATCTCAGATATTCGTAAGGATATTAATGTTAATTTCCCTGCAAATGTTCAATATCTGTCTATTATTTCTCTGAGATGAGGAATTATGATTACTTGCATTATTTGGGCTGTTATCCTCATCTCCATTGCCATATTCACAACGTTTCGGCCGTTGTACGCTCCAACCTTCACAGGTGATTGGAATTTCGAACTGAACCCTTTATTTCGTCCACCGGAGTAGATTGTTCTAGTTCCACGTGCCATGACCTTTCCCGATGTCTCAGTCATTTCCCTTTAACTGAACTCTCCAAGTTTTGGTTCACTGCTGTTGTGACCCGATACTGAACTCACAACTCTTTGGGTCTATTCTCTGGGTCTAACCAACATCTTTTATCCACTGGTCCATGGAAAAAATGTTGCTGAAAAGTTTGTTCTAAGATTTAATGAATGGGATCAACTCTAAGTTTTAGGCAAGTCTAAAACCAAAATCATAAAAGACGCCACCGACAGGGAAGTCGTTCATAACATATTATCCGGAATTTATGGAGCAACTGCTGCAAGAGACTGCTAACGTTGCCACATATGCACAAGATAATATAATACTCTAGCAGAACTCAAAAGCTACATCAGCGATGACCAGATTTGAGGACGGATCATGCTATGGCATTTCTCAATCTAGCCACAGCTTTATGGCTGCAATTGAATGGGACAACGATTCTCAAATGTTTCGATGTTTAAAAGTTGATTACAGCATACCGTTTTATTACAATTCTAATCATCGCTTTTTAAATCAAACATTGCCGAAGAATGGAGGTAGTTAAAAAAAAAAAGAATAAATAATTTTTTTAAAAGCGATATAATTGGAAAAAAAAACGTTCTTTTGACACCATGTTTGCCGATGGTTCTTTGGATTCCGAAATAAATCTTAGATTTTTTTTTAGTCTGTTGTTTTGGCGATACACACTTAGTTCCTCATACCAAAAAAGTCTGCCTGAAGAAAACAAGTTTTGTTACTGGTTGTAATCGTTTTGAAATCAAAAGTGGTAAGCATCTGAAAATGAAAATCACTTTTCGGGAAAGTGATGTAGACTCGATCCTGGAATATATTCACACTGAGCTTGTATGTAACAACTGAGGGAAGACTGTTCTACCTCGTCCTGGATACCCTAGGGTCGCATGCAAATAGTCTGATGCTAGCTGTGTCATTGCCGGCATGTCTGCAGGCTACTTATGGCAGATTTGTGAAATAATTCGCAGATCTGACAAGTTTGAGTGGCACATAACAATGCTCAGGGAGAAGGTAAATTCAAAGACTCCAAAAGCCTTTCTTGTACCACATATGTTAAAAAAAAAATGATGTATGTAAGAGTGAGATAATCAACTTCGGGCCTATGACCGCTCAGCCTAACTTTGAAAAGATGGTCTTCTGTAAAGAATTAGCAATTATATATATATATATATATATATATATATATATATATATATATATATAGAGAGAGAGAGAGGCAGGCGTCATTTTTAAACTGAAATTAAATTTTCTAATTTATAATTCTAAGTAAGTTTGTAACTAATTTTAAATTCAAATTTAGAGTATAGTACTATTAAATAGTTAACACTAATAACTTATCCAAATAACACCACGATACCGAGAAATATTAATCGGATTGTTATCATTTCCCACTACCTGAAAATTACAAGTCACATGAGTCGTACTGTCGGCGTTACTTAATAGTTCTGTTATTTTGAGGTTGAGCGCTGTTTTATTACACCTAAGGATATATATTTATATATGAACACTTGCATGTACATTTATTCATATAATATATGTATGTGTTTTTGCGTGTGTGCGTTTAATGTAGTTTGCGCCAAGGCAAAGCAATCTAGTAGTTCAAGCATTTATTACATATATTTCCTGTAAATTCATTAGTTTTAAGATTTTAGTTTTTGTCTTTTTGTTTTTTTAATTTTTGGAGGGGTTACTTTTTACTTGGTTTTCTTTTTGCATTTAAAGAAAAACGGAAAAGTTCTTCAGAATTTTTAGTATATGCTAAAGAATATTTAAATAACTTCTCAATTTTTATTCGTCTTTTCTTTGGCAGATAACAGTCCTTTGTCCAACCTAATGTACATACTGGGTGTATCATTTCTAACCGTCCTGTCTTTACTATGCAAAGAACAAGGCTTAATGACAACGGTAAGATTTTACCTTTCCATTTATTATTTATTGATATCTTTTAATTATTGTGAGACAGAAAAAAAAGGAAGCGGAAAAAAAGTAAAAACAATTGTCCCGATTCAAAAAAAATTATATGGGAAAATTAGCTCAAGGGGAGGTAATGGAATGTCCCACACTTCCTATCGCCTATGTGGACTGACTATATCACTAGCTATATATAGAGAGTATGTGATAGATCTGGGGGTTTGCTTCGGCAATTAGTTGGAGATTCGTCTCCAGCTAAGCTAGTCGAAATCTGTGCCTTCGGGCGGAGAGGAACCCAGACATCGCTATGCCGAAGGGCAGAGTCTCGTCTGGGGTGGTAGACAGCTACCCGATCTCGTGTATACGGGGTATATGGGGAATTTTTGCCCGAGCCTACGGGCTCTGTTTTACCCCGCATTAAATAACGGCCTTGTGCCACATCCTGCTTCGCGGAGTGGTGAGGTAAAAAAACCCTGCTTTGACAATTGGAGATTCGTCTCCAGCTAAGCTGGTCAAACTCTGTCATCGGGCGGAGAGGTACCTAGACGAGGCTTTGCCAAAAGGCAGTCTCGTCTGGGGTGGTAGACAGCTACGCGGCCCAGTTTTTTACGGGGTCTACGGGGAATCTTCGCCCGAGCCGACGGGCTCTGTTTAACCCCGCATTAAAAAACGGCCTTGTGTCACATCCTGCCTTGCGGGGATGTGAGGTAAATAACCTTACTTCGAGAATTAGTAGCCTGCCACCCGATTCTCTGTCTTTCAGTAGTGTATTCTCTTTTACAATAAACCTCTCTTCTTTCATCTACGCATATTTTGCTGTTCCTTTCACTCTAGTACCACCTTTGTCTGTCTGTAACCTTCTTTAAGGATACAACAAATTATGCTACTTCTTTAGCATTTTTGTTCAAATTCTGTATCATTCAAGAGAGTCACCACGATGTCAATGTCGATCAATTCAGTTTTCTATTAATATATATATATATATATATATATAGGTAACTATACTCGTGTCGAAAAACCTTCGAATTCTTGATTTAACAATAGCCAAATCAATCTGAGGGAAAAAAAGATTTTAAAAAAGAAAGAGCCAGGAACATGAAAGTTTGTCGAAAATAATCGGACAGATACAGGTTCAAGGCACAAAGAAAAAACCTCGATACGAGTAAACAACTAACTAAAGAGCTTGATACAAACGTAAAGCAAACCTAGTCAAACCTAAACAGCCAGCCAGACAAACCTACCAAGGTTTCACTTAGCCAGCTGACCCTGATGATCTGCCTATGACGATCTGCCTAAGTGAAACCTTGGTAGGTTAGTCTGGCTCATTAGGTTTGTGTATAATATATATATATATATATATATATATATATATATATATATATATATATATATATATATATATATATATATATATATATATATATATATATATATATATATATATATATATATATATATATATATATACACACACACATACACGGTGGAGTAATGGATAACGGCTTGGATTGAGGAATCGGTGAGCCGAGTTCGAATTCCAGTCGAATCCATTATATTCACTTACGTGCTAATACCCTTGGGAAAGGTGTGAATCCACTTATTCTCCCTCCAACTATGGGTAAATAGCAGGACAGACTGCCTTGGATGGCAACTGGTCTAGGAGAATGACAACTCTGAATTTAAAACCTGCGGAGGGGCGTTTGGGGACCTTGTGGCATTCGCTGCAACATGTCCCTGTATTTGTCCCTCCAAAAAGTGTGGATGGCCCTGCACAAAGCCTTCACCACTATAATCAAATCTCATGTGTCGGTGTCGGGCTCTCAGTTCCTAGGAACTGATCTGTCTGACCCTCATACGTCGAATTCGACGGGAGAGTCGATCATATATTTATATATATATATATATATATATATATATATATAGGCAGCACGTCATTATTAAGGCATGTGTTGTTAAAGACTACATCACCATGGCTGTATGTTTTCGTTTGAAGTAGGTTGCTTATTATTTTAGTTTTATCTATATCTCGGAGATGAGGTATTATGATTATTTACGTTATTCGGACTGTTATCATTATCTTCATTGCCATATTCACAACTTTTCGGCCGTTGTATGCTCCAGCCTTCTTCGGGTGATTTGAATTTCGAACTGAACCTCGACCGGGGTAAATTGTTCTAGTTCCACGTGCCATGTCTCTTCCGGGTGTCTGTTATTTCCCTTTCACTCTTAAGTTAAGTTTTTGGTTCACCACTGCTGTGGCTTGGTATTGAACTCAAAACTCTTCAGGTTTAGTCACTGGATCTAACCAACATCTTTATCCACTGGGCCATGTCTGCTCAAGGACACACGGCCAGTGGATAAAGACGTTGGTTACGTGAAACTAGAACAATCTACCCTGTTGGATGGAATAAAGTGTTCGGTTCGAAATTTCAATCACCTGAATAAGACCGGAGCGTACAACGGCCGAAACGTTGTGAATATGGCAATGAAGATAAGTCCGAATAATGTAAATCATAATACCTCATCCCAGAGATATAGACAGACAACAGAAATGATTAGTTTTAATATCTTGAATGGAATGAAGATAATTACAAACTCGATATATGACGCCATTTTCTGTTGATGATGTCCGAGATAATGCTTTTTTTATTTTAACGTTGACTTTTATAACTTTTGATTTCTCGTCATACAATATAAAAGACGCTATTAACTAGCTAATTAATTTAGATGTCATTGTGTAGAATTAAATTCTCGTTACTGAATCGCAGACGATTTATTCCCCGCAGATGGTAGAATGGCGTGACAAACAGCAATATAGGAGAGGTACTCTTTTGGCGATTAAATTTATCCATTCATTTTTTTTAAAAGTCATAAAAACAGGTGTCTCCACTAACACTGTCTTCCAGCTTAGAGTTGAATCCATTAAAAAAAAGTAGGATACCTAAAATAATTACATGCTTTCTCGCTCTGCCGGAGGTCAGTGTTTAAAAATAGGAAAACAATTTAAAACATTATCTTTTGATATACCAACTTTGCAGATAGTTTCTTCATTAAAATATTCGTCTAACAGATGTTTATTATTATTGCCTGAACTAAACTATGTCAACTGCAGTTAACACTAAAGATACAGATCAGGTAATAAGACAGTATTTCGTTTACGTACCATCATCCTGTTCAAGGATATCGTGAAGGGCGAAGAAAAGCGAACCCAACTGTTGGAGATCTGAAGACAACGTAAAAAACAGACCATTCCATATTGCAGGTTCATCTGTCTAAATTCAGAAGAGACTGCTATGCAAAGATTGGATTGTTATGGTGAAATTTTCTGAATTTTGACCAACTTATGTGGACTACTTCATTAGTATGATTTTGACTCTCGGGATATAGGTCGGTGTTCGGAAGTTTCGGAAATGGCGGCGCGAGAGATCTGATGTTGCCATACTGGACCTGAGTAGAGAATACCTTCAGTTACACGTACACAAAACAGTGTAACCCTATCAGACAGTAACGTTACAGGGGCAGAGGTATTGCCTCACGCGGTTTGGAATTGGTTTGGACGTTGCAGCAGTGATAATGCGATCCATTATGAGCTCAGCTATGTTCCAGGTTAGAGAAGTAAAACGAGCCGCGTCGTCATACATTGACGACGTCTTCGTCAACGAACGTCTAGCGTCCACTGGCCAGGTGAAGGAACACCTGGCAAAATTTGGACTGGCTTGCAAAACTCTCAAGCGATTTCAAGATTGAGCACGAGTGCTAGGGGTACACGTTCAAAACGATGGCGGCAGACTATGCTGGGCACGAGGAGGAGACACCCCAGAGTCCCCACCTATTATGACGCGGTGGACCATCCTCTCGGTGTGCAGGAAACTTGGTCATTTTCCAGTTTGCGGTTGGCTCCGTATGGCGACAGTATATATGAAACGACGCGCCAACAAGGTTACACCTGGCTGCGATGACGAAACGAACGACGCCCACCTCAGAAGCATGCTTAGTAGAGACTCAAGCCAGAGTGCATTGGGACGATCTCGTGAGTCGATTTGTGTGTAAACCGATACGAATTCACAGTTCGGGTGGCCGCAAGATCTCTTGCCACGGGGATCACGCTGGAAGCTGACGGATCAGTCAGTGAAGATACGTGCTGGTTGAACCCAGCGAATAACTGGCAGAGCTCAACGCAGTGCTGAAGGGAGTTAACCTAACAATCCAGTGTCAGGCGAAGGCGCTACATCTCATGACAGATTCAGCCAGCGTCCACAGATGGATCTCAAATGTCTTAACAGGGAAGGCGCGACTAACCACCAAGACAGCCAGCGACATTCTGCCACGAAGACGGTTCGACACGCTCGTAGACCTGATTGATGAGTATTTGCTGTCAGTGGATGTAGCACTAGTCAGACGACAGCATTCGACCAACTAACATGAATACGTCAGCGATGGCTGAGCAAAATAAAAACAGAAATTGAGCCCACTCAGCACACGTGTGCTGTTTCTTCAAATCGATTGAGCATTCAGCCAATAGTGAATACCCATCAACGGAGCGGACACCCTGAGATAAAACGCACATATTTTTCCAAACGGAGAGACCCGACTGTTTCAAAAGCGGGATATCCGAATTACAGTGAAGATGTGTGAGGCGTGCCAGTCAATTGATCCTGCGGCTGTACACTGGTGAAATTAAGGCTTGACGTGAAGGACAGTTGGAGCAGGGTAGGTAGGAATGGGCACCACTTATCATGACAGTGGTTAAAGTCAGACACTTATTGATTGTGGTCCCTCGAGATTTGCCATCTGGCGCCCCCGGAATCGGCAAGACTCGGCACGCCAAATGGTGTCGATATATTATGAGCGTGGCCCACCCGTTGAGATCATTGACAACGGCAAGGCATTTACCAGGCAACACTTTCGGCAGTTCTTGCGTGACTGGGGTATATATTTTCGATTTTGGTGTGTCCCTATGAACTGGTGGGGAAATGGTATGGTTGAGAAGCCACAATAGGCTAAAAACCATTGCGCCGAGGAAACCGTTCCATACCAGAGGCGGTCTACTAGTATAACGTCATGCCAAAGTGATTGGCCGCCTTCAGGTGATTGGACTTGCGAACTGAACCCTTTATTTTTTTCCACCAGGGTAGATTGTTCTAGTTTCCTGTGTCATATCTAACTTATCTTACTTTATCTCAACTCTGCAAGTTATTGTTCTCCTCTGCAGTAGCCAGGTATTGAACTCTGAACACTTTGGGTGAAGTCACTGGATCAAAACAACGCTTTCATCCACTGAAACAAGTGTCGTTGAGGACATCAGGGTATTAATTTTGGGAACTTATAAACTTAAGTCATTCCATGACATGACATTTAAATGACATTTAAGTGGAATGACCATAATGATTATATGACATTTAAGTGGAATGACCATAATGATTATATGACATTTAAGTGGAATGACCATAATGATTATGTCATATAAATGTCATTCCACTTAAATGTCATATAATCATTATGGTCATTCTTAACGTTTTCTTCCTCAATGTTCTTGAAGTATAAATTAATTCCATCCGTATATTTTCATATGTTAAATGTATATATGGATGGATATGGTTCCTTAATTTTTTTTTTTTTAATTTTTTTATAAATGCCCTTCCGTTTTAGTCCCCCCCCCCCATCTCCCCTCTTATATATTTCTGTAATCCGGCTGTGTGGATGGTTTTATTTTTTTCTAGGATAATCAGTTCGTTGACTCTCTTTGTCAGGATCTTCTAAAATGTTATATTGTTTTGAACAATGAAAAATATTAAAAACTTTTCGGACATACTGTGTTGTATTTTAATATTTTTGTTTTATTTCAATTAGGTCACTCGACTAGTTTCGGTAGGTCTGTAGTTTTCATTTGTATTTTTTATCGTTAATTTTGTTCAGTCCTTGTGTTGGTCAAACGGCCTCTTTCAGTTTGTTTTTAAGATAGAGGATGGGAGATTCCTGACTTTAAAAATTCCCTCATTGGTCACTGACAGATTTATTGGTTTCCGGGATGGGGGGGGGTGTTAAGTGTATGTTATATTTTAGTTCTTTGAGAGTATGTGTGATGATATATATTTGTGTGTGTGAGTGAGACCTCAACACCTCTGCAAGCATGTCTGTCTTGTGTGGGAAGGGCTTGAATTATGGACTTTATATATATATATATATATATATATATAATGTGCGCGCGCACACCATCTATTTTCACTATTAAGGTTCGGTTATATTAATAGGAATACCCTGTGACCGAAATTCTTTAAGGGGAAGATTTTCAAGTATTAAGGTAAGATCTATGTTCTTATATAAGTTTGTATCTACTTCTATGCCTACAGCTAGATCTCTCCTTTGATTTAAGAGTTTGCATTGATCATTATTCGAATTATATTATTATAATTTTTTTCCTCTAAAAATTTCTTGCGCCTATCTCTAAAACTATTAAGAGTATGTGCGAAACTTATTATTTTCTCATCTAGCTGAGGGTTCAGACACTTTTCCTTCAGTTCCCAAAACTTTCTTGAAAGAGCTGTTTGGAATTTTAATTTAGGATTGAGTGCCTATGTGTATAAATTCTGTGTCAGATCTCCCGCGAAATTGCAATGTCAATATTATAATTTGTCATATTTTGTTTCGGGGCAATGGTTGCCTGGTATATTACCCTAGTTAATCTGCATTTGCCCTTAATTGGACAGTTTTATCTATTTCTACAGTTACAGGGGGTTTAGTACGAGATTTAGCTTTTTTTCTATAGAATTTACTTAAGGCATAATTATTATAAGAGTTGATAATTTGGTATATTTTATCGATTTCCTATTGAAGATCTTACTTAGAGGGTTGCTTTTGTGGATGTGTTCATTAATTTTAGAAAGTTCTGTCCTATATTAATATTTGACAATTTGCAGAAGGTGGGGGGGTGAACCAAATGATTTTTATTTTTTTATTTCTACAACTACATCCCACTTTAGGTAGTACCTATGGGTGTTAAATAGGATTACTTATTTTTGAAACCACTTGTTTGGAGAGACTTTTCATACGGTTCTTTATTTTTATTAAAGATTTTTTTCGATGGACTATAATTTACTAATTCTGGTGCAAACGATAGTGGGTATTTGTCTCAGGATAACATTGGGGTGGTTATAACTAACATTAATACAATTGGGTCTTTCATTCTCTCTATGGTAGGGTTTAAAGGTTTTATCATTAAGGTTAAGTGTTGTATCTAGGTAATCAACTATTTTAAGGTTAGTAGAAATGTCTTAAACCCAAGTAGTTTAAAGGCCCTATTGATTTTCTTTTGTGACTTCGCTGTTAGTGGACCATTAATATTGAGGATGAAGATGGGTCCGTCATCTCTATATAGTCCCACTAGTGCTGGTTTTAAGATTCAACTAAGCATAACTAAAATATAAAAACATACTAAATCTGCAACCTGGGCTGAATCATAGGCTCCCATAGGAACATCAAAATCGTCATTCTGACACTTAGTCCAGGTGGAATTAAATTTTAACAATAATTTTCTAGTCGTTAAGATTATATTAGTTTCACCATCCATTATCTCCATATAGAACCTCGTCCTGGGTATGACGATAAACTAGATCCGCGTCCTGGGTATGACGATAAACTAGATCCGCGTCCTGGGTATGACGATAAACTAGATCCGCGTCCTGGGTATGACGATA
>OZ038498.1:16266440-16303940 GCA_964036315.1 Acanthosepion esculentum | reverse complement strand
AAGACACAAGGTGTTAAGAAACATTAATATCTGTCTATATTTCTGAGATCAGGTATTACTCGGACTATTGTCCTCGACTTTGTCGCCAAATTTATTACAACGTTTTCGGCCGTTGTACGGTCCGGCCTTCTTCAGGTGGTATGAATGTCGAACTGAACCCTTTCTTTCGCTCACATGGCACAGTGGATAAAGTCGTTGGTTAGATCCAGTGACAGGACACAAAGAGTGTGAGTTCAATATCCGGTTAAGGCAGTGGAGAACTTTTAGTGGGGAATTAACAGGAGATAACTGACATCCATTAAACATGGCACGTGGAACCAGAACAGTCTACCCCAGTGAGCGGAATAAAGGGTTCAGTTAGACATTCCAACTACCTGAAGAAGGCTGGGACGTACAACGGCCGAAACATTATAATAAATATGGCGACCACGTTGAGGACAATAGTCCGAATAATGTAAATAGAGAAACATTAATAATGAGCGGAAAGAGAAAAGTCTAATCGGCATGACAGTAGATAGCGATAGACATTGCATTTAAATTTTTGAAGATTAAAGTTGTCTGGAAAGCACGCAGCAGAAAAAGTTCCACAAGTGAAAAGTGCGAGAAAAACTTTTAGCATAGAACTTACGGTTACATCTAGCCAGCTCAGCTGTAAATTTAAGAGATCTCGACGCTAGTCTATTGATGCGCTAAAATTTAAAAAGTCAAAATACCATAGCGAAAAGCTCATTTACCATTAAAGTATTTATAGAAAAGACAAAGGCAACTTTACAGCAGTGGGTAAGTGACTGAAGCCGAGCTACCAGATCATGACCAGTAATATTGCTGATTCTATTTTGGATCTTATCAAGGAGTTCAAGGGGGTACCGGACCATATATGGTAGCAACATTCTAAACATGGACGAATGGTAGACTTACAGATATGTAAGATAGATTCTAGAGAGAAAAAATGTCTCGCACGACACAGTGAGCCGATTTTCTTAGCAGCTGACCTTCAATATAGTCTTTCAATTTCATGTCAACTGAGAACGTTAGCCCGTGAAGTCGTAACGAGTCACTCTCCATGGCGTAACAGTCGTGCGGACTAAAGAACTACCGAAGGGAGCGGGCAAGTATAATTGTTACATGGTAATTATTTTCTGCGATTTTCACTCCCTCGTTGCGTTGTCTATGTTGCTATAAAATTTATTTATAATTCTTTTTCTGTGTTTAGCGACGTTGGCTGTTTTCATTGCTATAGCTGAATGGCGCCCTTTTCAATTTCACCAGAAGAACTTGTATCCGACAGTTGCTTCGTATCCCAGGACACATTTCTTCTTGTCTTTGTCTAATATTGGTCTTAATCCTTTCATTTTCTTTTTCTCTCCGCTTGCATATATTCTGTATCCGTCACTTTTGAAGTTCTCCATTATTTATCGATTAAGTTTCCCATACATCCAGAATGTTAATATATATTTTTTAACCTTTCCCATTTCCAGTTTGACATTTTCTAATTTCCCTCTTGGCCTTAAAACGAACAGTGATAGATTATTTTTTTTCTAATGCTGACTCGTTACAATCAAGCTCGGTTGGAAATGTTATGCGGCTTAAATAAAATGTTTAAAAAAATCAGGTTTCTCTTGAATGGCCTTCACTTTCATTAAATTGATATGAATAAAACTCTTATTGCTGTTGAAAAGACTTCATCCAAAGAAAGGAATTGAATTCGGGTTCGGTAATAGTGGTGGTTTTATTGGGATTGGCATTGATATAAATCATGCTGTAGAGATGTTCACCAGTTCTGATTAGCCCAAAAGTTCGGCCATAAGGAAAACAATGTCAAACGACTTTCCTTAGGTTTTGAATTAGGAGTTTTTCTTCTACTATACTGGTTACCAATCAAGACTAAAGAGCCCAGTCTGCCCTTCTATTTAACCTATAGCTAGGGGGATGGGTTTATACATTTACTAAGGGTATTAGCACATAAGTGAATGTAACAAACTCGACTCTACAATTTCTGAGTCACTTTACGGCACGACCGCGCGCACCTCTTTCATTTATATATATATATATATATTCAACACCATAACTTGATAAGACACCAGAAGTGTTGAAAGAAAATGGCTATTTTTGTAGTGATTTTATAATACATTTGTTATAATTTTCGAATAAATAACTATATATATATATATATATATATATATATATATATATATATATATATATATATATATATACACACACACACACACACACACACACACAAAAGCAGTTTTGGTTAAATAATTTAGAGGTATTATGTCTATCCATTTTAGTTTGTGTCCTTTCACGTTCACGAATTAACTTCTTGGTGGCTGTAGAAAATTGATAAAAAAAAATACAAAAATTTTTCTTTCAAATATTTTTTTTATTTTCCCAGTTAACTTCAATCTCATTTGAGACCATCTTCAGGGGTTTAAAATATCTGTGGATGTGTATACAGTAAATTCAAAATATTTTCCGTTTCAAATCCATTTATTTTTTTCAATTATGAAAGCAAATTAATTTTTGTAACTTAAAAGAAAAAAGATTTCTTAATTATATTTGAATTTAGTATTTTTATATAAAACTTTGTTGCTATATTCATAATTGACTTTATTTAATTTGGCCGCAATTCTCATATATGAAGGCATCCAGAATTTTAAGTTTTGGCTTATTTGATGAAGTACGAGTGTATTTTCGACTAATATCTGTCTAAATTGTGAATGTGGACATGTTTTCCTTTTAAATGTTCTGAGATTGAACTATGCTCATTCAAGCGAAACGTAAGCTGTCTCGTCAACGTATCGTTGCAAAACCAACGCAAAATGTTTGGAAGATAATTGGAGAAAGGGCTCAGAAAAGAAACCCGAAAAACCAGGATCACCTATGGGAGTTATTGAAAGACGAATGGGGGGGAATTACTGCTGATTTTTCTAATAAATTAATTAGATCATGTGGTCGACGATGCAGAGAAGTCATTGAAAATAAGGAGATGTTTACCAAATATTAAATTTTGTTGATATTTTGTTCACAATCAAGTATTAACAAGATCGTTCCTTAACGGTTTGTCCAGTAGCTTATTTCCTTTGTTCCATTTAATCTTTATTTTAAAAAAAAAACTATTATGTAAATTTTTGTAACTTTGTATAATATTTATGCATTACACCCTAATCTTTATTCGGTAAAAATTTCATTGCTAATCATGCATTACTTTTTAAGTAATACACATATTTATGTCTTTGTTGTTTCCGTTCTTTATATTATGGCCGCTACCGTATGTATTAAGATTTTATCAGAGATGCAATCTCCCAAATGACATTTAAATTGATCTACAATGTTGGTCTTTTGTAAGATTCTAGTTGACGGAAAATAATTTTGGACAACTAGGTTGGTTGTATTAATTATAGTATATAATTAATTTTATGTTTTACTTGGAACAGTGGTGGATATATTAGTGAATTTACGGAGCTACTGTATACACATCCACAGATTATTTAAAAGCATGAAAATATGCTGCTTAAATAAATATATATATATATATATATATATATATGTGTGTGTGTGTGTGTAGATATTGAAGTCAACACCCAGAGACGACAGTCTGTTTAATGCTAAACGCAATCGTCAGGTTATGTAAATTGTGTTTTTACGTTTAGCATGAAACACTGTCGCTTCTGCGTGTTGGTTTCAATGTCCACTTTTATATTTATATGCGCTCTAACATAAATGAAAACTAACATTTATAAATTAAGTCAAATTTTTCATGAACTCAAACAAATTAAAGAGGACACCTTCATGATCTAACTTCATAATACATGTACTGGAACTCTTTCTCTCTCTCTCTCTCTACATGAGGACTAAATTCATATGTCTATTCGAAAATTTGATACTCAGATAATATTGAGGGACGGTGGGAGGAGAACAGGGTTCTACTAAGCAAGCTATAAAGGATAGGGAGATGTGGAGAGCCATGATCACCCACTTCCTGAAGTGATATAGCACACAGAAGACTGACAGTTTTCTATATCAAAAAGGTAGGTGGTTAGCTACTCAGTATGAAGAAAAATAAGACCTGACAAAGAGCGGAACACTTGGAATACCAGGTGCTGTCTTGCTTGGATGTGCACATGGTGTAATGGATAAAGTTTCGGAATTGTTAATCAGAGAGCCGAGTTCCAATTCCAGTTGGGTTCTTTATATTCACTTATCCGCAAACACCCTTAGGAAAAGCATGAATACCACTTATCTCCCACCAGCTCTGGGTTAATTAGTAAGACTTGTATCACTAAATCATTATTATCTACGAAAAATCTCTTACAATCTCAAAAATATTTTCTGGCTAAATAACCTGCAATGGGTTGATAAGCCATAAAAAACGACTCTATCAATCAAAAAAGCGGAAGGACTTAGCGGTCAGCTAACTAGACGTAGCGTCTCAACAAAGCTATAATGTAGGAGGCAACTGGAAACAACTTAAGAATTAAAAATAGGAATAAAAAAAATCAACTGAAATAGAAAACTGCATGAAAGGGGTCAGTCACCTTGGGACAGATCCTTCGCCCGGTAAGGAGATGTCTGATCGGTGTCACCTAAGTGAGTTTTCCCAATTAAGCCTTTCTTTATTCTTAAATTATTTCAGGTCTGTCTTTTCTTGTTGTGGTAAAATATTATTATAGTTATTTGCCCTTATTAAGGGTTTATTCTTCCTTCATAGAAGAGTTCTAAAATCGCCATCTTTATTTACACCTCGTGTGTCTTTTTTGAGTTGAATAAAATCTGAATCGCCCAAAGGTATTTTCTTCAGTCTCGTCATTCGCCACAATTTATTCAACTCAAAATTATTCAAAATGGACAAAATCTTAAAACCGAAAAAATTCAGTCAGACCCCAGTTTACCAATCGCAACTAAAGAGTTAAAATTTTGGTACCGGACGTTCGGCAACTATCTACCCACTATTCAAACACTTGGAGTAACGCTGAGTAAATTCGGTGTCTTAAGTCACATAGATTGAACAGTGTATGACTGCAGAGAAAGCTGTAATACATACGAGGAAGCCATGCAAACATTAAAAAGTATTTAAGCCAACGAACGAGATTTTTGCGCGTCACCTCCTCACAAGTTGTCGCCAGAAAACTGATGAATCAATTGACCAATTTCTACAGGCACTGTGGGAGTTGTCTAAAGACTGCAACTACAAACCAGTAACCGCATAAGCCTACCGAGAGGAAGGCATTCGTCAACAGTCTTGATTCTAATCTTATTCGGCAGACACTCCTGGAGAATAGAACGTTGGACTTGCAGAATGCCTATAGCCAGGCTTGTTTTCTCGACCTTGCACAAAAAAATGCTGTTGCATTTATCCAACAGAATCCATGCACACTGACCATGAGTACATCTGCCAAAGACGAGAGACCAACTTCAGAAGCCACGTTGGACGCGTCAAAATCACAATGTTGGTTTTTTGTGCGTCATCCACAAAGTAAATGCCCTTCAAGGTAAGTGACCTGCCATAAATGTTCCAAAACCGGACATTTTGCAAAAATGTGCCACTCAAGCAAGACCAGTTCTCAGTCAACTGCAATTGTCAACGCAGTCCACCCCATGTTGATCAATAACAGACCCACACTTTCAAGTATTTATTCTGCTGCTACTGAATCTGGATTTAAAGTATCCACTAATTTACTCATGAAAGGACAAAAACTTAAAACCCTAATTTACAGTGGAAGCACTAACAGAAGCTTCATAGCCCTCAAAGTCGCCAAAAGGCTTAAATTGAAACAATATCCGAGCTAGGGATCAATCCGCATGGCTGCAGGGACACAGATCACAGAAATTGCAGGACATTATATTGTGGACCTCGACCTTCTTGGACGTGAGTACACAAATGTTCATCTAAATGCAATTAATTATTTGTGTTCTGATAGAATCCTTGGAACTGATTTCCAAGAACAGCACGAAAGTTTTGTCATCAAGTATGATGGCAGCAAACCAACATATTAAAATTTCAACACTCCGACCCTATTCGCTAATTTATCTGCAAATTGCAAATCCATTGCAACCAAACCGCGAAAACTTTCAAGACCAGACCAACACTTCATGGATTCAGAGACGCAGCGTTTACTGAAAGAATGTATCATTTAACCAAGCCCATGACAATGGAGGGCACCACCATTAGTTGTGAAAGAGGATGGAAACTATTAAGAGAACGATAAATTAACTGTTCCCAAACAGTCAACAAATATCCACTGCTAGTATTAAGAGTACTGTCAATCAGCTAGTCCAGTAGAAGTACTTTAGTACAATATATTTAAAAAGTGCATATCACCAAATCCTGCTGCATCCTGATGTCAGGCCTTATAGAGTTTTCTAATCTTGGGGTCAGCTCTAACAATTTACCAGGATGCCGTTTGGTGTGACCAATGGGACTGCTTGTTTCCAAAGAAAGAAGGATGATTTCATCAAGAAACATGATCTACGGAACACGTATGCCTATGTTGACAATCTGATAATCTGTGGTCCCACATTGGAAAAACATGTCAACCTTCAACATTTCCAAAAGGCTGCCAATGTTGACATACAAAGGAGAGAAATGCAAATACTCTGCCCAGACAACTGATCACTTGTGATATCGCATATCCAAAGGGATTATCAAGCCCGACCCAGAGCGTCTGCGGGCATTAATGGAACTACCTGCCCCACAAAACCTGAAGTCCTTAGAACGTATCATTGGAATGTTTGCATATTATGTGGATCAAGAGATTTTCTGATAAAATCAAAAACTTAAAATCAATCCACACTTTTCCACTATCAGGGTAGACCTTGTTAGCCTTCCAGATACTAAAAAGTGATTTGATAGATTCCATCCTGACTGCAATCAATGATAATCTGATATTTGTCGTATAAACTGATCACACGGCTCAGTACTCAGCCAGGACAATCAGCCAGTTGCCTTTTATTCAAGATCACTGCAAGGCAGTGATTTAAACTATGTACCGGTAGAGAAAGAAGCTCTTTCAATAGTTGATGCTATCGAGAAATGGAGACCCCTTCCAATTGGCAGACGCTTCATTCTAAAAACTGACGAGAAGTACGTGCAATTTATGTTCGAGGCACAAAATCATGGGAAAATAAAATACGAAAAAATTCTGCGCTGGAGAATCCTTCTTGCTTCTTTTAGTTTTGACATCCAGTATCGTGAAGGTAAAGAGAATTGAGCAACGTACACTCTCATCCGAACCATTTGTGCAACCTTCCCGGACAACAAACTGTTAAAATTGCATGAATCTCTGTCACTCAGGTGTAAACAAAATGATACACTTCGTACGAAGTAAAAACTTACCATACTCTGTTGAAGAAATCCGTACGATGACAGCCAACTGCCAAACATGTTATATAATTGAACCAAATTTCCAAAAACCAGCTAATCTTCACCGAATCAAAGCCACTCAAACTTTTGACGGTCTTACCATTGAATTTAAGGGTCCACTTCTTCATCTTTCAACAAGTATCTGTTAACCATCATAGATAAATTTTCCAGGTTCATTTTTTTCCTACCCATGCCAAAACATGGAAGCTAAAACTGTAAATAGCTGCGTGTTCAATCTATTCTCCATATTTGGCATGTCCGCTTACATCCATAGTGACAGGGGATCCTGATTTCTTTGACATGAAACAAAACCGAACGTACACAATTACGGATTGTCGCTGGTAGAACTACTCTTTATAATCCAGAATATATAGGCCAAGTAGAAATATACAATGGCGTCATCTGGCAGTTAATACTTTTAGGACTAAAACCAAGAACCTTACAGAGTCACATTGGGAAGAAGTCTTGTCTCAAGCTTCACATATTCGTCTTCATTGTTGTGCACTGCAACTAACTGCGCGCCACATGAACGCCTATCCAAGTTCAGCAGACGATCAACCACTGGGACTACCTTACCCGCATGGCTAAGTCATCTCGGTAAAACATTGATGAAATGATATCCCCGGAGTAGAAGCACGAACCACTGGTCGATGAGGTGGAACACCTGGACGCAAACCCTTAATATGTCCACATCAGGAAATTAGATAGTAGTGAGGCTACTGTCTCACTTGAGCATCTAGCACCAAAAGGAACTGGAGACAGCAGCCATGCTGAATTTCCAAAGGTTCGTATTCTCATGGAATTACCAACCCAGTCAGGAAATCAGTCCCCTGAATACAGTGATCGTGAAATATCCATTCAACTATGAACGATTCAACAAAAGGTCATAAATAAAATAATTGTATAAATAAAAATATATATATAAAATATATATAAATAAAATAAAATATATAGTCCAAAAATGCTGCGTCGCTCTAGTCGATTTGCAAAACCACCCAGCCGCTTAGGCATTTAAGGACACAATTTTATTTATTTGTATTTTTATTGCAATGCATGTACACCCATTTTCTTTTCCGATGGGTCAGCGATTATGGTAAAATCATATTATAGTTATCTGCCTTTATTAAGGGATTATTACATCTTCATAGAAAAGTATTAAAACAGCCATCTTTGTTTACACCTCGTGTGTCTTTTTGAGTTGAATATAATGTGGATCGCCCAATATTCTTCTGTTTCGTCATTAGCCACACTTGTCATAAACGGTTTATTTTGTTTTAACTTAACTGTTTCCAATGTGTATTGTTTTTCTGTGTTGCCCTTTTCCTCTGTTCAGCTCTTTTATATTAAATCTTACAAGTCTTAGCTTCAAAATAAGTTATGAGTTATTTCTGGCTAAATACTGGTTCATTCAAATATATTCCCACATTGTTAAATAACCAGTTTGGATCGGAAACGTTAGAAAAAGTAACTTTCGACAAGATTCAAACTCGAATCTCCTATTATTTTGTAGAGTAGCGTTCGTTCTTTCCTCAAGCTACGACATGTCAGAATGTAAAATATTGATTTTACTTTTTTCTGTTTTTTTACATTTTAAAAGGTGTCTCTGTCCATAATATAAGTGCAGTGTTAACTTTGACATTTTAAAGATTTATCTGTACTGCACATTATTTACATTATTCGGACTATTGTCCTCATCTTTGTCGCCATATTTATTACGTTTCGGCCGTTGTACGCCCCGGGTTTCTTCAGGTGATTGGAATGTCGAGCTGAACCCTTTATTTCACTGTTCTAGACTGTTCTAGTTCCACGTGCCATGTTTAATGTATGTCAGTTATCTCCTGTTAATTTCCCTCTGAAAGTTCTCCACTGCTTTAACCGGATATTGAACTCACACTCTTTGTGTCATGTCACTGGATCTAACTAACGCCTTTATCCACTGTGCTATGTGTCCTTGAGGACATCTGTGTATGGATTTCTGGGTATTATAAACCTAATGTCTTCAGCAACCATTTTTTACCAGTGCCCATATTGCAATTTTTGCTGTTATCATTGCATGTTTTTAAGTGTACTGATTTTTAATTACAGAAGTCAAGGTGGGTGTGCGGGTTGGTTAATGGATAGCTGCTTGGAATGAGAATTCAGAGAGCCGAGTTCGAGTTCCAGTCGAATTCGTTCAATTCACTTACGCGCAAATTTCATTGTGTAAGGTATTAATCCATTTCCTATCCCTAGCTATGGGTTAAATAGAATTTGTTTCTGGGGAAAAAAAAATTATTCATACAATGCAAAATATTCGGCCTTAAAACCCCAAAAAGGTTAAGCAGAAAAAAATAATCAACCAATCAATCAATTTTGCAAATTGCCGGATGGGGGAACCGTTACGATGAACGAGGGCCTATGCGGGGAATGTTGTAACTCCTTTCAGAAGATTTTCACCAGGGTGTTCGATAAGTATTTGGTTGACTTTCTTCGCCTCGAGGCGACTGAAGCGGCTGGTTGCAAGGTTCGCATAACGAAAGAGGACGTCTTGGAAGCGCTGAAGAAGGTCGGGGAAATATAAGACTCCGGGCATCGATGGGTACTTGAGGCCGTCTACCATTTTTGTCCCCTTCTTGGAAATTCTCTCTAACCACTGGATGGAACAGATTATTTTTCCTCAGTTTATTAACAGGGGTTTGGTGTAAATTCTGCATGGAAGTGACTGGATAGGTAATTTTATGTCCTTAACGTGATTAACGCAGAGTTTAAAGATTTGGGCCTACGTACTGGCGAACCGTTTGCAGCTTGTGCAATATCGTCTCGTATCCTCTTAAGACTTGCGCTGTAAAGGGCCGAACAATCCAAGATAGCCTTTATTTTATTCGCACGATCAATGCAAAAGTCAATAGATCAGGTCATTGCCTTCGATAGGGTCGACCATGGTTTTTTGGAAACTGTTTTGTTCGAGGTTGGATTCAAGACGAACTTCTGGTTCTGGATTTGCCTCTTGTATGCAACCTCCGGTGTTATGCTGGAAGTGAATCCAAACCCTTCAACCTATTCAGATCCATTCGTCAGGGCTGTCTCATTTTGTTCTTGTTGTATGTTCTTGCACGTGAACCTTTCCTGTGCAGGTGGAGGGTGAACCCGGTCTTTGGCAGGATCACGTTACCTGGTGTCAACACCTCGGCCAGGTTCACCGCCTATGCCAACGATGTTTCCACGCTTGTAACGAGCAGTGACGAGGTCAACGAAGTCTGTGACTGAGACCAAGATTAACCGCGATAAATCTGTCGGCTTATTCATTCGTGAAAAGGTTCGATTCTTCCGGACCCCTTCAGTGGGACGAACGTGCCGTGCAAGTTACTTGGTGTCCGGTTCGGTCCCGACATCCAACTGGAGAAGAACTAGTCGAAAGTTCTGGAGAAGATCGTAGCTGCAGTTAGTCTGTGGTTGCGAAGGGGTTTTCCTTGGAGGTGATGGCCGAAATGTGCGTTAGGTACATCTACACCGTCACCCTTTTTCGTCTCTCAGTTATACCACTCTATACGATCTAAAGAAAGCTTGGTTTCGTCTCCTCCGGGGCGCCAAAGCTCCTATAGATCTAGGAATACCGAACATAGACACGTCAAGATAATTTACGACTGAAATGGAAGGGCACTAGGTTGAAATGGGGACAGCTTTTGGCCCGAGGCGAGTGCTCCTTCAATCGCAATACCGTCATGTGATCAAGGGTCTTCCTCGAATAGAAGCTTGCCTCCCTGAGATCTGGCCGTTGTTGAGAGAGGTATTATGTCAGTTATTAGGGAGAGGGGAGCTCACGACTGTCTGATCAAGGTGGTCGGTCTGTCGAGGGAGAGGCTTTCGCTCCATATTCTGGCAAAGCGTTCAGTCTTTGAGAGTCGGACTGGTCGTTTTGCCAGAATGCGTCTGGTGTGATGCACACCTTCTTTCACTGCTCGGTCGTATAACCGTTGTATGAGCATATTGATGGCTACAAAGAAGATGCCAGTGCCTTGTTTTATGTATGTCAGTTATCAGTTATCTCCTGTTAATTTCCCTCTGGCACGTGGAACTAGAACAGTCTACCCCAATGAGCGAAATAAAGTGTTCAGTTCGACATTCCAACCACCTGAAGAAGGCCGAATCGTACAACGGCCGAAACGTTGTAATAAATATGGCGACAAAGATGAGGACAATAGTCCGAATAATGTATATAATGTACATAACCTCATCTCAGAAATATAGACAGATAATCATGAGGTTATTTTTTTTATTTTGTAAAAAAAATATAATTTATATTTTTTTATCTCGCTCCCCGCAAGCTTGTAAATATAGATAAATAGTTTAGGGTCTCATGGATAACGAATTTTAATTATCCTGGTATGATATATAAAGGGTGTTCCAAATAATCTTTCGATGGTTAAAATTGCCAAAGACTTAAGATGTTGAATCTGAAAGTAAAAGAAAATAATCATTAGACGCTTAAACTTAATTCACATTTAAAATCTGCCCAACTTGTGAGACATATGTAGACATTGTTACATTAAATATTAATTTCCAATTACTGGAATCAAAACTTTACATGATTTTAATTATTATTATTCTGTTCTTGTCCGTATCATTATGAAGCCGAAATGACGTGTACAAATTAAAATTTCAGGTTATGTGCGCTCTTTATGATATATTGCTACACCAGAAGGATATTTTCCAATTCCTGATGAAGTCCTCGAAATCAAAAGAGGCGAAATACGCACAGCTGCCACAGAGAAATGTCAGAAATGTAAGTTATTAAATTTTTAATTATTTATTTTAATTCTTGGCAAGTTGAGAGGTAGGAGCCGACAACTTTTGCTCAGCATGTATCGGCGTCTATTCGAAAGAGTCGACTAGACAATTTGCATAAGCCTGCTGCCAAACCTGCAATTAGAGAACGCCATTAGCTCATCGTGCTAAGATTTTTTTATTTTATTTTGTGTGGATCGCGCATAACAATTCATTTAAAATCCCTTGGAACTATTTACATTAAATTAGATACCTCCACGATATCGCTAAAAAATGAGCATAGCATGATGAAAAAGACGCCAAACTTGACGAAAACACAATTTTATCATCTAAATGTTCAAGTTATTATGAAGAGGAAAGACCAAAGTTTATTTTAATTATTTTTAAAAATTTGTCCTTCTTTTTAGATCATTCTAAATTTTGATTAAAAAAACCAAAAAAAAAACCTTGTTTCTCTTTGTATCACCGGAACAAGTAAAATAACATATACAATTTTTAGCACGTTTTTTTTTTGTTTTGTATGACACACATTAATTTTGAAAATCTTGCAAAAATAAAAATAATTGTTTGATGTTAATGAAACTTTCAGAAACTATTCACAGATGATCAAAATTATTATAAATGTTGCTTTTTTTATTAAAGTCGTGGCAGAAATATTTTTTACATTTATTACCCCTCCCAATAACTAATTTTATGAAAACTCTAGAAATTCGATCGAGTCCACTTTAGTGATTACAATAGTTAAAAGCACAAGGCTTTGAGGAATGCAAATAATGTATTTTTTTTAATTAGACCCCATCTTACCTAAAAATCAGCTCTGAATTGTAACATACAAAGCTCAATAAAACAAAGATTTCATTTCAAATGCTTTTATTTGCTTTTATGAATATGGACAATATTTTCTGAAAGCAAAAAATTTTTCGATGTAAAATGAATTTTTAATACAATTATTTATTTCTTTAATTAAAATAGATTTTTTACATTTAAGTTGTTAAAATATGAAAATAGTTCAAATCCGCATCCGCTTTCGTAAGTGTCTTTATGAGATAGATCTTTTTTTAGTGCGTTGTAAATTGTATCGTTTTGACCAATCAGAAGACCCGCAGTAATTAAATGTAATTTGTGTTTATAATCGGTCTCTAATCATAAAGTACGGAAGACCAACCAGAATGCGATTAAGTTGCGTTATTTGAGTTAATCATTGTTCTCCGCTGTTAAGGCCTTTACTTTTGCGAAACACGTGTGGAGAAGTTTATTTGAGATTTTCAATTTCAACTGAGAAGGGTACCTAAAAGTATCAGTATTATCTTATGAAATTTATATGATCTTATTTTTATATTAATCTCAGTTATGACATTTTTCCACAAATGAAATATCAAAATTAATAATAAAATGAATGGAAATACAAATAACCCTGTAAAGTGTAGTAAACGTACATAAAATTATAGTATTTTATGTACACTTCTGATAAAATTTCATAAGAAAGGTACCTTTCTTATGAAATTTTATCTCACTCTTAAAGTCTTATTTTAATTTCTTTGTAATATATTTTCCATAAAGCATCGTAACCGTAAAGGTGAAAGCTAAGTACAAAAAAATAACGAGGTAACTAATTTGTTCACGTAAATGTAAATAACTTCTTTCTTTCCGTATAAGGTATTATCCTCAAGTAATCCGTCAATGTCACTCATCACCTGTCAAGTGACGCGAAAGTTTATGACCAGCTTTTTATTTTCAAATTACATCTTTTCGGCGCAGGAGCTAAGTTAACCTTGGTTCAAAATATTTTAAATAAACATAATTTCTGATTTTCTTAAAATAAGTTTTGAGAAAATAATTGATTTTTAAAAGAATTTCAAACTGATATTTTCATTTTTTTTATAAAATGGAAAAAATGACTGCCATGATCGATTATCTGTCAATTTTTCTGACTCAAAAAAAAAAAAAGATTTTTAACGAAAATTTCGGACGTGCTAGGAACGATTAAAAAGTGTAAAAAAAATACCCCCAAAATACTTTTTCCTTTTAATAATAACATAAACATTTAGACGATAAAATTTTGTTTTCAAGTTTGGCGTCATATTCATCATGCTATGCTCTTTTTTAGCGATATCGTGAAAGTACCTATATTAAATCAAAAACGCCATCCTAATGCAACGAGAAAGATTCTCGATGGGACTGAATAGTCTATTTATATAATATATATATCAGTCTCAATATATTATTTATACGTGTATTTTTTTTCAATAATTTTATTTTCCTCGATCGAGTTCTGACGAGTGTGGAGCGATAACCTGTTAGTAGTTTCCATCTTTTTTTCTTCCATTTTTGTATTGCCAATTAACTTTTAATTATGACCGTTTTTATTGATTTAATTAAATTTTGTACCCCCAATAAGGAGGCAGTAATGGATAGCGGCTCGGATTGAGGAATCAGAGAGCTGAGTTCGAATTACAGTCGAATTCATTACTTTCACTTATGTGCTAATACACTTGGGAAAGGTAGGAATCCACTTCTCCCCCTAGCTATAGGTAAATAGCAGTACAGACAGACAGGGTTCTATTGGCAACTGGTCTACCGCAGAAAAAAAATGTCATGTATCTTTCGATACATGACAGACAGGCATGTATCACGCATGGAACATAACTGACTTTCAATAAAAAATTGTAATGTATTTTTGCTAAACGAATACAATTGAATATCTGTGTATATTTCTGAGATGAGGTATTATGTACACTATTTACATTATTCGAACGATTGTCCTCATCTTTGTTGCCATGTTTATCACAACGTTTGAATACAATATGGGAACCAATAATAATGAGTGCCAGAGAAAAAGGATCATAACGACGAAAATTGCAATATGGGCTCCGGTAAAAACATGGAATGGTAACAGCAAAAATTGCAATATGAGCACTGGTAAAAATGGCTGAAGACATTAGGTTTATAATATCCACAAATATAAAAGGTTCAGTTCGACATTCCAACCACGTGAAGAAGGCAGGAGCGTGATAAATATGGCAACAAAGATGAGGACAACAGTCCGAATAATGTAAATAGTGTACATAATACCTCATCTCAGAAATATAGACGATACTGAAAGGCCGAAACATTGTAATAAATATGGCAACAAAGATGAGGACAACAGTCCGAATAATGTAAATAGAATACAATTGAAAAGTAAAAACTTCAAAATCGAGTTTTAACACAAATTCGACTATTACAAGCTAAACCATATCAAACTGTCGATATTTTTACAGTTTTCACTCGAACGCCTTCACGAAATCCAACTTTGTTTTAAAGGTCCGCCGAGAATTTCTGTATATTAAGTTTGGCGAGATTTCTAGATGCTAAAATGCAATTACCTGCATGAAATGCTGTCTTGAATAACTCTGTTTGTTTTTATATTTGTTTTTTTTTCAAGTGCCAATTTTTCCTGATGCTTACATCAGTTTCTTTTCAAAATTAATTTCCTATGCACCTTGCAAATCCTTCTTCGCGAAACAAAAATCTTTTTTTTTCTGAATTCTTCGCCGCTCCACAGGCAGCAGACGAGAATAGTTCTGCAAATATGTTCAAGTTTTTGAAAAAGTCATCGAATCAAAGCTAGTCGTTCTTTTATCTTAGAATATACAACTTAACAAAAACAGCGAAAATATCAGCTTGGCACAAGGCCGTTTTAAACAATAGACATTTAACCTCTTCATAACAAGGTCATTAGACAAAGTAAGGTTCATTAGCATCGACTCCATATTGCCAAATATTGAACAGTGATTTTATTCCATCATAAACGGCCAGAAGGCATTGGTCTACACATACTGGCGCCTATATTAGTCACATTTACATGCAGGCCATTGTTCTCAATTTTGTTGATACTATCACAACATTTCAGCCGCTGTGCCCTCAGACCTACATGAGGTGTCTGTTGGGCCGGAAATTTCGAACTAGGCCCCTTTAATCTACGGTATTCTTTCCGCTGAACATGTCTGGCGATGTCTCATCTATTTCCTTTATTTAGTACTGCAAAGTTAGGGATCGCCACTTTTCCAAGTTCTTACCCAGGTTTGAACTCGCGATTACAATGTTACCAAATGCAAAAAACCAACACTTTATTCATCTAGCCTATTGTACTGTGGGACAATCCTGAGTGGATACTTAAACCGAAACTGCCTTCTGAAGAACGTTGCGGCTGCTCGTCATGCTTGACTGCACTCAGTATTTTCTTTTCTACTGCTGCTGCTACTTTTACCGTAGCATTGCTGTCATTTCATGGCGCGTATCTCCGAGCCGCTTTTGTGACCACTTCTCCGAATTTGTTATTTAGCCCAGCATAATGCATAGTTGTTAGCAAAAGGAGGAGTCGAAAGTGCGAATTCCAAATCGGTGATACCAAAATCAAACAAGTGCCGAAATTTAATTATCTGGGAAGTGTTTTAACATGGGACGGAGAGTGTGACATTGAAATCTGAAGGTGTATTGAGATAGCCAGATTATCTCCTCAAATATGAAAAATTGATTTGAAGCAACAGAAATATGGTTCTACAGAAGGATTCTGAGGATGTCATGGACCGAATATGTGAACAACCACTTTTTTTTAAAGAGAAAATGGAAGCAAAAAAGGAAACTTGTACTTGAAGGCAAGGGAGACAGAGGCAAACAATGCATAGTGTATTTAGTGAACTTGAGTAAACGGGTGGTGGAACAAGATTTAGCAGAAATAACATCAAGACAAACTTTATTAAGAGCTAAATTGGGCTTGAATTTGTGCAGAGCAATGATCGCCTACGTCCTGAGGAGGCACTGCACTTAAACACGCGTGCTTGTTTCGATGTTTAAGTCTCCCGCTCAAGCACGTTTCCGACGAAGTTCTACTGCTCATTTAGTAACACTCTACCTAGAGTGGCTCGTGTGCCTTGTATTGAGTGAGCAATAGTTCTTATATATCAGGTGTGAATTGGATGGGAACATGTCTGATAAATAGGATGGGTGAGACAGGATCCCAATGCCTAACAGTATCTCCATTTGTTCTGTGGTCTTTGACGTATGAAGACTTGCATTTTCCTACAGCAGGATCGAGGCCTATTCACCAATCCTCAGGTTACTGTAACCTCGAACACTGCCGCAAAATTCCGGTTCATATGCAAAAGGCTGTAATGGATTATTCAAATTTTTAGCCTCACCAGAAGTTTTTGTGGGTGGAGATTTGGTTTCGAAAAAGTGTATGAGCAGTGTTTATAACTGTTATCGGCACAGGAAGTGAAATCGGCGTTCCGTGTTCAAATTCCGTTTGAGACTTTTGTTTAGTTCATTTTAATAACCTTTGAAAAGGCAAGAGGTCATTTTTTTTTTCGTTGTAGGTTAAATAGTAAGGTTTTTTTAACCTTGTAAAGACAACCAGTCTCAAAGAGAGAAAAACTGTATTCAAAACCAACTTGAATAAAGAGGAAATTTTTCAGGCTAACATGCTCTCCACCACCCATCAAACACTCAAACCCTTGCCCCCTGAAACTTGGACGATCCCACACTTTGCCTCTTGTCCTCCACCCTAACACTGGCGGAACTCTTGTCTCTTCTCTCTCATTCACACACACACACACACACACACACACACACACACACACAATCTTGCCCCCACCCACCCTAGGCACTCCGAGTCTTGCCCCCACCCACCCTAGGCACTCCGAGTCTTGCCCCCACCCACCCTAGGCACTCCGAGTCTTGCCCCCACCCACCCTAGGCACTCCGAGTCTTGCCCCCACCCACCCTAGGCACTCCGAGTCTTGCCCCCACCCACCCTAGGCACTCCGAGTCTTGCCCCCACCCACCCTAGGCACTCCGAGTCTTGCCCCCACCCACCCTAGGCACTCCGAGTCTTGCCCCCACCCACCCTAGGCACTCCGAGTCTTGCCCCCACCCACCCTAGGCACTCCGAGTCTTGCCCCCACCCACCCTAGGCACTCCGAGTCTTGCCCCCACCCACCCTAGGCACTCCGAGTCTTGCCCCCACCCACCCTAGGCACTCCGAGTCTTGCCCCCACCCACCCTAGGCACTCCGAGTCTTGCCCCCACCCACCCTAGGCACTCCGAGTCTTGCCCCCACCCACCCTAGGCACTCCGAGTCTTGCCCCCACCCACCCTAGGCACTCCGAGTCTTGCCCCCACCCACCCTAGGCACTCCGAGTCTTGCCCCCACCCACCCTAGGCACTCCGAGTCTTGCCCCCACCCACCCTAGGCACTCCGAGTCTTGCCAAAGGCACTCCGAGTCTTCCCCCCCACACCCCCACCCTGGGCACTCCGAGTCTTGCCACCCCCCCACCCTGGGCACTCCGAGTCTTGACCCCCCCACCCTAGGCACTCCGAGTCTTGCCACCCCCCCACCCTAGGCACTCCGAGTCTTGCCACCCCCCCACCCTAGGCACTCCGAGTCTTGCCACCCCCCCACCCTAGGCACTCCGAGTCTTGCCACCCCCCCACCCTAGGCACTCCGAGTCTTGCCACCCCCCACCCCCACCCTAGGCACTCCGAGTCTTGTCCCCCCCCACCCTAGGCACTCCGAGTCTTACTCCTATGACTAAGTTACAAGATTCGTGTCATTATTGAAACAAAACGCATTTAGCAGTAAACGCACTGAGACGAAAAAGATTATTTTTAAATAAACACTAATTGCAGCCTGTGTCGGACAATGAGTTAATGAGCATCAATTAGACCATGTAGTAGCCAATTGTCTTCTTTTTTTTTTCATTTGCCGATTTATTCCAGATGCGCTAATGCCAACATTTGAAGCCAACACTCGAATGTTTGTTTGCAGATGAGACTTTACTACTGCACCTCAGTTCTTCATCCTCCTGCGATCACCTGCGTCCTGGTTCATACTTAAGAAAAAAAATAACATTTGTAATCAACGACGCACAGTCCGTTCTGAGTCTGATTCCACCTCCCGAACCATTGACATTGCGGGTAGGTCTAGCAGCATGTTGATCGAATTTGAACTGCTTGACTATGCCGACACGAAAATCACATTTCTATAATATATGTATGCATGCTTTATACAGCCAGACTTCTTTAATCCGGGTCCGTTGGGGCCAGCTATGTAAATATAATCTCGCCAGCTCATTCCACAGGTTATGTATATTGCTAGGTTATCAAAGGCAGAACAAAGCTTAAAACATGAAATAAAAAATTAATGATTTTTTAGGTAATACACAATACTCACACATAGTCTTTACGGACGTTCCTTCATTCGGCACGACCGTATTCCCATGTGATCAATCTGCTACTGGACAAAGGAAGCTCATGAATAACTTATTGAATCATTTATTCAGTTAGTGCATTTTGCACCGCCGCTGTGGTCACCGCTCCCCTCTATCTCTCTCTGTTTAATACTACCCTTACAGCCTCAACCTCTTAATATCATCAAAACCAAGACATGGGTGCTCATCCCTGGCGCTGCTCCCCCCGCCCCATTGGGCCCAGCAGAATGTCCTTATCGAAACCACTTCGATGTATATGCCCGAAATAACGGATCATCTTCAAAGCCATCTGATCTCTCAGTACGTAATTTGTTCTGATGGTATCAAGCATCAACTTATTAGTGCGTCTTGTTGTCAGTGGCCCTCTAAGGACTCTGCGATACGACATCTCGAAAGCATCGAGGTGTCTTTCCCTCTTGGTCAGTGCCTGTCTCGCATCCGTATCTGGTGATGGCGAAAGCAGTGACTCGTACCAATGTCAAACTTTAGACTGATGTGTATATTCCTACTATTCCAAATGGTTTCCATTTTTGTCGTAGCACGTCTTGCTATTGCCAGCCTTCTCTTGATCTCCTGCGTAGAGCTGCCCTGGGTGTTAATGGTGAAGCCCAAGTTCACATCAGATAACAGGCAATAAATCAGTGCCAGATATTCACAAACTTCCTTATAAAAAAAATGGACTGGCTCAAGACAAACAGAAACAAAGAGTAAATGACAAGAGAGGTCTGATCTGAAACCCCCAACCCACACACTCGCTGCTGCTACTTCTGGTACAAACTATCAAAAGGCCAGCTACACAAGAATACAATACCAGAACAAAGGTTTCTCATGGCCTCAGAAATCTCACACCTGAAATCTCATTCAAATTCAAATCTTATTCATATTTGAACCTTTATCCGAAAATATATACGGTAAGATGATTCTTGACCCTTTGAGCCCTAACCACCGCTTTACCGGTGGTAGAGAAAAACGACTTAATGCCCAGCCACCGGTTGGACGGTGGGTAAACACTTGTAATTAGTTTTATATCTACTGTGAAACATTACATACCAATTATTTGTGAATTTTAACTCGGGAGCTGAGACAGAAGGGTTAAAATTGTTCAGGAACGCAGGGATCAAGCCGTTAAGGCAAATTAATAATATAAAAAAAACTAGGGCAGGGGATTAATGAAACACAAAAAAATAATTAATTTTCCAGTGACGAACAAGAAATAGTAGAATCGTGGCTGTAGCGGGTGAAAAACATTGAATTAAAGAAAAAGAACTATAATCGTGTGCAGTTATTGCTGCAGTGGCTGTTCATGGGTTTTAGTTAAATTGAATTTTGTCTCAATATGTTTTCGATGTTAATACATTTTATTATTTTTATGTACTCTGTTCAGTGATATATTTTTAACTTGTTCGTTGTATTTCTTAATTTTCTCGGGAAAATCTGAGTTTGCTTCAATATGTTTCGTTATCGAATATTTAATGACGTGTAATCTAAATGCTTTTGTGAACTATGATCCCTGACATTCCGATTAAACGAAATCTGTCTATATCTCTGAGATGAGGTATTATGATTACTTGCATTATTTACATTATTCGGACTGTTATCCTCCTCTTCATTGCCATATTAACATAGCCCAGTGGATAAAGACGTTGATTAGATCCATTGACTGAACACAGGCTGTGAGTTCAATACCAGGCCACAGCAGTGTTGAACGAAAAAAAACTTGGAGAGTCGAGTTAAAGGGAAATAACTGAGACATCCGGGAGAGGCATGGCACGTGGAACTAGAACAATTTACTCCGGTGGACGAAATAAAGGGTTCGATTCGAAATATCCAATTGTTAAAACACGATGAAACAACGAAATTCACATACGTCCGACAGCTACGACGTGTGATATATTAGCTAAAGAAATCTGATTATTATAATTTGTCCGATAAAGAATTACTTTCTGAATTATGACGAAAATGGGAAGTTACATTATTCGGACTATTGTCCTCATCTTTTCCACGTTTCGGACGTTGTACGATCCGGCCTTCTTCAGGTGGTTGGAATGTCGAACTGAACCCTTTATTTCGTTCACTGGGGTAGACTTCTAGTTCCACGTGCCATGTTTAATGGATGTCAGTTATCTCCTGTTAATTTCTCTCTGAAAGTTTACCACTGCCTTAGCTGGGTATTGAACTCAAACTCTTTGGGTCCTGTCACTGGATTTTACTAACGCCTTTATCCACTGTGCCATGAGGCCATCTGTGTATGAATTTCTGGGTATTATAAACCTAATGTCTTCAACAAAAAAATTTTTTTTACTAGTGCTCATATTGCAATTTTTGCTGTTATTATTTCGCTGGCACTCCTTATTACTGGTTCCCATATTGTATTCATTTCTATGCTTGGTCGGCTCAGGAGATTTTTGTGGCCTACCATATGTGCTGATTCCTTAAGTTTACGAATTTTCCAATGGTGGCATATTTCTGATGCTTCCAGTTCACTTTTCATCTTTGCTGAGATTGTCCATCATTTACTGCCATACAAGATTGATATCAGATTGTTTTTAATCATTTCATCTCAAGGAAGGCAATAAAGCCACTACTGCACAAGAGATTAATGAGTGTTAGAGAATGAGAAAAAACACTATTTAGTAAAGAGAACAATAAAAGAAGAAAGAAGACAGGCGGTAACGATTGATGTTGTCTTTAAATTTTTGAACATCAAAGTTGACTGGAAAGCAAGAAGCAAGAATAGAGTTCCACGAGCAAGAAGAGCGATAAAATAAATTGTTAGCATAAAACTTACGGTTGCATCTAGCCATTTCAACAGTAAAATGAGATCTTGATGCCAATTTAGTACTGCGCTTAAATTCATAAAGTCTAGGTACCATAGAGGAAAGTTCATCAGAACAATTACCAAGTATTTATAGGAAAGACATTGGTGAAAAAATGACTGAAGTTCAGATGTCAGCTCAGGACCAATAACATTTTAGATTCTTCTTTGGATTTCATAAAGAATTTCTTAATATATAGCAGCAGCACCAGACCAGCAATAGTCCAAGCAAGGATAGATGGTAGTTATAAATCTGTAAGATAGACTCTGACGGGAAAGTTTGTCTAGCACGATATAGTGAACCAACTTTCTTAGCTAATAATAATTCAGCACTCTTTTCTTTGTTTCTAATAAAAATTTTCCTGTTTCTTAATATTCTGCTTAGCTTCTGGAATGCATCTTATGCTAATCTAATGGGCTTTCGTATCTGTGTCACAAATTCAATCCCAAGATGAAAAATTAGAAGTAAAAAATTTATTTTTTGTCTATCTTACGAAATAAGTTTAGCAGGATTCGCAAGAGGATTAATTGGCGAGGGAATTGGAGGATATGGTTGTCCTACACCCGATCCATTTTTTTAAAAATCCGCTTTTGATATAATGAAAATTTAACTTTTCTAGAATAACGGCAACCGGTGTCTATTTGAAATACTCAACTATTTCGTCCACAAAAGCCGATTCTAACTGTTCTCTCATCTCTTCGAACTGGATATACAAATTGAAACTACCTACTTAGCATATCTAAGTTTTCCTTGGTCAATGGATAACAAAATGAGAGCGACGGTTGAATGCTTTTGTTTCATTAACCATGTCTTGGATTGAAAGCGATCTTGAATGTATCGGAAAATTCTTTGTCTGAAATCGTTCACCGATTCAATGTGACTCGACGTAGGATAACGGTTACCGTTAACGACGCTTGTCTGGTGGATCTTTGTTACTAGACAGCCCATGCAAATTTCGGCATTTGAATAATTCGGCCAGTGTTAATAGGTCGTAAAAATCAATGCATCAAGACAATAGACTGAGAGCAGCGAAGATGAGGTGACGAGATATTTCGCATAAAAATTCTTTATTTTCCTCTTGCATTGAAAGCAATCAATGTAATGCGTAGATATTGATGAAAAGCGGTGAGTGAATGTTTCTCAATATGGACCATCACCCTAAATATCACAAAATATTTTTTTTTATAATCTGTCATTTGTTGGGTCGATAACTTTTCAGTATCCTTCGTATTTCGCATATACAGGGTGTCCATAAACTTCGTGTGCACTTTAAAACAATTATAACTTTATTTGCGATAGAAATAATCTGTAAAAATGTTATAAAGTTTAATGTACCCAGTTTTAAGTATCGCTAAAATAACTAATGTGATTTCAGGCATTACTGTCAATCAGTTGGCAAATGTTTTCTGTGAACTGCAAAATCGTATTACCCTTTGTATTGCTAATGATGACGGACATGTGGAAACTTAAATAAAATTTCAATAAACCTTAAAAATTATAGATTTACTTCTTTCTAATCCTTTTTACAAATTATTTCTATCGCAAATACAAATAAAGTTATAAATTTTTTAAAGTGCACACGAACTTTATGGACGCCCTGTATGTCATACAAAATTATCCAGTATTAAATTAAGCTAAACTTCGAAAGAAGATTTCTCAGAGTCTCTTATCTCTGCTGCCGGCTTAAAAATGGATTTTATTCCTTTTCTATATACTATAGTGCTCTTTTTTCTTTACTTTTTTTTACTAAATGTTCATTTAATACAAGGCCCAAGAGCCACTCAATGAATTTGTTGCATGAACGAAAGATGAGGAGTAAGAAGTAAAGTGTATGTAGGAATTATAACACTTAGACTTGAAGATGTTACGGTTATAGTAATCGAGTAATCATCCTCTCGGGAGTCACTTCAACAAAGCAGCGGTTCTTAGGAAGAAACGGTCTTAACAGAACTTCCTCCTTACTAATGGAATACGAAAAGAATGAGCAGGATTCGTCCCTCTATACGTGGCATGCCGGGTTCTAGCAGTGACGGTCTGAACCGGCAAAACTAATGAATGTAGCGCATTAGAACATTTTCCAAGGAAATACCGATAGAGTAGCGAGAGGCTTGCGACATTTCGTCTGTGGAAAGGGGTTTGTACAGTAGCACGGAATTCATCGCCTACAAGGCCGCGTAGCGGCTTCTAACTTCTATCAAGGCTGGAAAGTGTGGGCTGACAATACATTGATCTGATCTGACACTTGCAACGTGTCAGATCATCGGAAAATGAACCAGGTAATTTCTGGAGCCGTACAATGAACCGGCTATTTTCCCAGCGTCTCTAGCTATTAATTGTATATATGAGTTCACTTGAGATCTGAGGTGACACTGAGTAACCATACCTCACCATAACTTACCTATTTTTGCTCTTAACAATGTTTGTCCTTTTCGTCTTTCTTAACCCGCCTCTTGCGTGTTGTGCCATCAATTTACACAAAACAGAAGTTACTTATAACGCAACCTAACTTTCATTAAAATTTCCTCATCTCTTGCATGATCTATGATACAATCCTGATAACACCATCGAAACCCAGTAGACATCTAAAAGATTGAGCGCATATTGAAATCACTACAGTAGTACATTCACAGATCTTTAATAAATATATATATATATATATATATATATATATATATATATATATATATTAACTGATTTAAAATGTTTTTTCGCTACACAGTAATAACCATGTTTCAAAAATGGAAGCTAAAAGCTTCGAATTTAATTTTGTAATTTAAATCAGTTAATTTATAATATTAATGCTCTGTAAATTTACATTGAGCAATATTGTGTAAAAATAAAAAATATCTATAAGAACACCGGATTATATATCTTAGTGTTCTTTCTTTCTTTATATATATATATATATATATATATATATATATATATATAATACTGTTTTGGGGTGACAATACTACTGTTTATGGGTGCGCGTCCCAAAATTTAGATGACCAGAGCCTGGTAACTGATCTCTCCTTTGATCGAGATCTCACAGCTCATTGTGGGTTGTCTTTTATCTTTCATAACTCCAAAAGAAAGTTAGTTAGCTTTCATCACCGCTGAGCAAACCTTAATTTCCACCAGGACCTGAATAATGGTTACTGTAGTCGTAATGGGGATCCTGACATCAACAGTCTATAGACAAATGATCAACTCATAGACACCATGGTTGCCTTATCATTTGTTTTTGTTTCTAACGTCTGTCAAATAAGAATTTTTCATTTTTAATCCCTTTTCTCCATTTTGTCTTCTATGTGTCGTGTCCCTTCTGAACGTAAGCGATCATGGCTCTCCACAATTTCCTCTTTTGTAGCTCTTAATATTATCTCCTGTTCCGCCATTCATTTCTTTACTAAGTAGGTTGTGTGTTGTTTTCCTTTGTCCCGCTTACCTTCAATCTGCCCTTTGGGTATCAGATTTTCCAAACCTTCTTTCCACATTACGTGCCTTAGAAATTTCAACTGTCTATTCCTGATGTTAAGTATCAATGTCCTTTTTATTTTCCATTTTCTGTAAAACTTTCCCGTTGCTCAAATGTTCAATAAGTGGTATTCTCAGCATCCTTCTGTAGATCAACCCTATTTCTGTTGCTTAAAGTCTCTTCATCTGTGATTGTCCAGCATTCACTGCCATATAGGACGATTGATATTACATAAGTTTGGTACTCTGTTCTTTGCTTCTACCAATTCTTTTCTGTTTCTTAATACACAGCTTAATTCTTGGAATGCATTTTTGGCTTTCCCAATGCGCCTTCGGATTTCAGCGTCACACATTCCGTCCTCTGTTAAAAAAATTCCCAGATATTTAAATTTTTGTACCTGTTTGATTTTGGTATCCCCAATTTGTAATTTGCATGTTGAGCTCTCCCTTTTGCTAACAACTATTCAGTCTCAATTCTTACAATTGATATAAATCCTTTGTTCTGGATTTTCTTCACTACCTTCTGTAATTTCACCTTCTGTGTCTGCTATCAACATTGTGCCATTTGCATATCTTATGTTGTTAAGAGTGTGTCCGCCAATAATGCGTCCTAGTAGGACCTCTAATTCTCTCAGAATCGAGTCACTCTATAGGTTGAATAAGTCTATTACTATTAACTCGAGAAAGTCAAGGTAAAAAGTTATTTTGAACTGATAAGTGATAACAATATAGTTTAAAATTTTATTTTCTTTGGAAGTGACTTGATACCGTCATGTTTGTTAAAGAATTACTTTTGTCATTATGTCACGCCTCACGGCCTCCACTTCCCTGTGTCAGCCACGATGAGTTAGGGAAAAAATTGAATATTTTTTTATTTTGGAATTCATATTTCACTATCTCAGTAAACCTTCGGATTTCAGTGTCGCACTTTCTGTCCTCTGTTAAAACTCTTCCCAGATATTTAAATTTTTACTTGTTTGATTTTGGTATCCCCAATTTGTAATTTGCATGTTCAGCTGCCCCTTTTGCTAACAGTCATGCATTCTGTCTTCATGCAATTGATGCTTAATAATTTCTCCTCGCTTTTACTGATTACATTCTTTATGAGTTCTTGTAGTTTCCTTTTTGTATCTGCTCTCAACACTGTCATCTGCATACCTAATGTAGTTAAGATTGTTGCTGCCAGTAATGAATCCTGATAGGACTCCTACTTCTCAGCGAATCACATCACTGTGAAATTACGTTAAATAAGTCCAGTGAGAAGACACATCATTGTCTTACACCTCCTTTTTTATTTTTAATAGTTACTGAATTCATTTCATATTCGTATGCAGGCGGTTTGCTGCCAGTATAGGTTCTGGATTGTTCTAATATCCTTCACAAATATGTCATAATTACGTAGCAGTTCAAGCAGTTCTTTGTGGGGTCAGTTTTATCAAAATGCTCACTTATTTAGCCTCTGTGTTTGTCTCGTCGCTCCCATGTTCAATCGATAGGATTCTCAGAATGTTTCTCAAGAACCACATTTCTATTGCCTCAAGTTTCCTCTTCATCTGCGAGGGGATGACCAGCATTTACTGCCATAGAGGAGGACTGATATTAAGGAAGTGTTCATGACTCTTTTCTAACGTAATTTCCCTCTTTTTAATAGTTATCTTAGCTTTTGGAATTCATATTTCACAATCTCGGTGAATCTTCGAATTTCACTGTCACACTTTCTGTCCTCTGTTAAAACACTTCCCAGATATCTAAATTGTTGTACTTGTTTGATTTTGGTATCCCCAATTTGTAATTTGCATGTTAGGCTTCCCCTTATGCTAACAATCATGCATTACATCTTGCACTTCGTTTCGTTCTTCCTTCCCACTTTTCTTCACTATCTTCTGTAGGAGTTCTTGTAGTTTCCTTTTCGTATCTACTATCAACACTGTGATATCGGCATATTTTATGTTTAGATAAGCGCCGTCAATAAAGAATCTTCGTAGGACACTTTCAAATTATAATTTCCTCTTTCTTTTTTTTTTTTTTTTCATTCATTCGCTTAGATTTCTTACGTGTATCTACATTGTATTTTTCCTTTGTTTTTCACTCTAGTTACGTGCGCTGACACACGAAGATATGCATTATATACCGTGTCCTATAATATTTAATATAAATAATACGAATAAATGGAGCATAAAAGAGGGAATAACTGTGATGTCTTCTGAACTTGAGATAAAAGAACTGTATTTTAATGATAGGCAGATCTTTAAAGTAATGCATATTCCAGATGAGACATGAATACGAACTATACAGGCCGAGATATATATATATATATATTGTGTGTGTGTGAAAACAAATATTCGAACAGAAATTTTTTATTGATTGTATTTGCAACTAATGAATAAACATACATTTCATATTAACTGTACACATATGCATAAGTAAATATGCATAGAAATAAAAGAATTTGATATAATAGAATCCAATTTATCCATCTCTCTCTCTGTCTCCCGCCCTTCTGAGAGACACTCTCTCTCTCTCTCTTTCGCCCTTCTGAGAGACACTGTCTCTCTCTCTCTCTTTCGCCCTTCTGAGAGACACTGTCTCTCTCTCTCTCTTTCGCCCTTCTGAGAGACACTCTCTCTCTCTCTCTCTCTTTCGCCCTTCTGAGAGACACTCTCTCTCTCTCTCTCTCTTTCGCCCTTCTGAGAGACACTCTCTCTCTTTCTCTCTTTCGCCCTTCTGAGAGACACTCTCTCTCTTTCTCTCTTTCGCCCTTCTGAGAGACACTCTCTCTCTTTCTCTCTTTCGCCCTTCTGAGAGACACTCTCTCTCTTTCTCTCTTTCGCCCTTCTGAGAGACACTCTCTCTCTTTCTCTCTTTCGCCCTTCTGAGAGACACTCTCTCTCTTTCTCTCTTTCGCCCTTCTGAGAGACACTCTCTCTCTCTCTCTCTTTCGCCCTTCTGCGGGACACTCTCTCTGTCTCCCGCTCTTTTGAGGGACACTCTCTCTGTCTCCCGCTCTTTTGAGAGACACTGTCTCTCTCTGTCTCCCGCTCTCTCATCTCCTATCTTTTGCTCTCCTTCATTTTCAAAATTATATTATTATAATAAATGAATTACCATTGCTATTTATTTCTGAAGTCGTAGGAACTTGGATCAAAGGTTTTACTTCCAGCAAGACCTTAGCATGTATTTCCTTCCCTTAGAACATCATTAATCAGCGAAGTCACTTTTATAGATTCTCTTAAACAGTATTTTCTCTTTGTGTGAGAGAGAAAATATGAAAAAAAAAAAATTTTCCGAGAAATCTTTATTGTATGAATTCCATTTATTATTCTTGTAATTTTTTTTTATGCCCTTATTTTTCAGATTTTTCTGAATTTGGTTCTGCGGTTGTCTTCCTTGACCATTGTGACAGCCATGTTGTTACTCTTCCGTTTGTATTTAATGGTATCCCAGCCAGCCTTCAGTAGACATGACAATCCACAATCGTTCGTAGAGAACTTCATGCTGCGAGTATGTCACGATTTCATTTACCTTTCAATTCTACTTTTGTTTTTGTAAATTCTTATTGTCACAACGAGAAGTTGTGAAATCACGCTAAAATCTCGTGCTCGAATGCAACAAATCACGTTCAAATCTCGTGCTGGAAAACACCAGTTCAATATTTTATCATTGCCTTTATTAAATCGTTTCTTGTAATGTTATATTTTTTGTTCGCTTTGCTGTTTTCTCACTAATGGTAGATTTGATAAAATTAGCAAAAAGCGCTTCGGAGCAAACAAATAACTAAAGATTATCTGCAATTACAACGAACTGTTTCTTTTTTCTTTTGTTCGGCCTTCCTTGGGCAGAAATGTAAGACCTGTAAACGAATGTATTTAGGGGGTTATTATATTTCGTTATTAACTCTCTCTGTGTCGTGCCAGAAAGTTTTCTCGATTGAGTCCATCCTTCAAATCTATAAATCAACGTTGGAAAAAATGATATTAGCAGCACTACTTTTTTTTTGAAAAAAAAAAGGATAGCAATACTTTTTTTTTTTTTTTTTTTTTTTTTGAAAAAAAAAAGATTAGCAATATTCCTTTTTTTTAAGATTAGCAATACTATTGTTTCTTTTTAAAAAAAAGATTAGCAATAATTTTTTGGGGAAAAAAAGATATTACCAATAATATATTTTTGAAGAAAAATTATTGCCAGAAATATATTTTCTTCAAAATTACACACACACACACACACACACACACACACATATATATATATATATATATATATTACCAGCAATAAATATTTTGTCGGTATTAAATAACTCAGTGGGGTTGATATGCCGTAAAGCAAACCAAACCAAAAGTGTCATCCTTTTTCTTTACCCCTGTCACTAAACATGAACAGCAACGAACCTAATGATGAGGAAGTAAAGAAATCTATTAAAAAAGAAATAGTTAAAGAATAATAATGCATCACTTGGCATTGGGGCTGGATTTTTGAAACTCTCTCTCTCTCTCTCTCTCTCTCTCTCTCTCTCTCTCTCTCTCTCTCTCTCTCTCTCAGAATTTAAAAACAACTCTTGAAATTTCATGGAGGAATTTTAGAATCAGAAGTGCATCCTCCATAATTGGAGTGTATCACGTATTAATGCACTATAGCAACAAAATGGTAATGGTGATATTAGACGTTTCCGTATAAGGAAATATTTACTATTCATCAACCAAGCAACCAGTACTGCTTTCGGTTAAAATTTGTTTCCCTGAAAACATTTTTTATTTATTTTTTACGTCCAGTCGCTGCTATCGCTCTTTCCAGTACTGGTAGGGATTTCCTTTCTAACCTTTTCTTTGAAATAGTGTGAAATGTTAACAATTTCTCTTCGAGTTCCATGTTCTATCCATTTTAGTTGTTGCTGCTGTTGGTAGTCATCAAGTGATAAAAAGATTGTCCCTATGCCTTCCACACATACAGATGTGTTGTAATTGTATCCATTAAAATGAAAGTACTAATTATTAACTAGACTCGCTCCGTTCTAAGAAAACCAACACCTCAGAACCAAAGTTGGCTTTCGTTCAGGTAAGGGTCTTCAGATTTAGGTGTCATATTTTCCATCCTCTGTTAAATATTACCTAGATATTTAAATTTTTGGGATTTCCATTTCGTAGTTAACCTCTTTGGCTATTCTTTTTGCTAACAATCATACATTGTTTTTTTACAATTTAAGGTTATTCCAATCCTTTTTGCTTTTCTCTACCTTCTGTAGGAGTGTTCCTATAGTTTTGTATTGTTCACAAAATGTAGTAGTAAAGCTGCGCATATATGAGATAGTAAGACGAAGACGGCGCAGTGAGCTGTCCTCCCGGAGGTTAGCATCAGCCATACTGATGGAAGACAAAGAAAAGTTCACTATTTACATTATTCGGACTATTGTCCTCATCTTTGTCACCATATTTATTATAACGTTTCACTCCGGCCTTCTTCAGGTGGTTGGAATGTCGAACTGAACCCTTTATTTCGCTCACTGGGGTAGACTGTTCTAGTTCCACGTGCTATGTCTAATGGATGTCAGTTATCAGTTATCTCCTGTTAGTTCCCCTCGCCAAGTTCTCCACCGCCATAACCAGGTATTGACCTCACACTCTTTGGGTCCTGTAACTAACGCCTTTATCCACTGTGCCATGTGTCCTTGAGGACATCTGTGTATACATTTATGGATATTATAAACCTAATGTCTTCAGCAACCATTTTTACCTGTGATCATATTGCAATTTTTTTTATTGCTTTTCTCTGGCACTCCTTTTTACTGGTTCCCATATTGTATTCATTTTTATGCTTGGTCGGCTGAGGAGACATTTGTGGCCTAGCATATGTGCTGATTCCTTCAGTTTACAAACTTTCCAATGATGTTCTTTGTCTGTGATCTCAACTTGATCCCACAGTGGGCGGTGATCTCCCTTTTCTCCCCGTATGTGGTCAGCTACGCCTGATTTTTCCACTTCCACTCGTGTTACAGCTTTCTGGTGTTCTTGAAGCTTTACCTTAAGGCCTGTCTCCCCTTTATATTTCTTTCTGCACCTGCACGGTATAGCGTACACACACTCTTTAGTCATGTTCTCCTCTATGGGGGGGTCTTACTCAGGAGAGATATCTGCGAAGTGTCGTCCAGCTTTTGAAGGTTGCCCTGATGCTATATGAACCTCAGATCCTTTGTATTTTCTCTGATAACCCCTTCATATAAGGCAAGTAGATTGTTTTATGAGTGTTGTTGTCCTCCTCTTGTACCCGCCTATCCCAGTTTTTGGGGGGCTGCTGCCATGTACTCAGGGTAGTTGTTACGTTGTAGGGTACTACTTATACTGACCAAGAAAAATTACTTAATATTGCATGGCAGGAGGTCTTGACGCATGTCCAAGCTGTTTCCCCGGCTATTTACAGATATCATTTGAAATTCAAAAGTGTTTTAGGTTTTTCACCCCAAACAACGCGGAATTGCCACTAACACGCATGGGGTTACAGAGAGTGAGAGCAAGAGTAAAGAGGGGTGTTTGAGGAAAGGATAAAGAGAAGGACGGGGGTCAGGATCAAGGCATCAGAAGATGTCATTGACATTACATTTGAATATTTGAAGATTATGGCTATCAGGGAAGCAAGTAAGAGGAAGGAAGTTCCACTGTCAGGAAGTGCGAGAGAAGAAGCTACTCGAGTAGAAGAGGTGGTTGCATTTAACTGTTTCAATACTAACTGTGTGGGACCGAGATGCCAACCTAGTAGCACGCTTAAATTCACGCAGTTGGGGTACCAGTGAAAGTAGCTCGTCAGGGCAGTTGTCATGAAAGTATTTGTAGAAAAGACAGGGAAACCACAGCACGTCTGTGAGAAAATGACTGTAGACGAGATGCCAGATCATGACATTGCATATCTGTCTCTGGATTTTGTCGAGGAATTCCAGATGAACAGAGGGGGAACAAGACCATATATGGCAAAAGTATTCGATGTAAAGACGAATGGTAGATTTGAAAGATGGACTCAAGCGAGAAAAATTGACTTGTTCGTAAATTTGCTTTCAAAATCTTTCCAACTATCTATATATTTTCCTTAGGCATTTCTTGCTGAACGTATCTACTTTCTTTATCTGACTTTTTTTTCAAGGTTCCATAGAGCAAGGTGGAGAAAGCGTTGTGATTGCCAAAGAGGATTTTGGTTTGGGGGGAAATTTATTGCTTTTCTAAATATTTTTGTCGCTTTAAAAGGATGTCCCTGATTTATCTAAATAAATAATTGATACAATGCATTTTTTTCTTCCTAGGTACTGAACTACTGTTACTTATATTGGCTGAACGCATGGATTCTTTTAAACCCTTTGTGGCTGTGCTGTGATTGGTCTAACAACTGTGTGTCCATTTTGGAATCTTTCCAAGACTTCCGGTCCTTAATCATACTTGTTTTCCTCGTGATTCTCACGTTATTGGCATTCGCAACCGTGAAATGCTGGAACACGCCTCGTTCAAGGTTAGCCTTTTATCTGTCTTACATCGTTGGATATGTATTCTTCGTCAATTATTATTTTATTTTGGAATTGTGGTGGTTAGCATTAAATTATATAAAAAAAACAAGAAACAAACAAAAAACAAATCTCTTTTGTTATAATAATAATAATAATAATAATAATAGAGAAAAATTTTGACTCAACTGACACCTAATGCTACTACTTCCAGTAATGCGATTGGCGCCCTATCTTTGGGGGTTAGACGTACACTTTTGATACCTCCCCAAAAGTAGGACGCTGAACACGCGCCCACAACTCTCATCATCAAAACTCTCGTTTTCGAGTATTCCTATCTATTTGGATGGTTAACCCATCCCCTACCGTTCAGCTATATTTGTATTTCTTCTTCCCCCTCCCGTCAGAGCCAACCTGTGCTTTCTAAGCGGACCTTACTTGTACTTCAAGTACGTACCCTACCAGGGCCGCATACGGGTTTTGAATTCAGAATTATTGTCGTCCTAGATTCGTTGACAAATGAGGTCCAGAAGAAGAGATAGATTCATTCGATTCCCAAAGGTATTTGTGCGAAAGCGAATATAACTAACGTGATCAGAATTCGAACTCTGCTCGCTGATTTCGCGTTCCTAACCGTAATTAACCACAGAAATCAAAGTTAAGTAAATGCGTTGTTTTAACTCGCTACAATGAATTCTAGTCAAAAGAAAGTCTGGATATCAGCGCAAAACATTTTAAGATAGAATAGCCGTTTACAGTATAGAGTCATATGGACAATTTACTCTTAATGCGTGCAAGAAAAGATGTTCAAATTTGGAAATTATCACTAAGCTTGGCCAAATTGTTAAAATCCTGTTTTAAACAGGTCTCGAACACCTATCACTGACAAATACGCAACCACTTGGGCCACAAAGCAAACACAACTGTTAGAAATTTAATTTAGTTTCCTAGTTGAAATTTCTAGGGCACATGAGGAAAGAGAGCTTCGAAAATTTGATACTCACAGGATAGATTGGTTTTCTAAAAGAAAATATGGCTCAGATGTAGCACAAGGTTGAAAGTATGGGCACTCAGTTAGGTTCAAACTCACTACTCAGTTGTAATTGTTCTAGCGAGCGCCAAGTAGGCTATTACACCACGCCTAGATGCCCCCTCATAGAATAGCAAGAGAGACAGAAGAAAACAACGCATAACCTACCTAGCGAGTAAATGGATGGTGGAACAAGGTTTAAGATAGGTAAAAAAAAAGGTGAAATTTATTAAGACCCACAAAGGACGTCGCCCCACAATTTGATGGCATTGACCGGCTGTCACATGACTCACATATATCCGTTTTACATAAAGTGAGTTAAAAATAAATATTTGGGATGTTTTAACTGGGGACTGAAATGCGACGCTGATATTCAAATGCGCATTGGGATAGTGAAAGATGCTTTCAAAAAGCTAAGCAAAATATTAAGAAACAGGAAAACTCCGTGAGAAAAAAAAGAGTACTGAACTGTTACGTAATATAGATAGTTCTACACGACAATGAATGCTGGGTAATCTCCTCAAAGGTGAAAAGAGTTGAAGCAAAAAATGTGGTTCTACAGAAGGATGCTGAGAGTATCACGGACTGAGCCACGACAAAATTTTAGAGAAAATGGAAACAAAAAAGCCCCTTGGACTTATCAGGAAAAGACAGTTGAAGTTTCTAGGGCACATAATGAGGAAACAAGGTTTGGAAAATCTGACACTCATAGGACAGATTGAAGACGAGGGGGACAGCGGTGGATAGCAGAACACGGAGAAATAACAATACAAAATTTATTAACAAGAAATTTATGGGGAGCCATGATCAAAACCTTCTGAAGGGACACACGGCATATTGAAGATATACGGTTATGAAATCCTAATATTTGGTGGGGAGGGAAATGGATTTTATAGTACTACAAGCACTGTATATTTTCTTTCTCTATCGCCCTCTATACATTTATTCGCTTCGTGTCTAAATTCCTTCTATTAATATCTACTAAGAGAGCCATACTTAAATTTCAAGTACGATTCATTCGATTCCCAAAGGTATTTGTGCGAAAGTGAATATAACTAACGTGATCAGAATTTGAACACTGCTCGCTGATTTCGCCTTGGAGGCACGGTGGAATAATGGATAGTGGCTCGGATTGTGGAATCGGAGAGCCGAGTTCGAATTGCAGTCGAATCTTACGTGCTAATTCCCTTGGGAAAGGTATGAATCCTCTTCTCCCCTCCCCCAACTTTGGGTAAATTGCAGGACAGACAGAGTTCTATAGCCTTGGATGACAACTTGTCTACCGCAGAAATGGCAAACTACTGCGGGGAAAATTTGTCTTGTCAGTCATGTATGGACAAGATTCATGATTGCCTAAGCGGGTATCACGTACGGCACATAACTGACTGAAAATCTGCTTAGTAAACACTAGGATGCGGGAGAACGGTAGGTAAAAAATATTTGGTCCAGTTATTAAAATGAGAATTTGTTCCTCATGAAAATGAGCTGGAATATTGCAAACGGTAAAAATTTTCGTTTAGACTGTCGTCACATATCACTTTGAATTAAAGGAAAAGGTATGAATGTAAATTTCCCTTTATTGCCATTTTTTTTTTTTTTTTTTTTTGTTAAGAGCATTGTCACTGACGTATGGCCACATACAATAGAGAAATTGGTCAGCTGAAAAAAAATGAGGGAAAAAAAATTCTCTCAACTATTTTATAGGCTCAGGTCGTGGCGTAAAAATATCCCTGTTCGTCCATTAATGTCAATGCTAACCGGGACCAAGAAAGTTACATATGGTATTTTTTATGAACACAGGGGCCATGAACACTGAAGCTAGAAACATGTTTGTACCATAATCCGGTAAATAACTATCGATGTCTGTCAATCAGACTTGATATCTGGTTATTTGGATCCAAGTATCAGAATATATATCTCTCTCTCAATATATATATATATATATATATATATATATATATATATATATATAATATCCATTGTTGCGGGAATGCTGGTTGTGTTTGGGTTGGAAACCAGTCTCTCCTGTTATGTATTTTTCCCCACAACAAAAATTGTGAGTATGGGTAATAAATTAACAAAAGAAAAAAGTCTGTGTGCGTGTGCGCGCATATATATATATATATATATAATATTAAGTATGTATTTTATATATATATAATATTAAGTATGTATTTTATATATATATAATATTAAGTATGTATTTTATATATATATAATATTAAGTATGTATTTTATATATATATAATATTAAGTATGTATTTTATATATATATAATATTAAGTATGTATTTTATATATATATAATATTAAGTATGTATTTTATATATATATAATATTAAGTATGTATTTTATATATATATAATATTAAGTATGTATTTTATATATATATAATATTAAGTATGTATTTTATATATATATAATATTAAGTATGTATTTTATATATATATATATAATATTAAGTATGTATTTTATATATATATATAATATTAAGTATGTATTTTATATATATATAATATTAAGTATGTATTTCATATATATATAATATTAAGTATGTATTTTATATATATATAATATTAAGTATGTATTTTATATATATATATTAAGTGTGTATTTTATATATATATAATATTAAGTGTGTATTTTATATATATATAATATTAAGTATGTATTTTATATATATATAATATTAAGTATGTATTTTATATATATATAATATTAAGTATGTATTTTATATATATAATATTAAGTATGTATTTTATATATATAATATTAAGTATGTATTTTATATATATATAATATTAAGTATGTATTTTATATATATATAATATTAAGTATGTATTTTATATATATATAATATTAAGTATGTATTTTATATATATATAATATTAAGTATGTATTTTATATATATATAATATTAAGTATGTATTTTATATATATATAATATTAAGTATGTATTTTATATATATATAATATTAAGTATGTATTTTATATATATATATAATATTAAGTATGTATTTTATATATATATATAATATTAAGTATGTATTTTATATATATATATAATATTAAGTATGTATTTTATATATATATATAATATTAAGTATGTATTTTATATATATATATAATATTAAGTATGTATTTTATATATATATATAATATTAAGTATGTATTTTATATATATATAATATTAAGTATGTATTTTATATATATATAATATTAAGTATGTATTTTATATATATATAATATTAAGTATGTATTTTATATATATATAATATTAAGTATGTATTTTATATATATATAATATTAAGTATGTATTTTATATATATATAATATTAAGT
>OZ038498.1:16236440-16263940 GCA_964036315.1 Acanthosepion esculentum | reverse complement strand
TATTATGTATTTTATATATATATATATATATATTATGTATTTTATATATATATATATATATATATTATGTATTTTATATATATATATATATATATTATGTATTTTATATATATATATATATTATGTATTTTATATATATATATATATTATGTATTTTATATATTATGTATTTTATATATATATATATATATATATTATGTATTTTATATATATATATATATATTATGTATTTTATATATATATATATATTATGTATTTTATATATATATATATATATATTATGTATTTTATATATATATATATATATATTATGTATTTTATATATATATATATATATTATGTATTTTATATATATATTATGTATTTTATATATATATATATATATTATGTATTTTATATATATATATATTATGTATTTTATATATATATATATTATGTATTTTATATATATATATATTATGTATTTTATATATATATATATTATGTATTTTATATATATATATATATATTACGTATGTATTTTATATATATATATATATATTAAGTATGTATTTTATATATATATATATATATATATATTAAGTATGTATTTTATATATATATATATATTAAGTATGTATTTTATATATATATATATATTAAGTATGTATCTTATATATATATATATAGTATGTATTTTATATATATATATAGTATGTATTTTATATATATATATAGTATGTATTTTATATATATATATAGTATGTATTTTATATATATATATAGTATGTATTTTATATATATATATATATAGTATGTATTTTATATATATATATATATATTATGTATTTTATATATATATTATGTATTTTATATTTATATATATATATATTAAGTATGTATTTGAGATATATATATATTTATATATATATATATGTATAGTATATATAGGTATAATAGCGTCACTTGACGTTGAAAACTTGTTTACAAACGTCCCCGTCGTACAAATAATTGACCTTTATCCTCAATTCCGTATACTCTAGTAAGTCTATCCCTCTGCTATCCATCAAACCACCCATACTAAAAAAACTACTACACGCATGCACAACCAAAGTCCCATTCTATGACCATAATGGCAATATCTACACCCCAACTAATGGCGTCCACATGGGAAATCCACTCGGTCCATGCTTTGCCGACTATTACATGTCTCACATAGAAAATACGATATTTACACAAGTCCGTAAACCGAAGATATGCGTACGCTACGTAGACAATATTTTCATTTTAGCGAACAACATTAAACAAATACACACTTAAGACCACATTTGAAAAAAACTCCGTCCTAAACTTCACTTATGAACTTAGCCAGAAAAACAAACTTCCATTCCTCGATGTCCTCGTTGAATACAGCAATAACACTTTCATTACATCCTTATACAAAAAAACCCACCAGCAAGAACTCTTGTCACCTAAACTTTAAAAGCGAATGTCCACTTAGGTATAAAATAGCTGTAATAAAAAACTTTCTAGAAAGAGCACACCAAAATTCATCCTCTAGACTACTCTTCCTCAAATAACTTAATAACGTAAAACAAAACCTAATCAACAACGGCTTCCCTAACCATCTTATAGACCAACAAATAAGACTATTTCTCCCTAAAGTAAGTAATAATGAAAGTGATCACACAGTCAAAAATCACATACATATTTATTACAAAAACCAAATGCATAAGAATTACAAAACAGATGAATCCTCACTAAGACATATTATAAAGAAATACACGACTCCAATCGACCCAAATAAAAAAATCAAATTAATTATCTATTATAAAAAATTTAAGACAGCTAACCTCATCCTCAAAAATAACAACACACCTGCTAAGTCAAAATGGCAAAGAACGAACATTATCTATGAGTTCAAATGCCCCTTAAGGAACAGCGTTCCTAACGAAACCGGACTCATAAATAATTACATCGGTTACACAACCACATGCTTATCCAGACGTCTTACGTTACACCTATCCGATCACAGCTCCATTAGAACCCATTTAAACACACAAAAATTTACCAGACTCCACTAGAAATATACTAGTAGAAAACACAAATATATTAATTGCTTCCACCTGTAAAACAAGGTTAAAAATAATGGAGGCTTTAATAATAAAAAAGAAAAAGCCTACCCTTAACAATATTAACTATGAACAAAGCCACAACGTGCTAACCGTATTAACCGAAATTAAAACACCACTACTACACACTAAGACATATACATAATGCACACACTCAATTAAGCTGAAAAATCAAATCATCCTTGATAATGTCTAAAGGTATAGCCGAAAGCGCTCGGAAAAATAAAACATTTGCACTGTTCTTACACAACTTTTGTCCAGCAAAGAAAGCTCTTGTTCGTACACAAGAAAAATTAAATAAAAAAAATTAACCGTAGTACGTTGTCTATCGTTTTTAATGAAACTTGCGCAATATATATATATATATATATATATATATATATATATTTAACATTAAGTATGTACTAACAAAACAAGCATATCCATAGACAATAGTAAATAGTTGCGTTTGGCAATGAATATAAAAGATGAAAACTTTTAAACTAATAAAAGGGTGTTTGCGTAGAAGCCCTATAAAAAAAAAAGTGAAGTGAAAGGTGCGGGGGTATGGGACTCTTTTCTCCATATGCGACATAATCTTTTACTTTGTAAGAGAAAAATAGCAAAGAGCATGACATAATATCACTTCCGATTTATAGGCTTAAAGAGTGTTTTTTTTGTTTTTTTTTTTTGGTTTTTTAGGAAAATACGTGGGGGTAACTCACACCATCTCTCTATATCTCTGTCCATATATCACTCTACCTGTGTGTGTATATATATATATATATATATATATATATATAAAGAAATAACAGTAAGATATATAATCCGGTGTTCTTATAGATATTTTTATTTTTACACAATAGTGCTCAATGTAAATTTGCAGAGCATTAATATTTTAAATTAACTGATTTAAAATATGAATTTTTTGCCGTGCCTTTAAAACTGTAAATTTAAAAAAATATGTTACTACAAAATTCGCTTGACGAGGAAATGGAACTAATGTCTTTAATTTAATAACAAAATTAAATTCGAAGCTTCTAGCTTCTATTTTTGAAACATGGTTATTAATGTGTAGCGAAAAACATTTTAAATCAGTTAATTTATAATATATATATATATTACACTAGAGTAATACATTTCCGATGCAACAAGGAAGGTCTTCAGTGATGCACTGTCTTCATAGCCTATTTCGGGTTTTGCATCATATCGGCTCCAACAGCAACCCCGACCTAATTCCACAACATTCAGGCCGCCTCCTTGATAGCGTTTTGCTACGCACTTCGACATTGCAAAAAAGATAAATCAAGATATGGTTTGGATTCCGACCGTTCTTATTGACATACGTCAGTCAACATCAGCCAATGAAATAAAGACTTTCCCCTCTTCCCTCATAAATAGTCATGTCTTTCGCTTCATCCGGTTTTGATTTGCGCTATTTCCCTGGAATTCGTAACGAGGTAAGCTGGACTCGTTCTTGCAAGGTTCAATCCAATGCTTTACATTTAATTAGATACTAATTCAATAACTAAACCTTACCACTTACATTACCCCACAAAAAAAAACATCAATAATTCTTACTATTCTATAACAATCTTTAAGTCTAACCCTATACACTTAATCAAACTAAATTAGAAAAATGCGATGCTCGTTCAAGCCTCTACATATAAATGTGCCATCTCATACACTCCTACACGCACAGACGCTCACATAAAACCTATCTTCCATTTACTATAATTATGAAACCGTTCATTACAAAGTTATCTTGTACTATTTATTTTCAAATTTCTTGCTAGTTTTGTAATCAATTAAAACAGTACGATGGCCTAATCTAAGCAAGGAAAAATAATAATTAAAAATATTTAACTACTGTAAAAAAACAACCTAAATAGCTAAAGTAATGTAGACTAATTTACGAAACCGTTCATTGCAAACTTGTTTCGTCGTACTATTTGAGATTTCTTACTAGTTTTGTAATCTATGAATTAAAATAATACGATGGCCTAATCTCAGCAAGGAAAAATAATAATTAAATATATTTAAATTAGTAAAAAGGATCTAAGAAAGGCTAAACTACTCAAATAAGTAACATATTCGCATTTAATTTCTGTTAAATATTATTCGACATGAATCTAGTAAATTAATACTAGTATTACCACTAACTTTCAAACTATGAACAGTACGATCTAATTTTACATACATAAGAATTAGATTGAAATTGATAAAAAAAACTCCTTTGACCCTCCCCCAACGTGCGCTAACACTTCTCAACCCCCATCCATACTTGATTAATTACCTTAAATTAAAATTCCTCAATATTACCTTATAACCCTCCTCAATTTCCCTAAGCATGTTTTGGAGATTTAGTTCTTCCATGGCTCTGATCTCTTAAGCCAAATCCACTTGGAAGCATTTAAAACTGCATTGGTAATGTCCTTCAACGCTCTCGCCCTCTCTGTACCCACTATGCCTATTTTTGCAAGAGCTCTACACAGTGACTGACCTGCAAAGCCCCTGCAACCAACTTCTATCGGATCATAATGTATTCTCCATGACTTGCGACGACATTGTTCGACAAGTTCTTCGTATTTGGACCTCTTCCGCTCATTAGCCAGTGTGATAAACTCCTCCCACGACACCGACAGTTCCCAAATTATACGCTGCTTCGTGTTGTTGGAGTGTAATATCAGATCTAGCCTGAGTGGTGTTACGGCTATGTGTTTGGGGAATTTCAGCTGGGTCTTTAGGTCCACTGTCAACTGCCAATCATTTGCGGTAGATAACAGGCTCGTTCTCTCTCTCTCTCTCTCTTCTGTTTCTGAACCTTTACTCCAGCTTTGGTGAAGTTAATTCGGTTTAGCGTCTTCCCTGGTTGATGTTCATTAGCCCTTATTGCTTTGGTCACCTCCTCTGCAATCACTTTAAGGGCTTGGTCGTAGCCCCACCGGTACCGACCATCACCCAAAGTTTTTGGGCAACTACTCAAGACGTGTTGAAGTGGCCCTTTCCTTGCACATAGTTACATTACATATCCATGTAAAAAATGTTAATTATCTAACCCTTCTAATCTTAATCATATTACTATAGTTATTTATATATTCTCTCTCTATTAACCTTTATGAACGCCCTTTTCTTTGATTACTTAATCCATTATCCTTTTATTTTTAAAGAAAAAGTTTTATTTGTTTTTTTTTTAATATATTACTGGATATGTTTTGTATTCTTAATAATTTAAATTATCTTTAAAATTTTAAATAGTTAATATAGTTATTTTTATTCATTAATTTTTAAATATTTTCTTAATATAAACAATCTAAAAACGATTTATTTGTAATCTTATATCTTATTTGTATGCTTATTTTTAGTGAGAACAATTTTTTTTATATATAATTAATCATTAAAAATTTCGTTTTATAAAACCCCCTTTCTTCGGCCTTCATTTAGTTTCATTTATCTTATAACCTCAATTTGCGGTTTTACGGTTAATATCTGGGTTGGATTTGTGTAGATTCTTTCCTTTTAAGACATAACTTCCACCCTCCCCTTAACACCACTCGAGCAGTCTGTCTTGTCTTCTGTATTATGGTTTGGCCCTGTATCAATTTTTCAACAGCTGTCTTTGTTAAATATTAAATTTTAAATCTCTAGTTCCGACACTGAACACAGTCGGAGTTGAATAAGGCTAACACATTCGGCGTTAGTTGAAATAGTCTATACTCATGAGGTAATTTTGAATTTCTCTATGTCATATATATATATATATATATATATATATATATATATATATATATATAAGCAGGTTTGTTTGAATAATCTAGGCATTATGTCTTTGTATTTTAATCCTCTCAAATTCACGATCAGTTTCTTAGTGCTGTTACAAAATTGAGTAAGAAAGACGACGTAGTTTTCGTTATTGCTCAAGTACTTTCGATCTCATCCAAGATCATCTTCAGGGGTTAAATATTAAGACAAATTTAATGTAATTGATAGTTGTGAATTTTTTTTTTGTAAATACATATGAAACGCTTTCCGTTTTAGTCAATTTAAATTGGGAGTATTTACGAGAAGTCATTTACTTCAAATTTTTAATTATAAGTGCTTTAAAATACTCAACAAGCAATTTCTTACAACAACAAAAAAGAAAAATGAAAGTTTTACAATTTAAGCATCTCAAAACATTGCTTTCATAGATATTTTAAAACCTTGTTGCTATACTCATAATTAATTTTATTCAGTGTCGGTCCCATTTTCTTTTTTTATATATATAGAAATCTACAAGAACTTGTTGATTTGTCATTTACTTTCATGGTGAAGTATACTTGCATTGTCAATCAATATTTCTTTAACACGTGAATAGGAACAGGAATGATTATTTAAATGTTGTGCAATAGAAACTGAATTCGACCTGTATAAAGTAAGCATTCTTTGATAGTCGTTGTCATGTAACAAATATATATATTTTACGTTAATATCAGTTACAATCTCCCAAGGGTCATTTAAAATTATAAAAAATGTCTTTTGCAAAATAATAGTTCACGGACAAGAGTTATTGGGGATAATCAAGTTGATTACCTTAAATTTAGTATATAGATAGTTTGATTTTTTTTTTTTTTTTTTTTTTTTTTTTTTACTAGCATCAGAGGATGAATATATTGGTGCATGTACCTAAAATAATCCCACTCATATATATGAATATGTTAGATCTATTACTGATATTGAACGCTTTCCACTAAGCCCTGCGCGTATAAAATAAAATATATATATATATAATCCCAACACAGAATGATTAACTTAGGAACAATTTAATTACATACATTCCACACTTTCTCATGAATCTAAATGTTCTCTTTGTTTCTAAATCAGTTACTTCGGCGTACACAATTGTATATATTTGAAAGTTTTTTGTTTTTTATCCGATATTACTTTTACTTTGTACACGTATTCGTGTTGCTATCCGCGTTATTCTTTTTTTTTCTTAAACAGCGAAATTAATAACCCCCCTCCTTAATTGAGAAGTACTTCTAAACCAAAAAATTGTATCCAGCCCAATCATTGTGTTTCAGTGGCCAAACTTGTAGCTGAACGCTCTAGCTAAAACTTGTTTCCCTGATAGGAAAAAAAAGGACGCAGTTTCGATTCCTGTCAAAGGCATAATTTTTCTACAGTAGGATTTCTCAGATCCCTATACGAAGAGCCAGTTTTATCAGTTTCTCTTCTGCATTTAAGGTTTTCACATCCACTTTCTACTCAAGCAACGCTGCTCGTTATATATTATCTATCTATAGATGTAGTGGCAATTCACTGAGCATGCTTTGACTGTGATCTTAGCGTCACGTGACCAAGTCACTTTCTCGTAGCCTAATTCGTAAGGTACAGTCAGTTAAGTGCCATACATGTGGTACACGCTTGGGCGATTCTGTCTCTTTTGATTCATGACTGACTTGGCAAAATACTTTTCCCGCAGTCCTTTGCCGTTTCTTTCTGCAGTAGGTTTATTGTCAACCAAGGCTATAGGACCCAGTCTATCCATCTATTCAACCCATAGCTGCGGGGGGAGATGATGTGGATTCACACCTTTGCACAAGGGTATTTGCGCATGTGAATGTAACGAACCTGACTGGATTCTCTGCCTTCTCATTCCAAGCCGATACCCATTGCACCACAACGCACTTTGGAATAAAGTTTCAATTCCTGTCGGGGTGGGGGGGAACAGATTTCCTTCGGTAGGATATCTCGTTCTCTGGGCAGGTAGACATCAATATAACTTTTTTAAAATATAAAAAACAGAGAGAGACGGATATGCAATGTGATTGCCCCTGATCTGGCATCTCGTTTACAGTCGCTCTCTCATAGACATGATGTCGCCTCCCTCCCTCTTTTCTACAAATACTTTCACAGAAACTGCTAAGACGAGCTAATTTCGATAGTTCCCAAATTGCATGAATTTAAACGTGCCACTAAGATGTCATCTCAGTTTCACCCTTTCAATGTCGAAAAGGTTAAATGTAGCCGTCTCTTCTACTCCAATAACTTCATGTCTCGAACTTCCCGTCTGTGGAACTCTCTTCCCCTTACTTGCTTCCCTGTTAACTATAATCTTCAATTATTCAAATGCAGTGTCAATCAACATTCCAGATGCCTTGATCTATTCCCCTTCCTTCCTTTGCTCCCTTCCCCGTCCTTCCTTTGCTCCCTTCCCCGTCCTTCCTTTGCTCCCTTCCCCGTCCTTCCTTTGCTCCCTTCCCCGTCCTTCCTTTGCTCCCTTCCCCTTCCTTCCTTTGCTCCCTTCCCCTTCCTTCCTTTGCTCCCTTCCCCGTCCTTCCTTTGCTCCCTTCCCCGTCCTTCCTTTGCTCCCTTCCCCGTCCTTCCTTTGCTCCATCACGCCTCTTTACTCTTATTCCCACTCTCTGTGACCCCTTGGGTGCTAGTGGCACTCCCGCCTTGCTTGGAGTGAAATGCTTGAAAAAAAATAATGTCCGTTAAAATATAAAATATATCGAATGACCCACAAAAATATACCTCTTTTTTTTTTTTTTTAAATTGAATAACTTTCGTAAAAATATGTATTTTTAATTTTTTTTTAAATTTTATTTATAGACCCCGTGAAACTTTCCATATTCATATCAAGAATTTCGGATTCGGCATTTTCCCTTGAACTCACTTTTGAGTAAACGCCACGAGGAAAAATCTTATCTGCAGACTAACATCGACAATAGACAATGGCTGTCATGTTGAACGCTATGCATCATAAAAAATATAACTTATTTTAATCGTAAAAAAATGGAAAAAAATCTATTCTTTATCCGTTGGTTTTATAAATGTAATGCATTGGTCTGTTAAATAAAGTTACATGCCGAAGTGAGACATCCTTCTTTTTTTTTCCTTTTAACCTTCGTCTGTATACAGTTTACTTTTTTGGTGGCTTCTTGCTCAAAAGTGAATTGAGGAAATGCTGCGACGTCAAATCTGAATTATCTTAGGTAGCTATACAAAACCATGTTCTGTGTTGAATAAAAAGAACGGACTTAAAGTAACTCTATTTTTATGAAAGTTACAAGGAAAACGGCATAAACTCTTAGACAAGGAATTCAAAGTAAAAAAAAAAAATTAACTTTATGAAGAAATCGCATTGGTATATTTGATTTTTTTTTTTTTTTTTTTTTTTTTTTTTTTTTTTTTTTTCTTCGCTTTGTGATGTTTCTTCGCTTTGCGATGATTCTTTCTTCTTGGCTTTGCGACGATTCTTTCTTCTTGGCTTTGCGACGATTCTTTCTTCTTGGCTTTGCGACGATTCTTTCTTCTTGGCTTTGCGACGATTCTTTCTTCTTGGCTTTGCGACGATTCTTTCTTCTCGGCTTTGCGACGATTCTTTCTTCTCGGCTTTGCGACGATTCTTTCTTCTCGGCTTTGCGACGATTCTTTCTTCTCGGCTTTGCGACGATTCTTTCTTCTCGGCTTTGCGACGATTCTTTCTTCTCGGCTTTGCGACGATTCTTTCTTCTCGGCTTTGCGACGATTCTTTCTTCTCGGCTTTGCGACGATTCTTTCTTCTCGGCTTTGCGACGATTCTTTCTTCTCGGCTTTGCGACGATTCTTTCTTCTCGGCTTTGCGACGATTCTTTCTTCTCGGCTTTGCGACGATTCTTTCTTCTCGGCTTTGCGACGATTCTTTCTTCTCGGCTTTGCGACGATTCTTTCTTCTCGGCTTTGCGACGATTCTTTCTTCTCGGCTTTGCGACGATTCTTTCTTCTCGGCTTTGCGACGATTCTTTCTTCTCGGCTTTGCGACGATTCTTTCTTCTCGGCTTTGCGACGATTCTTTCTTCTCGGCTTTGCGACGATTCTTTCTTCTCGGCTTTGCGACGATTCTTTCTTCTCGGCTTTGCGACGATTCTTTCTTCTCGGCTTTGCGACGATTCTTTCTTCTCGGCTTTGCGACGATTCTTTCTTCTCGGCTTTGCGACGATTCTTTCTTCTCGGCTTTGCGACGATTCTTTCTTCTCGGCTTTGCGACGATTCTTTCTTCTCGGCTTTGCGACGATTCTTTCTTCTCGGCTTTGCGACGATTCTTTCTTCTCGGCTTTGCGACGATTCTTTCTTCTCGGCTTTGCGACGATTCTTTCTTCTCGGCTTTGCGACGATTCTTTCTTCTCGGCTTTGCGACGATTCTTTCTTCTCGGCTTTGCGACGATTCTTTCTTCTCGGCTTTGCGACGATTCTTTCTTCTCGGCTTTGCGACGATTCTTTCTTCTCGGCTTTGCGACGATTCTTTCTTCTCGGCTTTGCGACGATTCTTTCTTCTCGGCTTTGCGACGATTCTTTCTTCTCGGCTTTGCGACGATTCTTTCTTCTCGGCTTTGCGACGATTCTTTCTTCTCGGCTTTGCGACGATTCTTTCTTCTCGGCTTTGCGACGATTCTTTCTTCTCGGCTTTGCGACGATTCTTTCTTCTCGGCTTTGCGACGATTCTTTCTTCTCGGCTTTGCGACGATTCTTTCTTCTCGGCTTTGCGACGATTCTTTCTTCTCGGCTTTGCGACGATTCTTTCTTCTCGGCTTTGCGACGATTCTTTCTTCTCGGCTTTGCGACGATTCTTTCTTCTCGGCTTTGCGACGATTCTTTCTTCTCGGCTTTGCGACGATTCTTTCTTCTCGGCTTTGCGACGATTCTTTCTTCTCGGCTTTGCGACGATTTGTTTTGGGGGGATGTTTGTTTTTAATGCGGTGAGGTACACTCTGTACAAAGCACGAGCGACATTCGAGGTAGAGGGTTGCAGAGTAAGAGGCACGTTTTATGCGGATAATATGAAGATAAAGGTGAACCCCAGACCTGAACAGGTTAAGACTGTAGTTATCGAGGAAACATCCTCTTGAGAATCAGTCCCACAATGCAGTTGTTCGCAGGAAGCAGCTGTTCCAGTGGAAATACGGAGGAAATTCGGGCAGTTTGCTACAAAGTGTGGCATGTCGGGTCCTATCCGTGAAGGCTAAAATGGCGGAAACAAATAATAAAGTTCACCCGAGCACTTTCCATGGGAGTAGCGATAGAGCAGTGAGGGGCTTTCCACATATGAGAGAAGTGTTGCAAGGTGGAAAATAGTTTGTCTCCCACAAGGACGCGTCGACGCTTTTGGATTCTATCGAGACTGGAAAATGGTAATATTAGCCGTTTCTTTATAAGGAAACATTTAGCATTCATTGACCAAGCAGACAATATTGCTTTCTGTTGAAATTTATAAAAAATGTTCCTCTTGAAACAATTTTTCAGGAAGATAGATTTCTCAAGTCCAGTAACTGTTTTTTCCCCCGTATTGATGGTAGTTTTCTTCCTAACTTTTTATTTGAAGTAGTGTGAAATGTCAACATCTTGTCATTATTACATTTTGTGATAGGTCTCAAGTGATTTGGCTTCCGATATTTAGTATAGTTCATTGTCTGTGAATCTGTAGCATTGGAATAGCGAAAATCGCTTTCCAAATCTTCAGCAAATTATTATTTTGCTGGGAACAAAGAAATGTGCTTCACTGCGATGTGCTTAACTGCTCTCACATGGTAATGGTTCAGAATCCCAATAGAAAGCGTCGCATCTGTCAGCTGATCGCTATTGACGTCCACGTTGCTCTGTATTGAGAATTTATATGGCCATTGTTTGGTACTTAATTAAAGTTTTGGTTTTTAGAGCGAGATGGCCATTGACAAGTCCATTAATTGTTCGTTTTATTTTGGTTAAAGCGAATAACTGTGAGGAGACTCTGCTTAGAAAAAAAGTATTTACGCAGTCTGCTGTGGGTCGTCGAGCGGTCAATATCCGTTTTGTGTAGAAGAATGCAAGAAGCACAACAGACCCCATACCGAGGGAAATAAAGAATGTGACATTCAAACATTCATGGAGTAATGGATAGCGGCACGGATGAGAATTCGAAGAGCTGAGTTCGAATTCCAGTTGCAATCATTGCATTCACTTACGTAATACCTTGGGAAAGGTCTTAATCCTCTTCTCCTCCCCCCAGCTAAGGGTAAATAGTAGGACAGATAGCCTTGGATAGCAACTGGTCTACCGCAGAAAGAAACCTACTGCGGGAAAAAAATCTGCCTCGTCAGTCATGTATCGAAAGATACATGATCGCCTAAGCGTGTATTCCGCATGGCACATAACTGACTGAATGTTTCATGGTTGATATGAAAATAGTTACAATTGTTTATCCACCGTTCAACCGGTGGCTGGGCATTACGTCATTTTTCTCTACCATCGTTAAAGCGGTGATCAGAGCTCGGAGTTAAAGGCAAGATGGGCAGAAAGAGACATGGAGTAACTTACCTAACTAGTTTGTGTAAATAGTTGCCAGAAGAGAAACTATGAAGGATATTAAGGGAGCAACTATTGTCTAGAACCAAAAATGGTACGAAGTTATGTTGATCCATGATCACCCCCACGTACTGAAGTAGTTTTACAAATGGGTCTACTTTTTGTGGGGACATGCAGTCAAAGCGAATGCATAAATAATTCATGGATTTATTTTTAATCAGACATTTTTATTACATCAAACGGTATTTTTTTAATGGTGTAAGAGTACTCGGGTTGCAAAGGAAATATTTGTCGCAGTTTACTTCCACAACGAAGAGAACGAATCACAAGTTCAAACTCGAATATCAGGGGCAGAAAGAAATGCCGAAATCTCGATTCGCAGGTACTATCTGACAAATCACAATGCATGTAACCAGTCCGAAAAATAACTCACTCACCGACGAACGCGGTAACCAAATATACGAATTTTATCTTTTTTTTTCCGATTCGAGAACACCAACTGCTTTTATCGACCGGACATTTTTTTCATTTGTCGACAACTGGGAGAAGACACACAATATTACCATATCCGAAATACTTTTATGGCGAGTCCTGTGACTGACTTGTTTCTAATTTAAATATTCCATCTTCAGTATATCAGGCAGAATACGTGCCCTTTTTTTTTTCTTTTTTTTTCGGCAAGTAACTTTCTTTTTCGACACGTTTTTCGTCATAGGATACACGCGACACGCTGTCGCTTGGTTTGACAAGTTAATTCGTCGCGCCGTTTTCTTCGCTATAAATGGATACCCGTATTTGACACAGCCGCCTATTTTATTTTAAACAGTGTATATTACGGTTATCTGTATGCGCACTCGAGAAATCGGAGAGCACATCTGCTTAAAATTTCTCGAATGCGCAGGTCGTTAAACGTAATACAGTGTAACCCGGATATAAGAGATTTTCTCTGGTCCCAAATTAGAGCCTGTGTTAATGTATATATAATAGACCAAACCCGGATATAAGAGACTTCTTGTCCGGTCCCGACAACACTCTTATATCCGGGTTACACTGTACATAGTTTAAAATCAAATCATGGCGTCTTTTAAACATTGGCATTTACTAAAAAATAACGTAAATTATATACATACCATAAAGTGTCGTTGCAAAAGTACCGTATTTTATTGGGAATAATAGAAATTCTGAACGAACATTTAAGCCAATACAAGGCGGTCGTATTATACACAAGTACATGTTTTCAGAAATTTTGACTTAGCTGAAAAAAAAAAACTTATTTAAAACAGCAAGGTTAGTATTTTAAGGTTCGCCAATCCGTCAAATATAACTAGCGTTTTTGTCTACAAAGAAAATGCATAAATTCATTTTCGTACGTGTAGGTTTTATTACAATTTTCATAAGTGCTTTTTAAAGCACTAAACACTCCCAAGGAGTGAAGGTAGTTTTATATATATATATATATATATATATAATCAGTATCACCCCAAACAAGGCAGTAAAGCCACTAAAATACAAGAGGTTACAGGGTATGGAAGAATTAGGAACAGAAACATTATTCTTTTCTCTTTTCGTTCATTATTAATCAGGAGGACAGCATATAGCGATTGACATTGCATTTAAATTTTTGTAGATTACAGTTGGCTGGACAGGATGGAACCGGAAGGGAGTTCCACAAGCGAAAAGTGCAAGAAAAGAAACTGTTAGCATAGAATTTACGGCTACATCTAGCCAGATCAATTGTAAGTTGATGAAACCTCGACACCAGTCTAGTACCGAGCTTAAATTCAAAAAGTCTAGGAACGATAGCGGAGGGCTATTTGGAACAATTACCATGAAAGTATTTATAGGAAAGACACAGGAACCACTTTCGGTCACTATCATACGGTGGTGAGAAAGAGTGAAGCTGAGATGCCAGATCAGGACTAATAATATTGCTTAGTATCCTTTGGATTTTATCAAGGAGCACAGGGTAAATAGCAGGGGCAGCGGGCCATATTTGGCAGTATTATTCTAAGCATGAACGAATGGTAGACTTATAGATATGTAAGATAGATTCTGGAGAGAAAAATTGTCTCGCAGGACAGATTAAACAGACTTTCTTAGCAGCAGACCAAGCAATGGATTCAATATAGTTTTTCCAGTTCATGACAGCTGAGAACGTGTTAAAATAATACCGGTGTCAATGGATAAAACGTCCTTTTGACACTGCATATTTTACGCACAAGCAGTTTTCAACATATAAAAATGTATACCGTATATTCTTATGCGTAAAACAAGAAATTTTTAACTAAAGTTAAAATAAAAAAAGTGGGGGTCGTATTATATGCAAGTACATGTTTTCAGAATTTAAATCAGGTTTAAAAAATCTCTTATTATAAACTGTAAGATTACAAATACAATAATAAGTCCGTACAATAAATAATGCAACATAAAGTAGGCAGGTGTTGATGACAAATGTTTACAAAAGTTATTTGATATGCCGGCCATATTTGTTTTTTTGAAAATCAATGTAATGTTTAAGTTTTGGCAGCAAGATAGTTTATATTTGGATTTTCCTGTTTTTTCATGAAATTATCTCTATTTTATTTTATAAGTTTATTAATATATAGAAATATAATAATCATATAAAAAAAGTATGATACATTCTAAAGTTTTAGTTAATCTATTAAAAAAAATTTACTTTCTACCAAATCCAAGTTTCTGTGCCAGACAAAACTCAGTAGAAACAGCGAGTCTCTATAATAAGCGTAAAATTGCAAAACAACTACATTGAATCAATAGCTTCATCTACTGCAAGGAAAGTCGGTTCTCTGTGTCGCGCCGGAAGGTTTTTCTCGCCCGAGTCCATCATTCAAATCTACAAATCAACCATTCGTCCTTGCAGACTTGCGTTTGTCCTCATTCGTACTGCTGCCAAATATAGTCTGGTGACTCCGTTGTTCATCTCGTCGTCCTCGACAAAATGCAATATGGTAGGTCCTGCATCTCGTCTAGTCATTTTCTCACAGACAAGCTGTGGATTCCCTCTCTCTTTTCTACAAATATTTTTATGGAATGTGCTCTGACGAGCTACTTTCACTTGGACTTCAAATGCATGAATTTAAGCATGCTACTAGGTTAGCATCTCGGGTCCAACCTTTCACTGTCGAAGCGGTTAAATGTAACCGTTCCTTCTACTTCAACAGCTTATCTCGCACTTCCCGACTTTGAAACTCTCTTCCTCGCTTCCCTGATAGCTATAATCTTCAAATATTCAAATGTAATCACAATCGACATCTTCTGATGCCGTGATCTTTATCCCCGTCCTTCTCATTATCCTTTCTTCAAACACCTCTCTCTACTTTTTTTCTGACAATCTGTAACCCCGTGCGTGCTAGTTGCACTCCCGTCTTGTTTGGGGTGCTATCCTTAACAAAAATTAATTAAAAAAAACACTGCATAAAATTTTAGAAAGAAAAAATGTATTTTACAATATTACAAAAATATGTACAATTAAGGGTGTACAAAAAATTCCTCTTGTGCGCCTATTACGGCAAAATAATAATTTTCTGGGGTTATAAAAAGGGGATTACCATCAAATATAAGGAAAGTTATCATTTTTTGGGAATGACACGGAAAAAAATGATTACACCCTGCAAAAATGGAAAAAAAAAACTTAGAGGAAGCAAAAAATTGCACATGGCAGAAAATATAAAACGCACCCACCTCCGTTCTTAACTGAATAACAATCATTGGACGTCTCAGCACGAAGGGGTTTTCATATTTTCACAGGTTTTTATCTCGAGGGCTTTTCTTAGTACATTGCTGGAAAGTTGAACTTCGAAGTTCGTTCGGTCTAAATTATTTCCAGGAAGGCACAGAAGGTAATGTTGGGTCCTGGGGCTTTAATCTGCCTTGAATCTGTCGGCTTTTTTTTTTCACCGTGTTAGTTTTATGACCCCTTCGGTTGGACTAGTCCTCTTGAAGCGTAGGCGCTAATGTTTCCTCCTTGACCGTTAATTGCTTTCTCAACGGTTCCTTCTTTCTGTCGATCTGCCAAATTGCAGTTCTTTTATTGGACAAAGACGGGTCATACCGGCTCCGTCCAGAATTTCACAAGGGGGTTGAAAATCTCTTCTTTCATTGGCCAATATATACGAAACATTTCTCCGTGAATTCAAAAAATGAATCCGCGACAATTCAATAGATAATTTGGACGATATCAACCGCGTCCATCCGAAGGGCCATAAAAAATGCAACAATTTTGACTCAAACCGTCTGGCCTTCATCCCTTCTCTCAAAAAACGTATTTAAAAACAAACCTAGACGATTATACGTGAAGAGACTCTAGGCGGTGGAGATGTGGTTCTACAGAAGGATGCCGAGGATAGCATGGACAGAGCATGTGAGCGACGATAAGGTCTTGGAGAGGATACAAACAAGGAGGAAGCTTATGCTTAACATACGGAAGAAGCAGCTGAGATTTCTGGGACACGTAATGATAAAGGAGAGCCTGGAGAATCTGATACTAACAAGGCGGATAGAGGGAAAGAGAGACAAGAGAAAGCAACGCATGACATACCTGGCGGGCTTAAGCAAGTGGATGACAGAACATGGCTTGGAGGAAGTAGCAAAAGGACAAAACATATTGAACTACAAGTGATAGGAGGAAGTGGAGAGCCATGATTGCCTACGTCCTGAAGGGAAACGGCTCATAAAAAGAAAAATATATTAAACAATTAATAAATGTAACGCCACGCCAAATTGGACCCGATCAGTGGCGGGCTTAGGCAGGTGGACGGCGGAGTGTGGTCTGGGGGAGTTGGCAGAAACACAAAACCTGTGGAGGGCCATGATCGCCTACGTCTTGAAAGGACACGGCACATAAAAATAAGACAAGACGATTATACATTTAGGTGATTATAACATAATAAAAATAATAATGTTATGGTATTATGGAGTATGTCTAGTTAGCAGCTTTTCCCGAAAATAAGTTTTGAAAGGAAAATTAGAAAAAGAAAATGCAATGGTTAACCATCCAGTTTATTTCTATTCTTTTTATATCGGGAAAAATTACATTTTTTAGTCAAATATATCTACGAAATTTGAGTTTTTAATGGATAATACATTACCACTTTTAATGGATAATACATTACCACTTTTAATGGAGAATACAGTACCACTCAGTTACTTCTGTGCCATTCGTGATAGGCGGTCATCTATCTTTCGATACATGACTAACGAGGCAGATTTTTTCCCGCAGTAGGTTGCCATTTCTTTCTGCGGTAGACCAATTGCCATCCAAGGCTATAGAATCCAGCGTATCCTGCTATTTATCTATAGCTGGCGGGTGAATAGGATTCATATCTTTCCCAAGAGTATTAGCACGTTAGTGAATATCATGCTATGCGTGATACACGTTTAGGCAAGGTAGATTTTTTTTTCCTGCAGTCGGTTGCCATTTCTTTCTGCTGTAGACCAGTTGCCATCCAAGGCACGTATTATACAGTCTTTAGTCAGTGATGTGCCATGCGTTTTACACCTTTAGGCGATGATGTATCTTTTGATACATGACTGACGAGGCAGATTTTTCTTGCAGTAGGTTGTCATTTCTTTCTGCGATAGATCAATTTCCATCCGAGGCTATAGAATCCAGTCTGTCCTATTAACCTATAGCTGGCGGGAGAAAAGGATTAATACCTTTCCCAATGGTATTAAAACTTAAGTGATCTACGTGATCGTATTATACTCAAGGATGTAATTTATTCCCTGTTTTTAGCTTCAGAAACACCGGGTCGTATTTTATTCACTCAAACCATAATACGGTAATACTACTTTTATTTCCGCTGAAACGAAAACAGACACCGGTATTACTAAAGTACCATCGGATAGACTGTTTTCACTTAAGAAAAGCCCTTTTCTTTCTCTCTATATTCTCTCGTGTATTTTCGAGATAATCTTTGTTTCCCTTGTTGATAGCTGTGCAGGGCCGCCCAGGATATGGCCTGTCACACTGATCGCTCTCACGGCGGTGGAAACATTTTTCGCTCTACCAGTGCTTCCATCTAATGTTTGGTTTCTGTAAACGTTCAGTAAGTCTCAATGGATGTCTGTGGTTGCAATTATTTTCAGCCTAGTGTAATCCAGTAACACACCTCTGCTTTTATACGCACTTTCATGTTAAACTCCATTTTGACACAATGCTATCTGAAAAAACAGAAAAAACAAATTGTGTTATTGGCGGGATGGTCCAATTTCTACTGCCATAGCAACAATATCTACCCCTGATGTCATGGACAAGATATAGTAAGAGGTATTCATTTCAGAGCGACACTCGTTGAATTCTTATTTAAAACTATAGTAGGTTTTACATATATGGTAATGTTACTAAGGCATTTTAACTTGGGAACCTCAGCGTGGTGTAATGGTTAGAAAGCTTGTCTTGCTAGATCAATTACGCCTGAGTAGTGAGTTCGATCCTCACTGGGTGTACCCATACTTTCGTCTTTGTGCCACATCTAAGCCAGGCTTAGAAAATCACTAAGGCATTCTTAACTTTAGATTCGCTGTTATCTATTTTAAAGGAGTGTTTTATTTTTCTTTTGTTAAATTCTGGGGCTATTTAATAGAGCTTTATCGATATACAAGGGTGGGCTGAAAAGTTCATAGGTTGACTGAAGGAATGATGTTACAGTTGTGACTTGTAAATGACAGTTTACCCGGAAAGAAACGACGTAATTATAAATAAAATTTGGAATTAATGCAGACAAGATTTTGCAGCTTCAGCATCACTCCTTCATAGTCAGCCTATGATTTTTTTTAGGACTATCTTCGTATTTGAGTCAAAGATTGTTTTTCCTCCTGTTTGAATAACTGTTAACATAAGCATATCATCTCACCCCAAGCAAGGCAGGAGTGCCACTAGCACGCAGGTGTTACCGAGAGTGAGAGAAAAGACTTGGTATAGGGGGCATTGAGGAAAGGATAAAAGATGAAAGGGGTTCAAGACAACAGAAGATGGCGATTGACGGCACATTTAAATTTTTGAAGATTGTAGTTATCAGGGAAGCAATCGGAAAGGAGTTCCACTGCCGCGAAGTGCGAGAAAAGAAACTGTTGGAGTAGAAGTGGCGGTTGCATTTAACTATTTCAACAGTAAAAGGATGACATTTAGATGCCAATCTCGTAACACGCTTAAATTCATGTAGTCAGGGCACCAGGGGGGGAAAAGATTGTCGGAGCAGTTGCCATGAAAATATTTGTGGAAAGTACAGAGGGAAGCCACCTCACCTCTGTGAGGAAGTCGCTAAGGTCGAGATGCCAGGTCAGGATCGATTACATGGCAGATCCTTCTATGGATTTAGAAGGCTTTTAGGATGCAACCGTCCTTTCCATATGATATTACATTTTAGAGGTTGGTTCTTTTTTTATTTTAATTTCTGGTTTTTTAAATGTCTGTTTCTACTTGTATTGCTCCGTTTATTTACAAGGGAAACGAAAATCTTCCTGGCAAATTTCTTGATGGAATTTTTTCTGCCTTCATAAAACATTCGAATAATCACCATTTAAATGGGAAGTTTTGTTAATCACAGAAGAATTTATGTTTGGCCATATTATCCGCTAGTGATAATGACAATCTTGCTGAATCTTTTTTTCTCCAGTGTTAGGTTCATCTTCAATTGTTGGATTTAACAAAACTAGTTGAAAGTGTTGGAATCGGTGTATATTAAGTCCTACCAACAATCTCTTTGTAAGCAGGAGGAGTGGTTGGTGGGTTTAAAGGTTAATTAGCATTTAGTGTTTGGTTTTTGTTTTGGTTTTGTTTTTTTGTTTTGGTTGTGGTTTTTTTGTTTTGGTTGTGGTTTTTTTGTTTTGGTTGTGGTTTTTTTGTTTTGGTTGTGGTTTTTTTGTTTTGGTTGTGGTTTTTTTGGTTTGGTTTTGGTCTGGTTTTGGTCTGTTTTTGGTCTTGTTTTTTTGCAGATAACAATTGCAGTTATATATTTTTAGTCTCTAGACATATTTGTCCTCTTTTTTTTTTGCCTTAAGAGAGAGGACCAATATACTGATCTACCACGGATTTCCGACATTGTTATATTTCGATATTATCATTTTACGGTAATATATTGGGTTCCCTTAATTATTTTTTGTCATGGATTGCTTTTAATGTGTTTTAATCCATATTACACACACACACACACACACACACACACACACATATATATATATATATATATATATAACAATTTATACAAAAATTAAATAGCAATGTTAATGTGATTAATGGCGAAATCACTTCACTAACAAAACTTAACATTGCTATTTAATTCTTTGTATAAATTGTTTATTTATTATATAAAGCTGCACACTCGAGATATCTATATATATATATATATATATAATACTCATCTACGGTTTCGCTGTATCCACTTAGTCAGTGTGGTTATACATCCAGTTACCTCTAGCTAAGATCGAAACCCGACTGAATTGGCGTCAGTCGGACATTCTACCCGCTAAGCCGTTGGCGCACGGCACGGATGAAAGTGAATTTATTTGCAAACACACAGTGACTGAGATAACTCGATTCGCTTTACTGAATAGTCTTGCATATATATATATAATATATAATGTGTGTGTGTTGTGTGGAGATAGGAAATTTTATTATGGAATTTTTAAAAAAGGACATTTTAAGAGTTTAAAGAATATATAATTATTTCTTCCACAAGTGACTCTTACATGGACGAAATAAAATGAAATAATGAAAGGATTTTTTTTTTCTTGTTCTTCAATAAATTTGTAAATAAAGCGTTGTAAATAACAATAATAGACATAAGACTGTTTCCCTAGTGACGATGACGTCACTGAGCGAAGTATCACAGGTAACTGATCATATCCTCCATCTTGCTGGCAGTATAGTCTTTGTTAATCGTCAGCGCTTTTGTCCATGGCTATGATTATTGAAGTACTAAAATAAAGTCTACCCAGAAACTTGGTGCTGCCTGAACAAATGAGCTCATCAAACTAGAGAATAATTGCTCTTTGTGTCGTTTAAAAGGATTGTGAAATATTTTCAGTCACTTCAAATTTAGCATGTACAATGTTTGTCTGCAAAACAGAAAGAAAGGACTAGCAATTAATTGTAAGAAAATAGAATGTTGTGATCGTTAGCAAAACTAATGAAGCCAAAATGCGAGCTACGATTCGGGTTGAGCTCATTACATTTATTTACTCGCTTTGGAAAGGTATAAATCTATCTCTTCTCTCCAACCCGTCAGAATGTGAAGTACAGAAATTTAACTAATTTTGTCTGTTTTAACAGACGACGGAAAATGTGGCAGAAATTCTATGGCGCCTTGGTAGAGCGAAAGGTGCCTTTCAAAAGCTAAACAACATATTTGGAAACAGGAAAATTTCTTAAGAAAGCAAGAAAAACATGCTGAGCTGTTATCTAACATCGGTCCTCTTATATGGTAGCGAATGTTGAACAATTTACACACAGGTGAACATACTATAAGTGGCACATGTGGTTCTGACGGAAGATCGTTAAGAATACCATGGGCCAAACATACGCGCAAGCTTGAAAGGGAATGGCCATAAATAGCCACTTGGGCTTAGAATCAAAAAAAGACATTGACATTGAGTTTAAGCAAGCGAATGAGCCAATTGGAGTAAAGTGCCATGCAGACTTAAATTTTTCCCACTTGTGACGAAAGCAGCTACCGATTTTTTTTTTTTTTTTGCATGCTAGTTAACATTCGCCTCAGTCAGCTGTTGGCTCTCACGCTGACCAATAGAATCTTCCTGACTATTCGTGGCAGCCATCTATAGGCTCTCACTCTGGCCAGTAGAAAATGGCCGCAAACTACATGAAAACTGCCGTAGAAATATGAAAAATCGATTATTTCCACTATCGATGGGAGTTGGGAAATGCAACGTCGGTCTTGACCTTCGTGCTAACTTGAAGCATGTTCATGTAAATTTTGGTGCAAATCCGTCGAAAATTGCGGCCGTGCATTCGTTACACACACACTCACACACACTGCCTTTTATAGATAGAGATGCAAAATATTTCATTTCAGAGTGACCAAAGAATAGGTGCAAATTTTTTAACAAATTACAGTGAAATATAATTTATCCAATTCATATTCACGAAAATCGTGTTCTGGAAAAAATATTAATCTAACATTGAATCGTATACACTTAAAAATAAAATTATTTATCACACATTTCTTTAATATCGATAATTATACATATGTAATCCTAACCAGGTTTAAAGAATAAATGTTTATGCCTTATTTTAAGATGTATTTTTGTTTTGAAACTGGCTAACATTTTTAAGTAAAGAGCTGTTATTATTAGTAGTAGTAGTATTAAAGTTTATATCTAAAATTACTGTCATGTTTGAGCGACCCAAGCTTTCACAGTAGAAGTCAACACTTTCAGTCTTCTGTTTAGACATAAAATTGCATTCGAAGCAAATCATTGTAACATCTGAACTCCTCTTTAAGTTTGAAGTCATATGCGAAGTCAAAATAGAACACTAAAAGGATGCTAGCAATTTTCTCGGAGTAGAAACGTTGATCGATTCGCTTTTTATCGATATAGCCACGGAAATAGTATGAGCCAATTATTTTCTGAGATTCATTTGCCACTGCAAAAACTGGCGAATATCCTCCGACGCCATGATGGGGGAAAAAAATCATCCTCATTGCCAAATTCTGACATTGAATTCTAACGAGTGTTTTGCCTTCGTCCAACGCCGTTTTGAGCCTCGGGCCTCGACACTTGCCGCATTTCTCGATACATACATCCGATTTCTGACTGATTTTGTTTTTCACTAGGCCAACCGAAATAGTCTACGCTGATTGGCCTACACCTAAGGCTAATTGACTCACCGCTAACATATTTGCATGTTCAACTGGATGTCTCTTGTGATTGAGAGGCTTACGGTCATATCACTTTGAAACATTGGTTCCCGTGCGATCACCGAAGGTGACTAATGTCGAGTCTGTTTAGTACCTAGTTGGGAGCTTGATTGGGAAACCAGGTGTTGTAAGCTTGTGTGGACGGGTAATGGATAAGGGCTAGAAATTGGAAATTAGTGTGCCAAGTTACAATTTCAATCAGCTTCGTTATACATATGTCACACATTATGAAATGGACAAAATCCGACAATTATCTAAAGACATTATCTAAAGACATTATCTAAAGACATTATCTAAAGACATTATCTAAAGACATTATCTAAAGACATTATCTAAAGACATTATCTAAAGACATTATCTAAAGACATTATCTAAAGACATTATCTAAAGACATTATCTAAAGACATTATCTAAAGACATTATCTAAAGACATTATCTAAAGACATTATCTAAAGACATTATCTAAAGACATTATCTAAAGACATTATCTAAAGACATTATCTAAAGACATTATCTAAAGACATTATCTAAAGACATTATCTAAAGACATTATCTAAAGACATTATCTAAAGACATTATCTAAAGACATTATCTAAAGACATTATCTAAAGACATTATCTAAAGACATTATCTAAAGACATTATCTAAAGACATTATCTAAAGACATTATCTAAAGACATTATCTAAAGACATTATCTAAAGACATTATCTAAAGACATTATCTAAAGACATTATCTAAAGACATTATCTAAAGACATTATCTAAAGACATTATCTAAAGTTTATACGTTCTTTTATCGATACAAATATTTAAGTAAATGCTTTGTTTATAATAAACAGTATTAACAAAATTTACCGACCTGAATGTCCGAGAAATTTTCATAGAAAATATGCATCCTCCGACAGGAATCGAACTTGTATCCTATACGGAACCGTCATATAGCCTGAAACATTTTTTATAAAAATTTCATGGATATTCAGGCCGGTAAATGTTGTTAATACTGCTTATTATAAACAGAGCATTTACTTAAATATTTGTGTCTATAAAAAGAATGTATAAACATAAAAAAATGTCTTAAAATAAGTGTCGGACTTTGTCCATTACATAATGTGTGACGTCATTTGTTTACATTTGGATACGTATCGAGCAGATATGAATGTGCGAGAGAAAATCATAGAGAATTGTAGTTTAAAAACAGTAAAATCGACCTTGCTAACCGAAACGCTCCTCTGTGGCTAAATCGGTAAAAGCATATTCCGTATAGGATGCAGGTTCGATTACTGTCGGAGGACGCAAATTTACTATGAAAATCTCTCGGACATTCAGGCCGGTAAATGTTGTTAATACTGTTTATTATAAACAGAGCATTTACTTAAATATTTGTATCTATAAAAAAGAACGTATAAACATAAAAAGATGTCTTAAAACATACTTATGTGTAAATACTCTAGTGAAAGCTATGATTTCACTTCTTCTGCCCACACCTATGGACTACTTTGTAAGAGGTAACGTTTCCAGAAACCTCTTGACCTTGAAGTGAACAAATGTCTGTATACGATACTAATTATATAATTAGTATTAAGTTGGCAGGTCGGATGCTGTCCGCGCGCTGGGGGTTGCCGATCCTTGGTTTATAAGGTTCTTTACAGAGGTATTGCTGTTCATTAATAATTGATTTGTTTTTGTGAAAATTGTCTCACCTGGTTTGCCAGGACTCTCTCTAGTAAGCAATCTATTAAGGTATATAAAAGGAAGGACACACCCTCTTCCTCTCTCAGAAGCGGCATATGGCAGGTGGGTAGCTAGCTCTTCCCCACTGGAAGGAGGGCTTAGTTATCCGGTAAACCAACTAGTTAATTTCAAACAAACCACGTGTACATCGCACATGCACGAAACACTACGGCTAAGTATCTAAATGTTTTTTTTTTTTGTTTTGTTTTTTTAGTTATCTGTACACGCACAAAGATAAATTTCTTTCTTGCGAGCTGTGTTGTTTTTTTTTATATATTTCCAAGCGTTGAAATTTATTTCTTTTGAAAATGCCGTGAAAATTTTTATTGCTGATAATATTTTTTTCTTCAAAAAATCTGTTGCTGGAATTTTTTTTTTTTTTTTTTTCAAAATGTATTGCTGGTAATATTTTTATCAAAAAAGTATGGTATTAAAACCTATTTTTACACTTTTATAGTTTTGTTGACCCCAGTTTAGTGGTTAACTATTTGCCCATAGCCTTGATCCTAACAGGTGCTACCACCCTGGGTTAGGGTGAACCTCGGAACAGCAATTAAGAGATGGTTCCACGCTCCTCAAAACCTCCTGATAAGAAGCCTTGCTGTCGGATGTAGTTTGTCATACCGAGGACGGACTACAAATTGCTAACAGCCACTTCGCCCCACACAAATTGTAGAACTATTAGCTGCAGTCTACTCTATATACGACACCTGAAAGACCGTTCCAGAAGTTCGAAAATTTTCCAATTCGAAAAGTAGTTTGTAAAAAGATTCTTGGATAAGATATTTGGGTAGCGTTCTCGAAAATATTAATCGCAAATAAGTCGTAAAAATCTGAATAAACTTCAATAACAGCTAGCACGAGACACTTTGATATTCACATTAGATCCTCTGGGGCTACCGCTACTGTGAAACAAGTACTACACTAGTATTATGAAAGTACTAACAATGATGGCAACTACCGGTTTGGTTCCGTTTGTTTTACGGTATATCAACCACAATGGGTTATTTAATGCCGACAAAATTTTATTGCTGATAATGTTTTTCTTCAAAAATCTATTTCTGGGAATATTTTTCCTTGAAGAAATCTATAGCTGGTCATCTTTTTTTCCAAAGAATGTATAGCTGTTTGTATTGCTGGTAACTTTTTTTTTTTTAAAGTATTGCTGATAATAATTTTTCTTTCAAAAATTATTGCTGGTAATTTTTTTATTACAAAGTATTTCTGGTATTAAAACCTATTTTTACACAAGTCTGGGTGTTAACTATTTGACCATAGCTGGGACCCTAACAGGTGCTACCACCCCGGGTCAGAGTGGACCTGGGAACCCCAGCAATTAAGAGGTGGTTTCACGCTTCTGGAAACCTCCTGATCAGAGGCCTTGCTGCTGGACGTAGTTTATCGTCTTACCAAGGACGCGCATCTAGTTTATCGTCATACTCAGGACACAGCAACTACCGGGAATCCATAATAAAAATTCTGAATTTGGAAATAATAAATAAACAATTCAACGTTTTCATCAGTTATAACAAATTTATTATTGGAAAGATAATGAAATTGAACATAAAATAGGAGGTGGTAGAGGTATACGATGCTTCGAAGCCATAACATTAACTTAAGGTCCTTTTTGAGGCCTAAGGCCAGGTTAGTTTTGTCAACAATGCCGGATATACTATTAAGGCAGGAGTCGTCAGCGTAGATGTCAACTTGGGAGTTAATGTAGATGTCATATATTATCGCTGATAAATTTCTAAGCTGTCGTCTGCATCTAACCGCTTTTTCAGATTAATAATTAAAAATAGCTTCGTACGAATGAACCCTGCAGTTCTTACATTAGACCATCGTTCTTAGAACCTCGTAGACAGAATCACAAAGAACTGTACCAAATGACAGAAATTAAATCTTTTGAGAACTTTCAACAGTAGCAGCATCAACAACTAAAATGCATTACAAAAATAACTCTGAGAAAATAAAATAATAAAGATGCTGACTTTCCCCTTGACTTCAAATAAAAGGTTAGGAAGGAAACTCATATTAATACTGGAATTAGCGATAACAGGACTTGAAAAACCTATTTTCCTGAGAAAAAAAATTGTGTTAAGATAAATTTTTTATATCTTTCAACTCCGAGTAGCACTGGTTGATTGTTCAAGAAATGCTGAATGTTTCCTTAGAAGGAAATGACTAATATCACCCTTTATCATATTTAAAAAATCTGTCCAATTCCCTGATCAGATTTCCAAATCAATTTTAGGCATTTCTATAAAATTAGTCTTGGGGTGAAACAATGTGCGTCATACAATGAAATACAGCTTACTGTCACATCACGTTGAAACACTGCTTCCCATACATCAGAGTTAAGCAGCGTTGAGCCTTGTCAGTGCCTTGATGGTGACCGCTTGGGAATGCCAGATGCGATAATCATACGTGTGCGTGTGGTGTAACGATAATGGCGCGGAATTGTTAATCGGAGAGC
>OZ038498.1:16206440-16228940 GCA_964036315.1 Acanthosepion esculentum | reverse complement strand
TTCCTCAATCCCACCTATACCCAGTCTTTTTACTCTGTAAACCTCTGCGTGCTAGTGGCACTTCCGCCTTGCTTAGGGTGAAATGCTTAAAAAAACTTTTCTTTCCGTTTATTTTTTTTTCTTTCTCTCTATTTTTTTCTTTCTCTCTATTTTTTTCTTTTTCTCTATTTTTTTCTTTCTCTCTATTTTTTTCTTTCTCTCTATTTTTTTCTTTCTCTCTATTTTTTTCTTTTTCTCTATTTTTTTCTTTCTCTCTATTTTTTTCTTTCTCTCTATTTTTTCTTTCTCTCTATTTTTTTCTTTCTCTCTATTTTTTTCTTTCTCTCTATTTTTTCTTTCTCTCTATTTTTTCTTTCTCTCTATTTTTTCTTTCTCTCTATTTTTTCTGTCTCTCTATTTTTTCTTTCTCTCTATTTTTTCTTTCTCTCTATTTTTTCTTTCTCTCTATTTTTCTTTCTCTCTATTTTTTCTTTCTCTCTATTTTTTTCTTTCTCTCTATTTTTTTCTTTCTCTCTATTTTTTTCTTTCTCTCTATTTTTTCTTTCTCTCTATTTTTTCTTTCTCTCTATTTTTTTCTTTCTCTCTATTTTTTTCTTTCTCTCTATTTTTTTCTTTCTCTCTATTTTTTTCTTTCTCTCTATTTTTTTCTTTCTCTCTATTTTTTTCTTTCTCTCTATTTTTTTCTTTCTCTCTATTTTTTTCTTTCTCTCTATTTTTTTCTTTCTCTCTATTTTTTTCTTTCTCTCTATTTTTTTCTTTCTCTCTATTTTTTTTTTCTTTCTCTCTATTTTTTCTTTCTTTCTCTCTATTTTTTTCTTTCTCTCTATTTTTTTCTTTCTCTCTATTTTTTTCTTTCTCTCTATTTTTTTCTTTCTCTCTATTTTTTTCTTTCTCTCTATTTTTTTCTTTCTCTCTATTTTTTTCTTTCTCTCTATTTTTTTCTTTCTCTCTATTTTTTTCTTTCTCTCTATTTTTTTCTTTCTCTCTATTTTTTTCTTTCTCTCTATTTGTCTCAATATTTTTAAAGCTTACGGCCACATAACTTTGAAACACCGGTTTCAATACAGTCACCGATGTTAACCGTTCGAGCCTGGTTAGTACCTAGATTAGTGACCGCTTCGGAATATTAGTTGTTGTAAGCTTTGACGTAGGGGGTGTAGAGGATAATAACAAGTGGATGATAGAATGTGGTCTGGAGGAGGTAGCAGAGGAAAGGAACTTGTTAAGAGCTGCAATGGATAGATGGAGGTGGAGAGCCATAATCACTTACGTCCTGAAATGACGTGGCACATGAAAAGGAAATGCCGCTAAACTAAACCAACCAACCATTTTTCAGATTATTTAATGTTGTTAACCAAAAAAAAAAAGATAATTGATTTCTAGAAAATGAACTGATATCAAGAATTCAGCAATGGATGTACAAATTATCGATAACATTCTGTGAAACACTGTGGTCAGTTCTGTTCACTACCAAAATAATGATTATCCAATAACTATTATTTTTTAGTTCTTTGAATAAATCAATTTGATTATATGTTTATCTCTCTATCTATTTTCAGAGCTTGCGAAAATTCGCCATTTTTTTAATCATCATATTGACAATTCGTTCGCATATGGTATGTACTTTTTAATTGATTGTCTAATACTATACAAGGCTAGAGAGGCACTCAAGGTAGAGGGTGAATGTTAAAATTATGTTGGATGTGATATGGAGCAAAGAGGAGTTGATGGTAACAAATTAAGATTATTATGATTAGTGGGCTATATAACGACTAAGCCTTGAATTGAAGCGGTTAATATCGCAAAATAGCAGTTCTTGGGGAAACCGTTTTCGCGGAGGGTCTTTCTCCTTAACTTTGGAACACGGACGAAACGAGGTGGTTTCGATTCCGTGGAAGTAATATGCCGTGCCCTAGCGAATTTTTTCGACAGATGCAACGTTGCAAGCCTGTCGCTATTTTCATGGAGTGTTCAGATGAGCTTTATTCTTTAGAAAAAATTCTTCTCCCGCCACACGACTCTACATAAACGAATACTTGTACATTCTTCATAGCTGATTCCTGTTATTTTTCTTATTCTGCTATCATCCTTTATTCGCCGAAACGGTTTACTTTTCTGTCTGGTGTCGCTAATAATTTCTTCTCAAGGAGTTCTTGATGGCTTTAAGAAGCCACCTCACCACCAACTAACATCATGGCTGTGTCGGAAGAGTTGGACATATGCTTTTTCAATGGTTTGTTTTTAATCTAACTCACCCCATGCAAAGCAGTTGGTGGTTCTTACCCACACTGTCCTTTGTAATCACTTTCTTAAGTATCGTCAATGCATCCAGTGCGTGTTTGAAACTTTTTGTCTCTTGTTTTAAATCTGAAAAAAACAATTGAAGATCTTTTGATCGATATATTTTACAGAGAGTTATTACTTAAAGCCATTCCTTTTTTATTGTTACAGAGAAACAGAGATTGGTTGAACGCTGACTCTTTATACCGTTCTGGCCTAAAAGTTTGCCCAAATAATGCAAAGGTAAGAAAACGTTTATTCCCTCTTTTGGTAAAAATTAGATTGCTGGCAATGAACGTCACAAGAGATTGTTCTTACGCAGTCATAAACCTGGGACACTCGGTAAAAATCAAACTCATAGATGGTTTGGTTCGGTTTATTTTATGTTACGGAATATCAATCTCAATTGGTTATTTAATACCGACAAGGATTTTATGATAGGTTCGTGTGAATAGAATATGTATTCTTTGTAAAAATCAGTTTGTAGATAAGATTCCACTCCTATTTTTGTAAAGAGGCTTTTTGCCAATTCAAATCTATTGCTGGTAATTTTCTTTTTTTTTCTTTTTTTTCTTTTCTTTTTTTTCTTTTCTTTTTTTTCTTTTCTTTTTTTTTTCTTTTCTTTTTTTTTTCTTTTCTTTTTTTTCTTTTCTTTTTTTTCTTTTCTTTTTTTTTTCTTTTCTTTTTTTTCTTTTCTTTTTTTTTTTTCTTTTTTTTCTTTTCTTTTTTTTTCTTTTTTTTCTTTTTTTTTCTTTTCTTTTTTTTTCTTATTTTTCGTTTTTTTTTCGTTTTTTTTTCTCTTTTTATTTTCTCTTTTTATTTTCTCTTTTTATTTTCTCTTTTTATTTTCTCTTTTTATTTTCTCTTTTTATTTTCTCTTTTTATTTTCTCTTTTTATTTTCTCTTTTTATTTTCTCTTTTTATTTTCTCCTTTTTATTTTCTCCTTTTTATTTTCCAAAATGCATTTCTGGTATTTTTACTATAAAAGCCTATTTTTATACTTTCATACTTTTTTTAACGACAATTTAGGTGTTAACTGTTTTCCCATATTTGGGACCCTAACAGGTGCTACCACCCCGGGTGAGAGTGGACCTGAGAACAACAACAACAATAATTTAGAGGTGGTTCCACGCTCCTAAAAAATTCCGATCAGAGGCCTTGCTATAAAAATAATCCATGTAAATGTATACGTAGGGAAAAGGAAACCAATGAAGATTTTCAATAATATATGCAGATTACCTGAAATGCACCTTTTGATTCGACCCCTCTTGGAAAAGGTGGGGATGCCATCCTGACTTATGATGAAAAGGGTGCATTCGGGCTTTAAGAAATTGTAGGGTATTATGTGGCCGAATGTCATGAACGAGGTTTTCGTCTGGGGTGTTTGACTGATTTCGTTTAACGGCATATCAACTTACGTAGGAATAAACTGTCGCTGCCGGCACTTGAGTTTGAACATTGATCGTCAGTGAGCAAACACAGGTGATCCCATTATTGAATTAAGTAGCCCACGTGACCATAGAAGAAAAGCATATATGTCGGAAGTATCTGACGACTAACAATCGTCATTTCTAGTCTATCCTCTATCACTAGTTGGATTGCTATTTCTATTCTATCCTCTATTACTATACGGACCGCTATTCTCTACTCTATTCACTATACTATTTCCCTATTCAGATCTCTATACTGATCTACATTTCTACTCCATTACTATACGGACCGCTATTCTCTACTCTATTCACTATACTATTTCCCTATTCAGATCTCTATACTGATCTACATTTCTACTCTATTACTATACGAACCGCTATTCTCTTCTCTATTCACTATACTATTTCCCTATTCAGATCTCTATACGGATCTACATTTCTACTCTATTACTATACGAACCGCTATTCTCTACTCTATTCACTACACTATTTCCCTATTCAGATCTCTATACGGATCTACATTTCTACTCTATTACTATACGTACCGCTATTCTCTACTCTATTCACTACACTATTTCCCTATTCAGATCTCTATACTGATCTACATTTCTACTCTATTACTATACGAACCGCTATTCTCTTCTCTATTCACTATACTATTTCCCTATTCAGATCTCTATACGGATCTACATTTCTACTCTATTACTATACGAACCGCTATTCTCTACTCTATTCACTATACTATTTCCCTATTCAGATCTCTATACTGATCTACATTTCTACTCTATTACTATACGGACCGCTATTCTCTACTCTATTCACTATACTATTTCCCTATTCAGATCTCTATACTGATCTACATTTCTACTCTATTACTATACGTACCGCTATTCTCTACTCTATTCACTATACTATTTCCCTATTCAGATCTCTATACGGATCTACATTTCTACTCTAGTACTATACGGACCGCTATTCTTTACTCTATTCACTATACTATTTCCCTATTCAGATCACTATACGGATCTACATTTCTACTCTATTACTATACGAACCGCTATTCTCTACTCTATTCACTACACTATTTCCCTATTCAGATCTCTATACGGATTTACATTTCTACTTTATTACTATACGGACCGCTATTCTCTACTCTATTCACTATACTATTTCCCTATTCAGATCTCTATACTGATCTACATTTCTACTCTATTACTATACGAACCGCTATTCTCTACTCTATTCACTACACTATTTCCCTATTCAGATCTCTATACGGATCTACATTTCTACTCTATTACTATACGTACCGCTATTCTCTACTCTATTCACTACACTATTTCCCTATTCAGATCTCTATACTGATCTACATTTCTACTCTATTACTATACGAACCGCTATTCTCTTCTCTATTCACTATACTATTTCCCTATTCAGATCTCTATACGGATCTACATTTCTACTCTATTACTATACGAACCGCTATTCTCTACTCTATTCACTATACTATTTCCCTATTCAGATCTCTATACTGATCTACATTTCTACTCTATTACTATACGGACCGCTATTCTCTACTCTATTCACTATACTATTTCCCTATTCAGATCTCTATACTGATCTACATTTCTACTCTATTACTATACGTACCGCTATTCTCTACTCTATTCACTATACTATTTCCCTATTCAGATCTCTATACGGATCTACATTTCTACTCTAGTACTATACGGACCGCTATTCTTTACTCTATTCACTATACTATTTCCCTATTCAGATCACTATACGGATCTACATTTCTACTCTATTACTATACGAACCGCTATTCTCTACTCTATTCACTACACTATTTCCCTATTCAGATCTCTATACGGATTTACATTTCTACTTTATTACTATACGGACCGCTATTCTCTACTCTATTCACTATACTATTTCCCTATTCAGATCTCTATACTGATCTACATTTCTACTCTATTACTATACGGACCACTATTCTCTACTCTATTCACTATACTATTTCCCTATTCAGATCTCTATACGGATCTACATTTCTACTCTATTACTATACGAACCGCTATTCTCTTCTCTATTCACTATACTATTTCCCTATTCAGATCTCTATACGGATCTACATTTCTACTCTATTACTATACGAACCGCTATTCTCTACTCTATTCACTACACTATTTCCCTATTCAGATCTCTATACGGATCTACATTTCTACTCTATTACTATACGAACCGCTATTCTCTTCTCTATTCACTATACTATTTCCCTATTCAGATCTCTATACGGATCTACATTTCTACTCTATTACTATACGTACCGCTATTCTCTACTCTATTCACTATACTATTTCCCTATTCAGATCTCTATACTGATCTACATTTCTACTCTATTACTATACGTACCGCTATTCTCTACTCTATTCACTATACTATTTCCCTATTCAGATCTCTATACGGATCTACATTTCTACTCTATTACTATACGTACCGCTATTCTCTACTCTATTCACTATACTATTTCCCTATTCAGATCTCTATACGGATCTACATTTCTACTCTATTACTATACGAACCGCTATTCTCTACTCTATTCACTACACTATTTCCCTATTCAGATCTCTATACGGATCTACATTTCTACTCTATTACTATACGTACCGCTATTCTCTACTCTATTCACTATACTATTTCCCTATTCAGATCTCTATACTGATCTACATTTCTACTCTATTACTATACGTACCGCTATTCTCTACTCTATTCACTATACTATTTCCCTATTCAGATCTCTATACTGATCTACATTTCTACTCTATTACTATACGTACCGCTATTCTCTACTCTATTCACTATACTATTTCCCTATTCAGATCTCTATACGGATCTACATTTCTACTCTAGTACTATACGGACCGCTATTCTTTACTCTATTCACTATACTATTTCCCTATTCAGATCACTATACGGATCTACATTTCTACTCTATTACTATACGAACCGCTATTCTCTACTCTATTCACTACACTATTTCCCTATTCAGATCTCTATACGGATTTACATTTCTACTTTATTACTATACGGACCGCTATTCTCTACTCTATTCACTATACTATTTCACTATTCGCATCACTATACGGATTACTATTCGAGCGAGTATTATCGAGCAATTACTATTAGTGCGAGTGTTATTCAAAGGCGCTTGACACCCGTATTTTTCGACAGCGTACTGTAGTTGTATCTGCGATTACAAAGTCTCTACTACAACGAGCACCACGAAAGTGACAACGAGTGTTCGTTGACATCACAAAACAGCAACTATAGATTAACGTTTAAATCTAAATATTTTGAATGCAGTTCATGCCTTCAACTACAGATAAGATATTGTTTGTTCATTTTACTATAATTGTGTATTGCTGACAATTTTACTATAAATATGTATATTTATGCTTTCATAGTGTTTTTTTTTTTTTTGGTGGGGTTCACTATTTGCGCATAGCTTGGACCGCCTAACACGTGCTATCACTCCGGGTCAGGGTGGATCTGGAAACAGTAGCAATTAAGAGGTGGTCCCACGCTCCTCAAAAGCTCCAATCTCTCGATCAGAGGTCTTGCTGCCGGATGTAGTTTATCGTCATACCCAAGACTAGTAAGAGAATTATAAATAACACTTGGTATCACGTGATCCCGTTTTCATGATACTAAAAACAGTTTCCTTTCAGGACTTATTCTGCGAATGAGTGGAGCATGTGCATGGATTCGCTGTACTTTACGAAATTATTTGTCATTCCTTTCGGCAAAAATTCCGTGTGAATGATTTCCCATTGTCGACATCACATCCAACTTGGCTGCAACACACATGATTACCTAACGCTATTAATGCCACATCACGTATTCTAGACAAGCTTGTAGAGGAATTTGTATATTACTGAATACGTGTGCAAACATTGTTCTGTGTGGTCTGTTGATTTGACGTATTGTTATTTAATGTCGAATGTTTCTGTAAAGATTGAACTCATCGCTCAATAGTAATGGCTAACCAGACTAATGTCACTAACCATTACCACATATCAAGGGGCCTATTTTGGGGACACCTCGATGTGGTGTAGTGATTAGCAAGCTTGTCTAGCTAGAACAATTACGACTAAGTACTGAGTTCGATCCTCACTTGGTGCCCCATACTTTCGGTCTTGTGCCACATCTGAGCTACGCTTGGAAAATCACTATCAAGGACCCTATTTTCGTAGATTCTTTCCTTTAACGATCATTTGGCGGGGGGGGTTACTCAACCCCCATAGAAGGTCAGGTTGTAACACAAGGTCGGTTTAATGTGGGGAGCCCGAGTACATACACCCGGGCTAAGAACAAAAATTGCCCGATTCCCCGCAACCGATCCCTCTCTTTGGTGCAATGAGATGGCGCGGCATCGGGCGGCTGTTCCCCAGGGCCGGTATCTCTCAGTATAATTTCCCCCAGTTGCGACGCTGCTCTTTGGCGGAGCCGTCCCTGAGCGCAATCTGCCCAAAGACAGAGAAGCCGTTAAGAGATGATGAATAGGGTGTTACAAACTACTCGAGAGAGTAATTAACGATCATTTATCAACGGCGATCGAGCTCGCTCTTCGGTCGTAATGGTCAACCAGGCTAGCCTCTGAAACTCTAACCCCACACGCGAAAGTATTTTCAAACATCTTCCTTTCTCCATTTTGAATGATATTACACAGGCCTTATTTACCAATCTTCTCTAGATTCCCGGTTTAAATTTTAGTAATTTCTATATAGAATCATATATGAATGGAAACAAATTAATTTGAGATATATTCTGTCATGAAGCAAACATTAAAACGAAAACGGCTAAAGTAATTCTGAATGTAGAGCTGCTGTTGTAGTATCTGTTCCATCAGATCATGACCGGCTAAAAAGTTGGTGCCCAATCACGCGCAAGCAGGGGATGGGCAAAAATTGACCAATATTTGACCAGTTACCTGAGTGTTCCCCACATTAAATAACTGACCTTGTATCGCATCCTGACTTGGTTGGAAGTCTGGTAAATACTTGTAGAGCTATATCGGTCGGAATTGAAAGCTGAATGAGAGGCTGAGCCCTTCACAAAATAGTCAACCAGGTTGTAAATCTATAGATCGCTTCAGATTTGTTGATGGTGTCAAGATAAATGCAAGGATTTATGCTTAGTACTTGGACAGGACATTTTCGAGTGCTACGGGCACAAAGCAAAATCTTTTTTATGCTGAAAAATGTATTCCTGCAAGATTATACTCTTTCATATTCTGCAGACTTGGCTACTGTCCTCCTTGCAAAAAAAAAATTTCAAAGTCGCCAAATTGTTATGCTAATGAAATAGGAAAAGTTGTGATTCATTAAACAAATGTAAATGAGATTGAAAAAAACTCTATCAGCAAAAATCTCTATTAAAGTCGAAAAAAAAAAAGAAAAGCTAACAAAATCAATGATTGAAAGATTCATGACGGTAACAGAATGTCAAGGACCCAATGCAAAATAATAATGTATTCAAGTATAAAGGATATGATATTCTCAGTGTCCTTCTGTAGAACAACATTTCTGTTGCATGAGGTCTCTTCATCTGTCCGTCCTGGGCGAGACTATAAACTACATCTGTCCGTCCTGGGCGAGACTTTAAAATACTTCCAACAGCAAGGCCTCTGATCGGTAGGTTTTTGGGAGCGTGAGACCACCTCTTAATGGCTGGTGTTCCCACGTCCACCTTGGCGCAGGGTGGTAGTACCTGTTAGGGTCCCAGCTGTAGACAAATAGTTAACCCCCCCCCAAAATTGGGGTCAAAACACTATGAAAGTGTAAAAATAAGTTTTAATACTTGAAATACTTTGTAAAAACTATTACCAGCTATACATTTTTTTTAAATTACCAGAAATAGATACTTTGAAGAAAAAATATTACCAGAAATAGATACTTTGAAGAAAAAATATTACCAGAAATAGATACTTTGAAGAAAAAAAATATTACCAGAAATAGATACTTTGAAGAAAAAATATTACCAGAAATAGATACTTTGAAGAAAAAATATTACCAGAAATAGATTTTTGAAGGAAGAGAATATTACCAGCGATACGTTTTTGGAAAAAAATATTACCAACAATAAAAATTTTGTCGGCATTAAATAACCCATTGAGACTCATATGCGGTAAAACGGACCAAACCAAAATCTTCATCTGTGAGGAGATTGTCCAGCATTCGCTGCCATGTAGAAGCCCCGATATCAAATATCAGTTCAGTACTCTTTTGAGTACAGACACAAAAGAAGCCTCGGATCGCGCATGCGGACATGTTTGTCAACGCCAATTACATCCGGGTTTTTTTTCCGTTAGCAGCGGGACAGTTTGTAATGTCTAGCTAGATATGGGCCTCTCTGCAACTGGTCAAGATCCAGGTCTTCGTATTATATCTCATGCCAATAAACCGTGGGGGGTGGGGAAACAACAGTCGGCAGTTGCCAGGATACGGTGTCTTGGTATTACGTGTTTTTATTTTTCTCCTGATAAATTTGTTTCTTTTTTTGGTGGGGGGTTACAAGTGACCTATTTTAAAGAAGCAAATTCACGCTAAGTTCATTTCTTTTTTCTTTGGTTACTTGTGAAACTTTTTCACCCTTTCCATTTTTAGTTTTCTTCTTTGTTTAATCCCTATGTCTTTTTTTTTTTTTTTTTTACGTGTCGCTTTTTTTATTTGGCAAGCTTTTGTTGAATGATACAGAGAGAAGAATGTGCGTTAATATAATTATTCATCACCAGTATCCGGTGGTAACGGATATATACAAAAAAGCACAGAACAATAAGTTACAAGACAACTTACAAGGAATAGAGGAGGGTCAAATGCTGTATAGACAAACGAAGTAAAATTAGTCCGAATACTAATCGGCTTAGTATCAACTTATTAATCAACTGCTGAAGTCCTTAATCGTAGACTATTTAAGGCTGTGAGCCAGGCCATAGTGAAAAGTGCTGAAGAGGTACTAGCTACTCTACAACATAAGCCAAGCTTGAATTTTTTTTACCCTAACTCACTTTATTTCTTTTCTTTTTTTTTTTTAATTTCCCTGTCTGTTTTAACTTTATTTTCTTATTTTTCTTGCTTCATTTTGATATCTCCAATTCGTAGTTCGCATTTTGGGTTATATCTTTTGCGTACAACTACACGTTCTGTCTTGATATCATTTACTACCTTTTGTCGGGGGGGGGGTACTTTCATTTGCTTTCCGTGTCTGTGTGCTATCAACACTGTCGTCTGCATATGAGTGACTAAATAAACAAATCCAATTTTTTTTTCTAAATCAATTAAGACAAGATGAAAGGATTCGCTTCGGTTTTTAATTAATCTAAGATCGTTAAGAAAAACTTTAATTAAAAACATGACTTATCATTCTGTTTCGAGTCTGTTTGGCTAGCTGCCTCCAAGCTTCACCCTGAAACCTCAAGAGACTGCCAGTCAACAGATAACGATTTTAGGTACAGTTGACTTGATGTGTAGCTGACATTCCCAGCATATTTTTATTTTAAATTATATGATGTCGTATGATTGTGGTTATTAGTTTTAAATTTTCATTAGAATGTGTACGGAGATTAAATGGAGAGTTTGAAAAACACTGTAAACATCAGAAGAACTTTCAAAATATGGAGGATAAATCATTGTAAAAAGTGTTGGGTTTTGTGACTAGATGGGGATGTACATGCAAGTTTCTTTAGTATAGCTATATAACCTGTGACATTCATAGACCTTCCCTGGGGAGTCGGGAAGTACCGGTGAGTGCAATCTTTTGCATTTTAATTAAACAGCCCGGGAGTTAAGAAACCTGAGGTTATTTTTAGGATGGTTCCTAGTGCATCAATAACAACTGGGATTGTCTGAGTTTGAGTTGTCTTCCGAATTTCAATTTCTGATGCTTACTTTGTTAAACAGTTGCTGTTGGTGGTGTAATTGCTACGTCTATAAGTCTACCATTTGTCCGTGCATTGAATACCGTCACCATATCCGGTCTGGTGCTTCTGCTGTGCATCTCAAGATTCTTGACAAAAATTCACAGAAAGGTCTGTAATGTAATCGATCTTGACCAAGCATTTAGACTTCAGTTACCTTTTCCCCGACGTGACGTGGCTCCCCCCACCCTCCGTTATTTCTACAAACATTTTCAGGGCAACGAGCTTTTATCCCTGATGCCCCGACTACATAATTTTAAGTGTGCCACTAGATTGGCAACTATGTTTCATCGTTTACTCGCACTTCCCACCTGAGGAACTCCCTTCCGATTTCTTGCTTCCCTGATAACTACAATCTTCAAAAATTTTTAAATGTAAACGTCAGTCACCATCTTCTGTCTTTTTGAAACTTGTTTCTTTTATTCCTTTCTTCTATAATTTGCATTCTCTTTCACTTTCACTCCTTGTAAACCCCTGCGTCTTTGTAGCATTATCGTCTTGCTTGGGGTGAAACGATTTAAAAAATATCTTTTGCTTTCTGTTTATTACAATGCTTCACCGGTCATTATCGGAAACCTGGAATAAGGAAGTAAATATACACATTCTGTTTACATAAATTTTGATTTCAAGGTATACTTAACACGTATAGCGTTTATACTTCCTTAGTATCGGTAATACTCTCTTGACTAGGTGTACAGCTCCAAGGGGATTCCCCCGGGGGGGGGGGTCCTAATGTTCTCATCTGTATCTTTTTTTTCTATCGTATCCAGGGCTCCAATTATTAAACAGTAATTTAAACCGCCATTTTTTTTTTTAATTTCAACATCCTCAGTGTATTTAGTTCATCATATTCTGTAACAGAATGTCGTTATGTCGGAAGATTGAATCTTAATGGACCTGTCGTTCGTATATTTGCGTGCTCATATATTCAATCACACGGCACGGTGGAGTAATGGATAAAGGCTTGGATTGAGGAATCGGAGAGCCGAGTTCGAATTCCAGTCGATTCCATTACATTCACTTACGTGCTAATACCCTTGGGAAAGGTGTGAATCCTCTTCTCCCTCCAACTATGGGTAAATAGCAGGACAGACTGCCTTGGATGGCAACTGGTCTAGGAGAAGGACAACTCTGAATTCAAAACCTGCGGAGGGTCGTTTGGGGACCTTGTGGCATCCGTTGCACCAGGTCCCTGTATTCGTCCCTCCAAAAAGTGTGGATGGCCCTGCACAAAGCCTTCACCACTATAATCAAATCCTGTGTGGCTGTCGGTCTTTCAGTTTCTGGGAACTGATCTGTCTGGAACTGATCTGTCTGACCCTCATACGTCGAGTTCGACGGGAGAGCGATAATAATATTCAATCACATATGTGTTTGTCTATTATGACGTTATGTCTGTATGTCTCGTCAGAAACCTATCATCACGACCCTGTCAATGTAACCGACTCTCTGGACCTGTTACTACAGATTCGGACGAAAAATTTAACCTATTTCTAAAAACAATACATGAATGTTTCTCCGTTTTTTCTTTCGATAATTTTGTAAGTTTCTAAACATGATGCATGGTTATATTTAGAGTTTAATATGCGTCACTTTTATTTTTTATTTTTTTTAATTGCAAAATATTGGAGATTAATTGTTTATCCTGATTTCCTATAAAATCACATACTTATTTTAAATCATTACTAAATTGTATTTAGGGTCCGTTGTAATTTGATTGGCCATTACATCTTACGTAACAATATCCCCCCCCCCCCACTGAGAGTAGTGATTGGTTTTTGAACTCTTTAAAATCTTTGTTTCGACATTCCAAACACCTGAAGAAGACCGGAGCGTACAACGGCCGAAACGTTGTGATAAATTTGGCAACAAAGATGAGGACAATAGTCCGAATGATGTAAATAGTGTACATAATACCTCATCTCAGAAATATAGACAGATACTCTTTATTTTACTTGCAACACTATCACTTGACAAGACACCAGAAGTGTTGAAACAAAATGGCTATTTTTGTAGTGATATTATATCATGCTTATGTTATAATTTTTAAATAAATATTATTCTGTAACAGATATAATTTTATCTTATGGCATTGCCATATCCAGGAGTAGGCTTTTGCTTCTTTTTTTTTTTTTGCTTTTTTGCTTTTTTTTTCTCTCTTTTTAATCAAACGTCTGGTCTAGTATCTTTTATGATTGTAACCTTCTGGCTTTTTATGGCAGTTTCAAGATGATTTCCATACTATTTTCGGCTTGTGACGCACTGCATTGCTAACTTAAGTTGTTCTGTTAATAACTGACGATAACGTGTTTAAAAAAAAACGCCATCATTGTTAAAAGAAGGTGAAGAGGGAGAAAGCAAGAAGAGAATAAATAAAGGAGATACTGAATGAAAAATTCTAAAAAGAACTGAGACAGACTTTGAAGGAAATAAGAAGGAATTCAAAGAACGAATGAGAGAATCATTTTTAAATTAACAAAAATAAAGTTACCAAGAAAGAAAACGAAACAAAAATTCGAAAAGATTAAGAGTCGTGCTGATACGTGATTGAGATAATTGAAAAAATTAATTTTGGCCACGGTGATTAGTGAGATGAAGAGAAGACGAGCATTTTAAATGTTGATATTTTTAAAAAAATTTTTTTTTTTTTTTTTAAATTGAGCACTGTTGAATGACAAGCTAATTCTAAAAACAACGGCCACCGGCGTAAATGCGAAGCCCACCAATAAAATGAATGGAGCACTACGGATGCTTGACGTTTGTAAAAACAATACGCTTGATTCGGCTTATTTATTCATTCCAGTGAAGATGGCTGAGGGGTAGAAGCTCTGACTGACACCAAATACGTTGGGTTTCGATCCGGGCTTGAGGCATTCGGTTGTCTAGTCGCACTGAAGAGCTGTAATACAGCGAAACAGTACTATCTTCGAATTATATATATATATATAATATATATATATATATTATATATTATATATATATATTATATATATTATATATATTATATATATATATATATATATATATATATTATATATATACACACACAACTATGAACCTAAATAGCCAGGCAAACCTACCAAGATTTCACCTACGCGGATCCGCGTAGGTGAAACCGAGGTAGGTTTCCCTGGCTCTTTAGGTTCATAGTTAGATTTGCTCTACTTAGTGTATTGAGCACTTTACTTTTGCTTTACTCGTTTTGGAGGTTTTTTTCTTTGGACTCTGAGCTTGAATTGTGGACGATTCTTTTCGCCTGAATTACATGTTCTTAGTTCTTTCTTTTTTTAATTCCTTATTTTTCCTTGTGTTTTGGTTTGTTCATTTACAAGCCAAAACACCTAAGGTTTTTCCAGACGAGTATAATTACTTATATATATATATAATTTTAAATGTTGATATCAAACACGCTATCTTCTACTCTCGGTAATCTCTCTCACTCCATTTCGACTTTTTACCTTACTAAATTAAACCTATGAAAATGATGTCACTTCATAGAGTTGCAAAAGTGATTAGTCCTTCAGTCAGCAGTCAAACAAAACAGTTGCGTCGTTTCCCCATGTTTGTGCCGGTGGGGTGGGGGTCGGCCACCAGCTTCCACGTGATGCAGCTTTCGCGCCTTTTTTCTATGGAAATATATCATCACCAGATGTAGAAATTACCTCCGGCTCGCTGTCCTCATGTTGGGAAAAACCCATGACTCCCTGTTTGAGAAGAATGTCCTCGTTATTGATATAGCAGATAAATCCGGCCCACCCGAATCTGGAATTCTAAATGTGGTTTCTTCAGAAACACAGAAGAATCTCCGGCAAACTCAATTCCTGTTGGGAATTATAAGTAAGACCCTATCTTTTCGTTCACTTTTTCTCATTGCTTGCTCTTGTAGGCGTGTGATATAATTTCTCGGTTTAGGACATGAGTAAATATGTGTATATAATTTTGTGTACGAGTTAGAGGCATAAAACTCTCTGAGAGCAGGAAATCATTCTTTTCTTTAACTATACCATTCCATCGGCGAAATTATATCATAAATATAATACCGATAATAGGGGGTACAAATTGGAAGAATAAACCTTTCTTCCATAATTCACTCTTTATATTTTTTAAAATATGTATTTAGTCTTCGTTGACGGAACTCGTTGCCGAGTATTGATGTGCCCCTCAACCTTTTCTTCTGTGTGAAATAAGTGCTATGTTGGATCTGAAGAGATGCCCGCAGCCACCGCTTGGTAGGGTAGGAGGGTTCCGAGAATGGAGAGCTCTGGCTTTTCTTTGGGTTCTCTTTTCTTTTTTTCGTGGAATGCTCCTCTCCACTTCGTTTTTTTCTGCAGCTTCGGTCTGCCAATTGAGTGTACCGATTTCTGTCCTCAGCAAGGTGTTTTGAGCTGATCCTTGAATCAACGACGTGGTGCTCCACGTGGTCCCTTGCCAAATGCGAGCTTCGAGAAGGGGATTTGTTTGGGTAGGTGGATGTCCGGCATTTGCGCCAAGTGTCCGGTCCATCGAAGTCGGTGGTGAGTTATGATGGTTTATGGGTTTTCCATCTTTATGCGGAGAAATTCGTTGTTCGTGATCCGGTCCTGTCAAGTTAGGGAGCAGTGAAAAAAAACACATTTTTTTTAAGTTGAACTTACTGTACACCAAGAATAGGTGTCATTTATTGTTTGCTAGTATAATAAAAAAAATTGTACCTCGCTGACATCAATTTAATTACAATATTATCATCATATTAAAATATTACAAGTTAATAGTGAAATCTTTTTTGTGTGGAACCTGGACATCATTTTTCTAGATAAAAAAAAAAATCTTTGCTGCATATATCCAACTCTTATTTTGTATCCCGTCACTTCAGTGCAATCGCCAGTCATCACTTTTATCCCTCTTTCGACCGCCTGGGTAATATTTGGCTTCTTGGACACTATTGATGGTGTCTCCAGAATGTCAGTAACCTGTTGATCTGATAGAGAAGGAGTGTAACGAGGCTCAGTTTTGAGTTCATTCATCCAGTTAATCATGGAATGATCATTTTTCGGAGTCACCAATTTTTTAATGTTGACAATAGGCACATCCTAATACCCATCTTCATCTTCACTGTTCTCATCATCATCAGTGTCGTTTACCAAATCAACAGCAGTAGCAAAATATTCTTCACCTTCATCAAATCTGTTAGTGCATTCTTCAATCTACTTATTTTCCTCTCTACTATTTATTATCATTGTGACAACTTTTTTTTCTAACACTCATGTCCTCATCTGCACATATACTGTGAGGAAACGAGAAGAGTTACCTCCCGCAAAGCGAATTGGCTTGGCGTGTCAGGTCCTGTTGAAAGATCGCGACCGGCATTAAAAGAGAAATGGATTATTCCGAAATTCCTATCTCGCGGACAGACGTACAAAGAAAAAAAAAACAAAAAAAAACCCTAAGTATTCAAACCAGCTTGAATTTATAAAATCGGAAGTCTCGGGCGAATGCGAATTAAGTCTCGTATGCAAATTTATTTGCGTACACCCCCTCTGGACGCAGGCATAAATAGCGAGTCTGTGAGGAAGACGGCAGAACTTTTGTTGGCGTGACGGCGTACGTACGTACGTGCTGACGGAAACGACAGAATAAGGACGAAGTCACTCGCGACAGCTCAGTTGGTAGAGCGGAGGACGAAGGGAAGAAAGCAAGCACTTAAATCCATTTTAGTCATCGCAAACGACGGACAAACTGAATTACCCACAGAACCCCTTCTGGAAAGCTTTCATTTCATAGTTAGTAATGATTGGATTAAATCAAATAATCTTCTTGTAATACCGTATCTCTGAAGCTTGCGCAGAAGGCCAGCATGCCAAACTGGCTGGTTCCCTGTACCGTGCTAGTATGTACCGGACTCCTCCTCCTTGGCTCTGAACGAGAAGTAGATCAGGCCGAAAATGCAGTACTGTCACTGTGAGGAACGAGAAGACTTATCTCCCGCAAAGTGAATTTGCTTGGCGTGTCAGGTCCTGCTGAAAGATCGCGACCGTTATTAAAAGAGAAATGGATTATTCCTATCCCGCGGGCAGACGTACAAAGAAAAAAATATTAAAAATTCAAACCAGCTTGAATTTATAAAAAAAGAAGTCTCGGGCGAACGAGAAGTAAGTCTCGTATGCAAATTTTAGTTGCCCCCGACGCAGGCATAAATAGCGTGTCTGTGAGGAAGACGGCAGAACTTTTGAGTACGTACGTTACTGACGAGAATGAGAGAATAAGGAAGAGGTAACCTCTTCCTTATTCTCTCATTCTCGTCAGTAACGTACGTACGTGAGTAACTCGCGACAGCTCAGTTGATAGAGCGGAGGGCAGAAGAAAAAAAGCAAGCACTTTAATCCATTTCAGTCATCGCAAACGACGGGCGAATTACATACATATTCCAAGAAGTTGATCCGTGTGGGTAAAGTGTGCATTTCTCTGGACAGTCTTCTTCCCTATCGTCGTCGTCTTAATATTCAGGTGTTTCATATATAGCAGGGATTGGAATACGTTCCTTGATCCGCGTGTTACGTAACCGTGCATCCTGATGTAGAACCACATTGGAGCACCGAACTGTATAATAGTAATGACGATTCTTTTCAGCTAGTGCCTGTGTCTTGATGTTGCTACATACAGCCGGATGATTCTACTCCATAAAGTATTCCACCTTGACACGTAGAAAGAACCGGGCTCAATAGCATTCATCATCATCAACACCACCAGTAATAAATCCTTTACAAATTCTATACAGGTATGTCTGATCCAAGGACAGATCTTTCTCCACTTGTTCATTCAGGACAGGGAAATCAGTGAAACCGACTGGCTGGAAGGCAACAACTGGCAGCTAGGACAAATGCTCCTTGATCTGCTTCCCAGTGTGCTCACGCCAATGCTCGGGGCCCACTTGGTTTACCATGATAGTGATCGAAGACAGCTCGGAAACGCAGCTCATTTCCGTGAAGCTGACAGATGAAATAATAGGGCGGGTGACAAAGAAACATTTGAAGATGGGGAATGGCTCCATTTTCTGATCTTACATTTACATTGGTCCCATCACTACCAACAAATACAATGCACTCCTGGGTTAGATCTTTCTCCACCAGAAACTTGTGAATAGTTTTGGCATTCTCCTTTCCGTGTCCAGCCTTGGGAGTCACATGTGTGAGATATCCATTGCCAGGCTTAACCATGATGACATAATGATCTTGCGCCATCATCCTCAAACCCCATTTATTGGTTTTCTAATTCTTTACGGTTGTCCTGGGTAAGACGTTAAACTACATCCGTGTCCCTGGGTAAGATGTTAAACTACGTCCAACAGCAAGGCCACTGATCAGGAGGTTTTGAGGAGCGTGGAGCCACCTCTTAATTGCTGGTGTTCCCAGGTACACCCTGACCCGGGGTGGTATCACCTGTTAGGGTCCCAGATATGGGCAAATAGTTAACTATTACTAGCAATACTTTTTTGAAAAAATTATTACCAGCAATACAATTTTCAAGGAAATATATTACCAGAAACAGATTTTTGACAAAACAAAATATTACCAGCAATAAAAAAGTTTTGTCGGCATTAAATAACCCATTGAGGTTATATGCCGTAAAACAAAACAAAATAAACTAAACTAATCTAAACCGTAGAATACATTCTATTCATTAAATAACCCATTGAGGTGTTGATATGCCGTTAAACAAAATAGCCTAAACTAATCCTTTACGGCAGCGAATGTTGGACGATTTCCTCAAACATGAATAAATGACTCGTGACAGGTGTAGTTCTACAGAAAGATGCTAAGGATATCACGGACCGAGCGTGTAAGCAACGATGAGGTCGTAGAGCGGATGCAAACAAGGAGGTTCATAATTAACATCAGGAAGAGCTAGCTGAAGTTCCTAGGACACGTAATGAGAAAGGAGGGTCTGGAGAATCTGATACTCACGGGTCTAAAAGAGGGAGTGAGAGACAATGGAAAACAACGCATGGCATACCTAGCGGGTCTAAGCAAGTTGATGACAGAACGTGCTTTGGGGAAGAAGAAAAGGGAAGGAACTTGTTGAAAGCTGCAAGGGATAGAGTGAGGTGGACAGCCATGATCGCCTACGTTCTGAAATGACATGGCATAAAAAAAATTCTTTATCATCACACGTATGGTGGTCTTCTTACCATCAAAATTCACTGACGTCATATTTTAAAAACTAGCCATCTGAATTTCTTACCTCTTTAATCAGTATTTTTGTCTCGCATCTCGTAGCTTATGTGGATCAATAACTTGACTCTGTCATCATTTGTGATAACACCATAGTCCATTAAAGCAGTAGTAGCAATGGTAGCTCCAGCCCAATGACTAATCAAGTATCAGTCACAAGCGACAACTAGTGTGGGGAGTCTTGTCTTGTTCTGTGAGCTGGTGTCTATCACAGCTTTTGGGTCGGGACAAAATCAGCATCTGTATTGACAGGAGAGGGATACCTCTTGAATCGTCAGAGTTATCCTCCTCATAAAGAATATATCCAGCTACCAGATCTCTGAGTTTGATCAATGTCTTCTGGCTCTGTCCGCATCACGCTTCTCTCTTAGCATCACTGTCTCACATCATCGTCGCTTTCATCTCGATCCCTGTTATTTTCATTTTCCTATCATCTCGCTGATCAAGTAGGAAATATTCCTCACCTTTTAAGAACATTTCTATCACAATTACAGGTCAGGTGATATCCGTCACACGCTTCATATTTCACTTCACATCCTGACAGGAGACAGCGTGGGACAGTAACAACTACAAATATCAAAGAGCTCTTTAATTTCTTCCTAAAATATAGCTTTTTGCCCACGTTCTTGTTATTAACTTCAGTTCCTCTACTGTACAATTTTCTCAAACTTTCCTCGGTTTTCTGGCTAAAAAGAGGAACATTCTGTTTATCTCTAATTGCATTTTCCCCATAATTCAGAACAATCCTGGGCGGCCATCTTGATAATCATAAAGACATCTGCAAACCCTCCTTCATGCAATTATATCGCAAGCAGTTCTTTAACATCTCGCCTTTCAAGAAAAGTTTGTTCACTGGAAGAACACTTGCAAAGCCAAACAATGCATGATCTGTGGTCTCCTCGTTAATACAGTCGCCATCTTAATAGCAAACTGATCAGTTAACCTGATAAGAAAAGAGAAAGAGTTAGTAAATGCACGTTACACTGCACCAACACAAGTAAATTTCTAAAATTTAGTTGCAAATGTTGCAGACTAAAACCTCAACCTATCAGCTTCAGGTTTGGCATAGCGTCTTAGATATGTATAGGGAACAATCAGTAATGAGAAAGGAGGGTCTGGAGAATCTGATACTCACGGGTCTAAAAGAGGGAGCGAGAGACGATGGAAAACAACGCATGGCATATCTAGCGGGTCTAAGCAAGTTGATGACAGAACGTGGTTTGGGGAAGAAGAAAAGGGAAGGAACTTGTTGAGGACTGCAAGGGATAGAGTGAGGTGGAGAGCCATGATCGCCTACGTTCTGAAATGACATGGCATAAAAAAAAGGAAAATTTCACTGCTCCCTACTGTCAAGTGTTCCGCAAGATTTGATGACGTTTTCTTTGATTGAATCTTTCAAGTTTGCTGATTTCTCTTCGGTAGAGTATCCAGGTTTTTTACGTATTTAATAACCTTATCTTAACTCAGAGCATTCCTGATGAAATCACGCTCCAATTCACATTTAGAATAACGCGGGGACAACGCTAATTAATACGCTCCAACAGCTGTAAATGGCGACAGTAAGCTGCTCAGGATTCAGCATCATGCAAAAGATGATTGTAGACTGGGTTTTTGTTATTCATAAGAATTGTGTTTCTGAAAACACTTTGTGTATGCTAGCAAAGGATGGATTAGAATTAGCTTGTCAGTTAACTATCTCTCTCCATTCTGCTTTTAGAGGATATAACACTGCCTGGATAGGTGATATCCTGAACCACTTCCATCTTTATTGAGCTTACGGAGACACAAGACATTCTTTGTATGCAGGTTTATGACTGTCTTTGTAAGGCTGATGTTTATTACGACCTCTGTTGCAGAATGGAAAAACTAAGGGAGCAAACTGAAGCAAGAAAGTAGAAACAAAAGTTCAAAGAACAAAACATAACAAGAAACAAAACACTAATAGTCTGAAGTATATAGAAATGGACACTTCATCCATATTTAAAAAATATTGGACATGTAAAAATTCGTAAATCGTAATACATAATCAAGATGCAAAACCTTATTCAATGGAATTGTAACTCTTTTTTTTTTCTTTTTTTTTTTTTTTTTAAGCGTATCACCCCAAGCAAGGCTGGAGGCCACTATCACTCATGGGGTTACAGAAGGGTTCGGGGAAGAGCAGATAGGAGTGGTAAAGGAGAGGATGTGGAGAAAGAGAAAGACAGTGGGTCGATCAAGGCAAGGGGGTTACAGATAGCAGATAGGAATGAAAGATGAAAGGATGTGGAGAAGGGAAGTGGACAGATCAAGGCAACTGGAGATGTCGATTGACGCTACACTTAAACCGTTGGAGATTGTATTTGTCAGGGAAACAGTAATAGGGAAGGGAGTTCCATAGGCGAGATGTGCGAGACATGAAGCTATTGGAGTAGAAGAGACGTCTACATCTAACAGTTTCAACGGTGAAGGGGTGGGAACGGGATGCCAGCCTCGTAGGACGTTTAAATTCATGAGGCCTGGGAACTAGCGAAAGCAGCTCCTCGGAGCAATTACTGTGAAAGTATTTGTAAAAAAGGCAGAGCGAGGCAACGTCGCGTCTGTGAGAGAGCGACTGCAGACGAG
>OZ038498.1:16151440-16201440 GCA_964036315.1 Acanthosepion esculentum | reverse complement strand
ATATATATATTCAATTTTACGGTTATATATATATATATATATATATATTCAATTTTACGGTTATATATATATATATATATATATATATATATATATATATTCAATTTTACGGTTATATATATATATATATATATATATATATTCAATTTTACGGTTATATATATATATATATATATATATATATATTCAATTTTACGGTTATATATATATATATATATATATATATATATATATATATATATAATGGAAATCTTTGCCCCACTCTGACACGAGTTGAAATCCTCGCAGTATTTAGTATTGTTGAAGTTATCGCTAACATTTTTGTCGAGATTTACAAACTCTACATTTCATTCAATTTCTAAATCAATCTTGAAATGTGAAAAAGTTTGTTTGGAAAAATAATTTGACAAAAATCCTACTTCGCGGTTTAATAATTTCTTTAGATTAATTTATTTTTATAGAACTTCACGATAAACAATATTTTTTAAGAAAATTTCTTTTTTGCCGTTTTCCTTTTTAACAGGGAAGAATAAATTATTAGAATTTCTTACTCTTCAGCATACAGCAGGTCTGCGTGCATATTTCTTTCTAGGTCAAAATTCCAACTTCTTGCTGCGTTTGGCCTTGTGATTTGTTTATAGTTCTTGCAAACACAAGGCGAACAGGAAATTGGAATCTTGTAAATATAACAATGTAAAGATATGCTAAAAACAATATAGTATTTTTATTAAATAAGTATTTGTTATTTTGATTTAAATTGTTTTTAAAATAACGGGAGTATTATTTAATGTTAAGTAATAAAACTTAATTTTTCCACAAAAAATGAATGAAAATTTATTGTACTATGCTACGCATCTTAGTAAAATGATTTGGTTTTGAGATTCGTCTCCAGCTGTGCAGGTCAAACTCTCTGGCTCCGGGCAGTGAGGATCCCCAGATGAGGCTATGTCGAAGGGCAGAGTCTCGTCTCGGGAAACAGCTACCCGACCCGGTTTTATACGGGGGATTTTTGGCCGAGCCTACGAGCACGGATACCCCACATTAAATTCAGCCTTGTTCTACATCTGACCGCGTGGAGCGGTTGGTAGATATCCTGTATATTTTACCCCATTACCTGTTTCCTTTCTCTCCAACATTTGGTTTTGATCGGTCAATGAACGGCTATTTTAGAGAGTGTGAACGACGGACTAACGGAATTCACAGAATAATATATATATATATATATATATATAAATACACACACACACACATATATATATATACATATATATATATATATGTAACGTAAATCATTCAAACGAAAAACAAATACTGAAGCTAATTATACGGCAAGAATCACTCTCGCAAACAATATTTAATAATAAAATACAATCAACTTCGTTTGAATGATTTACGTTACATAAATTGAACACGCACTACATAATATATATATACACACACACACGTATATATATATATATGCGATGAGAACGAAAGTAATATATAAATTCCAACGTTCACAGCATTAATTCAAAACAGGACTTGATACCGATAGTAGAGCGATAATTATTTATAATAATTTTATCATATAGACAAAACCATTTTACTCACTACAAAGATGTAACTTGGTTTCAGTGCATTTCAAGTGCACTTCGACAGGTGAGAGTCGAAAATGGTTATGAACAATCCTGCTTATATATATATATATATATAATGCATGTTTCATTAAATAATATAGACAAGTTTTGTTTATTTTATGGAAATTCCTTTCATATCGTCTGATAAGCTTAGTAACATTATCATTGAAAGACGAAAGAAAAGCACAATATTGACATATGTTTTTTTTAATCCTATCTAAGCTTTCGGCTTACACAAGCCATCATCAACGATGACAATAACATTACAATATATTAAACAATACATAGACATGTCAGTAATTTGTTTGCATGGAAGATTTCCATGCAACGATAATATATATATATATATATATATATATATATATATATATATATATATATTTATAATGTATGTATAGTTGTTGCACCTCTTTTTTAAAAATTGTTTTTGATATGAACTGCATTTTAATATGCCAACTTTTATTGCTCTAATTATTTTTGTTACCCCTACGAAAAAAATATTTACAAGATTATAAAATGTGAATCAACTACAATGCAGTGTTTATTATTTACGTTTTTATAAAGAAAGAAATATGAAAATAATTTTCTTTATTCGTAAATTTTATAAAAATGTCTGTCAGCACGAAAATTTAATTAAACACAATAACCAATTATGAATTTTGAAAAAATGTATTTCCCGCCCTTTTCTTTCAGCTGATCTAGTCAATTTCTAGAAACCTTTACATAAAAGGGTTTTACATATTTATTTCTTTATAAAATGGTAAAAAAATAAATGTGACATTGTAGTTGTGTCTTTATAATATTGTAGATAAACAATGTAACATCTTAATTGTAACATTTTTGTTATTGAAAAACGAATGACGCTTCGCTCATTTCGTTTATCCGCGTTACTTAGAAAAATTACTTCGCGACTTACTATATGTAAAAGTCTTATATAAATGAATATAAAAAGGAACTGTTGACTATTTACTTCTAATTTGTTTAAATAATACACTGACTATTGTTTGCGTCACGTGGCAATAATTGTATGTAAACTGATGCGCCGTAGTCAGTAATAATTGTGGGTTATCCGCCGCCACTTTTAAAATTATTTTTGCAACTATTTTTCATAAATAAAGGTGTAAAATATATATATATTGTCATCCATAGACACTTTCGCTGTATCACAGCTCATCAATGTGGCTAGACATCCGATTGCCTCAAGCTAGGATCGGAACCCGACTGATTTGGCATCAGTCGGAGATTTTTTCCCCCCTATGCTATCAGCTCACGGCAGAGTGGAAGGTGACTTTTTTTATTTATTTTTACGTATTTATTTTTGAATAAATACGCCAGTGACACATAGTGCTCGATTCATAGAAGTGCTTTGCATTATCAGTTTCTTAAATTATATTTATTTCCCCCCAAGTAATAATCGTATAATTCTGGTTTCATGAACACGGCGATAGCTTGCAGTTGACTTCTCTACATGAATTCGGCCATATTGGTCTCAAGATGATGATGTGCCGTTCTTCGGTGACGCTTATTCCTCCACTTTGCTGATCCCCACACACGTTCGATATTCTGTGTATGGGCTCCGGTATCTGCATCAACGAAATTGTATCGATGATTAACCTTGAAATGTCCGAAGCCAGCCTCTTCGAGTTCAGTACAGACAGATAACCCACAAGTACCTAAGTAACCAAATAGTCATTTTAAGTTCTCAGAATATCGATACCGTAGTATTATTCCTTATATAGCTTTTTAAGACGCTCTGGTTATTTGAGGGACTATACAGTAATAGCGGTGTCAAGAAGAACAAAATTTTGACCCATCCGCCATTTCTTTTTTTTTTTTTTTTGAGTACATAGGTTATACTTTACTGATTCTATTTTTATGTAATTTTTACTAGAACGCAAAAAATAAATTTAAGAATATTTACTGCAACTTATATAATGGCTGGTTGCTCGTTTTTGAGTAGACTACCGTGACTAGTCAATCCCTAATACAGACGCCAGCTCAGGCACATTTTCGTTTCTTCAACACCTCCTGGATGAGAGCGCATAAACGTGCAGGATTAATAGCTGAACAAGTTCAGTACGACTCCATGTCAGCACAATCATCGACGACTACCAAACAATTCCGTCGACCCAATTTTATTCTCAAGGCTTGGGTCAACTCGTAAGGTTTTCAGGCAACTTCCCAACTGTGCTGAAAACCGGGATCCCCCCCACCAAGCCGGTATTATCAAAGAGGTGACTTTTTTTAATTATATACATGTTTATGTACATGTAGCTGCATCCAAAGCTATTCAACCTCTAGATGAGTATTTCTTTCCCAGTCTTTCAGATTGATCATTCGGAATTGGATTTGATGGCATGCACTTCCCGAGATTATCGTGCTCATAATTCTATATATACCACAGATTATTGGATTATCCGTTTTACTGAACCAACAGACGTCTCGTAAAAACAATTCTGAATCTCTCGTGCTTCTTAACTTCGTAAGTTAGTTTCGTAATTTCTATTAAAGCAATATATTTTAACTTGCAAAGTGTTTTGACAGAGGGCGATAAGTGCGACGCTGAGATCGGAAGATGTATTGGGATGACCAAAGACGCATTCCAAAAGCTAGGCAGACTGTTACGAGACAGAAGGAATTCTTTGGTAACAAAGAAAAGAGTAATGAGCTTCGACGTGGCATCTGTCCTTTACGGCAGCGAATGTTGGACGGTCTCCTCAAATATGAAGAAGGGACTCGAGGCAACGGAGGTATGGTTCTACGGATGGATGCTAAGGATATCATGGACCGAGCGTGTGGGCAACGATGAGGTTTTGGAGGGGATGCAAACAAGGAGGAAGCTTATACTTAACATCAGGAAGAGGCAGCTGAAATTTCTGGGAAAGGAGGACCTGTAGAATATGATACAAGTCGAATAGACATATCTAGCGGGCTTAAGCAAGGGGATGACAGAACATTGCCTGAAGGAAATAGCAAAGGGAGAAAACTTATTGAGAGCTACAAGGAATAGGAAAAAGTGGAGAGCCATGGTCGCCTACGCCCTGAAGCGACACGGTACATAAAGGTCGAATAGAGGGAAAGAGAGACGAGGGAAAGCAACGCATGACATACCTAGCGGGCTTAAGCAAGTGGATGACAGAATATGGTCTGTGGGAATTAGCAAATGGACAAAACTTATTGAGAGCTGCAAGGGATAGGAAGAAGCGGAGAGCCATGGTCGCCTACGTCCTGAAGGGATACGGCTCATAAAAAGAAAAAGATATTAAACTATTAATAAATGTAACGCCACGCCAAGTTGGACCTGATCAGTGCCTAGATGGGTGACCGCTTGGGAATACAGGTGCTGTAAAATTGGATGTGCGAATGATGGAATGGATAATGCCTCGGAATTCTTAATCAGAGAGCCGAGTTCTAATTCTCGTTGGATTCGTTATGTTCACTTACGTGCAAAGACCTTTGGGGGTGTGGAGGAAAGGTAGAAATCCACCTCCTCTTCACTTCACCTATGGGTTAATTAGTAAGACTTCTATAACTATACCATTACCATCTCCAAAATTGTTCTTCCAATCTAAACATATTTTCTGGCTTTAGATAACTTGCAACGGGTTAAGAAAATAGAAAACGAATCAACCAGCAAAAAGCCATCTGTGGTTGCCTGGTGCATTAGTCTGGCAACAGCGTGAAATGAATAATTTTATAGCAAATTATCTGCACGCGGACTATTGTTATTGTTATCACAACGTTTCGACTGCAGTGCCCTCGGGCCTTCATCAAATATATGTCGATCCGGGTAACTGAAGAGAAACCATCCTTTATACTACATAAACTAAGGAGCTAGATAATTCTCGTTCTACTGTCCATGCTCTTTTTTTTTTTTATTTTTTTTTTTTTAGTATCGGTTAGTTATTGCTTGCCCCGTTTGTCCGGATTAAAATATTACCGGAATATCGGTAGTACATTTCGATTGCATATAAATGTTTATCCTCCCTCTATCTGTCTTTTTATTATTTATTTTTCAGTTATATTACAATATAGGTTCGGATTACCTACACAAAAATGACTTGGAACCAGCAAAGGACTATTTTCACGAAACAATCCGGTACGTAGAACGATAAACTAAATTACCCTTAAACTCTGTCGTGTGTATTTCTTCTTGCATTTGTTGGTAGCAATGAAACAAGGATTATTAGACAAGGATATTTTTATGTGGCTATCAGCTAAAACATACGCGTATATAAAATGTACTCTTCTTAAACTGCCTCGTTAGATCGAATTTTATATTAATTGCATCAAACACGTTCAGAAATGCCTCCGTCCTGGGTAAGACGATAAATTACATCCAACAGCAAGGCCTCTGATCAGGAGTCTTGGAGGGGTTTGGAACAACTTCTTAGTTGCTGTTGTTCTCAGGTTCACCTTGATCCAGGGTAGTAGCACCTGTTAGTCCCAGAAAATAGTTAACCCCTAAACTGGGGTCAAAATACTACTAAAGTGAAAAATAGGTTTTAATACCAGCAATACATTTTTGTAAAAAAATTACCAGCAATAAAAAATTATTACATATTACATTACCAGCAATAAATTTTTGAAGAAAAAATTATTACATATTACATTACCAGCAATAAATTTTTGAAGAAAAAATTATTACATATTACATTACCAGCAATAAATTTTTGAAGAAAAAATTATTACATATTACATTACCAGCAATAAATTTTTGAAGAAAAAATTATTACATATTACATTACCAGCAATACATTTTTGAAGAAAAAATTATTACATATTACATTACCAGCAATACATTTTTGAAGAAAAAATTATTACATATTACATTACCAGCAATAAATTTTTACAAGAAAAATATTACCAGCAATAAAAAATCTTGGCGGCATTAAATAACCCGTTGATATACCGTAAAACAAACCAAAGCAAACCCACGAGAAATGTCTAAACAGTAAACCACTGCTTTCTCGGATCAATATTTAAAAATGATTTCGAGCTAATGATGCCTGGCCATGTGGGTCTTAGCGAAGACCTACCTATCCTCAAACTTCATGGACTAGCGCTACAGAATCACAAACAAAGAACTACAACATCACTTGAGGACTTTCAACAACGAAAATGGATAACATATGCAACACGCGAAGGAAACAGATATACTGAAATTGTTAACTTTCTACATGTTGTGTAGAAAGACTAACCTTTGCTACACTTTTGAAACATGGACTCGTCCATCTGCTATGAATAGAACGTCTGCTCATGTAACAGTGGCAAAAAGTGAGTCGCAAAAGCGTGGCGATTTTCAATCGTACGCTTGTCGCAATGAACTCCACTATTCTCAATACATGTTCTCATGTGATTCATTCAACCCTTTTTCCTCCGCTGTTTCCTTCACAGTCTTACTAACCAGCAACTATGAGTGTTTTATGAACTTTATAAGACGACGCTACTTTAAACAAAAGATTAGGGAGGAAACGGTCGTCAATACTGAAAAGCACAAGTTACTGGGTTTGAGAAACCTATTATCCTGAAAAAATTGTTTAAATAGACTTTATAAATTTCAACCAATAGTAGAACTGGCTGCCTCGGTTACTGAATACCAAATTTTTCCTTATAAGGAAACTTAATGTTACCATTATGAATCAAATAAAAGTGCCGTCTGGAATTGTCATGCCAGCGGCGATTATTCAACTTGAAAAATAATCGGAGAATTTTTTTTCCATCCTGGAACAAAATAATTGTAACACAGAAAAATATATTTGAAAAATAATTGGCGTAACGTCCCAAGTCACCTCCGTGAGGTGGGCAATCGAAAGAAATAATCTATTTATGCCGGTATTTGTCGTTCGTGCACAAGAGCTTGTATAAGAATAGCATGAAGATAAGTGAAAAATAATCATGAAAACACACTGCCTTTTCTTTTTAAGTTTTATTCTTAGACGAATATACAAGAATTCCTAGATTATGCCCTACGCATATACAAGCACATATAAAGAGATGGGCACTAATGGTTTAAACTGATGACATAGATATTTGTATCAACATCCTTTAACAAGTGTTCCAAGAAAGAGCATTCAAGAAAAAACCTTTCCAAAACAGAAGCCATGATGGCCCGTATACTGAATCCATCCTAAAAGTTTAGTATATAAAATTAACCAATACTAAACTCCTCGCACAGTGGTGTAATAGAAAGCGGCTCGGATTGATGAATCGAAAAGCTTGAGGTCGAATTCCAGTCGAGTTCATTGCATTCACTTACGAAAAGTATGAAGTGTTCTGAAGCCCCAGCCGACAATCATAAATATAATTGCTGTACATTATTTACATTATTCGGACTATTGTCCTCATCTTTGTCGCCATATTTATTTACAACGTTTCGGCCGTTGTACGCTTCGGCCTTCTTGAGGTGGTTGGAATGTCGAACTGAACCCTTTATTTCGATCACTGGGATAGACTGTTCTAGTTCCACGTGCCATGTTTAATGGATGTCAGTTATCTCCTGTTAATTTCCCTCTGAAAGTTCTCCAGTGCCTTAACCGGGTATTGAACTCGCACTCTTTGGGTCCTGTCACTGGATCTAACTAACGCCTGTATCCACTGTGCCCTTGTAGAGCGTACAACGGCCGAAACGTTGTAATAAATATGGCGACAAAGATGAGGACAATAGTCCGAATAATGTAAATAATGTACATAATACCTCATCTCAGAAATATAGACAGATACTGATAGGATTGCTGGTTGTCATTTTAAGAAGTAAGGGGGTACAAATGAAAATATTTGAAATTGACAATATTTCGAATAGTGATTTTTCAAAGCAAAGCGGCTGTATGATCATTTGGTCAGATTTTAAAAAGTGAGTTGGATCGATAATTTTTCAGCGCCCATTTGCAAATAAATTGACAATTCACTTGTTGCATGGATTTATTCATTTTATTATTTATTTATTTATTTATGACACGTTGATTTTCTTAAAGTATTGCTTCCCTAATCTTGGTCAAAAGGTTATTCACCCTTTGCTTGGTATATCGATTTTTAAAATGATTCTTTTACATTCGTATTTTGAATCGAAGACCGCAATTAATCGCCCCCTGAAAAGTATGATTGTTTCCCACTTAAACATTCAAAGACTAACAAGTGGGTGTCTTATTCCTTGTGATTCGATTCGATGCTCTCTTGCAAACCCTTGTGAATTGGATCAAATTCAATACAACAGAGTTACGGTACCGTTACCCCTTTCAACAAGCAAACCTAGAGTCGTTAAACGTGACAAGATGAAACAAGATCCAATTGTTTAAAACGCAAAATCAGCAAGATTTCAAGAGAACCAAGTGTTCACTGTTGAGAAATTCGTTCAAAGATAACCACTGAGAGTTACTAAGCTTTCTTTCAGTTAAATAATAAAGTCCACCCCCAATACAAGTCTTGAAACCCAATCCAGATAATGATTTACTGTTAAAATGGTCATGACGAATGGGGTGTGATATGAGTGAAAATACCAGGTGGACTTTAAGTTTGGGTATGAAAAAGATAGTAATGATTGACCCTTGACCTGAAGTGATTAGGAATGTCGTAATCAGAGAAGCATCCACGTGACCGCCTATTCCACAAACTAGCAATTCTTAGGAAATGAGGGCGATTCGACTCCGCGAGAGTAGCATGGCGTATACTAGCTGTAAAGGTTTGAACTGGAGGGACTAAAGAATAGGGCACATTTGAAGATTTTCTCTGGAAATAGTGTTTGGGGAGCGACATTCTTACGGCGTTGAATCTGTGTGAAGGTGTCTAAAGATTGGAGAATGAGTCTTCCCCTATCAGACGGTGTAAACAATTTTGAACGCTATCAGGGCTGGAAAGAGAGGATTGAGCAGCTCCAGCTCAGATATGGCAGCAACACTGCATTTTGGATTTAATTTGCCTCTTGTCATCATAAAGCATTGTAGAAGGAATTCCTGGAGCGATAGAATGAGCTGACCAATTTCCTTGCATCTTTTACCAATGGATCGTGCTAGTTAGCCATGACGTCTGCAGTGAACTCGAGATCTAATATACGTTCGGTATTTACCTTGATTCCCCACTGAGATGGGTTGTGACACAAGGTCGGGGTTTTTTTAAGTGGGAACCCGCGTTGGCTCCACTCGAGCCGCTGGTCTAAGATGGTCTTAGATTGTTTAAGCTAGTCATAGCCGGTTATACCAACGCTACGGAACAGATGTTACGGAACAAGTCCGAGGATTCTGTCCACGCAACGATGAGGGTGGGCGAAAGGGAGGTGAGAAGGCCTCTGGCACGGAACAGGTACTTCAACCGCAGCATCTACTCCGACGGAAAAAAAATTCTTCTCCTCCTCTGACCCTTCCGGAAGAAGATAAGAGCTAATATACTTCGGTATATACCTTGACTCCCCACTGAGAGAGATTGTGACACAAGGTAGTTTTTTACGTGGGGACCCGCGTTGACTCCACTCGGGCCGCTGGTTTTAGCTTGTCTAAGCTAGTCCTAGCCGGTCATACCAACGCTACGGAACAGATGTTACGGAACAAGTCCGAGGCTTCTGTCCACGCAACGGTGGAGGTGGAAGATCGCAAGGGATGAGAGAAGGCCCCCAGCACGGAACAGGTACTAAAACCGCAGCATCTACTCCGACTGGAAGAACCAGCTTCTCTGCCTCTTCCCCCTCCGGAAGAAGAGACCCTCTCCCCGCTGTTATTACAGTACATAATGCATTAATGACCAGCCACGTGACCACCCATTTAGCAAATAATTTGCATAATACCCATGCGGTCTGAAACTTATTTTGCTGGAAAACTTGGATAATTTAAATTAATCCAGCATTAAAATGTTTCAAGTTGTATAAAATATACAATTCTTACCTCTTTTGAAAGAGAAATAAATTCTGTATTAAGCGTACACAATAAAACTAATTTATATTTTTTTATTAGAAACATATTCGGAAATGTATAAAACTTTAACCATCGGTCTTAAACTTATTTTCGCCAATATATATGTATATATAGTGTGTATTTAGGCAGCAATCCCTCATTTATACATGTTTCATTAAAGACGGTTTCTGTTTAGTTTGGTGAATACTCACTCATATACAAAATAGTAGTGATAGAATTAACTTAAAGAGCACGCACGAGAATTCATCCTCTCGTCTACTTTACATTAAAGAACTCAACAATGCAAATCAAATTACCAGTTGACTTTGGTTTTCCTAACCATCTCATCAACCACCAGATTAGAATGTTTTTCAAGGCAAATAATAACGATACTGAACTCACAGACAATTTGAAAGAAAAATAACACTCAAATAAATACAAATTATTGAAATTTGTATATCCGTGTTTGAAGATTAACTAATTAAATCTTTTCAAGTTGTAGAAAAATATACAATTTTTACCTCGTTTGAAAGAGAAATAAATTTTGCATAAAGCATATACAATAAAACTAATTTATATTGTTTTCATTAGAAACATATTCTGAAATGAATAAAACTTTAACCATCGGTCTTAAACTTACTTTCGCCAGTGTATGTTCAGCGCAGAAGTGGTGACCATAGATTTGGATTTTGCAAGCAAACACAAAAATTGTATCGTATATTCAAACTCCATGTCGTTTACTCACAAAACTCAAAAACAAACAAAAAAAATGATAAACCCACATAAAACTTCTAAACAGAATTTTTGTCAACATATAATGATATCATCTTCTGGGTACCTAGCCATATTGGCATCAAGGGCAACGATAGGGCCGATTAGGCGAAAAAAGCATCAAGCTCCACAGATAGATAGTTCTAAAACCAAGATCTCTTAACAAACCTCAGATCAACCATTAACAAAGTTATCAGAGAAGTATGGCAGAAATAATGGACTGGTTTGCCAAACAACAAATTATCCATCAAAATCTAGCAGAGAGGAATGGTATCAAAAACTAAAAACAAGAAATGTGAAGTAATAATGTCCAGACTTTATATCGGACACTCCATGATAACTCATTCTTATATTGTAAAATAAGAACTACCTCCAATCTGGACATCATGCCAAGAACTATACACAATAAAACACGTACTAACAAATTATAGCGACTTGCCCAAATCCGTTTAAAATAGTAACAACCAACTACGATGAAAAATCTTTCATGACAATAATCCATAGAGTATCCTACAATTTCTTAAAGAAATCAAACTGTATTTCAAAATATAACTTCAACAAAACTACAGAATAAAACGCGCATATCACCGCCTCTAGTAATTATCTCCACACAAACGTGTATATGCACAAAATCTTGGTGCATAGCCCTATTGTACTGGGAGAGTCACTTGGGGTGACTGTCTTGATTCACTCATAATAAAGTTATATCTTCTCTCTTCTCTCGGCCTGGTGATCGCTAGTTGGATTGTTTGGAGGTCAAATGAGAACTTCAACAAAAGGGATTTTAAACTTATCTATTTTATTAAACACGTCGAAGTGTACATTTATAACCAGCCAGTGGGGTCATTCTATCAGCCCCACTGGGAAGAAAATTCCCCGAGACACGAAATAACCACGTCTCATGTGTATGGCGTGTAAAACTTCGTGAAAACACTTTCTATCTCTCTAACATTCCCACTTTCGGCTCAGCCAACCAAAACAACTTCCTTTATTTTCCTGTATCTGACCTCAAAGGTCAAAATGATGAAGTCGGAGGAAATACAATTCTTTAAAAAAAAATAAGTCTGCTAGATTATTATTTAACACGCCTTACCCAACCATCAAAAAAGATTAATTTATTAATTTTATTTCAACTATTTACTCTAAAAATACCGCCTATAAATTCGTGTATGCAGGGCGTGCTCCTTACAATTTTTTCCCCTGGGCCTGTCACATGATCTCACGAGCATGCACATAAACAAATCCTGAAAAAGAATGAACATAAACAACAAAATTCTGACCATTTTTTCACGCTTCACAAACAATCCTTGTCTACTCAGGGTCACTGCCTTCCGTGACCCATGGTCAACATCTCAGACGCCAACTGTGAACTTCGACCTCTCCAATATCTTCTCCACCCAAGTCAGTAGGTATTTCCTCTGCAATCCAATATTGCTGGGGAGAACAAAATTCCTTGCCTCTTCACCTGAGACTTCACAAAATGTACATATAATTCATTGAAAAAACAAATACTGGCCCCAAAATACACACAATACATACCAAAAGCCCCACGCACAGCGTCAAACAATTTCATAACTGAGCCACGTCGTTGTGGCCCCAATCTTTACACATTAAATATGCTATGATCTACACTCCTTTCCCGCTCACATTGACACAGAAAATTAGTTCATTATCACCCTATTTATTCAAACAACCAATTAATTTTTACTTGCATTTTACCAGATTCACTTGAACAGATCTCCGCAATATTTTTACCACCATTAATTTCCTCTAGTTACTGTTATTGCTCATCTGCCACTGTGTCAAAAGTCGCACCATAACCATCTCCTCCTGCCTTTGGCTGCCCCCACGGGGGTTGGGGACCACATCCGTTCAGCATCTCCTAACTAATCTATTGCTGTCTCTAGCGTGGTTACTAGGGGTCCTTCGTCCCTTAGTCGCTATCGCAACTTGGCTGCCAACAAGCCACCTGACCCTAACTACATAGCTAAGTGTGAACGTTTCCACCTGAGTACACATTCGGAAATCCCAAATCATGCAAGCCGAACTCACTTATTCCCACAGCAATAAGCTAACTTAATTTTTCAAAATTCAACAATTAATAACTTAATTCTTCAACTGACGAAGGCAAAAGGACGCACTCGGCTCTTAAAATAAAGAATAAAAAATTCCACACTCCGTTACAAAAATGAAAAACGATCATTTGTCTCTCAATTACAATTAACAAAATAATTCTAAATTTAAAACATTTGAATGCATGTGAAACCATAATCACAAAAACTTTCAACTCATTAACAGTTCACAGAAATCAGTGGGAATGCCCCATTACAAAATGCCGTCAGTCTTTCTTTTCCAAAGAAAAATTTTCCATTGAGTTACGTACGCAAATTCAGGTGTCCACATGTCCAAAAGGCTGCCAGACATAAAAAATTTGGATGCACCCAAAAACATTAAACGTGCCAATCAAATAAGATTTACGCACATGGTTTAAACTCTTGGAAAAAGACAAAAGAAATAAAATCAATCACTTGCTAAAATGTTTCATGAAAATTGACATTGTCACATCAGTGTGTATGCGTGAGTGTCGGTGTTTAATTGTCCTTTCCCTCTTTCTTTTCCCTTGTTTTCTGTCAAAATCAGTTCGTTTATAACTTTTTCCTAGAGTTTTTCTTCACTATTACTTCATATTTTTGGTTTGTTTCTTAGATCTGTATGTGATAGTAGAACGAAGTAATATCATCATACGTACAGACTGTCCAATATGTCTAGCTAGAAAATTTTTTTTTCTTATTCAACTATTTTTTCCTTTTTTTTTTTTTTTTTTTTTTTTTTTTTTTGAGGTCTTAGTCGAAAATCTTTGAACTTTTCCACGTTGTGTTGCAACCATGGTTCACTTGCGCCCTTCCTTCCTTGCAAGGAGCTGGTCACTGAGCACCAAATAACAAAATGTTTTATACCCCCCCCCCCTTCGTGCTGGGGGGGAGGTAGTCTTGGGGCGACGGTCTTGATTCACTCATATGTTGCATTCTTCTCTCATTTTCACGGCCGGGTGATCGCTAGTTGGATTGTTCGGAGGCAAAATGAGAACTACAACAAAAAGGGATTTTAAGCTTATTTATTTTATTAAACATGTCGACGTGTACATTTTTAACTAGCCATCGAGGTCGCTCTATCAGCCCCACTGGGGAGAAAGTTCCCCGAGACACGAAATAACCAGGAGCTAATGTGTATGACGTGTAAAACTTAACTCCGTGAAAACACTTTCTATCTCTCTAACATACCCACGTTCGGCTCAATCAAAACATTTCCTTTGTTTTCCGGTATCTGACCTCAAAGGTCAAAATGATGAAGTCAGAGGAAATACAATTCTTTAAAAAAAATAAGTCTGCTAGACTATTATTTAACAATCTACCATGTATTCAATTATGAAAGCAGAAAATATATATCATATTTTTATTACTTCAAAGCTTCCAAGATAATTTAATTTCAGCATTAAATGACTCATAAGGAGTTGATATGCCGTTAAACGGACAAAGTGATCAAGAAATATTTTGTTAAAATTGTTACGCTCAAATATTTAACGATACAGAATTTTTACGGAAATTGTATTGTCTTAGAACTCAGCATAGGCTTATTCAATCATTAACTACAGAATTACGCTTCATCAGAAATTTCACATAGGAAAACCGTGAATTTGTCACGGCTTAAAAATACTCTATATAAATCTTATATGCGGAAAAAAGCCTCACTTCAGAAAATGAATACAAAGGAACGACTCATAAATGTGTTAAAAATGTTTACGATAGGCTAATAAATTACATTTGTAGCCGTGTTTAACTATTATTCCTTCCATCATCGTCATCCTTAGACGCGACGTTGCCTCGCTCTGTCTTTTTTACAAATACTTTCACGGTAATTGCTCCGAGGAGCTGCTTTCGCTGGTTCCTAGGCCTCATGAATTTAAACGTCCTACGAGGCTGGCATCGCGTTCCCACCCCGTCACCGTTGAAACTGTTAGATGTAGACGTCTCTTCTACTCCAATAGCTTCATGTCTCGCACATCTCGCCTGTGGAACTCCCTTCCTTATTCCTGTTTCCCTGACAAATACAATCTCCAACTATTTAAGTGTAACGTCGATCGACATCTCCAGTTGCCTTGATCTATCCACTTCCCTTCTCCACATCCTTTCCCCTTTCATTCCTATCTGCTCTCGCTCCAAATCTTCTGTAACCCCCTTGCCTTGATCGATCCACTATCTTTCTCCACATCTTCTCCTTTACCACTCCTATCTGCTCTTCCTGCAAACCTTCTGTAACCCCTTGCGTGCCTTCCAGCCTTGCTTGGGGTGATAAGCTTAAAAAAACAAAAAAAAATTCCTTTCCACAAAATTCGGTCCTGTATTGCTGTCCCCCGATTCCCACTATCCTACCCTGATTCCCGAGCTATGGTGTCTGGGAAAGTTAATTTTCACGAGAAAACACTTCCAGAAGAATGCCATAGGAGTAAAAAATTTCCCTGTTCGCTCGATGGCAGTGTTCGGCAAACTAATCTTTTTTGTTTGAGCTTAAGAGAGATTGATCCCAGTTCTCCGTAAATTGTGCTAAGTGTTGCATGGGATCTCCAAATGATGTTCTGGATTTGTCTAAGTAGATTTTTATATGTCCCATCCAGTCGTTTTTCAAGACGCACAGATGCCCAAGTTTCTGATCAATACAGTAGGACTAGTTCAGTCAAAGTTCGAAATGTTTGGACGTTTAAGGAGGATGGAAGGTTCGGCAACAAAATCTTGCGAAGTTCGTTACACGCATTCCATGCAAGAGCTCTGCGGATGTTGAAGTCTTTTTGGGAATCTATTATGTGAGATCCAAGATATTTGAAGTCTTCCACTCTGTTCTTTTGCGAGACGCCCACCTTTTCAGGCACTTTCTTTTTTTATTGTCTTGCGTTTTTAATATTTTTATTATCATTTTCTACAGAAAGAACCCGGAGTTCGCTTCAGCCTACAACGGACTGGGAGATTGTTATTTGGACCAAGGGAAACTGACAATCGCGGAGAAATATTACCTAAAAGCAGTTAGTATCAGGTAAGAAAACTAAATTTTACAGTTGAAATTTTTGGTGCGTGGAAAAGGGCCTTGTAGAATCTGAAATAAGACAAAGTGAACACAAGAGAAACATAAATAAAAAGGGAGTAACATGCTTAAACGAGCATGTGTAAATCGATGGCGTAACGTGGACTATGAGCATTAGACAAACATTGCTTAGAGCTAAAAAGGAGAGGAAGTTGTGGAGAGCCATGATCGTCCATGTCGTGAACGTGAAGAAACACGGCAAATAAAAGAAAAATCAAAGCTGGTAGTTGGAAATTTAAGTAGAAATAAACTTTGCTTAAGTACAAAAGCACACTAATACGTCCAACGCCTGTCATGTACCTATTAGCTGAGGTTCGATCTAAAACATTCAATAAATTTGACTGTGGTTAGTATATATCATTTAATTAAGTGCATTGACATAGAAGATTATAATAAAAAGTTATTTGCGTACAATTGTGGTATGGGACTCACTTCAGGTTATGCCACGGTGGAGTAATGGATAACGGCTCGGACTGAGGAGCCGAGTTCGAATTCCAGTCGAATCCGTTACATTCACTTACGTGCTAACACCCTTGGGAAAGGTGTGAATCTTCTTCTTCTCCCTCCAACTATGGGTAAATAGCAGGACAGACTGGGTTCTATAGCCTTGGATGGCAACTGGTCTAGGAGAAGGTCAACTCTGAATTCAAAACCATTCGGCGTCTGCACCGGCATCCGGCGGCCTCTTGGTTACTCCTGCCTCTGCGTCTGTGGAAATTCTGCGGCAAGTAAGAGCATATTCCTCCCTCCACTGGGATAGCACGCGAGGTATGGGGACCGCGTGTGAAGTTCAAACTCCCTTGTCACTCCGTTTCGAGAATTCGCCGCCGTTGGAATCGGGAATGGCTGTCGCTCGTTTCAGCATTGGCGACGGATCGCCGTGCTTGATCGGCCTTCGTTCCGGACGCGGTGAATTCCTTGGAAGGAGCCGGCTTAACCGATCCAGGGTGAATGCCGCAACATACATACATATACAATATAGACTTTGCACTCAGTGTCCATCAAAGAAGCCAGGGGAATCAGCTGGTTATTCTGAGAGATCTCCTCCTTGCCACCAAATGCAGACCCGTGCTTCATCCGATGTCAGTGACTGTCCTAATTGCGCCTAAGAAAACCCTTCAGTTTTATTGATTTGTTTTTGTTTTACGGCTTATCGATCTTTTGCAGATTATTTAAAGCTAGGAAATATTTTTAGACTGTAAGAAAATTTTTAAAGAAAATGATTTACTGATACAAGTCCTACTAATTAACCCATAGCTGGGGAAGATGATGTGGATTCATGTCTTTCCCAAGAAATATTACGAACCCGACTGGAATTTGAACTCGGCTCACCAAATAAAAATTCCGAGCCGTTATCCATTACACCAACCGTCCATCCAGACTTTCCTAAATGAAAATCTCCATTGGTTTAAAATGCTGAAAATATTAACTTCAACGAAAGGCTACACAATTAATGAAACATGGTACTTAATCATTGTTTATGTATGTGGTTATGTATGAGAGAGTGTGTGAGTGAACAAGTGTGAACGAAATAAACGTTACTTTTTCAGGAAATTATGCGGACCACTTACAAACAGCCCCAGTTTGTCCATGTCCGTTATATGACCTTATAAAACCCTAGTGTGTTACGTTCACTTTTTAATCTAATTCTCTTATGAAAGACATTTTTTCTCGCTTACTGTGTGTTAAATAGCAGTGTAGGCTGTGCTCCCTAACGCTGGGCGGCAGGCTTGTTGTCTCTAACTTTGGGCGGCAGGCAAACTTACCTGGCACAGGTCTAACCACTTTCGCCCCAGCTCCTCAATCTCCGATTCTTACTCTCTTGGTTGAGATGTCAACTCGGTCTTAACCGAACTTAAGGGAGTGACCGTAGGTCCCCTGAGCATCCGTAGATCATTCGACCGGTCCACTGGTTTAATCCTGCTTCCTCCCCACGTTGTGTTTGGTTTGATCCAGAAAGCAGAAGTGATGTTCATCCATTCACGGTCGACTGAAGATGTAGACACGGCTGGAGGGTCTGTGCTAAGAAATTTAGAATGCACCAAAAAAATATATATATATATCTGCAGAAAGCGGACAAACAACTCTTCAATGGTTGAATTGTTAATGTCTTTTATATAGCAGAAAAGAATAGTGTAGAAAAGAAACGGGTTACAGAAATGAAAATAATTGACGTAAAATCTCATACACTGGATACTAGACACAGAGAGAGTGGGTTGTGATTAGCTTGTTGTGAAATCGTCTCAGAACGATATGCGACTCTTGATTATTGTAGCTAGTTCGACGTTTCCGTTTCCAGTGGTAGTAATAATAGTAGCAGTAGTAGTCTTAGACGTTGGAGGAGTAATTCGCTTCTTCGTACATATATCAACAAAATATGTAAGCGGGCGCCTGGCTCCAACCTCTGACGTCACTCCCAATCTCCGACCTCTCTCTCCAGCTCGACTGCACTCGACGGCAGACCAGCCAACCAACTTTCTGCCTCTTTCGTCTGGCTACTTCCGTCTGTCCATCTCGTCGGCCTTGTAGCGCCGCGACCCGTAACGGTCGACGCGGGTGCTTATGCGCGTGACGGCACGCAGGCGACAACGACGCGCCGACCGATCGCGACCTCTCCAGTCTCTTCGAGAATTCTCTCCCGACTGCCACTTTTTCAGCATAACTACGCGTATATATAGATAAACTTGACTAATCATAATTCGATCCTTGGTCCCCACGCGATTATCATGAGTGTCGCTGTCAACCCAAAACCATGTGAGTTTCAAAGTTCTCATAGCCTGAGTAAGCTCTATTTCAAATTTTAACCGATCATCATTGTCTTCCTAATGACCCAATTCCAAATGGCCTAAATCAGATTCCGATCTGTAAACAAAATTGTTCTTATCTAATTTCGCTGTTCAAATCTACTCCGATTTCAATAAAGAAAAAATATATGTGTGTGTGTTTCCCAAACTCTCTCTTTTTCTGGTACACAGAGCTCCGTCCCTGAGCTGGTGGCATCACGGCTACGACTAGCTTGGACCAGCTCTGACCAACTTGGACAAGCTATGACCAGCTTAGACCAACGGTCCGAGTGAAAACACTCCGGTCCCCACGTTAAAAACTGACCTTGTCACAACCTGACTCAGTAGGGCGGGGTCAAGTAAATCTCATTTTGGGCGGCAGGCTTGTTGTCTCTAACTTTGAGCGGCAGAATTGTAATAAGGCAGTTAATCATAAAAATTTAGGTCCTATTGTAGAATCTATTTTTGCCACTTAGTAGAGAGCTTTGTAATACTTAGCAAACCAACGAAAACACAAGACTTGTTACTAATTGTATTTTTTTCCGTGTTAACAGTGTCGTAAAAGAAGCTCCTCTTTTGAATCTGTGCTACACGCGTTTCAAACTAAAGAAAATGGCGGAAGCAAAGGACTGCGTCAACACGATCATTCGCGAATATCCTTCGTCGGCTGACAGAGGCTATTATGGCCTGGCCGAAATCGTAAGTTTTTTTTTTTTTTTCATAGAACATTTTTGCAGCGCTTACCTGATCTTTTCTCCCACACAAATATTTAGGAACCCATTCGTCACATTTATCTTCCATTACTCTACTTCATTTACCACCCTACACACACACACACACACACACACACACACACGTGGTCTTTTAGTCCTCACGTACATGAACGAGCTTGTCTTGATACCTTTAGCTCTCTGACCGATACGATGTTTCTGACCCAAAGAGGACTTCTGGGTAGATGCGACATGTCCACTCGGAGTATTACGCATGTATCTTCTTTCCTGAGTTGGTTGTCTCTTCATTAATGGTGCTAGAGGTAGACGTTTTCTGCTTTTGGGCGTTATCCATCTAATAGTCTCGAAGTTTAGGATTCCTGACTATCAGCAGGTGTATAATATCGGGGCTATTGAATTGCCATTTTGTAATCATATATATATATATATATATATATATATATATATATATATATATTAACTGATTTAAAATGTTTTTTTCGCTACACAGTAATAACCATATTTCAAAAATGGAAGATAAAAACTTCAAATTTAATTATATAATTAAATTAAAAGCATTTGTTCCGTTTCATCTTCAAGCGAATATTGGAATAAATTATTTTAAAAATCATATATATATATATATATATATATATATATATATGATTTTTAAAATGTATTATATATATATATATGATTTTTAAAATGTATTATATATATATATATGATTTTTAAAATGTATTATATATATATATGATTTTTAAAATGTATTATATATATATATATGATTTTTAAAATGTATTATATATATATATATGATTTTTAAAATGTATTATATATATATATATATATGATTTTTAAAATGTATTATATATATATATATATATGATTTTTAAAATGTATTATATATATATATATGATTTTTAAAATGTTATATATATATGATTTTTAAAATGTTATATATATATATATATATATGATTTTTAAAATGTATTATATATATATATATGATTTTTAAAATGTATTATATATATATATATGATTTCTAAAATGTATTATATATATATATATGATTTTTAAAATGTATTATATATGATTTCTAAAATGTATTATATATATATATATATATATGATTTCTAAAATGTATTATATATATATATATATGATTTCTAAAATGTATTATATATATATATATATGATTTCTAAAATGTATTATATATATATATATATATATGATTTCTAAAATGTATTATATATATATATATATATATGATTTCTAAAATGTATTATATATATATATATATATGATTTCTAAAATGTATTATATATATATATATATATATATATGATTTTTTAAATGTATTATATATATATATATATTATATATATATATATATATATATATTATATATATATATATATATATATATATATATAATACATTTATAAACTCTTTACTAAGATATTTTAATAAAAACATTATCAAAAGAAATTTCATTCATTTGTGAATCATCCTTAACATTAAATTAAAATCCGATAATTATTTGCTTTTTTGCATGAATTTCCAATTTAATTTTTGTTACCGCAAAAAATTGCCCCAAATTTGCTATTGTAAATGTTAGTACAAGCGCTGACGCAAAAAACTGACCGGGTTCCCATGCAAGATTAAACACTACGTATTAAAAGAAAAATGGACATTTTTGCACACACTTTTTTTTTTGTTTTGTGCCGTTTCGTCCGTCTTCTCTTTCTTCCCAAGAAAGAGGTATTGCCACGAGCAAGCAAGGTAAGCGAGTAAAAGCGAAAACTGAGAAAAGGAATAAAAATTAACTTGGTGCAAGACGACAGAAGATGGCGAATGATGTTTCATTTAAATTTTTGATAGCTGTAGTTATCAGGGATGAAAGAAAACGGAAAGTTGCTCCACCGATGAGAAGTGCGAGAAAAGAACTATGGAAGTAGAAGTGGCAGTTGCATGTAATCAGTTCAAGAGTCAAACGGTGTTACCTAGTTGTCAATTGCGTATAGTCATAGCACCAGGAAGAAAAGATAATCCAAGCAGTTGCCATGAAATAGACAATGATGGAAACCACGTCATATCTTTTAGCAAGATTCTTATGACGTACAGCAGGAACACCAGACTAAATATAGCAGTAGTATTCAATGCATGGACGAAAGGTAGATTTTTAATTGTGCAAGATGAATTCTGACGAGAAAAATCTTCGGGCACGACACACTGACCCCTCTTTCCTTACAGTAGACGAAGCTTAATGTATATCAGCCATCTGCAGCACTCAAAATGTCCTTAATAGATATAGAGAGTAGTGTGATTTATCGTGTCAGAATGTTGGATGCGAGGTCAATTCAGGGTTTTCCCTCTCCAGGACTGGCTGTATTTCCAATGTTAAAGAGCCTTATCTATTATTCTATGCATTGTGAGTTTTGCAAGCCATTTTACGTAAGAATCACTGAAAAACCCTTTGAGTTATTCATCTAAGAAAATAACAGGTTAAAATATGTTGGGGGGGTCAGGCCCACTGTCTTGCCAACTGAGCAACGGTGAGAGGAAAAAGTCATTCAGGCCTTCAGTAATCGTAACAGCATTTATACTCTGGCCTCCATCTTCAAAGTCCATTCAATAAACATCAAGAGAACAGTGAATAAGTTTTGAAAAGGGGGAACAGTAGAGAGGAAAACTGGAAAAGTGTTTCACAACAGGAAGAGGGATCATCATTTCAATTTAGAGCTAGAGAGATCAATGGGTTATTTAATGCCGACAAAATTTTTATTTCTGATAGTATTTATTCTTCAAAAATGTATTGCTGGTAATTTTCTGATATTAAAACCTATATTTACACTTACATAGTGTTTTGACCCTAGTTTGGCGGTTAACTATTTTATCCATAGTTGGGTCCCTAACAGATGCTACCACCCCGGGTCAGGGTGGATCTGGTTACAAGAGCCATTAAGAGGTGGTTCCACGCTCCTCAAAACCTCCTGATCAGAGACCTTGCTGTTGGACGTAGTTTATTGTCTTACCCAGGACTCGTATATAGTTTATCGCCATATCCAGAATGGGCTAGCCATTAGGGAAGAAAAGGACGCCACATGTATTGCAGTCATAATGGCAGTGGTGTGCCTTGGGCAAGATAATCTGTCGTAGGCCATCACTCTTGGAGCTGATGGTGATTTGTAAGTTTTCCTTCACCAATATTTTTGATCTACGTCTACTTTACTATTTAACCCATAGCTGGAGAAAGACGGATTCATGCCTTTCCCGAAGACGTTAGTGCAAAGTGAATGAAGCGAAATCGAGCGGGAATTGAACACTGCACGCTGAAATCTTTTTCTGCGTAGATAACCTTCACAGTATCGGCTCCTCTATAAAAACCAGCTAAAATATGGATAATAGCCGGAATAATTCATGGAACCATGATAATGATTCATCTCAAATTCTAGACGGTTCATTATTTGGAATAAACACTTATGGAAAAGACGCAGAATTTTAAACAGGAAAACTTCCTTGTTCTCTTAGTTCTCAGAAATTATTGACGTGAATATTTGAATATCTAAAACGGATTTAGATATAACGAAAGAGCAGTATTTCGCATATTTTATTTATTTTTGACTATAACGCGTGCAAAATTGTCCAAATAGTGTAACAGGATAATTACTCATCCCACAAAAGGCTTAATATATATTTAAAAAAACACTAGACTAATTGAGTTTCTTTTTTCCAGGTTTTCTCAAAAAACGTTTAGCCATTTTGACACCATTTTACGTAAGAATCACTGAAAAACCCTTTGAGTTATTCATCTAAAAAGAGAAGAGGTTAAAATTGTTTTGGGGGTCAGGGAAGCATTAAAAAAAAAAAAAAAAACCTTGTAAGAATGTAACGTCCTTTTTAGAGTTGGAATACAGGGGAAATACGTCTCCGTAGAGATAGCAAGGAGTGCTCTAGCAGTAAAGGTCTGAACTGGTGGAGCTGAGGAATGGAACCCTGCTGAACATTTGCTATAAAAATAGCGATAGAGTACCGACAGTTTTAGCGTGGAAAATAAGAACCCCCCCCCCACTCTCACCACAAGACTACGTAAATGATTTTGAATGCTATAAAAGTTGGTAAGCTCCAGCCAAAATATATTTTCTTTGCCTGACTTTTGTAATGATACAACATGGTACAAGAACTCGGATACTTTATGAAGCGATATACTGAGCCGACCATTTTTGAAGAATATTCAGCTTTTGGAATTCTTTAAGTCCCAACTGAGGCCTGAAGTGAGCATGAAACACAGTAGCCGTTCAAAGCCTGAATATTCATTGAATGCAACCGTTCATCGTGATTGAAGTGATTGATACGTTTTCTAAGCCTTATCAACTCATTTCACCGCAAGCAAGGTAACAAAGCCCCTAAGACGCAATACGTTACTGAGAGAACACGAGAAAAATACCGTTGAGGAGAGAGAGCATTAAAAGAACAAGAATTAAGAAGACAGTAGATAACGTTTGAAATTGCATTTGAATTTATTATAGATCAAAGTTGACTAGGAAGCAAGAAGCCGGTAGAGCGTTGCACAAGTGAGAAGTGTGATAAAAGAAACTCTTTGCATATAAATTACGGTTGCATTTGGCCATTTCATTTGAACAAAGATGAGAACTTGCCGTCAATCTCGTACTGCGCTTAAATTCATAAAGTCTAGGTACCATAGAGGAAAATTCAACAGAACAATTACCATGAAAGTATTTAAGGAAAGCCACAGGGGAGCTACATTACGTCGGTGGGAATGTGACTGAAGGTGAGACGCTAGATTAGAACCAATAAAGCCTAAAAATATTTTTAAATTGTAAGAATTTTTTTTTTAAATAATAATAATTTAGGGATATAAGTCTTACTAATTAACCCATAGCTGGGGAGAAGAGAAGAGCTAAATTCATACCTTTTCCAATGGAATATAACGACTCTAACAGGAATTGGAACTCAGCTCTCTGATTAATAATTCCGAGCTATTATCCATTACACCACCTGCACATCCAAGCTCGCAGCACCAGGCATTCCGCAGTGATCACCCATCTAGGTACTAACCAGACTCGATGTTGCTTGTTGATTGTACGGGAACCGGTGTTTTCAAAATAATGTAGCTATAAGCCTGTCTGAGCATTGCTGAAGAGACGACAAAAGCACCTTTTTTTTTTGGAGTTGTGGGAGCTATTGAAAGCGACAAGTCAGTTATTTCCCTATTAGTTGCGATAGACTAGAGATTGGCTGCAAGCGTCGGACCATCTTTATTTAGCGAATTTAAATGGAATAAAAGGGAAATGTTTAAAGGAATTTGTCTTCCAATTAAATAAAACACCCTTGAGATGTTATTAACGTATTAATATCAAGAGTGAACATATGTAAATATCGACCTGAAGCTTCCCAAAAATAATTCAATAAAACTCGAATTTTTTTATGAAAGCTTATGCTTGCATAATTTAATAAAATAAAAAAAATAAAAAAACATTTTCTTTCAGATTAAACAGAGTAAAAATCTATACCAAATATATATTTAGTTGTAATTTTCTTTAAAAAAAATTTGTGTGTGTATATATATATATATATATATATATATATATACACAATACTCGAAATTCATCCCGTTGCTGTTGAATTATTTTATAAAGTCATCGAAAATGTTAAGCTTAATGTCATTTTTGAGTGAGAACCTTTTTTAAAAAAAATGTGATTTTTATTTTATTTTAGCAATTATTAGAATAGATTATTTTTGTTATGGGTGTTCTATAAGGAAATAATTCTGAATTACGGCCTTTGACTACTCTTTCCTATCGGAAGAATATATTTTTAAAAATGTTTCTTTTTTTTTATTTTGTTTCTTTTTTTTTATTTTGTTTCTTTTTTTTTATTTTGTTTCTTTTTTTTTATTTTGTTTCTTTTTTTTATTTTGTTTTTTTTTTTTATTTTGTTTCTTTTTTTTTATTTTGTTTCTTTTTTTTTATTTTGTTTCTTTTTTTTATTTTGTTTCTTTTTTTTATTTTGTTTCTTTTTTTTATTTTGTTTCTTATTTTGTTTCTCATTTTTGAAGATAGTCTGTGTCGGTACCTAGTTTCAACACAAGAAAAACAATGTACTTCAATTTGATTAACATTAATAAGAACCATTACGAATACATATAAATGTTCATATTGCGCACGCGCAGTAACATTATTCCTTTTCCGTTTGCAGTTCTATCACAGTGGTGACCATGTAAAGGCACTCGAAGCGTGGATAAAGGCAACTGAAAAGAATTCCACTTACACAGAAGCCTGGATAAGTGTTATCGTCTCTCTGTATAAGCTCGGTAAGTCCGTTCAGTGCTCACTTTTTGACGTTCTGATACATTTAGAAGAATTTAGCAAACACCTTCACCGACGTTTTATCAAGTCAGTCGATTATTTGATCCAAGGTGTTCGTTCTTTCGATAAATATCCTCTTAACAGTATTTATTAGAACTGATAAAATGTTCGGTAATAATATCTTGAATCTTTATTAGATGAAACCATCTGAAATGCTGTTAATATTTGAATAGCATTTATTTCATCGTAACTTCTCGGATAATCTACATATCACATCCATTTTGCCTAGAGATAGCTGTATCTTTTTTCAAAATACCTGTTATACAACCCTTAATTATAACTTTATGGTTGACAGAAGATCGAATCTAACCTACTTCTCATATTTTCACGATCGTTCAACGCCATATTTGATGTTATTTTTTGTCATATTATAATAGTATTTTTATACACCAATACAAAGCACGAGAGCCAGTCGAGGTAGAGGATTACTGGTAAAAAGGTAATTATGAACCAGGTGTGTGATATGTATGAAAGAAGTTAGTATGAAATGAAGATCATGAGGAGGATAGATAACAATTGACCCTTGAAAACATCAAGATTGTTGTGATCAGGGAAGTACCAACAAATTTCCACAAACTGACGGTTCTTCGGGATGTTGGGCGGGTAAGCTGAGTGGAACTTTGTTTTTACATCTGGAAATGATGGTGTTTCGAATTCGTGGAATTAGCATGTCGTGTTCTAGCTGTAAAGGCATGAACTGGTCGCACTAAAGAATTGGGATCATCAGAATATTAGCCATAAACATAGGTAGTTTGATGTTGCGACTGCGGAAAAGAGGCTATAGAGTGAAAAATAAGTCATCCTTTACAAGACCGCGTAAACGATATTGAGCGCTGTCCAGGCTAGAGAGTGAAGATTGTGCAGCTCCACCCCATATATGGCAGCCATACTCTATTTATGGTATTAATAAGAGTAATATTAATTTGAATTTTTACTAATTTTGCGCTAGTTCTATTTCATGAAATTTTACTTGCATTACCTCCCAACAGCTTCATGTCTCGCACCTCTCGCCTGTGGAACTCCCTCCCCTGATAGCTATAATCTCCAACTATTCAAATGTAATGTCTATCGACGTCTCCAGATGCCTTGATCTATCCCCTATCCTTATCTTCATCCTTTACTCTATCACTCCTATTTGCTCTCGCTCCAACTCTCTGTAACCCCTTGCGTGCTAGTGGCTTCCCGCCTTGCTTCCCGTATACTACACGAAGCGTTCTCACTTTTTGAATAGCATCCCTTTCGTCTTTTTTTTTTTTTTTTTTTTAAATAATAATTTCACCTGAAGCAAGGCGATAATGTCACTAGGACGCGGTGGATACAGGGCGTGAAAGTGTTGTAACTTAGGGAAGGTTACTGAATAATCACACGAAGGTTGGTAATGAACGATAATACTTAGGACAAGAACAGCACATATAAGATTCGCCAAAGGCGCGTAGAATTATAATCAACTGCGAGAAGTCAGTCAAATGAATTCCACAATGAATCTCCAACTGCAGGATATCTACCAACCGCCCCACGCGGTCAGATGTGGCACAAGGCCGAATTTAATATGGGGTATCCGAGCCAAAAATTCCCCATAGACCCAGTATAAAACCGGGTAAGGTAGCTATTTTCCGAGTCGAGACTTTCTCCTTCGACATACTCTCGTCTGGGGATCCTCTCTGCCCGGAAGCAGAGAGTTTGACCAGCACACCTGGAGACGAATCTCCAACTGCAGACCAACATACAGTATTTACTACTGTATGTATGTGAATGGGGACATACCCATTATCGTCCGTAGGTATGATACAAGAAAGAGAATGAGAAGACTTTAGTTAGTGAGGAAAATGACAGTAAATTAATATGGTACAGGAAGTCATAAAATGGCGATTGACGTTGCATTTAAATTTTTGAAGTTTGTAGGTGGCTGGGAAGCAAGAAATCGGAAATGAACTCCCTTCTGATTTCTTGCCTCAGGCGAGAAGTGCGCCAAAAGAAACTATTAGAATAGAACATACAGTTGCATCTAGATCGTTCAGCAAAAAAAAATGGTGGGTATAATTGCCAATCAATAACACGCCTTAAAATCAGGAAGTCGAGACACTAAGGAAAAAATTAATCTGAACAGTTGTCATGAGAACTACAATTACATTTCAATACACCTGAATAGTAATATAATGAGGAATTTGTATTAGCTGCAGGATTATTAGTTTTCCCAGTCATCGTAATTTTAGTTGATTACATCGCGACCACTCATACTGTCTATAGCCACCAATAACCAGCACTAATCCGGAATAAAAAATACACTCTCGTGACTAACACCCTTCTGATATATTATACTTTTTTTCTTTTTTCTTTAATCATATCACCCGAAGCAAGGCCGGAGGCCACTATCACGCAAGTGGTTAAAGAAGGTTGGAGGAAGAGCAGATAGGAGTGGCAAGGGAGGGGATGTGGAGAAAGAGAAAGACAGTGGGTCGATCAAGGCAAGGGGGCCACAAAAGATTCGGAGCGAGATCAGATAGGAATGAAAAATGAAAGGATGTGGAGAAGGGAAGTGGATAGATCAAGGCAACTGGAGATGTCGATTGACGCTACACTTAAATAGTTGGAAATTGTATTTGTCAGGGAAACAGTAATAGGGAAGGGAGTTCCATAGGCGATATGTGCGAGACATGAAGCTATTGGAGTAGAAGAGACGTCTACATCTAACAGTTTCCACGGTGTAGGGGTGGGAGCGGGATGCCAGCCTGGTGGGGCGTTTAAATTCACGAGGCCTGGGGACAAGCGAACGCAACTCCTCAGAGCAATTACCGTGGAAGTACTTATAAAAAAGGCAGAGTGAGGCAACATCGCGTCTGTGAGAGAGCGACTGCAGACGAGATGACTTAAGTGGATTAGTTTCAGATTTAATCTTTTGTTTTACACTAGTTTTAAAGATTGCAATTCTTGTGGCAATTTACGTAAGTGAAATTTTAATTCAAAATCTTAACAAAAACTTCACTGTTAATACATTTGATGCCGAATGGAAACTTTGTCAGCGATACTCATAATATGTGTGATTAAGCTTTTGTCCTGAAATGCGTTCAGTCATTCCATTACCATTAACAGTAAACCATTAATAGTTTACATCACGCAATTATACGATTGTGCAGGTAAATTAGAAATGAATAAATTAACGATTAAGAAGGAAAAAAGCGTCTAACTATAAAAACAACCACACACGTTGTTGAAAATAAATCACATTTCTGAAATACGATATATTCGGATCTGTCAATGGTCACAAGTCCGGGAAGGAAACAGAAAAAGAAAGAAATATGTGGAGATGCCTTTTCATTGGTACGTGAATTGACGAATCAGCAATTAACGAAAATGCGAGATTTCCAAGGTGAAAATGCAACTAAGACGCAAGGGGTTATTGGGAGCGAACGATAATAAGAAGACATTATAAGGAATCGGAATGTTCAAAAGACTGGGGAAGGTGTGAACCGGACGATAGGCACACCCATCTACCCCTTTTGACTAATTAAGAAAACACGGGTCTTTAACTACTAGGATGAATAAGTCGCTCTCTCTTCTCCCTCTCCGTCACTGACACGTTGTCGGCAATATTCCCCTATTGAAGAAAGTAAAAGTAGGCAATGCAAACCATATGCATCGTGCCATTTAATACTATAAAAATGAAACTTTTCTCCTGGTGAATACACGGCTTATTTGATTTTTGGTAAGAGACAGTGCTAAGATGTTGCCTCGGCTTGTAGACAGCAGTAGCGACAAAATCAACTCGGCCCATTACGAAACTGACTGTAGGCATCAAACATTATTTCTTGTCGCATACTTAGTCACGACACCGTATGTGATTCTGTCACAAAAATAATTTGATACCTAATATGACTTACCTTTTATGCGCGGTCGCCCTTCAAGACATTAGTAATCATAGCTCTCCCTATTTTCTTGTCCTTTGTAGCTTTTAATAATTTTTTTATCTCCCCTAAAATCCATTGACACAAGGTAGGTATTTTATGCGCTGTTTTCCTCTGTCACTCTTGCTTTCAATATGTGCTGCGAGTGTCCAATTTTCCAAGCCTGTTTTCTTAGAAATTTCATTGCAAATTCTCAGCATCCTTCTGTATGACCACATTTCTGTTGCTTCAAGTCTCTTTTTCATCTTTGAGCAAATTGTCCAGCATTCACTACCATATGGGAGGACTGATATTACGTAATATTCAGTAATCTTTTATTTGATTTTAATGAAATTTTCCTGTTTCTTGATATTTTGCTTAGCTTTTGGAAGGCATTTTTCGCAATCCCAATGCGATTCCGTCGCACTATCTGTCTTCTGTTAAAATACTTCCCAAATATTTAAATTGTTGTACTTGCTTGATTTCGTTATCTCCTATTTATAATTTATATGTTGGCTTGTTGCTTTTGCTGACAGCCAGGCATTCTGTCTTCTTGCAATTGATGATTAGTCCTTCAATAACTTCTCTAGGATAGTTTGATTTGTTTTGTTTTACAGCATATCAACCTCAATGGTTTATTTAATGCTGACAAGATTTTTATTGCTGGTAATATTTTTTTCACAAAAATGTATTGTTGGCAATATTTTTCCAAAATATATATTGATGGTAGTACTTTTCCCTTTTTAAAATGTATTGACGGTAATGACGTTTTTTTTTCTCCAAAACTGCGCTGCTAGTAATATATATATATATATATATATATATATATATATATATATATATATATTAAATGTATTGCTGGTATTTTTCCAAAAATGTACGGCTACTAATAATGTATTACTGGTAATAAATTTTTCCTTCAAAAACTTATTGCTAGTAAAACATTTTATAAAAAGTATTGCTGGTATTAAAACCTAATTTTACACTTTCATAGTGTTTTGACCCAGTTTAGGAGGGGGTCAGCTATTTGCCCATAGCTGAGACCCTAACAGGGTGGACGTGGGAATACCAGCAATTAAGAGGTGGTTCCACGCTCCTCAAAACCTCCTGATCAGAAACGTTGCTGTTGGATGTAATTTATCATCATACCAAGGATACTGATGTAGTTTATCATCATACCCAAGAAACCCTTCTGTAGGAATTTTTGTAGTTTCCTTCTGTGCCTCCTAACATTATGTCTTCTACAGGTCTTATGTTGTTAAGACTGTGGCTGCCAATAATATATCTCTTCACATCTTCACCCCGACGGTCCGCTACAGTGGAAACTATTTGTTTTAAAGGGAATATGTTTTATAAAATTAAACGCTGATATTAACCTTATGACATTAATTTGGGGTTATATGAAGAATTAAATATTAATGTCCTCTTATTATTTACAAGAGGAGTAAAAAGGGGTTTAAAAATAATTTTAAGATATATAGATAAAAGGATGTAATGGATGAATAGAAAGAGAACTGGGGAGTTCTTAGAGTGGGGAAAAGTTTATAAACTATAATTAATACAGGTAAAGAGGCTATAGAAAATAGTGGAGAGTATATTTCCATAATATTCACACACATCCCCAATTCTTGTTCAAACAAAACATTACCCCTCCCCAAATTTATAGACAAAAACGTACAGATGCATGATGGGATTTATCCCTAGCCAATAAGATAAGCCACTTCTCGTTCTCATCCAGCTTAGTTCTCTTTCTTGTCTTGAAGCAAACGCTGCGATCTGTATCTCCTTTGGTGTGTTAACGCCATTCTTAGTTTAACTTTTTGTCTTGGTACTCTTGCTTTGCCTTTCATATGTTGTTTGGTCACTATTATTTTTGTCTTCTTTTTTTTTTCATGTTATTGTTTATTGCAAACTTTGACAATTCTGTTCGTTCGGCATTTCTGCCAATTACATTATACTATGACAAATTACTCTACAAAGTACCACCTATCTTGGCACGACGTGGTACTATCTCTGGTTTGACACAGTGAACATACATTCATGTGTTGGCTAAGATTCTTATCCATTGGTTAACATTTATGTAACAGAAGACATCGTCAAAGGAGACTGTCGTGTCAGCAAAGTCGGTGGCCTTCATTCAAATCGCTGAGAAACTTGAAAATGGTTTTTCTCTCGCTTCGTCCAATTCAAATAAGTGTGATGCGAGAACTTTATGCCTCAGAGGAAGCCATTCGTGTAGATGACGTGTTTTCATTTCAATTTTGACAAGCGAACGGACTAAAAGTTTTTTTTCCATCAATATGCAACCGTCAAATGAATCGAACATTTCACTGTCGGGTTTTGTTTACACTGAGGGGATGGAAATGTTAAAAAGGAAGAAATGGGGGTCGATAAAGAAAAAGGCACGAAGATGACCAAAACAATTATGGTCCAGAAAAGTATGAATGGAAAAAAAAGATGTCTATAATGATAATGATTCAAAATTTTAAAAAAATGAAATGGTCGGGAGTTGAGCGTGGATTCTGATTCAGCGTGACCGACAAGACACGCAAAGCTAAGTATATATATATATATATATATATATATATATATATCATTTATTTGAATATTATAACATAAATGTTATAAAATCACTACAAAAATAGCCATTTTGTTTCAACACTTCTGGTGTGTGTGTATATATATATATATATATATAATATATATATATATATAATGCCTGAGATTATTTATATAAATTTCTACACCCTTGTGCAAATTACTTGAAACAAAACGAATTTCGTTATTATTTACATTTTTTTCGTATTTTCGCAATGAAACATGACCCAGCGAACATGTTAGTACTTAGTATGTTCATTCCACGAAGTCGTCCCCTGCAGATTGAACACTCGATTGGATTTAAATCAGGAGAGTTTCCGGGTCAGTCTATAGTATTTTGATTTGCTCACTGGTAAGGCTTTCCAGTGTGTTCGTGCAGCATTACAATTTTCGTACGCTTCCTTGGAGTAACGTCCATCGCAATGTCCGTAGGATAACTAATCGATAGTCGAGACAGTAGTGTCTGGTCATGATGAAAATCTGATGCAATCACGGATGACGCAATATTTTTTCAGGGACCAAAAATAATTATACACCCCGAAAATGTTCCTATTACTGCACACACCACTGCAAATGATCTAATCTGAGGAAAAATAGAAATTGATTACACTCTTTCATTCTAGTGGGTCTAGAATTGACCGTATGGTGAAAGAAAGGAAACTAAAGCGGTTGTTTCAATTAATTTGCACAGGGGTGTATATATCGGAAAGATTCTAGTACCAGCATGCTGATAGAGATTCACTTCGTGACTTTCTTCGGGATGCCCTTTGGATTGATATTCTTAATATTCCTATTGTGAATTGTTCCATTGAGGTTTCTTCTTGGGTCAAAGCCGGCATCTATGCTTTTGCACTTTCTCTGAAATACCAGGTGACAACAAAATTTTCATGGTTCATCCAGTACTGTTCAGCCGCTATGACCCACAGGAATCACTATTTCCCGCTATAATAATGTGTCAGCTCTGATCGCAACAGACGCCTATTTGAGGTAATAAATTTAAACTTGTCCTCGAGGGATCTAATAGAACGAGGCACTGTATAGCCTCTAACAAATTCGGTTCCCGTAACAACTGAGAGTTCTGTAACTGTGTTTTAATAAGAGTAAGTTTTCTATTCCTACTCTCAATTTTATGTGTTAGCATCTTCTGCTGATAAAGCATAGTGTTTTGCACGTACATTTCTGTTCGAACTTCACTCCTGACTCATCTGAAGCATCTTTACCTGACTTACAACTCAGTTTCGATTTTGTGTGTGTGTGTTACGAATTTTATCATTCGACAAAAATCAGACATATGACTGCGAACGCGGTTCGCTTAAAAGAAAGAAAATGGGATTTTCTACTCGGACCAATACCCACAGACAATGTATAGGAAACAAACACAGAATGAAAAGTTATATTTTATTTAATGTAATGAATATATAGAGTGGGAGTAAGAAGGAAACGCACTCTTTAGAAAAGACTCTCAAACCCAAATGCATGGCCTTGGTGTTTACGTCAAGGACCACCTCCCACTGGCTAGAGAGTTGTCTCTCGAATCGCCATACTATTCGTACATATTCGTACGTTTCTTCTCAATGCTGTAAGCTATCTCTTCTACCTTTATCGCTCTCCATCCTCTCAAGACTGTGGAATAATCCTCTGTAACCCCTTGCGTGCTAGTGTCTTCTCGCCTTGCTTGGGGTGAAATGCTTAAATATATATATATATATATAGAGAGAGAGAGATAAAATTAATAATTCGACCTTTGAACCAATTCAAAGGCTGTCAAAGTCGTGTTTTTAATAAATAGAAAGAAAGAATGAAAGAAATATTTAACAATTTTAGTGTTGTGATTTATATTTATCAATAAATCAAACATGGCTGCGCACGCGGTTCGCTTAAAAAACGAAAAAATGTTTTTTTTTTTTCTACTTACTTAGGGACCAATAAACCCAGACAACGTATAGAAACCAAACACAAGATGTAAATTTATATTTAATTTAATGAAGATATAGTGGAAGAAGAACGAAGCGCTAAACAACGAATAAAAGAAAGGAAAAGAAAATCTAAAATGATTGCCACAAGAGAAATCTTCAATGGTTACTTATCAATCGAATCATTTTATCAACAATTTCGTTCATTATTTCTTTTTTGTTTTTCTTTTCTGAATAGTTCAGTGTAAATAGATCTTGTCTTGTCTGGGTTGGGACGTTCTCCTTCATATGTACTAGTAATTCACTCATTCAACGTAGTTTATTGGTTTGTTTAGCATTCTGAATGCGCTTTGATCTTTTATTCACGGTAGATATAGGCTACCCTAGCCCCGGAAGTTTCTGATTATCCAAGAAGTATTCAACTTTCCAGGAAGATCGGGAAACAAACTTATGTAAGATCCAGCTCACAGAGAAAGAAAATAACGTCTTCTCGATGCAACGGCTATGATCTCTCTGAACCACTCAGTGTAGGGACGCGCCCAATCGCCCAGTTAGTGTAGGGACGCGCCCAATCGTTGAATGCTATATATGAAACTGACAATCGTTGAACGCTATATATGAAACTGACAATCGTTGAACGCTATATATGAAACTGACAATCGTTGAACGCTATATATGAAATTAACAATTCAACCTTTGAACCCATTCAAAGCCGGTCCAAGCCGTATATTTTCTAAGAAAGAATGAAAGAAATATTTAACAATTTTAGTATGGGGATTTATATTTAATATCAATAAACAGGGTCATGTCATAGGTGATATGCATATAACCCCGTCCATGATTTCTGCTATCGCCTCTAATTTGGATCCCCTCAAAGTATGTGGACCTGATGGTATCCCTGTAATAGTCCTTAAGAGCTGTGCCCTCCGAACTGGCTCCTGTTCTCTCTAAACTGCACAATAAATACCTCACCGCCTCTTGCTTTCTTGTTCGTTGGAAATCCTTCTCTGTTATTCAAGTCTTTAAGAACTCAGATGGTCTGACTCTCCCGACTATCGACCTATTAGGCTTCTACCGCTTTTTGGCAAACGTTAGAGGGCTTACTATGAATTGGTTAAGCATCTCACATCGCAACGCCTCCTTCCAGACAAGCATTATGGCTTTCGCTTCTTTAGGTCAACTGCTGATAGACTATTTCTGCAATAATCAAAAGTATATCAAACTTTAGATAAGAATGGTGAAGCTCGGACTGTTGCTTTGGATATCTCGAAAACGTTTGACAGGGTTTGGCATACCGGTCTTCTTTAGAAGTTGAAAGGTCACGGTATTTCTGTACGAACTTTTGAACTGATTCAGTCTTTCTTTATCGCGAAATAAAAGTTTTCGTGAACAGCTTTTTGTACTAATTCAGGTCACCCCCAGGACTGTATCCTCTGATCTACTTTGTCCTTAATAATCATCGACGACCTTCCTGATGGCATCTGCTCTTACATTTGGTATCTATGCTGATGACACAACCATTTACTCCTGTCTCTGTCGGAAGTCTGATCAGTTCGATAAGATCAAATTGGCAGCTGATGTCAAAAACGACTTACAGTTGTTAACTGGAGCCAGGAAAAGAATGGCTCGTAAATTTTAACGCCTCCAAAATTAAACTTCTCTCTACTAATCATCTGAGAGACGCCTTTCTACCTCACATCAGTATGGCTGATGCTAACCTCCACGAATGTGTCTCCTTGTGCCTACTCGGGCTAACATTCTCTGCTGACATGAAGTGGAGAGACTATATTGGATCCATTACTAGGTCTTCTGGTAAGAAAGTTGGTTCACTGTGTCGGGCTAGACAATTTTTCTCGCTAGAATTTATCTTACATATTCATAAGTCTACCATGCGTTCATGATTTGAATATTACAGCCACATATCGTCCAATGCTCCTGCTGTATATTTAGAGATTCCTGATAAAAATCCAAAGAATCAGCAATATTATTGGTTCTGACCTGGCATCTCGGTTTGTTATTTTTCCCACTGCTGTAATATAGCTTCCTTCTGTCATTACTATAAATCCTTTGCATGGTAATTGTTCGGGTGCACTCTTCACTATCGTACTTAGACTTTATGAATTTAAGCGCAGTCCTTGATTGACGCGAAGGTCTCATCATTTCAGTTGAATTGGTGGAGATGTTACCGTAAGTTCTACGCTAACAGTCTCTTCCATTTCACTTCTCGCTTTTAGATGCCTTTTCCGGTCCCATGCCTTTTCCGGTCCTCAACCTTTATCTACTGTCTTCTTGATTATTCTTCATAATGTTTTTCTTTTTTTTTTATTCTTCCAGATTTAGCAACCTCGTGTGTCTTAGTGGCTTTACTGCCTTTCATGGGATGAAATCACTAAAAGAAAAATTAATGTTTTTGATGATGGAATTAAATATGTCTACGAAGGGAGGGAAGATACAAAAAACATGAGCGTCGGTTACAATTATGTTTCATATTAATTATGCATTATATTATAGAACTTTTTATACAATATTCTCCTCCTTCCACACACACACACACATATATATATATATATATATATATATATATATATATATATATATATATAACATCGTCCATAAATAAGTACTCTCCTTCGATTTTTTTTATAAAAAGTTAATTTTTTTCAAAACCAAACTTAGTGAAACGTTATGCGTTCAAATAAAATATAAAATTAAATGTTCACTTATCTTTTCTCTAATCTGAGTTCCGCGGAAGTTGCAGCCACTTTTTAGATTTTAATTGTAAAATTTTACACAAGTTTCCCAACAAGTGAGTGTAATCACTGCGATACTCAGAGTAGACAAGATAAGTGAACATTTTATCAGATTAAATCAACATAATCGCACTCGTGTTTCGTAATCAGCACATGAATCTGGGATTGGACAACACCAATTAGAGAATGAGCTGTGCTCCTCGCAATTTTCTCTATTTTGCATACGACTCTGTCCAAACACCATTTGTAAGTCTTGAAAGCTGTTTGTATTAAGTTACAGCAGCTGTCCTTGTATAAGCAGAACTTTCTTCGGTCACTCAAGTTATTTGCAGGATCGTGAGTATCAATATTTTGTTGTTTTACACTCACGTTGGAGTATTTACATCTCCTCTTAAATGTACGTATGTTTTAATCGTGAATGTATTTTTTTAGACGTGCTCCAAATTTTCCTCCATTTTTTTTTTTTTTTTTTTTTTTTTTTTTTTTTACTGTCTCAAACCAATAATTTTGCCGACTTTATTCCTGATGAATTGCTGGCCGACACGTAAAACAAAACAAAAAAATGAACACTAAATTGTGCCTCTTCAAATCTATTTATGCATTACGTGCCATCAAATCATTATTTAAATACGGTCTTAGAAACATTAACATAACCCCTCTAGGTTACCGTTAAAATTCGAATTTTATGATTCGAAGGAATTCCATTGATTGAATTTGTCCCTTCTTAGTTTATATCACCTCCCTCTCCTCTTTTTTTTTCTTTTTTCAAACTTTATTTCCTTTTCTTGGATTTTTCCCCTCTTATTTCTCTCTCTCTCTCTCTCTCTCTCTCTCTCTCTCTCTCACTCACTCACTCACTCACTCACACACAGATTTATTTCTTTTTTTCGTCCTGGGTAAGACGATAAACTACGTCCAGCAACAAGGCCTCTGATCAGGAGGTTTTGAGGAACGTGGAACCAACTCTTAATTGCTGGTGTTCTCAGCTCCACCATGACCCGGGGTGGTAGCACCTGTTATAGTCCCACCTATGGGCAAATAGTTAACTATTACCAGCAATACAATTTTGAAGGAAAAATATTACCAGAAACAGATTTTTGACAAAACTAAATATTACCAGCAATAAAAAATGTCGGCATTAAATAACGCATTGAGGTTGATATGCCGTAAAACAAAATAAACCAAACCAATCTAAACCAAAGAATATATATTCTATTCATACGAATATATCCTCAAAATGTTGTCGGCATTAAATAACCCATTGAGGTTGATCTGTCGTAAAATAAAATAAATCAAACCATTTCTTTTTTACCTTTTATGGGAAACTTTCCAATGACGGAAGTGGAAGATGTGCTTCGTTAACTGCATTTTGGAATAAAATATTTTATTAGCATCGTGATTTCCCACTTGATGAAACGTTAAAAATTCATTTAACGTTGAAACAAGATGTACAGTTCTGTAGTGGGTATGTACAAGTTTTAATGTAACAGCGCATAATAAATAAATATTTATAGTTCTACTTTTGTATTGAGCCCTGTTTTAAATTAATGTTTTGAACGCTGAAATCTTACTCTTCGTTCTTTTACATACATACACACACACATATATATATGTAAAATGTGTGTATCACTGTCAATAGTTAATGATAGAAAAATTCCCTTGGCGTCTTAGCTATTTTGTGGCATCACCAGCTTCATCGGTTTAACTATTGAATTTTTTACTCTTAACTGAGAGTGACAGGTGGCATAATTGAAAGAGGAAGAGAAATGTGGATGGTCTGACAGGCAAACACTTGAATCTAACGGGATTGAAGAGGATTAATGGCGGGGAAAATGGTGTTATGCTGTCGTTGTAATTGGCTGTTGATTGTTATCTCAGGCAATTGTCCATCTTGTTGATAATTACAGCCTCTGGACAAGATGCAACGGCAGACTACTGGGACCGGCAGAACTTTTGTTCCTATTTTGGTCATATATAAGCAGCTATATTAGAAATAAAGAACACTTTGATTCCGAGGTAAATACCAATACTAGCAATCAGATAAAAGTATTTTCATGTGCATAATACGAGAAATTTTGAATAAAAACATGAAGATGCCTTAGGAAAAATGAAAAGAAACGTACATGAAAGTTTTATTTTATACAAATAAAACATTTTACCAAAGTGTACAGATTTGTGGAATACCTTTTCTCCGACCCTGAACAGGAAAACTATCAAATTTCTTATTACTATATACGTTGTTTTAAGGAGTACACGTGTTTGAGCTGACTTGCTTAAACAGTGAAATTAAAATTAAAGCTACCAAATTTTACAAAAGTCTCTTTTTCTGACAAATCCGGCACGTCATGTTTCAAGGTTTTTTTTCTCGCTTATCTGGGAAACATCTCATGTAGTCTATCTCCCAAATCTCCTCTTTATCCAGATTAAGGCTTCATTGACTAACTTTTAATTGCAGCGCATATTAATTAGGGAAGAGAAAGAAAGTTTTATTTTATACAAATAAAACATTCTAACAAAGTGTACAGATTTGTGGCATACCTTTTCTCCGACCCTGAACAGGAAAACTATCAAATTTCTTATTAAGATGAAAGAAATTGGTAAAAGAAAAGACTATGGTTTAACAATAATTCATCTTTAAATTTTAGTTGTGGGACAAATATCTCCTAATGACCCTTATAACTGATTACAATCATAAAGAAAAGCTGAAGGGGAAACCTCGACGTGGTGTAATTGTTAGCAGGTTGTATCACTAGAACAATTACGACTGAGTACTGATTTTGATCCTCACTCGGTGCCCCATACTTACGTCCTTGTGCCACATCTACGAAAAATTATCATACAAGAAGGATTAATGGATTTCTGTCTGAATCTCTTGCATGAGGAGTTATTATTTATAGGATATATGTTTTGCCTAATGTTATCTCATCATCTTTTTTGGCCGTTGCCCTCTCCGGGCTTCTTCAGGTGTCTATCGATCCGAGTAAGCTTCCGAAATTTCGAACTGAACCCTTCATTTAACCGTCTTGGGTATGACGATAAACTACATCCGACAACAAGGCCTCTGATCAGGAGGTTTTGAGGAACGTAGAACCACCTTAATTGCTAATTGTTACCCGGTCCACCCTGACCCGGGGTCCCAACAATGGGCAAATAGTTAGCCTCTTAACTGGGTTCAAAACGTGTAAAAATCGGTTTTAATAATAGCAATAAATTTTTGAAGAAAAATTATTACCAGCAATACTTTTTGAAAAAAAAAATATTACCAGCAATAAAAATCCTGTCGGAATCAAATAACCCATTAAGGTTGATGTGCCGTAAAACAAAACAAACTAAACCAAACCTTCATTTAATCTACAGGGGGAGATTTTTCTCGTTTTTACTGTCCATGGGGAGGGATATGAGGTCTCGTTCTCCTCTCAGTAATACTAGCCCTGTTTTTCACACAGCTTGAATCTGTACTCTCGGGACCAGGGATCAAAATTACAATTACTGTGCTACTGAATATCACGAATCAACACTTTAATCCTCGTTAATCTAAGCCTATTGGATTAAGTCTCTTGTGGCTGGTCATCTTGAATGCTCGTCTTGAGCTGACAATCGACCGGCTTTGTAACTTTTGCAAGATTTGATACAGACATGTTGCTGGAATTTGTCAGCTATTGTAAAGGTCTCACAATCGTTCCAATCGCCCCACGTAATAATTAAATAAGAGTAGATCGTAAAAAAACTGGCAATAGGCTGGAAGCCAATGAGGGTTCTCTGCGTACGCATTTCCGCCATACTATACAATTACACTATATAGTTCTGATAGAAAAAAAGTAAAGAATACTGAACTGTTATGTAATCTCACTCCTTCTATATAGCAGCGAATGATGGACAACCTTTTCACAGATGAAGAAGAGACTTGAAACAACAGAAACAGTATAGTACGGAACTGTTATGTAATGTCAGCCTTCCTATATGGCAGTGAATTCTGGAGAATCTCGTCACAGATAAAGAAGAAACTTAAAGCAATAGAAATGTTTCTACAGAATGATGATGAGAATACTATGGACCGAGAATGTAAGCAACGATGAAGTTTTAGAGAAAATGGAAAGAAAATGTACACTTATATTTAACATCAGGAAGAGACAGTTGAAGGGGTACATAATGAGGAAAGAAGGCTTAGAAAATTTGATACTCATAAGACAGATTGAAGTCAAGAGGGTCAGGAAAATGATGCATAACCTACATAGCTTGAATAAATTGATGGTGGCACAAGGTATAGGAGAGATAACGAAAAGACAAAATTTATTAAGGGCTACAAAGGACGGGAAATAGTGGAAGCCTATGATCGCCTACGTTCTAAAGGAACACAGCACATAGAAGAAGTGTCCGGGACTTTTCAATATCCCTTAGTAGTTTAGTAGTTTGCATTGTATACTTTGGAATTAAATCAAGGAAAAAGACATTCTAAACTAAAATATTTGTTTCTGTATATTTTATAATAACGATGTAGCAGTAATATTAGATGAATAATTTTCCGTGTAGCAAAGGAGTTTAAGTTTGATTAATAGACTACAAATTAAGTTTTATTCAATATAGAAAAGTCCATTCTCTTAAGCTGGGAGGCAAACATTCGTTTCTGACAGGCTCTCGTTTACATACGAATGAAAGCGAATAATTATGCTGGACAAGTTGGTCTATAGGCAAGTTGTTAGATAAAAGGTGGAAAAATTATTTCAGGCCATAACTTTGATCCTGTCAGAAAACAACAGCCGATTAAAATATTTAATATTTACAGTATTTAATAATTTCTGTATCCGGACAGGGGAACCATTATTTGTTTCTTTAATTTTCCAAAACCTTCTTGTGACGTAAGATGCGTAGACCTTTTTTTTTCATTCAGTAAATTTTTTTAATTATTTTACTCCAATAATGCTACTAACATGCAAGGAGTTATTGAGTGATAGAGAATACGAGGTGGAGAAGCACTATTAAGAATCGACACCAATAAAAGAACAAGAATGAAGAAGACAAGATAACGATTGACATTGCATTTACATTTTTGAAATTCAAAAATTAATGGAAAGCTAGAAGCCGAAAGAAAGTTCCACAAGCGAGAAGTGCGAGAAAAGAAACTGTCCGTATAGAACTTACGGTTACATCTATCCATTTCAACTGTAAAATGCTAACTGCCAATCTGTAAAATGCCATAACTGCCAATCTAGCACTGCGCTTAAATTCATAAAGTCTAGGTACTATAGAGGAAAGTTCATCATAACAATTACCATGAATATGTTTATAGAAAAAGCAAAGGGAAGCTACGTTATTGCGTTGAGGAAGTGATTGAAGCCGAGATGCCAGGTCAGGATCAATAACATTGCAGATTCTTCTTTGGATTTCAAGAATCTTTAAATATATATTAGGAGCACCAGATTGATTATATTGTGGCAGCAATATTCAAAACAAGGACGATTGGTAGACTTATAAATATGTAAGATAGATTCTAATAATTGATGTACGGATCAATTGTTAGAATGTATCTTACACACAAGATGCCAGCAACAGACTGTTTATTTTCTCGTTTTTCATCACTTATATATTGAGTTAAAAAAATAATGTATGCACGTTTACACACATACATAAAAAAGCAGACATGATAGTACAAGGTACAAGGCCACTCGAAACAGAGGGTTACAGTGTGCGTGATTGTGTGCGTGTATAAAAGAGAGAAACTGAAGTTTTATTTATAATGTGTATTTGTTTTAGTATATATATATATATATATATATATATATATATATATATATATAATATTATTCTTATTTCTGCTAGATTAATATATGACTCAGGTTTTTACATAGGCGTTTGCTTTTAATTATTTTGGTAGTTTTTTGTATAATTTTCATTTTTTTTCATTCTTGTTAAGTAAGTTTACATTTCTTGTAATGTCTGTAAATAGTTCTGGATTGTATGTTGAGACATATGATAGGGTTTATTCAGCGTTATGTTTTTGGATATCGTTGTTGGTCTAGAGGTGTTTTTTCTGCTAGTTCAAAAGCTTTGTTTATTAGTTTTGTGGGTAGCATCGTTTTTTTCAGGATTAATATAGTTCAGCTAGGTGTTTTTTTAGGTGTTTGTCGTTCACTATAGGACAAACTATATATATATATATATATATATAATGGACTCTCCCGTCAGTTTCGACGTATGAGGAGCTGACAACTTAACCAATTGATTCAGTAATGAATTTTGTGCGATAATCTTAAGTGGAACTTAAAACCCGCAAATGATTTACAAAGGAGGCTGCATATGGAGCAAAAGTGAGGTTTGTGGGATGAGATCACTGTTAGATTGGCTGACTTTTTAAATCTTGCTCTAACCTCTTGAAGACGATTCAGACGAGCAGACTGAAAACCGTTGAGTCCACTAAAACACGTTGATCTCCACTCTACCCGCTCCAAGGCTAAGCTCTCAAGGGTGTTATGAGCTATATTGAGAGCTGACAAGTTGCTCTTCATCTTGTCTTTGTATCTAAGCCATGGGCTACATTCCTGTAGCCCTGATCTAACTGGATGTATATTAGGATCTTGGGTATCCTGTCATCAGACATTCTGAAGATATGACCAGTCCACCTTAACTGAGACTGTATGAGGAAAGTCTCGATTCCTCCAATATTACACCTGCTAAACAGTCTACGTTAGATGTCCTAACTCCACAGATGGAACAGACATCTCTTACGGAAAACATCTAGCTGGCGTATATGGTACCTGTATGGAGTCCACGACTCTGAGTCGTGCAAAAGGAGGGCAAGTCCAACAGCTCTGTAAAAGCGAATTTTCGTACAGTCGAATACCCCGCTCATTTCACAAGCGATAGCGAAGTTTGCCGAAAGCACTGGTACCCTTAGAAATCCGATGCATGATTTCATCATCTAAAGATCCACTGCAGTTGACTTTTCTACCAAGATAAGTGAAACACTTTACATAGTTCAGGGCTTTGTCTCTTGAAATTTGTAGACTGGTTGTTTCGGAGTAGGACATGGTTAGTGCACTACTTCAGTTTTCTTTATGATAAATGTAAGACCAAGGGCTTTACATGCAGCAGAGAAACGATTTATTAGATGCAGGGCCTCCTCAAAGGATGTCGCAACAAGAGCAGCAGCAAACAACAAATCACGGATAATTTGTGTACGAATGTGGGTCTTGGCTTTGAAGCGATGAAGATTGAAGAGCTCGCCAGTTGATGTTCGAAACTGAAACTTGACGCCGCTCTCTGTCTGCGAATGCATATTTCAGTATCATCGAGAAGAAAAGGGGCAAAAAAGGACAGGACCCATGACACACCTTTGCTTGGTGCCGTTCGTGACATCAAAGGATTATGACATCATACCATCAGATACGATATTAGCTTTCATTCTTTCATGAAAGGAAATGAAGACCATTAGCATGTTTTCTGGAATGCCAAATTTCTTCGAGACTTGCCAAAGAGTCTCTATTCACAGTGTCAAAGGCCTTCGTCAAGTCCACAAACACCATGTACAACTCCTGTTTTTTCTCGTGAACCTTCTCTGCAACTTGACGAATAGTAAATATCATATAAATGGTGCCACGACCCGACCGAAAACCACACCGCGATTCAGGATAAATGTCGTCAACAAGGTGTATAATGATTCTGTTTAGAATCAGTCTAGCTAGGATTTTGCCTGCAATTGAAAGGAGTGATATCTCCCGATGATTATGACAGACACACCTGAAACCATTGTTTTTGTAGAGGCGTCTTTATAATCCTGTGGGATACAGCCTGCCTTCCATATCTCTACGAAAAGGAGATGCAACTTTCCTACCAACTTTTAGCAGCCATGCTTATACACTTCAGATGGAATAGGATCCTTAGGAATAGGTGATTTTCCAGATGAGATCTGTTTGATAGTCACTTACCTCTTGATTGGTAGGTTCAAAAAACAACTCCGGAATTTCAGAATTTTGCTCAATTGATGTGATGGCTTCCTCATCAGTAAGTGAAGTGGTGTTTAACACAGTTTCGAAATGCTCTTTCCAGCGACCCAAAATATCTGACTTATCCGTCAAGAGTGTTTCCCCATCTGCTGTCGAGATTGGAGCAACACCACTTTTCTGAGGACCGAAAACACTCATGAGGCCAGCATAGAAAGCCTTTACATCCTTTCTATATGAACTCACTGCACATAATGAAATTAGTTTAAATAATATAGGAATTTATCGAGACGATGGCCTGTTGGTAGTAAATAATTCTACCGGAAGCAAGGTTGACAAGTTGAGGATATTGATTCATAGAGTGTTTAAATCTTTACATCTCAAGGAATAATTCTAACATGAAACAAGTGGATTTCTTAGATGTAACCTTAAACTTAGCCCTAAATAATGTCCAACGAAAAATAACGCTAGCCCCATTTATATAAATCCTAATTCCAATCACCCAGTGGCGATTATTAAGCATATCCCATCATCCGTTGAACGCCATGTCAACCAGCACTCTTCTAACAAAGAAATATTCGATAAACACAAATTTGTTTATCGTCCTGGGTATGACGATAAACTACGTCCAATAGCAAGACCTCTGATGAGGAGGTTTTGAGGAGCGTGAAACCACCTCTTAATTGCTGGTGTTCCCAGGTCCACTCTGACCTGGGGTGGTAGCACCTGTTAAGGTCCCAGCTATGGGCAAATAGTTAACCCCGAAACTAAAGTAAAAAGCATTATAAAAGTGTAAAAATGGATTTTAATACCAGAAATACTTTGTAAAAAATAATTACCAGAAATAAATTTTTGAAGAAAAAAAAACTATTACCAGAAATAGATTTTTGAAAAAAAATATTACCAGCAATACGTTTTTGAAAATATTACCAGCTATACATTTTTGAGGAAAAAAATATTACCAGAAATAGATTTTGAAAAAAACAAAATATTACCAGGAGAAAAAGTTTTCGGCATTAAATAAACCACTGAGATTGATATGCCGTGAAACAACAAACCAAACTTGTTTATAACAAATTCCTTACCGACAGCGGATACAAATCTTCCGTAATTAAATATTGGGATTTATATAGACGATGGCCTGATGGTAGTAAATAATTCTACAGGAAGCAAGGTTGATAAGTTGAAGACATTGATTCATAGAGAGTTTAAATCTTATCACCTCAAGGTTAAAATTAATTCTAACATAAAACAAGTAGACTTCTTAGATGTAACTTTAAACTTAACCCTAAATAATTACCAACCCTTCTTGAAAAATAACGCTAACCCCATTTATATAAATCCTAATCCCAATCACCTAACGACAGTTATTAAGCATATCCCATCATCCGTTGAACGCCATATCAACAAGCACTCTTCTAACAAAGAAATATTCGATAAGCACAAAATTGTTCATAACAAAATTTCTTACTGACAGTGGCTACAAATCTTCCGAAATTAAATATAGGGAAAATTATACTTACTCTAAAAAAAAAAACAATAGAGGAAGAAGAAGAATTTGGTATACACCCCACCTCAACAAATTAGTCTGCACCAAATTGGAACATAAATTCTTAAATCTAATTAGCATGCACTTTCCTACGCAGAGTAGATCAAGTCAAATCTTCAACCGCAATACCCTAAAAATTAGTTATAGCCGTTCTACAAATCTAGATAAAATTATTAAATCCCACAACAATAGAATATTGAAACTTCATAACGAGAATAAACACAACCCTAACACAAATTCTAATATACCCCAAGTAGCAGAGCTACGTAATTGCAGAATTTCCGATAAATGTCCACCATCAAACAGGTGCTTAACGAAATCCACCTTATATATATATATATATATATATATATATATATTATATCTCAAATGAGAACCTCATGGATATTGTATGTGGGATCAGTTAGAAGACCTTTTAATGATCGATATTACAATCACATATCCTCCTTTACAAATGCAGGCAAGCGCAATATGACATCACTTTCTAAATATTTTTGGAAACTAAAGGAAGAAGGAAAAACACCTAAGGTTAAATGAAAAATCCTAAAACAAGCCAGAACTTGCAAATCTTTGAACAAACCTTGTTTTTTATGTTTACAGGAAAAAATATGTATTAATGAACATTTTGAACAACACACAATTATTAAATCAAAGATAGGAAACCACCGTTTTTGTAGGCATATTAAAGATCTAACATTACAATCTTGCTAAACTTTTAAATCCATAACTCTAAACGTTTAAAATTATAATTCACTTCCTTTTATATACCTTCTACCCTCTTATATACCTCTCCACTAATATTAGATTGATTCTTAAAATGTTTTTGCTCATATATAATATTAATAATACTTTCAGATAAACTGATTTACACCCATACTTATTCTACACGTTATACAGTCCGACAATAGGTCAAAATTTGCTTATAAAAGTTATATTAATATCCCAGACTTTTACGTATCTTTCTACTTATATCCAAATTTCTAAATTAAAACTTACTGTTTTTTTAAACGAATAACTTATGTACTCAACATACCAAGAAGAAATCTCCGTCTCTTAATATATTAATTTACAAAACACTTTCATTGATTACAAAACTAGTAATGATAACTGCAACCTAAATATATGCAATTCAGCTTAGTTTTTAAAATGACCCAAAAACATACCAAATTACTACTATAATTATCGTTTGAATTTATTCCTCCTTCCTCTTTCATCGTATTACTATCTCCTATTCTCACCCTTCCTACCTCATCCCTCACTCTTAAAAGGCTTGGAAATGCTGTGCCTAAACCATTGACCGTTGTTGTCGAAAATACATTTTTTCAGATCTAGCCATTACTTGAACACCTCAACCATCCTTCACCAAACTGCTAAAAACAAGCGCACTATTGTTGTTTCACTCCGTCACCTTTTTGCCTTTTATGTTTTTTTTTTTGTCAAACAAATGGAAAAAAGGAAGTGACGTATCACAGGCAGCTTGCTTACAAACAGAATTGTTCATATCCATTTTGCTTCTCACCAGTCGAAGTGCAATTACATGCACTGAAACGAAGTTGCTTCTTTGTAGTGAGTAAATTGTTTTTGTCTATATGAAAAAATTATAATAATATATATATATATATATATATTGTGTATTTAGGCAGCAATCCTTCTTTCAAGCACATTTCATTAAAAACGACTGACAAGGTGCTTTTATTTAGTTTTTTATATAATTTCTCGTGCGATCTAATAAAGGTTTTCTTTTCAGAGGATAAATTATACAAAAATTGTCCGAATGTTCTTTTCCGAGCGCTTTCGGCTATACTTTTAGCCATTATCAAGGATTATATTTCAACTGTTAGAATTAGAAATAGTTTGTGTGTGTTTTATAAAGTGATTCATTTTTTTGTTTCAAAACACGGTCAAGATATTATGTCCATGTTCAAAGTTAATATTATTAAGGGTTGGTTTGTTTAATTTTATAAGTAAGGCTTCCATTATTTTTAGCCTTTTTTTGCAAGTGGATGATGCTATTATATTAGTGTTTTCGACAAGTATATTCCGAATAGTGTCCGGTAGGTCTCCATGAATATTTAAATGAGATCTAATTGAGCTATTGTCAGAAAGGTGTAGGGTTAATCTGCGTGTTAAACGATATGTAGTGTGGCCTATATAATTATTTACGAAAGTTGATTCACCATATATATATATATATATATATATATATATATGGTGTTTCATTAAGACGGATCAAAGTCAACAATAAATAAATTGATTAAAATTTATTTATTTATTGGATCATGTTATTTAAATCATGGCAATTGTGTGTGAAAAATAATATCGCCCAAGTGTCCGTTTCGGCCACAGAGGAGCGTTCGGTTAGCAAGGTCGATTTTACTGCCTTTAAACTTTAATCTTCCAAGAATCTCTCGCGTACATTCATATCTGCTCATAGTGTATCAAATGTAAACAAATGACGTCACACATTATGAAATGGAAAAAGTCGGACAATTATTTTGAAGACTTTGTTGATACATATTTTTATAGATACAAATATTTAAGTAAGTTAAGACACGTCAGGCTATATGACGGTTCCGTATAGTAAATATAAATATAAAAGTTAACATTGAAGTCAAAACTCAGGCGACAGGCTCTTTCATGCCAGACGCATATACATACACAGGTATGTAATCGGTGGGCACTCCTATTCGTACCATTACAGACGCCTGCCCTGTGTTTTATACTGTAAATAGCAGACCATAGTCACAGTTTCTGGAAAGGAGCGTGTTATCTAGCGTGGTCAACAATATGAACAAGACTAGAACACTCAAGCTTTCGGTCACGATGAATTGTGACTTCGATGTGGTATGCTCTGGCTGGGATCGACTCATACATTCAGATAACATCAGGAAGTCTCCTTTCTGACAAATCGAGCGTGGTGAGATTCGAACAAGTGTCTCATGGCCAAAATGTGAATGTACTCACAACTCAGTCACGTGGCCATGTATGTATGTATGTATGTACACACACACATATACGTGTGTGTGTGTGTGTATATATATATATGTATATATAATCATATATATATATATATACACACACACACAC
>OZ038498.1:16053940-16133940 GCA_964036315.1 Acanthosepion esculentum | reverse complement strand
TTAATGAAAGAAAGAATAAAATAACATGAAGGAAGATACGAAATAGGAAGAAAAAGCAACGATTTAATGAAAAAGAATCAAAATAAACGCCTGTGCGAAAGGAAAACAAATCAATGAATGAAAAATGAAAGCATAAATGATTTTTTTTTTTAAAAGAACCACAAAAAAACATGAAAGAATGACAAAAAGAACGAACTAAAAAAAAATAACTGAAAAAAAAAACAGAAATTAATGAAATAGGAGAAACAGATGACAAATGAAAACTCGAACAAGATACTGGATACAATGTAAAAAAAGACAAAAAGGAAAAAGAAAGTAAGAACAAGGTGTACGTAAATTAAAGCCACAAGGGATACATTACCAAATACCTTCAGCCATAGGTTATCAGTGAAATCTTGCAGACACCATTCCAGGCTTCCTAGAATTGAATAGCCAAGAGCAGCTATCCTGTCGCGAGAAGAGGTCAAAATCAGTTTAAAATTAGTCTAAACTTTCTGACTATGAACTGAGGTAACTAAAAGTGTTCCAAAGTTCAAGATAAGTAAACAATCGAAGGGAGATTGATTTATTAATCTGTATTGCATTTGATGTCATATAAGTTCCCCTCGCTAATATTTATATTGAATTTTACCTTATATACAACAAGTGAATGTCTACGGCATCGTGTTAAACATTAGACTAACCGATGCCTTGAAAGAAAGAAAGGACCCGTGCGAGCACCGAAGTTAAGCAACGTCGAACCTGGTCAGTACATACATTGGTGACCTCTTATGAATACCAGGTGATGCGAGCTTGAATGTACGGATGGTTTAATGACTAATGGTTTGGAATTAATCATCGAAAAATCGTCTTCCAATTACCGAAAAAAAACTTATCTCCCCAAACATTTTTTACAATCTAAAATATTGTCTGGCTTTAAATAACCTGCAAAGGGTTGACAAGCCGTAGAAATGGTTCAATATATATATATATATATATATATATATATATATGGCTCAAACACTAATATTCCAGGATTATAATTTATTACATTGGAATCTTAATAACGATCCAATTCATCAGACCTACAAATTCAAATTTAATTCTTACTCTGTCCTGGATTCTATCCTCTTTTGAATACACACACACACACATATATATATATATATATATATATATATATATATATATACACACAATCTTGTGCAAATTAATTTTTAAAAAAACGAATAATTCCGTTATTTACTATTTTCGTATTTTTATAATGAAACATTGCCGAGTGCACATGTTAGTTCTTGGTATGTCCATTCCACGAAGTCGTTCCTTGCAGAGTGACCATAAATTCTCGATTGGATTTAAAAGAGGAGAGTTTCCAGGACAGTCTAGTACTTTGATTAGCTCACTTGTAAGGCTTGCTAGTGTGTTCGTGCGGCGTTACAATTTTCGTACGCTTCGTTGGAGTAACGCCCATTGAAGACAATGGTCATAGGACAACTAATCGAAAGTCGAGACAATAGTGACTGGGCGTTATGAAAATCTAATGCAATAACGGATGACGCAATATTTTTCAAGGCCAAACAAATTTCATCATACGCCCCAAAAATATTCATATTACTGCACACCACTGCAAAGGACCTAATCTAAGGAAAAAATAGAAATCGATTGCACCCTATCACTCCAGTGGGTTTAATACAGACCGTATGCTGAAAAAAAGGATATATATATATATATATATATATATATATATATATATATATATACACACACACACGCACACAGGGTGCGGTTGGTATTTGAGGACATACAGATTTAAGATTAATACTGCTTCACGCAAACACTAATGCTTTTATTTTTCCGAAATCAAGAATGGCAAACCCTATGATAACAAATGAAATGAAAAAGGCATGCTGTGATTGTGGCATTAAAGGCTGATCATAGCGATTTCGATATTGCACGTTTCCTCAAAGTTGCAAGATCGTTTGTCCACAAGATACGAAAAGAGAAGACGCTGACAGTTCCCCAATGTCTGTATCGAAACGTAAAAGACATTCTGCACGTTCTGATAAAGTGAGAACATCCGAATTTATTCAGGACGTCAAGCAGACAATTGATGAAAATCTAGGTCAATCAATGAGGTCAACTGCCAAAAATCTGCATGCGTCTGAAAAAACAATCAGGAGTGTTCATGAAGACATTCGATACAAGTCCTACGTGAGGCAGAGAGGTCAATTTATGTCTGAAAAAAACAAAAGAAAACCGTTTAAACAGATCCAAAAGGCTTTTAAACAAACTTAAAAATCCTTCAGAAGCTGGTATGATTTTGTTTTTCTCAGATGAGAAAAATTTTGCTCAAGATCGAAAACTTAACATACATGATTAATGACAGATGGCTTTGTTCAGATCCTTCTGAGGTGTCAAGAGTGTACAAAATGTTCTTCAAGTGTTATGATATTGGGTGTTGTTAGCAATGAAGGACATATTATGCCACCACAGATTTTTCCAAGGTCTTAGAGTAAATGCTGCTGCTTATATTAAGGTTCTAGAAACAGTTGCCAAGTCCTGGATTGACAACATATGCAACGGCATGCCTTACATATTCCAGCAAGATTCGGCTTCATCCCACAAGGCTCTACGAACAGAAGAATGGATGGCTGACCATTTGTACGAACACATCACACCCAACATTTGGCCTCCTAACTCTCCAGATCTCAATCCACTAGACTATTATGTGTGGAGCGTTGTTGAGAAGGAGGTTAATAAACAGCCTCATAACACCAAAGACTCTCTTAAAGCTACAATAGTTCGAGTAATGTATGATAAATAAGGAACAATTAATCAGAACTTGCAGCCGATTCCGACGTCGTGTAGAGGCAGTTATTGATGCTAGTGGTGGTTTTATTGAATAAAATTAAATAATAGTTAGCTAAATTTCATGTTTACTAGTTTGTAATCAAATATAATTATATTCATTTGTTCAGCAAGTTTTTTAATAATCCATAAAATGTGTCCTCATATACCAGCCGCACCCTGTATATGTGAAAGACGGGGAGGGGGCAGATGATGACCTTTTGGGGCTCTGCTCAAATGTAGCCGAACTAACTCACCAGCACCCGTCTTGAATGTTTGTTTTTTTGTTTTTTTTACTCCTGATAGATATTTACGACGTTTACATAGCTTGAAGTAAACTTATTGCAAAGCCTTTAAATGAAATAAAATAGCTATCTTTTGTTTGTCAATAAAAATATTCTTTAAGAAATACCACTATTTTATTATTTACCGCAAAACAAATTAGCACAGATTTCAATACAACCGAAGTATAAAAAAAAGAACAAAAAAAACAGCCAACATTATAACCAAGTCTTATGTTGCAGCCTATACTAGGCCTACAGGATAATCCTGACCTGGTTGTGTATCATAAGCATAAGTAGGATAGATAATGTTTGACTTGAAATGGTTAAGACTATAGGGATCAGAAAAGGATCTACAAGGTGATCCAAATGTCTTGTCAGCCCTATAAAATACAATGGAGCCTTAAAATGGTCTGTTTTTCTTTAAATTATTCGCTCTGACTTAACATTGAGCTCTCAGGATTTCATCCTCCTTAGGATTATCCATACGGATTACCAAGATTTTCGTTACTTAAACATACATACATATATATATATATATATATAATATTGTAACTTGTGATATATTTTAACAACTTACATAGCTTGAAGTAAACTTATTTCAAATCCTTTAAAAAAAATAGAATAGCTATCTTTTGTTTGTCAATAAAAACCATCTTTAAGAAATACTACTATTTTATTATTTATTGCAAAGTAAATTAGCGCATATTTCAACACAACAGTAGTAAACAAAAAAAAACAGATCTTTTACAATCAAGCCTGAGGGGTCCTAAGCTGCAGCCTATACTGATCTGTAGGATCATCTGGCCCTGTATACACGCACAATTTTATAAAAGTTAAATGCAATGCAAGTAGCTATTTTCTGCCTTCCCGAATCCTGTTATTTTATTGTCCTTTCTCCTCTCTAAAGTCTTCTCATTCTCTTCCACTCCCAGTAATCTCTTGCGTCCTAGTGGCAGGATCACCTTGCTTGGTGTGAAATGATTAATAATCCAGAAGGTCTTAAGGTGTGAAATATCCAATACAGCATCTTCATTTAATACTTTGAAGTTTGGAGATATATATATATATATATATATATATATATATATATATATATAATCCTATACGATCTTCTATGTGCAAAGTCATTTCAGGACGTGGACAATCACGGCCCTCCACAACTTCCTATTTTCTGTAGCTCTAAGTAACATATGTCTTTCTGCTATCCTTCTCACTCCCCGTTCCGTCATCTATTCTCACAAGCTGGCTCAAAGAATTTCAACCGTATTTTGATGAATCTGAATTGTTTTTTATTTGTTTAAATTGTCCGTCTTGTGTGCCTTATCCGTGGTATTCTCAGCATCCTTCGGTAGAACCCGTCTTCTTTTTATTTATGAAGAAATAGTCCAGCATTTGCTGCATGAGAATCGAAAGAATTCAGTTTATATACTATACACAAATAATCCAATCTGTAGGTCAAGCATAAATATTAGTGTCATATGGTCTTGACAGTATCAGCTGTTTCCTTATGTGGAAACATTCGCCATTCATTGACCGATTACCTAATACTACTCAAGTTACTTTTTTTTTCACTCTCTGGCAACCAGGCTAGGACCAATGTGTAGTATTTGTTCTCATATCTAATGGTAATATTAGCTGTTTCTCTATGTGGAAACATTCGAGATTCATTTACTGAACAGCCAGTTCTACTAGCGATGAAAAGTCAGAAAATCTTTATTTTAAAACAGTTTTCCAGGGAAATTAGGTTAAACAGCCAGTGTAATATGTTTCCTATCTTAAAGTGAATACTTAGGAGTATAAGGCTTTGCCACAATGAGTGGTTCGTCCTGGGTACGACGTTAAACTGCATCCAACAGCAAGGCCTCTAATCAGGAGGTTTTGAGGAAGCGTGGAACCACCTCTTAATTGCTGGTGTTCCCAGGTCCACCCTGACCCGGGGTGGTAGCACCTGTTGGGGTCCCAGCTATGGGAAAATAGTGAAATTCCAGGTCTTTTCCAGCACATTGAAACAATGATGTTGCCAACTACACTTTTTTGAAACAATGATGTTGCCAGCTATACGTTTTCGATATATCTAGTAAATACTGGATCTGGCATTAAATAACCCATAGTGGTTGATATGCCATATAACCCCAAACAACCAACCAACCAACAATGAGTGGTAATGGTAATATTTGCTGCTTCTTGATATGAAAATATTCAGCATTCATCGGTTGAAATTTATAAAATCTCTTTTAAACAATTGTTTACAGGAAAATAGGTTTCTGGAGTTCACTAACTGCTATTGCTATCTCTAATATTGATTAGAAGGGGATTTCCTTCCTAACCTTTTGTTTGGAGTACTGTGGAATATCAACCTATTGATTGTCATTATTTTCTCTTCGAATTACATAGGCAAATATTTTAGTTGTTGCTACCGTTGAAAGTTTACTTTCAACATAGTAACGATTTAGTGTAATCTATTTTCCTACTTTTTCCTTCAATCTACGAATAAGGTTTCTAGTTTGCTTTTGATTCTCTTGTAAACATCAGACGAAAATGAATAAAAAATTACCTTTTCAAGGCCTCTTTTATTTCAGAGAAAAATAGAAGTCTGACCGTACACTTGGGAAAGACATCAGAATAATCTAGAACATAATAGGACTAACCAACCCAAGTATCTGCATATAGATAGTATGCGAATTAAGTAAATATATTCAAAAATTGAAAAGGCCGTAAGCAGGTGTTTACTAGACCCTAGACCGGTGTGGTCATATCTGACTGGAGTTCCAGGCAGTGCTTTGTGGCTCTTGCTATCTTATCACCATTTGCTTTTATTTCTACCTACATTTATATACGTTACAAACTAAACGACTGACTATTAAAGAATAAAAAGAATTTTCGCGGATTTTGACGCGATTCTTTGTTTTACATCCGAATCCACGAATTTATTTTGCTCAAACTAAGTCTAAAAAAAAAACAGTATATAAAAAAAATCACTATTTTTATCTATAATGTTGACAATATTTATTGTATTAAAAATACAATTATGGCACAAGGCCGAAAAGGGGGAGAGGAGTTTAGACTGGTTTTCACTATCTTATACCTAGCTAATCCGATTCACGACCCATTCACTCGTTACAATTTGCACATTCACCACAAAAACTCTTCCGTCGTCAACAAATCCTCCATACACTATAATACTGCATCCTCTCAGGGGTGACCTACAAAACGCACCCTGAGATTTAAAAATGTGATGATGATAAATATTTCATAGATAAAAATCTAATGTTTGACAATGAGAGGGGAGGGGATGAACCCCAAAACAAACTAAATGCCAACACAAAGCAAACTAAAACATAACTGATGTTAGTAGGCCCCGTCCAACCCTCAAAAAGAGAGGCCGCTGTATTCTGGCCATTGGACAAAATCAAGAGGCTCTCTCTCGCTAAGGGAGAGAGAAAGGAGAAAATATGTACGGACATGGGAAATATATAAAGCTGACCGAGTCGAGATGAAAAGTGGCGCCAAAACAAACTGGGAAAGTTGAGAATCTAACGATAATTTTTACAAAACGGAAGAGTCCATGATACATAAAATGGTGAGTTGCTTTTAAATCACGCTGTATTTAAGATGGAATGATCTATTTGCTCCCGCTCCCCAAACGAACAGAGACTTGCGGGGGGACGTGTTCCTGTTACTAACACGAGTTTTGTTTAGTTGTATACATAGTTTTATATCATAATCATCGGGGATTTATAGTTTTAAATTTTTATCAACCCAGCCCTTCATAAAGAGTTGGGGGACGTGTTCCTGTTACTAACACTTGTTTTGTTTAGTTATATACATAGTTTTATATCATAATCATCGGGGATTTATAGTTTTAAATTTTTATCAACCCAGCCCTTCATAAAGACTTGGGGGACGTGTTCCTGTTACTAACACTTGTTTTGTTTAGTTATATACATAGTTTTATATCATAATCATCGGGGATTTATAGTTTTAAATTTTTATCAACCCAGCCCTTCATAAAGACTTGGGGGACGTGTTCCTGTTACTAACACTTGTTTTGTTTAGTTATATACATAGTTTTATATCATAATCATCGGGGATTTATAGTTTTAAATTTTTATCAACCCAGCCCTTCATAAAGACTTGGGGGACGTGTTCCTGTTACTAACACGAGTTTTGTTTAGTTATATACATAGTTTTATATCATAATCATCGGGGATTTATAGTTTTAAATTTTTATCAACCCAGCCCTTCATAAAGAGTTGGGGGACGTGTTCCTGTTACTAACACTTGTTTTGTTTAGTTATATACATAGTTTTATATCATAATCATTGGGGATTTATAAGTTTTAAATTTTTATCAACCCAGCCCTTCATAAAGACTTGGGGGACGTGTTCCTGTTACTAACACTTGTTTTGTTTAGTTATATACATAGTTTTATATCATAATCATCGGGGATTTATAGTTTTAAATTTTTATCAACCCAGCCCTTCATAAAGACTTGGGGGACGTGTTCCTGTTACTAACACTTGTTTTGTTTAGTTATATACATAGTTTTATATCATAATCATCGGGGATTTATAGTTTTAAATTTTTATCAACCCAGCCCTTCATAAAGAGTTGGGGGACGTGTTCCTGTTACTAACACTTGTTTTGTTTAGTTATATACATAGTTTTATATCATAATCATTGGGGATTTATAGTTTTAAATTTTTATCAACCCAGCCCTTCATAAAGACTTGGGGGACGTGTTCCTGTTACTAACACTTGTTTTGTTTAGTTATATACATAGTTTTATATCATAATCATCGGGGATTTATAGTTTTAAATTTTTATCAACCCAGCCCTTCATAAAGACTTGGGGGACGTGTTCCTGTTACTAACACTTGTTTTGTTTAGTTATATACATAGTTTTATATCATAATCATTGGGGATTTATAGTTTTAAATTTTTATCAACCCAGCCCTTCATAAAGACTTGGGGGACGTGTTCCTGTTACTAACACGAGTTTTGTTTAGTTATATACATAGTTTTATATCATAATCATCGGGGATTTATAGTTTTAAATTTTTATCAACCCAGCCCTTCATAAAGACTTGGGGGACGTGTTCCTGTTACTAACACTTGTTTTGTTTAGTTATATACATAGTTTTATATCATAATCATCGGGGATTTATAGTTTTAAATTTTTATCAACCCAGCCCTTCATAAAGACTTGGGGGACGTGTTCCTGTTACTAACACTTGTTTTGTTTAGTTATATACATAGTTTTATATCATAATCATCGGGGATTTATAGTTTTAAATTTTTATCAACCCAGCCCTTCATAAAGAGTTGGGGGACGTGTTCCTGTTACTAACACTTGTTTTGTTTAGTTATATACATAGTTTTATATCATAATCATTGGGGATTTATAGTTTTAAATTTTTATCAACCCAGCCCTTCATAAAGACTTGGGGGACGTGTTCCTGTTACTAACACTTGTTTTGTTTAGTTATATACATAGTTTTATATCATAATCATCGGGGATTTATAGTTTTAAATTTTTATCAACCCAGCCCTTCATAAAGACTTGGGGGACGTGTTCCTGTTACTAACACTTGTTTTGTTTAGTTATATACATAGTTTTATATCATAATCATCGGGGATTTATAGTTTTAAATTTTTATCAACCCAGCCCTTCATAAAGACTTGGGGGACGTGTTCCTGTTACTAACACTTGTTTTGTTTAGTTATATACATAGTTTTATATCATAATCATCGGGGATTTATAGTTTTAAATTTTTATCAACCCAGCCCTTCATAAAGACTTGGGGGACGTGTTCCTGTTACTAACACTTGTTTTGTTTAGTTATATACATAGTTTTATATCATAATCATCGGGGATTTATAGTTTTAAATTTTTATCAACCCAGCCCTTCATAAAGACTTGGGGGACGTGTTCCTGTTACTAACACTTGTTTTGTTTAGTTATATACATAGTTTTATATCATAATCATCGGGGATTTATAGTTTTAAATTTTTATCAACCCAGCCCTTCATAAAGACTTGGGGGACGTGTTCCTGTTACTAACACTTGTTTTGTTTAGTTATATACATAGTTTTATATCATAATCATCGGGGATTTATAGTTTTAAATTTTTATCAACCCAGCCCTTCATAAAGAGTTGGGGGACGTGTTCCTGTTACTAACACGAGTTTTGTTTAGTTATATACATAGTTTTATATCATAATCATCGGGGATTTATAGTTTTAAATTTTTATCAACCCAGCCCTTCATAAAGACTTGGGGGACGTGTTCCTGTTACTAACACTTGTTTTGTTTAGTTATATACATAGTTTTATATCATAATCATTGGGGATTTATAGTTTTAAATTTTTATCAACCCAGCCCTTCATAAAGACTTGCGGGACGTGTTCCTGTTACTAACACGAGTTTTGTTTAGTTATATACATAGTTTTATATCATAATCATTGGGGATTTATAGTTTTAAATTTTTATCAACCCAGCCCTTCATAAAGACTTGGGGGACGTGTTCCTGTTACTAACACGAGTTTTGTTTAGTTATATACATAGTTTTATATCATAATCATTGGGGATTTATAAGTTTTAAATTTTTATCAACCCAGCCCTTCATAAAGACTTGGGGGACGTGTTCCTGTTACTAACACGAGTTTTGTTTAGTTATATACATAGTTTTATATCATAATCATTGGGGATTTATAAGTTTTAAATTTTTATCAACCCAGCCCTTCATAAAGACTTGGGGGACGTGTTCCTGTTACTAACACGAGTTTTGTTTAGTTATATACATAGTTTTATATCATAATCATTGGGGATTTATAAGTTTTAAATTTTTATCAACACAGCCCTTCATAAAGACTTGGGGGACGTGTTCCTGTTACTAACACGAGTTTTGTTTAGTTATATACATAGTTTTATATCATAATCATTGGGGATTTATAAGTTTTAAATTTTTATCAACCCAGCCCTTCATAAAGACTTGGGGGACGTGTTCCTGTTACTAACACGAGTTTTGTTTAGTTATATACATAGTTTTATATCATAATCATTGGGGATTTATAAGTTTTAAATTTTTATCAACCCAGCCCTTCATAAAGACTTGGGGGACGTGTTCCTGTTACTAACACGAGTTTTGTTTAGTTATATACATAGTTTTATATCATAATCATTGGGGATTTATAAGTTTTAAATTTTTATCAACCCAGCCCTTCATAAAGACTTGGGGGACGTGTTCCTGTTACTAACACGAGTTTTGTTTAGTTATATACATAGTTTTATATCATAATCATTGGGGATTTATAAGTTTTAAATTTTTATCAACCCAGCCCTTCATAAAGACTTGGGGGACGTGTTCCTGTTACTAACACGAGTTTTGTTTAGTTATATACATAGTTTTATATCATAATCATTGGGGATTTATAAGTTTTAAATTTTTATCAACCCAGCCCTTCATAAAGACTTGGGGGACGTGTTCCTGTTACTAACACGAGTTTTGTTTAGTTATATACATAGTTTTATATCATAATCATTGGGGATTTATAAGTTTTAAATTTTTATCAACCCAGCCCTTCATAAAGACTTGGGGGACGTGTTCCTGTTACTAACACGAGTTTTGTTTAGTTATATACATAGTTTTATATCATAATCATTGGGGATTTATAAGTTTTAAATTTTTATCAACCCAGCCCTTCATAAAGACTTGGGGGACGTGTTCCTGTTACTAACACGAGTTTTGTTTAGTTATATACATAGTTTTATATCATAATCATTGGGGATTTATAAGTTTTAAATTTTTATCAACCCAGCCCTTCATAAAGACTTGGGGGACGTGTTCCTGTTACTAACACTTGTTTTGTTTAGTTATATACATAGTTTTATATCATAATCATTGGGGATTTATAAGTTTTAAATTTTTATCAACCCAGCCCTTCATAAAGACTTGGGGGACGTGTTCCTGTTACTAACACGAGTTTTGTTTAGTTATATACATAGTTTTATATCATAATCATTGGGGATTTATAGTTTTAAATTTTTATCAACCCAGCCCTTCATAAAGACTTGGGGGACGTGTTCCTGTTACTAACACTTGTTTTGTTTAGTTATATACATAGTTTTATATCATAATCATCGGGGATTTATAGTTTTAAATTTTTATCAACCCAGCCCTTCATAAAGAGTTGGGGGACGTGTTCCTGTTACTAACACGAGTTTTGTTTAGTTATATACATAGTTTTATATCATAATCATTGGGGATTTATAGTTTTAAATTTTTATCAACCCAGCCCTTCATAAAGACTTGGGGGACGTGTTCCTGTTACTAACACTTGTTTTGTTTAGTTATATACATAGTTTTATATCATAATCATCGGGGATTTATAGTTTTAAATTTTTATCAACCCAGCCCTTCATAAAGAGTTGGGGGACGTGTTCCTGTTACTAACACGAGTTTTGTTTAGTTATATACATAGTTTTATATCATAATCATTGGGGATTTATAGTTTTAAATTTTTATCAACCCAGCCCTTCATAAAGACTTGGGGGACGTGTTCCTGTTACTAACACTTGTTTTGTTTAGTTATATACATAGTTTTATATCATAATCATCGGGGATTTATAGTTTTAAATTTTTATCAACCCAGCCCTTCATAAAGACTTGGGGGACGTGTTCCTGTTACTAACACGAGTTTTGTTTAGTTATATACATAGTTTTATATCATAATCATCGGGGATTTATAGTTTTAAATTTTTATCAACCCAGCCCTTCATAAAGACTTGGGGGACGTGTTCCTGTTACTAACACTTGTTTTGTTTAGTTATATACATAGTTTTATATCATAATCATCGGGGATTTATAGTTTTAAATTTTTATCAACCCAGCCCTTCATAAAGACTTGGGGGACGTGTTCCTGTTACTAACACGAGTTTTGTTTAGTTATATACATAGTTTTATATCATAATCATCGGGGATTTATAGTTTTAAATTTTTATCAACCCAGCCCTTCATAAAGACTTGGGGGACGTGTTCCTGTTACTAACACTTGTTTTGTTTAGTTATATACATAGTTTTATATCATAATCATCGGGGATTTATAGTTTTAAATTTTTATCAACCCAGCCCTTCATAAAGAGTTGGGGGACGTGTTCCTGTTACTAACACGAGTTTTGTTTAGTTATATACATAGTTTTATATCATAATCATTGGGGATTTATAGTTTTAAATTTTTATCAACCCAGCCCTTCATAAAGACTTGGGGGACGTGTTCCTGTTACTAACACTTGTTTTGTTTAGTTATATACATAGTTTTATATCATAATCATCGGGGATTTATAGTTTTAAATTTTTATCAACCCAGCCCTTCATAAAGACTTGGGGGACGTGTTCCTGTTACTAACACGAGTTTTGTTTAGTTATATACATAGTTTTATATCATAATCATCGGGGATTTATAGTTTTAAATTTTTATCAACCCAGCCCTTCATAAAGACTTGGGGGACGTGTTCCTGTTACTAACACTTGTTTTGTTTAGTTATATACATAGTTTTATATCATAATCATCGGGGATTTATAGTTTTAAATTTTTATCAACCCAGCCCTTCATAAAGACTTGGGGGACGTGTTCCTGTTACTAACACGAGTTTTGTTTAGTTATATACATAGTTTTATATCATAATCATCGGGGATTTATAGTTTTAAATTTTTATCAACCCAGCCCTTCATAAAGACTTGGGGGACGTGTTCCTGTTACTAACACGAGTTTTGTTTAGTTATATACATAGTTTTATATCATAATCATCGGGGATTTATAGTTTTAAATTTTTATCAACCCAGCCCTTCATAAAGACTTGGGGGACGTGTTCCTGTTACTAACACTTGTTTTGTTTAGTTATATACATAGTTTTATATCATAATCATCGGGGATTTATAGTTTTAAATTTTTATCAACCCAGCCCTTCATAAAGACTTGGGGGACGTGTTCCTGTTACTAACACTTGTTTTGTTTAGTTATATACATAGTTTTATATCATAATCATCGGGGATTTATAGTTTTAAATTTTTATCAACCCAGCCCTTCATAAAGACTTGGGGGACGTGTTCCTGTTACTAACACTTGTTTTGTTTAGTTATATACATAGTTTTATATCATAATCATCGGGGATTTATAGTTTTAAATTTTTATCAACCCAGCCCTTCATAAAGACTTGGGGGACGTGTTCCTGTTACTAACACTTGTTTTGTTTAGTTATATACATAGTTTTATATCATAATCATCGGGGATTTATAGTTTTAAATTTTTATCAACCCAGCCCTTCATAAAGACTTGGGGGACGTGTTCCTGTTACTAACACGAGTTTTGTTTAGTTATATACATAGTTTTATATCATAATCATCGGGGATTTATAGTTTTAAATTTTTATCAACCCAGCCCTTCATAAAAACTGTACATATGGGGATAAGGCAGGATTTCTTCGAGTGGATGTGGTGTATGTGTATGACAGTGTTGTGTGGATGAGGTGTTTTGGTGAAAGGAACAATGTTTGGACGATTGGGTCTGTAAGTGAGACTAGCTAAGTTAGAGATAAGACGGGTGAAGACCAGCCTCCCCCACATCCCAATTTTTCCCCCCGTGGCGTCTTTGTACCTGTTGTACAATAAATATAACCAAACGAACAGAGACTGGTCAGGTCGAGGACGAAAAAAACCATAGCACCCACCTTATGTTGCGAAATATATTGTTGTTTTTCGCGACTTGGTAACAGGGAAGCAATTTTTTTTAAAAAGACGAGAGATACATCTCCTTTTATACGACCTCAGGGGTCACATGGTGAGCCTGTCATGTGACCACTGCAACTGTCAAACGTTAGTAAAGATAATAACAAGATTTTGTTTAGTAAGGCTTTCAACAATACAGTCATTTTCTCTACAATATCTCTAATTTGTATTTATTTTCAATTTTTCTAGTTGATTTGTTCACCTGTATTGCATATGATCCATTATTGTACGTAGTTAGGTTACAACAAAATTTGTATTTTATATGAATACTACTTAATGAATATTGAGATCTAGTAAAGTGTGTAGACAGAGTATATCATAGATTCGGTGAGGTCGCACGAGACACTTGCACCGACAGTGGCAGTAAGACAAGTATTTGGATTTTTACTGGATTTATTCAACCTATACAGTGAGGCGACCCTCGTAGATCTACCAGGATTTATCGTTGTCGGACAGTCTTCACGGCATAAAATATACAGATGACAGTGGTGATAGCAGACACAGAAAGGAAGAATTCTGGCAGAACTACTGAGTTTAGGAAAGCGTGAAGAAAGGACTAATCATCAATTATAAGAAGACGATGAATGGTTAACTAGAGGAACAGCCCAAAATGCGAACTACGAATTGGAAATCAAGCAAATACAAAAACATTCAGATGAGCTAAATTTTTTAATTTTGCCAGTTCAGACCTTTGCTAATAAGACACGCCTTGCTATTCCCACGGGGTGAAATCTCATTTCCTCCGTATTCAAAATGTTACACTCCGACTGTTTTTTCCTAAAATGTGCTACTTTGTGAAAAATTCCCATTCTTCGCTGAATATTACATTCCTAACCTCTTCAAGTTAAGGGTCAATCGACATCTTTTTCCTTTTAATCGGCATAACCCTATGCAATGCAGTGATGACATAAGTGTGGAAGAATTAGGAGCATTAATAATGAGCGGGAAGAGGAAAAAGTAATCAGGAGGACAGTAGATAACGATTGACATTGCATTTAAATTTTTTCAGATTAAAGTTTGTTGGAAAGCATGGTGCCGGAGGGTAGTTCAATAAGCGAGAAGTGCGAGAAAAGAAACAGTTAGCATAAAACGATTACACCTAGCCAGCTCGACTGTAAATTGATGAGACCTCGATCGTCGTCTAGTACTGTGCTTAAATTTAAAAAAATGTTCAGGTACCATAGCGATAAGCTCATCTGAACACTTGCCATAAAAGTATTTATAGAAAAGACACAGGGAAGCAACCTTCCGGCGATGGGAAAGTGACTGAAGCCGGGCCGCCAAAGATTCTTCTTTGGATTTTTATCAAATAAAAAGGAGCTCAAGGTAAATAGCAAGGGTACTGGACCATATGTGGTAACAATATTCTAAGCCTGGGCGAATGGTACACTTATAAATATACCCTTATCCCCACAATCTTCACTTCCTAGCACCTCCTCTTTCACTCAGAGCCTAAAATACTACTCCACCTCTTGTTATCTTACAGGTGGAGTCAGTCAATCAGTTATGCGCCATGCGTGATACACGCTTAGGCGATCTTTCGATACATGACTGACGAAGCAGATTTTTTTCCCGCAGTAGGTTGCCATTTCTTTCTGCGGTAGACCAGTTGCCATCCAAGGCTATAGAACCCCGTCTGTCCTGCTATTTACCTATAGCTGGGGAGAGGGAGAAGAGGGTATTAGCAAACAACTACAAAGTCGATTAAAGATGAAGTCATATGTAAGATATTATAATATTTGACAGTCAATCAGTTATGTGCCATGTATAATACACGCTTAGGCGATCATATATCTTTCGATACATGACTGACGAGGTATATTTTTTCCCCCGCGGTAGGTTGCCATTTCTTTCTGCGGTAGACCAGTTGCCATCCAAGGCTATAGAACCCGGTCTGTCCTGCTATTTACCCATAGCTGGGGGAAAAGAGGGGGATTCATAATTTTCCCAAGAGTATTAGCACGTAAGTAAATGTAATAGATTCGACTGGAATTCGAACTCGGCCCTCCGATTCCTGGGGCCGCTATCCATTACTCCATCGTGAAGTAATATTTCTTTTTTTAGTATTCGTGTTACTTTTTTTCTAAAAAGAGCCCAGATCTTCCCACTATAACTTTATAGTCATCTCTAAAAATTACAGTTGAATAATCAGTACTTTGCCGAACTTATTCTATGCTGTCTGATGTTTCCTTAAGTGATAGTTTGGTATCATTTGAGTTTTACACCAGCCTTTGGAATATTTTAAAAAACTTTTGTGTTTAAAGTCGAAACGTCGCCTCCGAATGTTTTCCTGTTAGTCAATCCTCTTTCCTTCTCAAAGGATTATGTCTGTCTCCGCCCCACAAATGTCATTCAAAAGTAAAAACGAACAAATAGGTCTAAATGAATCAGTCGGTTCCAATGCTAAATTTGATATGTAAAGATGTAAATATAACGCGATAGTCACTTCTAACAAGAAGATTGTCCAGCCGTGATAGATCCTCTCTGCCCATACAACCAAAATACCCATTAAAAAATAAAGCCGAAAAACTGGTTCAAAATTCTTAATTTGATATGTAATATGTATACAATGGGCGAGTCACCTTAAACCTCGCAGTCCTATAAATTAGGAGCTTTGAGTACTTCGACGTGATGTAATGGTGTTGTGGTAGGATCCACCTAATTTGCATAGTGGAGTACCGACCATATAAATATGGTTGGTACCGGGAAGAGAGGGGAAGGAATCAAGAGATTCAATCAGAGACTCTGCCCGACTGCGACTCAGTCAACACATTCTCCAGGAACGGTCTTCCCAGGAATATACAAAAGACTATATGTAAATATTGTGTACACTTTCTTGTTTCAATACATTTTGTTCTAAGTACATTTTGTGTTGCATTATTATTCCATGCATTAATCAAGTTTCAACAAATGGTTAACAAGCTTGTCTCGCTATATCAATTAAAATTTAGAAGTGAGTTCGATTCTCACTGAGTGCTCCACAATTTAAGCCTTGTGCCATATCTAAGGTACGCATAGAAAATCATTCGACACTTGACGTGGCGTAATGGTTAGCACGCTTGTCTTGCTAAATCAATTATTACTGAACAGTGGGTTCGATCCGCACTGTGTGTCCCATACAAACGACCTTGTGCTACATTTTAAGCTACACTTTGAAAAATCACCATATTAATGTAGAACTTATAGAAATATTCTTGTCTTTTCAGGTCGACGCGAAGAGAGTGAGAAGATGTTTCGTAAGTCCCTTTCGTTGGTGCCAAACCCCGCCAGTCTGCACTTTATTTGGGCCAGAATCCACGAAGGCACACAGTTCTACACTGCAGAGGAGCACTACAAGAAAGCCATCTCCTACGATCCGGAGAACCAAAGTTACAAAGATAAACTACGTAAGTGTCTTTTTTCTCTCTACGGGTTACGAAAACTAACACATATATCTCTAATATCTTCATAATTTCTCGGATGGAGTATTGCCGTTATTATAAGGATCACACATTTTGGTCTATACACTTTTCATGTTATCCAGGGCTTGTTGCCAGAGACAAAAAGGAAAGTATCCCTCGTGACACAAATGCCCATTTCGATTCAAAGTGTGTGTGTGCATGCACACCTGTCTATTTTAGTTCAAGTATAGACCTAGAAATATTTTTTTTTAAATTTTAAAATACAGAATAAAAACAATAAATTTTATTTATTAGCGAATAATTTCCGAAATATTTAAAAAAAAATTTTCCGGGTTTTAAAAAAAAAATTAGGAATTTTATTGTCTCCAAATTATTTTATTGCTCAAGGTTAGGAGTTGTCGAAACTGAGTGGGAGACTGAGTGGGAAGGAAATATATTATTCCAATATCTTATTTCAAACCCAGTCAAATTATGCGTATGTGCATACATGTCATTCAGGCACAATGCAGACGTACACGTATGTAGAGTCACGCGCAGACTGTGTGTGACGGACAGAGAATCCCCTTTTTTTTCTATAATATAGATTCGATTGCTTTTTCTTTCATTTTATCTTTATCGCTGTTGTTTTCAATTAACCCATATTATAATACTTTTGTTAAAAAAGGTCACATTTTGTATGAATTTAGACGTAGATTTACCGTGGAAGACTAAAAAATCAAGGCACTTTCTATACATTCTGTGCTCTCGATAACTGCAGTTCACGCTGAACGCTTATTTTTATTGTTTACTACAACTGGTAATCTGATTAACTCTTAAGTGTTCTGAACATCTTACAAAAAGAAGTGTCATTATTAACGAGATGTACGCGTAAAAATTTCACGGTTTTCTTATTTGAATTTTGTGATGACGCTTAAGTTAATAATTGAATAAACTCACGGCAAACTCTATGACAATAAAATATCCAGAGAAATTCCCTTATCGCATCGTTAAATATTTGAGCTTTACAACTTTAACAAAATATTGCAATAACAATCATAAATATGAATGTTGGTCGTTATTTTAAGAAGTGGGTACAAATGAAACGACATGACACGGCAATACAATATCTGGAGAAATTCCCTTATCGCATCGTTAAATATTTGAGCTTTACAACTTTAACAAAATATTGCAATAACAATCATAAATATGAATGTTGGTCGTTATTTTAAGAAGTGGGTACAAATGAAACGACATGACACCGCAATACAATATCTGGAGAAATTCCCTTATCGCATCGTTAAATATTTGAACTTTACAACTTTAACAAAATATTGCAATAACAATCATAAATATGAATGTTGGTCGTTATTTTAAGAAGTGGGTACAAATGAAACGACATGACAAGGCAATACAATATCTGGAGAAATTCCCTTGTCGCATCGTTAAATATTTGAGCTTTACAACTTTAACAAAATATTGCAATAACAATCATAAATATGAATATTAGTCGTTACTTTAAGAAGTGGATACAAATGGGGAAAAAAATTTAAATTGACAGCTTTTCCATTTCACTGAAACAGACGTTAAACACTTAGCGTCTTTTCTTTCTTTTTTTTCTTTTGTTTGCCTCTTTTATTTCTTTTTCTTTTCTCTTTCCTTTCTTTTTTCTTTCTGTCTTTCTTTTTTTCTATCTTTTTTCTTTCTCTCGTTCTCGTTTCTTTCTCTCGTTCTCGTTTCTTTCTCTCGTTCTCGTTTCTTTCTCTCGTTCTCGTTTCTTTCTCTCGTTCTCGTTTCTTTCTCTCGTTCTCGTTTCTTTCTCTCGTTCTCGTTTCTTTCTCTCGTTCTCGTTTCTTTCTCTCGTTCTCGTTTCTTTCTCTCGTTCTCGTTTCTTTCTCTCGTTTCTTTCTCTCGTTCTCGTTTCTTTCTCTCGTTTCTTTCTCTCGTTCTCGTTTCTTTCTCTCGTTTCTTTCTCTCGTTCTCGTTTCTTTCTCTCGTTTCTTTCTCTCGTTCTCGTTTCTTTCTCTCGTTTCTTTCTCTCGTTCTCGTTTCTTTCTCTCGTTTCTTTCTCTCGTTCTCGTTTCTTTCTCTCGTTTCTTTCTCTCGTTCTCGTTTCTTTCTCTCGTTTCTTTCTCTCGTTCTCGTTTCTTTCTCTCGTTTCTTTCTCTCGTTCTCGTTTCTTTCTCTCGTTTCTTTCTCTCGTTCTCGTTTCTTTCTCTCGTTTCTTTCTCTCGTTCTCGTTTCTTTCTCTCGTTTCTTTCTCTCGTTCTCGTTTCTTTCTCTCGTTTCTTTCTCTCGTTCTCGTTTCTTTCTCTCGTTTCTTTCTCTCGTTCTCGTTTCTTTCTCTCGTTTCTTTCTCTCGTTCTCGTTTCTTTCTCTCGTTTCTTTCTCTCGTTCTCGTTTCTTTCTCTCGTTTCTTTCTCTCGTTCTCGTTTCTTTCTCTCGTTTCTTTCTCTCGTTCTCGTTTCTTTCTCTCGTTTCTTTCTCTCGTTCTCGTTTCTTTCTCTCGTTTCTTTCTCTCGTTCTCGTTTCTTTCTCTCGTTTCTTTCTCTCGTTCTCGTTTCTTTCTCTCGTTCTCGTTTCTTTCTCTCGTTCTCGTTTCTTTCTCTCGTTCTCGTTTCTTTCTCTCGTTCTCGTTTCTTTCTCTCGTTTCTTTCTCTCTTTTTCTTGAATGGCGGAAAGTTTTTAGGTGAGATGACAAATAAAAAAATTACTAAGAGCTACAAAGGTTAGGAAATTGTGGAGACATGATCGCCAACGTCTTGGAGGGACATGGCACAAAGAAAAAGAATAGTACCATAAGAACTAAAATGAACGAAAGCCTTTTTTTAATCAGCACAAGCATGACAATAACGCCACTAGGACCCAAGGTGTTAAATGGAGTGAAAGAGATTGAGAAAACTTTAGTGAGGAGAAAGGATAATAAATGAACAGGATTCAGGGTGACAGACGGTGGCGATTGGTGTTGTATATCAATATATGAAGATTGTAGGCAACAGCATTTTAGAGCATTTGTAGGGAAGCGAGAAATCGGGAGTTCCACAGGTGATAAGTGCGAGAAAAGAGACTATTATAATAGAACAGAGGGGTGCATTTAGCTGTTTCAGCAGTAAAACGATGAGACATACTTGCCAATCTAGTACTACATGTAAATTCATGCAGTCGACGCACCAAAGAACGGAGCTCATTAGAACATGAAAAATATTTGTAGAAAAGACAGAGGGAAACTACGTCTCATCGGTGATAAGGTGACTGAAGTTGAGATGCCAGGTCAGGATCGATTACATCACAGACCCTTATTTGAATTTTAGCAAGAATCTCGCGATATACAGTAGGAACAACAGACCAGATATGGCAGTAATATTCAATGGACAAACGAATGGTAGATCTATAGATGTGCAAGATGGATTCTGACGAGAAAAATCTTTTGGCACGACACAGTAACATGGATTTCCTTGCAGTAGATGCAGCTATTGATTCGTTCAACTTCGTCAGCTAAAAACGTGAGGCCAAGAAGGCGCAGTGCGTTGCTCTCCAGGAGTCTATCGTCAGCCAAGCTGATGGCAGGCAGAAAAATATCTCTCTGGTGGTTAAATGAGAGCAGTTTTGTTTCGGAGGCGTTAAATTTTACAAGCCATTTCCTGCCCAAGTTAACCACTGATTGGAGGTCCTTTTCAAAGGTAGCAGCCAGATTTATTTTGTCGGCTCTAACGAATTTGCTATTGAGACAGCAGAACTAGATGGCAGTGTAACCAGCATAAATACCTACTTGGGAGCTGATGACATCAGGAAGACCATTTATGAAGATCAGAAACAGCGTAGACACCTGGATAGAACCCTGGGGGACACCCCGTTCGTGTGAGAGAATATGGAAGCGAGACCGTTAAAAAAAAACCTTAATTTCACGATTTGATAAGAATGATTGGATTAAATCAAACAATCGTAGTACCGTAACTAGCGAGCCAGACCCCGTCAAACGCCTTCGAGATATTTACACACGGCTCGAGCTTCGCCGTTATTATCAAGAGCTTGAGATTATATATATATATATATATATATATATATATATTCAATGAAGGCCGTTAACGCATCAGCGGTAGACCTGGTGCAGCGGAAGCCATACTGTTTGTCTGAGAGGAGGTCATGAGAATTAAAATGCTTAACCACTTCAGCATTCATTAGAGCCTCGAATACTTTGCCGACAAGCGGTAAGAGACTAATATGGCGATAATTTAAGGGGTTCGAGGGTTCTCCAGAGTTCTTAAAAACAGGAAATACAGAGGTGAACTTTCAAGAAACTGGAAAGCAGGAAGCAGCAAAGCTTTTGTGGTAGAGTTTGGGGGGAACTGGAGCCAGCTCGGGAGCACATTTCTTTAGGACGACAGCAGATATCCCACTGTTTATCCGTTTAATCACTGATTGGAGGTCTTTTTCAAGAATAGTTGCCAGGTTTACTTTGTCAGCTTTGACGGATTTGCTATTGAGACAGTGGTAGTGTCATTTACTTGGGAACTGATGTCACCAGGAAGACCACTGATGAAGATTAGAAACCGTGTAGGGCCCAGGTTAGAGCCTTGGGGACACCCGCGTTCGTGTGAAAGGATATGGAAGCAATAAAAATTGTCTGGTACAGCGCAGTGAACCATTTATTCTAGCAGTAGACCTAGCAATTGATTCAATATAATCGCCTAATTTCATATCAGTAAAAACGTGATCCCAAGAAGGTGTAAAGATTTGGTCTCCTGGAGGTTAGCATCAGCCATAATGATGGAAGACAGTAAAGGGTCTCTCATAAAAAAAAAAATGAATACGTTTTCAGGTTCCATGCTCACTATAGCAATGGCTTAGGGAATTAAAACGTTGTTTCGTAAATTTGGGAAAACACAGTCATTGTGATTTCAATTCCTCGGTCGGGCAGTGTGTACTTGGAATCGGGAAAACGGATGAGCAATAACTGAGCAGTACTAAAAACAAGAACTAGGCGAGATATCCCTAGGCAAAGGGCAGTGGAACTAGAACAGTCTACCCCAGTCTAGATCAAATAAACGGTTCAGTTCAGAATTCCTTGTAGCTTACCCAGATCAATATACACCGGAGGAATGCCCGAGGGCACAACGGCCGAAACTTTGTGATAACAACAACAAAGATGAGGACAATAGTCAGATTATAAACAGTGTAGATAACAATTCCTCATTCTAGATATTCAGACAGAAATAAGTGTGGCTTACGGTCACCGAAATCAAGCAACGTCGAGCTTGGTCAATATCTCGATGGGTGACCGTCTTGGAATATCAGGTTCTATAAGCTTGGATGTGCGGGTGGTGTAATGTATATTGGTTCGGAATTTTTAATCGGAGAGCAGTTCCAATTCCAGTTGGGTTCGTTATATTCACTTACGTGTAAATACCATTAGAATGAGTATGAATCCACCTCTTCTCCCCTAGCTATGGGTTAATTAGTAAGATTTGTATCACTAAATCGTTATCTAATAGAAAATAAATATTACAATCTAAAAATGTTTTCTGGCTTGAAATAACCTGCAAAGGGTTGATAATCCGTAAAAAATGAATCAAGTAAAACAAATATTATCTGAGAAATTCAAATTACTTCAGACTGCTACTCTTACGGGGTATAAACAAGCAATAGCGTGACACTCTTTATCTAGTTCGTATCGAATAAAAATAAGAATTTATATTATATTTTTTATAAATACATGTACACCATATTCAGAGCAAACGCGCGAATATGTTCATATAAAAAGCCAACAGGTTTATGACGAAAACAAGCACACACTAAAAGAAACAATGTTACGAATAGACAATCGATTGGCGAGAGGCTACTTCTCACTCATACCGTAAAAACAGAAATAAGCATTACTATTATCTCCGTGTGCGGGTATAAAAAAAAAAAAAACGTCCAAATTTCTAGCATTTAACAATCTCCGACAGTCAGTCACCAAACAACTTCGTTCATGGCTTCCGTCGTTATCGCTGACGAAACTATCCTGACGTCTATCTTTGTCTCCAGCGGCAAAGAAGCCGACTAAAAGGTACTTAATGTCTGTGAATAATTTTTTTTTGTTTTTTTTTTTTTAATCATTTCACCCCAAGCAAGACAATAAGAGACACGAGTATGCAACGGGTTACTGAGAGTTAAAGAAACAAGGGACAATAAAAGAAAAGAATTCAAGGAGATAAAAGATGACGATTGACATTGCATTCAAATTTTTGAATATCGTACTTGACAGAAGAGCCTCTTTTCAGTCCTCCTATATGGCGGAGGATGCTGGGCAATCCCCTCATAAATGAAGAAGACTTGAACCAACAGAAATATGGTTCTACAGAAGGATGCTGAGAATAGCATGGATCGAAAATGTGAGCTACGATGAAGTTTTAAAGAGAATGGAAGCAAAAAAGACGTACTTAACACCAGGAAAAGACATTTGGGGCATATGATGAGGAAAGACGGCTTGGAAAAAATACTCACCGGATATATTGAAGGTAATAAAGACATTGGAAAGCAACACATAACCTACCTGGCGAGCTTGAGTGAATTGATAGCGGAGCAGGTTTTGGTAGAGATGGCAAAAGGACAAAAGTTATTAAAAGCTACAAAGAAAAGAAATTGTGGAGAGCCATGATCGCCAAGATTCTGAAACGACACAGCACATAGAAGTTGACACAAAAGACAGGAAACCGGAGACGAGGTTCACAAGCGAGAAAAATAATCAAAATAAACGAAGGGTTTACTTAGGGATTTAAACCCTCTGTTATACAATAGTTATTTGGAGCCATAAATATAACAAACTATTGGTCATACTGGAGAGGACCGTGTGCTTTTACGTGTTGTTGAATTAGGAACACGTGCTGTTTATTCCTGCTAGAAGAAGGTCCAACTACAAGAACAATGCGGACTCAAGTTGAGTCCAACCGGAGATGTAAAGAAAACAAACAAGACTGATATATATATATATATATATATATATATATATATATATATATATATGCGCAACAAATATATGTATTAAACAACAAATTTACACGTGACAAAGACATCAATATTTGTGTTTCTGTGTGAACGTAAAGAACTTGTATATTGGTGAAATTTTGTACGTATATGTGTGTATAATGTTCATGGCGTCTTCCTTAAATGGGAAGAGGCTATCTTCTGCGAGAGCTTACATTTTTAAATGTGTCCGCTGAAATGCAAAGTGAAAAAGGATACTTACCTCCCCGCGAGACAGGGTGTGGCACAAGGCCGTTTTTAGTGCGGGGTCAAAGCCGAGCCCAAAAATACCTCGTAGCTTTATCTACCACCTCGTAGCTTTATCTACCACCCGAGAAGAGAACGAGGCAAGAAGTCGCCCAGTATTTATAGTGTAGGGAGAGCGACCCCTAGTGACAATTAGGAAATTAAGGAGAAGCTAACTCCGACAAGACCATCCCAAATACAACAAGTAACGTAACCGGAAAAAATAATCGAAATTCTCGTGTCGAATAAGTACCCCCAACATCTAGGCTAAAAAATCTGGAGGAGAAAAGAGTGTCTCATACTGAAATAATTGCGTGGCTTCGTGACGTGTCGTCGCCATGCGAGGACGTAGTGTAGTAACATGTCGCCATGCAAAGACGTGACGTCGTAACACGTCGTCACCGTGCAAAGACGTGACATCGTAACGTATCGACGCAATAAATGGTATTTTTGGCCGTTGTTTACATGGAAACATTCGGCATTCATTAACCAAGAAGCCTGTCGGTTGAAATTTATAAAAAAAAATCTTCGTTAAAACAATTTTTCAGGAAAACAGAACCCCCTCCTAAGTGAGATATTTCCTTGATCTGATGCCATACAGAAATCTCTCCCACATATTCCAATAAATTGTGCCTCTTAATCTGTAACCCTCTGCTTCGAGTGACTCTCTATGGTTTTACAGGAGGTTGCTGGGACGGAGCGAGTAAGAAAAACGTGGACAAAAACGTGGAAAATGGCAACAAAGATATCATTAAATGTGGAAAAAAAGCTTGGAAATTTTTTTTGAAAGCAAGAGGGTCAGATGTATCTAGTGAATAGCGTACTTAAAATCAAGACAGGAAATGGGAGGGATCGTAAAAAGACAAAGAATAGGAAGTTGTGGAGAGCCATCATCGCCTATATAAATCGTAAGTCACACGGCCCATAGAAGAAACTTGGTCAAATATGTACTTCTGTGCCCGCAAAAAACGGAACGTCAAAAGGATGTTACTTTTTTCAGCTGACACCGCTTTAACTACCTTCACATCTTGTTAATGCTTATTGTTTAAAAAAGCGACGATTTGAATTGTAATAAAACCTAAACATATGATGAAAGTGAATTTATATATTTTCTTTGTTCTTGAGAATTGACAACAGAAATAATAAACACTTTATTATATTGTAGCGGAACGGACCCTGTGTATGATGGCGTGTGTAATGGTTTAGCCATGTTTGTTGCGTGTTGAAGGGCTCTTCCCCACAATTATTTATTTTTGTTTAGGAAAGGTGTGGAAATCATTAGCAATGGTGAAATACGAAAAGGAACATAGTTAAAAACATAACAATAGAATTTATTAAGTATTGAAATTACATGCACGCGAACTGAAAAGTGAGAGTGAGTTGCGTCCCTTTGATTTTGTAATATTTGTACCTAGACTCATAACGAAAGAGTTGATTATTAAAATGCAGTTTAGAAGATTGAGTGAATTGCGTATTATGCAGTTGGATAAATGATGCTGGGATTATACTTGCATGAATTGTTGTAAAGTTCTTTTACGTCTGACTGCGTTAATCAAGACGGGAGTTCTTTGAGAGTCACATTTTGGCAGCGGTGTTTAGTGACGTAGATAAGTTAGGTTCGAGCGTCCGCGTCGAAGCAGAGACAGCGAGAATCCTCTTCTGTGAGAATCACACGTCTTGGGTTTTTATAAGGTCGTAGTCATGTGGGGTGGCCCCAGAACGAATTTGCGCCAAAATTGATCGTGCGCGTGGGAGCGATCTGATTGATCGACACTGACCAATCAGCAAGCTAGATTGACGGTGATTAACCAATGAATGTCTGTTAATTATTTTCTGTACAAAATCGTAACAGGAAGAGTGTATTTGCTAGCAGAGGGTAAACTGGTTGCTGTGGACGAGTCCACAATATTGTTTATTCCAATAAACAATGTAATAAATATATAAATAGTGTTTAATATTTTTGTTTTAAGCAATATAAACATTTTCGATGTATGCTTTAAAATAAAAGCGGTATCATGGGAAAAATCTGTTCTTTTGACACCGTTTTCTTCGGCGGGGGGGGGGGGCACAGAAGTTCATATTTGCCGAAACTTTGTCTAAAATTACGTTCATTAGACCGCCGGCAAAAGTTTCGAAAAGTCTTGTTCAGAAGTCGACATTTTTTTATGTAATATAATAACTTTTTCATTCGTATAGCCAGGGTCTGGGCAGAAACGGGTTTAGCTATTTAAATGAATTGATGAATGGGTTGGCATTTCATTGATTCTCCATAAGCAAAAGACTGACCAAGAATAAAACAAATAATATACTCCAATAAATCTTTTTTCTCTTCAAAGAAAAACTGCTCCAACAGATTTCATACGAGATCAAGAAGACGACGGAATATTGATGAATGTTTCTCTGGCTTATATGAAAACTTTCTTTGATTAATTCTCTCAAAAAAAAATCAGGATTTGCGTTTGTGCTAAAGAGTTGATGTCTATAATTCAGCAACTTTAAGTCAAATATTTAATAATTTAAAAGCTACTTATAAGCAAGCAGGTCTCGTCTAAAGTCTCGTTTTAAAAAAAATGGACATGTCCCTTTTAGATGGTTAATAAGGAAAGATGGCTTAGAAAATATGATACTCATAGAAGATATTGAAGGCAAGAGGGACAAAGGAAAACAAAGTATAAGCTACCTAACGAGTAAATGGATGACGGAACAAGGTTTAGGAGAGATAACAAAGACAACATTTATTAAGAGCTACAAGAGACAAGAAGTTGAGTCATAATCACCAAAGTCCTGTAGTGACACGGTACACAGAAAAGTGTTGGTTTTGTGTTTTTGAGTTGGCTAAGAAATATTGTGTGTGTAGCGCAGTGGACCAATGGGTGTGGCAGAAGAAGATAGGAGGTGGGGTGGAGTGATTAAAAGACAATCAAATATTTAGAGACCGTCAAAAAAATTCCAATGCGAAAAATAAATATTATTTCAAAATTGAAAATATTATTATGAATGACTTGAAATTGCATGCATGAGTCCCAGTATAAATAGTTATTATTGACCGTTTTAATCAGTGTGATATTTTTGCACTATATCAAGTATTAAGAATATAGTAACTAGGGTTTGCAAATTGGAGGAGAGAGTTTCAGTGATGATGTTCCAACTGCGGATCCGTGGTTATCTCCCTTTAATATTCTCTGTTTTTGTTTTTTTTGTTTTTTGTTTTTTTAATGTATTTTTATCACATAAAATTTGGTGAGTCACGAGCAAATTTTCATTCTGAAAATGCGGCCCAGGGAAAAAAAATTTGGGTGTTGAGGATATCACTTGAGCTCTTTTTATTTATTTATGGGAGCTATTTTGTCTCTGTGTGTGCCTTTATTGGTGTAGTTAAGAAGGGGTGAATTTAGTTCGTTGTTTCTTTTATAGGCGTTGGTTTTCAGATTTTCGCTGTTCATGTCGATACGTTTAGGAAAGGAATTCTGTTATGTTCTTGTAGCGAACAATTACGTAGAGGTAAACGAATCAGTGTCTTGAATCTGGTGTAAAGGAAAATAATTTCCTTATCTCAATATGCGACACATAGCAACGACGTTTTGTTCTTTTGAATGTTAGTTATTCCAGAACTGTACGAGTCTGAAACGTTGGCATTTATACAGCTTACATCGGTTCGACCAATAGCAACTCACGTGCTGAGTGGTCGGACTTTCTTTTTTTTTTTTTTTTTTAAGCTTTCCATCCCAAGCAAGGCGGAAAGCCACTAGCACGCAAGGGGTTACAGTGAATTGGAGCGAGAGCAAAGAGGAATGATAGAGGAAAGGATGAAGAGAAGGTTAGGGTATACATCAGGGAATCTGGAGACGTCGATTGACATTACATTTGAATAGTTGAAGATTATAGCTATCAGGGAAACAAGAAATGGGGAGGGAGTTCCAAGGTGAAAAGTGCGAGACATGAAGCTATTGGAGTAGAAGAGACGGCTACATTTAACAGTTTCGACAGTGAAAGGGTGAGAGCGAGATGCCAGCCTAGTTGAACGCTTAAATTCATGAAGTCTGGGAACCAGCGAAAGCAGCTCATTGGAGCAGTCACCGTAAAAGTATTTGTAAAAAAGATAGAGGGAGGAAACAGCATGTCTGTGAGAGAGCGACTACAGACGAGATGCCAGATGAGAGCCAATTACATTGCATATTTGTCTTTAGATTTTATCAAGGAACCTGAGACAAACAGAAGGGGCTCCAGACCATATGTGGCAGCAATACTACATGCAAGGGCTAATGGTTGATTTGTAAAGGATTCAATTCTACTGTGACTGAAGACGAAGCCAAGAACGCTGATTGGTTGGTCGACCATAGTTTTGGCATAATAAAAAGAGATGAAGCATTTAGAAGAGGGTGGCGGTTTTTTTGTATTACTTCGGTGATGCGTGCGCGAATTCGAGAACAGTGTCTTCAGAAGGAGAATTCGGTGTTATATGAGCGGCGGCGGCGGCGGTGTCTGAGGAATAGAACCTCATTTAACTACACAAATTACTACAAGTTTCTTATTACAACAAGCTATTTCGGCCTTCTTCCCAATCATGGCGGACAGAGGTTTTGATATTCGGCTAATACCCAAATTCAGTGAAGCTGCTACCAATTGTAGAATGAATTGAGAACGTGGAATTGCTTTGTGATCTCTGTGAGATGAAGAAAATAGAGCGGATACTACCACTGCGCTTGCTAGCCGGGGCTCTCAATGTGTACCAGCAGCTGACTAGAGAGAAGAGGTCATACGCAAAGCATATTAAACAGGCCCTTATAACAGCATATACGGTGAAGTCATTCAATGCATTTGATCAATTTGTGTCACGACGATTTCAGAGTCATGCCATTTTCAAAAGAACAAAACGTCGCTGCTATGTGTCGCGTATTGAGTTAAGGAAGTTATTATTTTCCTTTACAGCAGATGCAAGACACTCTGACTCGTTTACTTCTACGTAATTGTTAACTACAGTTCTACGGTTATTTTTTAAGATTGTTCTCAGGTTTTCGACTTCATTGGTGTTGTTAGCAGATGTCGTAAATACATTTTCTATGACTGACATATAAAGCTCCAACATTGTTGGAGCGAGAGGTTAACCCATAGTGACGCCGTCGATTTGTGTGTAAATATCTCCTAGATGATCATCGAAAGGGTCTGATGTGATGCAGGCTAGTGTTATTTTTAAAGGATTGTTAGGATTATTTTGTAGGGCGGGAATGACGGGTGTTCATATATATAAAATTGCTAAATGTAAAACCAGAAGTCATGACAGCGTTCAAACACAGAAGAATATTTTTCCAGGCAAGTTACTAACCATGGTAGTTTCTCATTAGAATATGCAAATTTTTTCCCTCTCATCATCGATGGTATATATTAGGTTGGTGCAAAAATAATGTCGTTTTTTGACGTTCAACTTCATGTGAGAAAACGATATTATTTTTGCACCAACCTAATATATAATTAGGGGAAAGTCCTGAGTGATGATCCACAGGTGAAATGATGGTAGCAAAAGGGGTTTTTTTTTTTTAGAAAAAAAATCTTGTATATATTTAATCTAATCATTTTACTCCAAGCAAGGCGATATTGCCACTAAGATGTCTGATTTTATTGAAAGTGAAAGAAAAAACGAGAAGACATGAATGAAAAAGGACAATAAAAGAACGGGATCCAGGAAGAGAGAGAAGACGGCGATTGATATCGCATTTAAAATTTTGAAAATCGTAGGCAGCAGGAAAGTAAAAAGACCAGAAGAGTTCCACAGGCGGGAAGAGCGAAGGAACTATTAAAATAGAATTTACGGTTACATTCAGGTAATTCAACAGTAAAACGATGAGACCTAATTGCCAATCAATTAATACGCTTAGATTCATGCGTTCGAGCTGGCAACGAGGGGAGCTCATTAAAACAACTGTCATCAAAATATAAAAACAGACAGAGGGGAGCCACGTCACGGTGGTGAGAAAGTGACCGATGCCGAGATGCCAGGTCAAAGCCATTAGAGACACTTCTTTGGATTTTGTCGAGAATCTCGAGATCTACAGTCGGAGCACCAGACAAGATATAGCAACAATAAATATGCAAGATGGAATCTGTCGAGAAAAGGTGCGTGGCACGACAGAGTGTACCAACTTTCCTAGCCATTGATTCACTGAGCTTTTCAAAAAGTAAGGTACAGGCTTTTACTAATCCAACTTGTTTATTGCCATAAAAATTATAATTATCATGTAAATGTTACCAGTACTACTCAGTTATGTGACATGCGTGATACACGCTGAGGCGATCATGTATCTTTAGATATATAACTGACGAGGCAGATTTTTTCTCTAGCCGTGGGTTGCCATTTCTTTCTGCGGAAGATCAGTTGCCATCCAAGGCTATAGAACCCGGCCTGTACGGCTATTTACTCATAACTGGTGGGAGAAGAAGAGGATTCATACTTTTCCCAAGTAAGTGAATGTAATGGATTCGACAGGAATTCCAACTCGTCTCTCCGATTCCTATCCATTATTCCAGCGTGCTTCCACCAGTGCTACTACTTTTACATTATATATATATATATATATATATATATATATAATATACATACATATATATATATATATATATATATATATATATATATATATATATATATATATATATATATATATATATTCACTATTGAGATAGATGCTGGGAGCTTAAATACCGTCCTCGAAGTACGTTGCATCAAGCGACTGAAGCCACTCTTACAACTCTGCAAACATTAGCGTCATATATGTGGCAGATCAAAAGATATTTATTAGGGGAACGATTTGACAGATGATACTATTTTGGTACTGTTTTTTTTGTTTTTGTTTTTTGGGGGGTTTGTTGTTGTTGTGTGTGTGTGTTGTTTTTTTGTTTTTTCAATGTATAATTTTCTATTTATGATAAATGAATAAGTGTCAAATATACTGACAAGGAAGAATGTTACGTTCTATATTTTGAGGTAAAAAATGTCTATTTTAAAACTAAACGATGACATAGCGGTTACCAGCACTGAAAACAGAACTGGTGAATCAAATTCGAATTTCGTTTGAGGCGCTTACATAAATTTCACAGTAATCACCTTGCTTTCACTGCATCGCCGTATTTCTTGACAAAATGTTTCGTCATTGGCATGCTAGAATTTTTTGACAAACAGTGCTGGTACTCTTACAAATAAAACACTTTTTCCATGCAGGAAAGAGGAACAACAACAACAACAACAAAAAATGTTGCCACTATTGTCAACCTTGACAGTGGCCAGTAATAATGAAACACAAATACAGTTCCACATATTGACACTACAGCTCTTCACGCTTAATTTGTCAGCGCCCTCTCAGTATTGCAGTATTGCTTCTTATTATTGTAGGTGGTTTCTTGTGGGGAAATATGACTGGCTCAACGGAGTGACTGGAATTGAGCAGAAATCTACAGCAATAATAATAATAATAATAATGATTATAATGAATAATAATAATAATGATTATAATAATAATATTAATGATTATAATAATAATAATAATAATGATAATAATGATTATAATAATAATGATAATAATGATTATAATAATAATGATTATAATAATAATGATAATAATGATTATAATAATAATAATGATTATAATAATGATGATAATAATGATTATAATAATAATAATAATAATGATTATAATAATAATGATTATAATTATTATTATTATTATTATTATTTCTTCTTATACATCAGTTAATTAGTTAGTTCGTACGCGCATTAAGCCCTTCCATTACCTAAGATAAATAACGGACCATTTCCGCTTCATTTCGAGGAAAGACGCAAGAAAGAAATATATTAGAGAGGCTGTTTGGTTTTACTGCCAAAAAGAAAACATGCATAATAATAAGAAACAAAGTAAAAGAAAGTGGGAGGCAATAACACTCTTATGCGTTTAACGTCTGCTTCAGTGAAAAGGAAAACGGTGTTAATTTTTAATCTTTTCATTTATCCTATCTTACTTCTTTAAATAATGACCTGCATTTATATTAATGATGTTATTGCAATATTTGACTAAAGTTGCTAAGTTCAAACGTTCAACAATGCAGCAAGTAAATTTCCACGGGTAGTTTATATCGTTGAATTCAAGCCAGTAACTTAAGAATGATGTTTCAACAGAGAACTTACACGGGTACAGATTAAGGTTTTTCAAACAAAATTGTGGTCCAATAATAATACGAGAAAAATACTAACTGAACTAATTCTCTTAAAAAAAGGTACGGGTACATTTTTCTTTAGATTTTGTCGTCTCGCCAGATATCCTGACAAAATTATGTGGTAAACATTGTGATATGTGGCATTATAACATGTTTGCCAGAGAAACGTGCGAAAAAGTTCCCGCTTCTAGTTACCATATCTTCCCATGCAATAATAACAAAAATAATTACTTCTATAGTCAACTTGACCATTGGCTATTAAAAAAAAGTTGTATGTAATAGTGTATTGCTTCTTCAATTTGTTAATTCGAGCCGGAGAATGTAGACGAGGAAGTATAGTATCGGGAGGCGAATAAGTCGATATCGGCTCAAGATTATAATTATGATTTTCGAAAAATAATGCGACAGAAATGGTGGTCGAATGATCTTCATGAAAACTGTTTCGTCGTTTTGTCTTGACACATATTCCCCTGGTGTTTGCAAATCCGAACGTAAAGTAATTAACCATCGAATTGACGTACTAGCACTTCACCTGAGGCAAGAGGATAATACGATTTTGTTTTCTCCATTTTTAAAGAACACTCTTTGTTTATACGCTTGTTTTCTTATTAACCTTTAAAAAATACAAAGTAGCAATAATTTTTGAGATTGAAAATAAAAAGAAGAGAATTCGAGTGTGGAATTTCGAGAAACATTGATGGAAGAAAATAGTGTTGAATTACTATGTAATATCAATCCGCCTATACGGCAGTGAATGCTGGACAATTTTTTCACAGATGAAAAAGGACCAGGGACATCAGAAATGTAGTCCTACATAAGGATGCTGAGAATTACATTGACGGAACGCGTAAGCAACAAAGACATCTTAAGGAAAATGGGAAGGAGCATTTAATCAGAATCAAAAAGACAGCTGATATTTCTTGGACTATTTATTATGTCTGTAATTTTTGCCAATTCCTAAATCCCCTAAGAGTGTCAGCGTCTCTATTAGAATCCCATCTGATCCTGCTGCTTTGTTTCTGTTCGATTTTGCCAATGCCAATTTCACTTCAGATTTTAATACTTCTGATGCTTCGATATTTCTCTATATTGCTTCTTTTTTTTTTTTTACTAATGTTCACTCAATCAAGGCCCAAGAGCCACTCAAGGTAGAATATTACTGTGTGGACTTAAATTAGCGTAAGAAATGACAAGAGTTAGGAGTATAGAGTTGAAGCAAACTTTCGAAGGAACCGGAAACCCAATCTTAAACAGGAGAAAAGGAAAAGACCGGGGAGGAGTGTGAACTGGATAATAGGCGAACCTATCTACTCCTGTTGGCGGAGGAGATAAAAAATAAAATAGCGAATAAAACTGCAGGGTCCAGGAGCAGGCGTTAGAGTACAGAGCTGATGCAGCTTATAGAAGAAACCGGAAACCCAATCCTAAACAGGAGAAAAGGGATAAACCTCTACTCCTGTTCAAAAAACCGGGGAGGAGTCTTTATCGATATAAGTTCCACTTGGGATATGGAGTGAAGTAGTCTAAATAAATGTTCCGGACAAGAAGCCTCATTAATAGTACAACTATCATGACCGGATTTAAAGTATTTCTATTTCTCTATTATCAGCGTTCCCTCCTTGGATTTTATTCGTCCTGTCGATGAGCATGTCTTTTGTCCTGTGGGTCTCTTATTCTTTTATGCATATTTGCCTTATCTATGATATCCATTCTTTCTATTTCTGCACACTTTTCGTTGGGCCATTCCACTTTTGCCTGCCTACATTTGTTCCCAATTTATTTGTGCACTGTTCTATATTCTGTGCCATACCTTGGCATTGTTTGTTGTCTCCTTTTTACCATGTCAAGAACTTCATCTGTCATGCATTCCCTTTTTCCTTGTCTAGTTTTCTTTGGGATTGATTTAGTTTACTGATTTTTTTTTCTAAAGCTCCTATTAAGATGTCCTCGTTAATGGCAATCTTGCTTCGCTATATGACGAATTCCGTTTTATTAATGTCTCTGACAACGAACTTATAGATATAATAATACAGGATGTATATAAACACTCTTTGCTTCCCTCTCCCAATATTAAACTAACAATTCTATTTAAACTTCTGTCCTTTCCTGTCCTAAGTAAATGTATTATCATGGTAACGTCTATACACAGACTAACGGTATCGCTATGGAGTCGCCTCTCGGTCCTATCTTATGTAATTTCTGCAGAGCTTACTAAGACAAGGTCTGTAATATTTTCCCAACCTCTTGTGACGTAACACTTGTGCATTTTTCCCTCACAAATGGACAAGGAATAACGTAATTTACAACTAGATTTGTTGAGGTTATGGCTATATTTAAATTAATTTTCTTTTGTAAAATTGTTTTGAATAATATTGTCTTTCTAGCCTGTGATTAGGGTTTTTTTTGTTCTTTGTTTGTTTTTAGAAAGCAGAGCCCAGTAATGATTAAAGAATATCAGTAATCATGAAAGATGTTTTTTAAACCAAGCATTTCCATCTTCAGATTAGCTTGCCCATGACATTTTATTCTCTCTAAACTAGCGAATGAGATTGATATAGAAGTTGGGTCCAAAACGATTCCGTTCACAAGAGAATCTCTGGCAATCTAGAAATACTAGCACGAGTGCCTATGCCAAATTTTGTTTCTGTAGCTCAATGGATTCCAGAAGCGTTGGATCTGTAGAACATAACAGAATCCGTCGTTAATATGAAGGTTGCTTTGCTTCTTCGACCATCTGCACCAAGGTTTACACGTTCTTGAGATTAGAAGACATAATAAAAAGACAATTTATTAAGAGCTACAAAGTGTAGAGAATTGTGGAGAGCCATGATTTTTCAACGCCCTGAACGGCACATAGAAGACCATGTCCCTTCTTTTGTTCATCCATAAACCGACACTTCACGATTGGAGAGTATACTTGCTAAAGCCTTCATCTGTACTTGACTGTTTCCCCGACGGCACGTAATCCTAGTCACCCACCTAAGTGGAGGAATTGATGTAAGCATGGGGTCCAATACAATATCATTCACTAAGAAAATTGGTAATAAAGAACACTTGCAGGATTTTCTATACTGTCGGAGTTATCTCCTCCTCATTTCCTAACCCTTCAATAGGGGTCTCTCTCCCACGAGTATAAATACTGGTTCACCCTACTCTCTTTCTCTTTTCCTGCTTACGCACACGTGCGGCCAGCTATCTCGACTTGGGCCGCAACCTCGCGCGTGAGGCGAGGTGTAAAAAACTTTCTCGTTTTACTTTCCAATTTGTGAACTCTCACACAAACAGCGTTTCCCATATTCTGGGAACACGCTAAAACAAATACACATCCATACGGGCATTCAACACACACACATAATTTTCCACACAAACACCCTTTGTAACTTTTTCATGTCTCTGTATATTAATGTTTGTTAATAATATATATAATTGTTTTGTACATGTATATCGGTCTTGTTTGTTTCTTTATCTCCTTTGGACTCCATCAAAGCCCAACATTCCTATTTAGCGGGACCGGCCAGCAGGAAATCTTAGCCCAGAGATTTCATCCTCATATTCACCCCCCCCTCCGGTCCTCTACAATACCTAAATTTAATTTTAATACCTCCTAATCGCGCATGGACTTCTAGAATTGGCGGTTCTATCGGAGATAATTATGTCCGCTCAATTAGATTTCCGCGTAATATGGAGCAGTGGTTGGTGGTCGGGAACTGGTTAATATATAAAGGTGTTAGGACGGACGTCATAATAAAGGGAGTTAACTCGCTCCCTAGACAAGAACCAAGTTATGTCCCTTGATCAGAACTCTACAGAAAGAAGAAAAGGGGATTTCAAAATTGCTGTCGGGCATTCCCTCATGTTCCCTCTCGGACACACTTAATCCACCAGTAATCCACTGATCATGTTTACATCTATCGTTTAGATACGACAGAAGGTTACTTTGCTTCTTGGTCTATCTGCCCAAAGGTTTACATTTTCCTGCGTAAAAAAATATGATATTTAAAAGTTGCTCTTTCTCGCAGTGATGTTAGATTTAAAATTTTCAGTAAGACGGTATTTTTTTTTGTTTCAACAAAGTCTGTGAAATTTCTATTCAATAAATAACTCATTTGTTAGTTTACCTGATCGAGGAGGGTTTAGGTCTTTTTGAGAAGTAATGACAGCTTCTATGGAGGAAAGTAATACTTTTAGTATTTCTTCAATGAAGCCAATACTTACTGCTACAGATAATAATTCTTGCATCCCCTTTGCAGTAGGAGCCGCATGCTTTTACTGTTCGGCTATGGAGAGCTTACACTGTAAAAAGTTCTATTTTGCTTTTAAAGCACACCCACTTTTTCAGATTTTTTTCTCGAAATATTTATATCTGGTCAGTTTCGTATCTGGAACGTAAACAAAGCAATTACTAAAGAATTAATGGATTTCACTTTATTCAACATATTTCATTACTTAAAAGACTACTTTTTAGTAGACGCTCCGTTTATATCGTACTGGAAGAAAAATTTAAAGAAAACATGTTCTCAGATAGGATACGAATCTATGCCCCCGCTTTTACAGGAGAGACCACCGTCTGATCCGGTATGCTTTTACCACTCAGCTACGAAGAGCTTCATAATAAAGCTACGTTCGTGGGACAAGTTTTCACTGTAGTCGTCTTTATCAGTTTGTTCAGTTTTTCATTTCATAAGTTGACATAATAGTAGCTTATCTTCATTCAGGGTACAATAGGATTAGTTATGTTTGCCTATCGTCCCGTTCACACTCCTCCGCGATCATTTGAACAGGAGTAGAGGCTTATCGTTTGTTTTTTCTTTTCATAAGTTGACATAATAGCTTATCTCCATTCAGGATACAATAGGATTAATTAAGTCTGCCTGTCGTCCGGTTCACACTCCTCCGCGGTCATTTGAAAAGGAATAGAGGCTTATCGTTTGTTTTCTGTTTAGGATTGGGTTTCCGGTTCATTTTAATGCCCTTTTCATTTTCTTTAACTCCCGGTAGACCACCATTGTATCTTAGTGGCATTATGCATTGCTTGAGTTGAGTTGATTAAAAAATGTTTTTGATGATCTAGTACTGAAGAAGGAATCGTTGCAACAAATTCTGCAGGTGTCTAATGGCGCTACATCATCACCGAGCAGACCTTGAATTTTCACCTATCGCAGTATGTTCTGTCAGGGAGGCTCCGTGCCGAGCGCTTATTGGGACTTAAACTCAACGTAATAATTCAAGTGGAACTTTTACATACAGTCCATCGCTAAATCGTCAGTTCCTAGTACCTTACTCCTCCTCCTTCTCCTATCCTCTACCTTTCAGTCAGTCACCTTAGTGCTATCACGTGATAAACGCTTGCATGATCATGTCGCTTTCGAACCATGGCTGACTAGGCAGAAGATATTCCCGCAGTAGGTTGCCATTTCTTTCTGAATTAAACTGGTTGCCAACCAAGGTTATAAAATCTAGTTTATCCTGCTATTCGTAGCTACGAGAGAGAAGCGGTGGGTTCATGCCTTTCCCAATGGTGTTTGCGCGTAAGTGAATATAAGAAACCCAGCGACAATTCGAAGTCTGCTCTCCGATTAATAATTCTGAACCATTATCCATTACAGCAACCTTACATTATAGCACCTGGTTTTCCCAAGCGGTACTAGTCAGACTCGGCGTTGCTTAACTTCAGTGATCGTACGGGAAACGGTGTTTCAAAGTAATGTGACCATAAATCTTTACGCAGCGATATTCATAGTATTAGGTTAAAATTAACCACCATACGTGATAAACACGTTTGGGCGATCATGTCTCTTTCGATTTATAACTGACTAGGCAGAACATTTTCCCGTTGGTTGCCATTTCTTTCTGCAGTAGACAGGTTGCCAACAAAGGCTATTTAATCCATAGCTGGGGGGAGAAGAGATGGATTCATACCTTTCCTAAGGCTATTTACGCGTATGTGAATGTAACGAACTCGACTGGAATTTGAACTCCGATTCCCTTTACAGTATCTAAATGAGCCCATATATGGGCAGAAGCTGCAAACTCTTCCATTTCCACTCTCGATAATTGAATTTTTTTTATTTATTGTTTTAATTAAAAATAAAAAATTTAACTACAACATTCTTTGTTTACATTTTCGTATCTACTGCCAGTAATATGCACAGTACATGTACATTTTAATTACTAAGAAATACAATTTTTTTTCCACAAGCATTTTAATTGTACCCTTTTTTCATATATATTTTTTAATTTTATTTATTCGTTATGAAAATTAAATGATAGCATTGTAGATTTAGGTGGGCCTCCTTCGTCTCCTAGCAACCAATATGTTTTGACCCAGACCGCCATTTTGTTAACGAGTGAATATCCTTGCGAATTCCGCGTCTATACAATACCAGTTTCTTCTTTTGTATGGTTAAGTATTTGAGCTTAACAACTGCAAGAAAACATTGCAATGAAAACCATAACTATGAATGTACGTCTTTAATTAAAGTAAGAGGGTACAACTGAGCAGATTCAAAATTGACAAGGTTTTCTATCTCACTGAAGCAGACCCTAAATGCATGAGAGCGTTATCGCCATCTCTATCTCCCCTTTCTTTCTTTTTTTATTATTATGTATGATATCTTTTTCTCGCTGAAACCAAATAGTATCTCTGGTATAATTTTTTCTTCCGTTTTTCTTCGCAATCAAGCTGAAACGGTTTATTATTTTTCTGGGGCAATGGCAGGGTGTAGCGCAAGCGATAACTTAATAAATGATAATTATAGTTTAAATTTGTGTTGGCGGGGATGAATATGGGTAAATATTGTTTGTTTGTTTCTTTTCTTGCTTTTCTACTTATTTATTTAAATTAACGAATTGATGCTTTGGTCTCTGAATTTTTCAGTTTCCTTTTATAAGAAGCGGAAATTAAACTAACTGTGAAATACCTTGCCGGATGCCAAGCCTTCACATCTGTACGTATAGAAAAGGCGTCGACTGGCCGTAAACGACCAAACAAAAGCTACCAATTCAGAGATGACATTTAAAGAAATAAATCAATATAAAATACTAACAAATTTATTTCTTTTCTTTGTTTTTTTATGCATAATATTATCGCTTTAATCATTTCATCCCGTAGTCGCTCGTATGCGAGTACGCCTATCTACTAGGACAGCGAGACAATCCCTGTTGGAGACACCTGCTCAGGCACATTTTGTGTTTATTCGACACCCATAGAGCCCACCTGTAGTTTATACTGAGCGGACCTTACATTATCTGGTATGATAAACAGAATAAACAAGGTCACGATCGACGGCTCCCAATTTAACTGACAAGGCTTGGGTCAACCCGTGATATGGTTTCCAGGAGCTTTCCAAATGTGCCGATAACATCAATAAGTTATCTTCCTGATAAATTTACCATGGCGTGATTCGAACCCGGGTCTCATGATCGGAATGTTCTAACCACGCGCCCATAAAGCGACACTGAGAGTGAAAGATATGAAAAGTTTCGGTAGATCTATGACGAGGTGAGTTTTCGCTTAAAGGTACAATTCGGTCTTGGTTCTTTTATAGCATAGTTGGTCAGAGTGTAACGGATTGAACGATAGCTCCCTCTGCCCAGAGGAAACTGAAAAATTCAGAGGGACGCAGGTTCGAATCCTGCTTGAGAGCATAAATTTTTCTTTAAATCTAGAACACTAACCATGGGTATATAGTACCCAGGGCAAATATTCTTATTTTAATTACAATTGTCAGTACCTGATTTTCTTTCCTAAATAATTTTTTTTTCAGTTCCTATTAATGTTAACTCAAAGTACAAAGTTTGAAGTGCCTGCATGTAAAATATTTCAAAAAAAGATTTTTATTTTTATTTTTATTTTTTTAATATTTTCAAAATCGGGTATGATATATCCATGGTTAGCAGTGGTGTAACTTTAACTGATAGTTAGTGTTCTAGGGTTAATAAGATTTCTCGAACATTCAGGCCGGTAGACGAAAATAAATAAATATAGTGTTTAATAAATAAACAGTGCGTCTATTCAAACACGAGTATCTACTAAAACAACGTTTAAAGTGATAAAAATCTGTCGGATTAAAACAAAAAATTCATAGCCTTTCTCTAATATATTATGGCTGGCGGCTAGCCAGTCTCTATTAAACAGGTACATTTGACTTCGTTCAACACTGAGAGGGCCAACCTTTCGTTTATATGACAACTGGAGAGACTTTTGTTAGTTTCTAGTTGTAAACGCATCTTCTGACGTAAGAACAGTTCGATCAAACTCTCAACTACAAAGACTTGAACGCATGTTTAACCGAGTGGCTAAAACGTTCGCTTTCTAACAATGAGACACAGGTTCGAATCTCACCATCGTCGATTTGTCAGGAATAAGGTTTCTTGATAATAACGAACTTTAGAATGTGCGTGAAAACCATACTCCAAAGGTTCAACCAAGACTTGTGAGTGAAATTGGCAAATCTAACAGTTTTGCAGATGTTTTATACAAATACATATATAATAGACAATGAATGTCTATTATATATATATATATATATATATATATATATATATATATACACTAATAGACAATGAATGTCTATTATGTCTAATCATGAATCGTTCTAATTCTTTAATTTCTGATGAAAATAAAGACAAAAATAACAATTTTTTTTGTCAAAATAATAAAATATCATATTTGACGGTGGATATATTTGTTTCATGCCTGTATAACCACTCTGAGGATGGCTCATGTGAGCCGAAAGCTTAGGATCGACTTAATAAAAAAAATATATACAAATTTTTGTCTTTATTTTCAATAGTGTATATATATATATATATATATATATATATATATATATATATATATATATATAGTGTGTGTGTGTGTGAGATTCAATAACTCTTAACACTTCTATGTACGGAACGTTTTTAAATTTGTCTGTAATAGAAGTATTAACATTTTTAACACGAAATAATAGGTCTGATTATAATTTCGGTTTAGATGCATCAAAATTATAATTTAAATAATCTTTAGCTTTTTCATTGTAGGCTGTTTCAGGCAATTTCTCCTCGCGCTTCATTTTTTTAATAGAAGATTTATCTGAAGAAATTAATTCTCGAAAGGAAACGCGTCGCAACAGTTTTCCGTCTCGTCATTCATTTTCCCTCTGTTATTCTCTATTATTATTCACCATACACACACACGTGTGTGTATGGTGATTTTTCTAGGCGTAGTTTAGATCTGGTACAAGGCCGAAAGTATGGGGCACCCAGTAGGCTCGAACTCACTGTTCAGTCGTAGTTGTTCGCGCGAGACAAGCTCGCTCACCATTACACCACGTGGAGGTCCCCAACCCCGTGATTATATTGCGGGGAGTAAGGAAAGTATTTGTGAACAGTCATTATTACTGCTGATAATGCAAGACTCTCCTAGCGATTGATAAATACGCAAAAATTCAGCTGTCACTCTGCCGGGCGTCGATGGCCTAGGGGTTAGAATCTCCGACTGATACCAAATCGATCGGATGTCCAGCTACACTGATGAGCTGTGATACAGGGAAACTGTCTGTGGATGACTATATATATATATATATATAGAGAGAGAGAGAGAGAGGTGCATGTCTCATTAATATAATATAGAAAAGTTTTGTCTATTTATTTTAAGTAAGTTACTTTCATATTTTCTGATAAGCCTAATGACATCATTGAAAGCCGAAAGGAAATCACCATATTGATACATGTTTTAATCCTATCTAAGCTTTCGGCTTACATAAGCCATTATCAAAGATGACAATTACATTTCAATATATTAAACAATACATGGACAAAACAATAATGTTAGTCTGTTTTTGTTGCATGAAAAATTTCAAAACAACGACAAACTCGTGTATACGAGACGCGGAAGCGAAAATCGCGTCGCAGCTCGTGACACCACACATGACCACGCGAGAGTGAAAACGAGAAATATTAAGTATGGGAAGCTGTTTGTATAAACCAATGACTTCTGTTATCAATTATAGGCGTTTAAGAATATTTGTGGAGATTTCGTAGTTTACTTTGTTCGGGTTAGGTTTCAACTGTTTTATGTATATAGCTTCAAGAATTTTTAGTTTTTGTTTATTGTTTTCATGTTTAAGTATAGTTGTGTTTTCAACGAGGATTTTCTGGAATTATGTACGCAGCCAGGCATGTTGTTTTAAATGCCTAAAAATGTTAGTTATCATTCAAAGAGTCAAGCGTCATGAAAGCGAGTTTGTGGCGTGACTAACATAAATATTATTTAAACCATTGAAGATACAATCTCCCAAAGGAGACTTGAATTTGTAAACTTTTTTTTTTTTTTTTTGCAAATCACTAACAGTGAGAGGTGGGAAGAATCATTGCGAATAATTAAGTTCGATATACTAGATTTAGTGTAGTATATGATTAACCTAATTTTTTTTGCTAGGATCTGTTGTAGATATATTAGTATTTACTAATTTGTTTGTATATTTTCATCTTGTTTGTAATTAGTATGCATTTGATTACGATATAGGAGATTAATATGTTTGGGATTAGTTGAAGCAGTACTATTTGCTTAGTATTAAGACTTCTAAGAAAGCATCTTTTTGTACAACTATATAGTTTGGAAAGCTATTATTAATAAGTGTTTGTTTTATATTCTTTAGCTCACTGTAAAAAATGCGTTTTGTGGATGAATTAGTTTCTGCCCGATGTATTAGATTTTTTATAATTGCTATTTTGTAGTAATATGGACATTCGCTTTTGTAGTTAAGTGTACATGAATTTATGCTAGTAGGTTTTTTGTATGGCGAAATAGTAAATTTGTGTTTATCAATATGTCAAGGAAGGGAATTTTATACTACACCCTGATTCTAGGCAGAAGTGTCGGTCCATATTAGATGAATATAATTCATGGCCGAAGCAGACAACCATCGTAGCACATCGGTGGCATCCGTCAGCCTCAGGAGACCATGGATTTGCGTATGAGTACTTTTTGATTCAGCTAATATTACCATTTTTGCCTGTACATTATCATATACAGAAGCAGATGCTGCATAGCATTGGCATCATCATAGGCGGTGCCAGATCGATGTTGGAAGCAACATCTGACTACATATCACGTATAACTCGAAGGGTTTGATTCTTACGGCTTAGCAACACTTTGTGGGTCATATAAAACTGAAACATATTTTGGATTGTAAGAATAATTTTTGGTAAGTGAATATAGCATTAACAATTTTTTTTTTTTGAATGACAATGATTTTTCTGTATACAAGTTCCGCTATTTAATCCATATCTGAGGGGAGGAGATAAATCGAAGCGACACTAGTAGCATAATCAAGATATTGACGTTCCGCATCACTTAACAAAAATTTAGAACATTAACTCCACCGATATTAGAAATAGCGATAACTGGATTTGGTATTTTAGTTTTTACTTGAGTTCGAACAACGACGGTCGGTACCAGTGAAAAGTACTACATGATGTCTATGAACACCTGAGCGAATTTCTTTGTATTTTCTAAATAACGCTTTTTCTAAGCTCAATTTAGAAAAAAAACGAATTCAGATAAGAAGATAGTGTTACGCTAAACGTAAATAAGGAGGTCCTGCATGCTTTAAAAATCAGCATTCGATGTTTGACTTTTACATGGGCTTGAACGATGGTTGACAGAGAATAGGTTAGTGGGCCCTTGAATAAGCCACTATCCCGTAACTACCACTCAAGTAATAAATATAAAAAAATTGTTACTACGTTTGTTAACCTTGACAGGAGGCCAGCTTACAGAACTGGGCTTGAACAGTGACCACCAGCTCCATCTAAACCCACCAAACAAACCGACTTTTCGTTAAAAGCTAAATAAATTAATGGAACCAAATTCTTTCTAACTATAGAGTCCCCATACGCCTGAAATGCCAATCAGTGACACTCACCGGACTTCGAAGGCCAAGAAACCACTCAAGTTAAGCCGTAAATTAATTATCCATTATTAACTGATGCCAACTTTTGTGTTGAGATGAGCTGCAGATGTGGCCAGAGGACAAGGTGATTAAATTTGTGTTATTTAAAATTTCAAACAGGTGTGCGTTCTTTTGAAACTGTCAAATTTTACAATTTCCATCGGTAAAAATAAAACTAGTAAGAATTCGAAAACTATCAAATTAATTTATGAAACAAAAATAACATTGCAAACTAATGGTGGCAGAAATAATAAATGACGTATACTCGGAATAAAACAATATGTATCAACACCGTAATTTTCTCTCTTCTTTTAATACTAACACCAAAAAGCTCATCCGGGAATATGAACGAATTCTATTGAAAATATGCAGATAAAATTTGTCTAAATTATACAATGAAACTTGCGCCAATGCTGCCAAAAATACACACAATTCCCTCTCTCTTTATATATATATATATACATACATACATACATATATATACATATATATATATATATATATATATATATATATATATATATATATATGCCCTATGGGTATCAAATTTTCTAAGCCCTCTTTCCTCATATGTCCTAGACTATATGATCACAGTTGAATTGTTGTTTTCGACATCTTCCATGATGAATGTGCTGTTTCTTTACGAATCTTACATTGCCTGATGTTGACACATATATACACTTTTTCAACACGTCAGGGTGTCATCTTGCCCGATGGAAAGTGGGGATTTATATCAAATAAAAATGGTATAAAGATATTCCTTTTATTTTTACTAAAACAGTGGTCTAAGACCTTTATAATATCATCTGCACACTTATCAGTTTTTCAAGTCTAATGTGAGGACATTTTTAAAGTTAGCGATCATAAAGACAAGGTTAAGAAATTCGCTGCCCGAGGAGGATTTCGAATCATTGCAATCCATTGAAAAGGAATTGTTAGATGAACAAGAATGCTGAAGCAATCGTTGGCAGATTCGCACAATCATCTAGTGAAAACAAACGAATGCTCTTAGTGGACTGCGTGCATTTCTCTCTCTTGTGCTTTTTGGACTATCCGTTGATGTGTAATTTGTACAGTGAACTCTTTTTAAAAATCCACCAATTATTTAAATTAATACCACTCCAATTATAACATTCTGTATTTGCATTTGGTATCTACTGCAAGTAATATTGGGGATTTTCTAGGCGTAGCTTAGATGTGGCACAAGGCTAAAGATCGAACTCGCTATTCAGTCATCATTGATCTAGTGAGACCGGCTTGTTAATCATTACACTACGTCGATGTGTTCCTACTGCCAGTAATATGTATTGTACATGAACATTGTAATTATTAAAAAATATACGTTTTCCTATTAAAAAAAATTTTTTTTCTATATGTATTATTTTCCTGGAAATTTTACTTATGAATTAAATGATAGCATTGTAGTTGTGGGAGGGCGCCATTTTGTCTCTTAACAGCCAATATTTTTAGACCCAGTCCATCATTGTCTGTCTCTTCTTTTTAAGATTTATTAACAGTTTTAGGTTTGTTTGTTTTTTAGCCTTTTTTTTTTTTTTCAAAGAATTTAATTCAGAGTGTGACATTCCAATCATTTATTCATACGTATTTTCAAATATTCGCCATCTTATGTTACATCATTACCGCTCAGAAAGCAAACCAGAATAAATAGATTCAATGACAAGCCACAAATTGGAAAAAAAAAATTTGTGAAATTGTTCAGGAATTTTTGGTCGAAATGTTGTTTTGAAAAATTGACAACAGTCCGGAAAAAAAAAAAAAAACAGTCTTCAAAAAACATTAAACCTTTAAAAACGTTTCAAATAATGAAGTGTCAAAAGCTTTCTTAATTATTTATTAATTTTATTAAAGTATTTTTTAAATTGTCCGGATTTCTTAGATTAAGCATTTTCGGTATTAATTTTTTATTTTTATTACTGTCTTTCGGTCTTATTTTTGTTAATTTTTATCGCAAAATTCTAGTCGTTTTCCATCCTAAGAACGTTTACCAAAAATGAGCAGCATGGGTTAGAAATTAAAAAAAAAAAAAAAAAAGAAAATTCTGTGGTGAGTTTTGAACTTGCATCCACCATCTTTATGAGCTCATCAGGCATGAATGGCGTTTTTTCAATTTGGCTACGGAAAGCTGTAGTGGACCGTGCGGTGTGTGAATGTGAGGAGATGATGTGTTATCTCTAGGTTAAGACTTCCGCTGGCCGGTCCAGCTACATAAGAATGTTGGACTACAATGGAGTCCAAAGAAGATAAAGAAACAAACAAGACCGATATACATGTATGCAAACAAATATATATTAATAACAAATAGATTAATACACGAATTACAAATACATTGAAGACATGGAAAGTTGCAGAGTATTTGTATGGAGAAGTTATTGTGTGTGGGTGTTGAGTGTCCGTACGGATGTGTATTTTGTTTTTAGCGTGTTCCCAGAATACGGGAAACGCAGTTTGTGTGAGAGGTCACATAGTGGAATAAGTAAAAAGGAAGAGAAGGTTTTTTTTTTTTACCTCGCCTCACGCGCGAGGTTGCGGCCCCAGTTGAGGCAGCTGGCCGCACGTGTGCGAAGCCGTGGAAAGAGGAAGAGGCGAAAGGTCAGCCAGTATTTATACTCGTGGGAGAGAGACCCCTGTTGAAGGGTTAAGGAAATGAGGAGGAGCTAACTGCGACAAAGCTAATTCTTATCATATGGCTTTGAACATTATGACTAGACTTGAATTTTGCTTGCATATAGACACTGGATAAATGAGTAAGAACCCCAAACCTGTCAGTTGAACTCCGAAAGATACGGAATGTGAATTCGAACCTCGTAGCAAATTATTTCTTTATTTTTTATCCATGCTGCTTATGGTCGTAGAATGTAAAAAACGACCTGAGCCTTACAATAAAATAGTAACAAAGATTCAAAGACCAAAAAGGGTTTTTTTTTCATATTTTTGTTATAATTATTTAGTTCTGTCCATAGAAATGACTTTTTTTTTGCTTAGTTGTGATAATAAAATAATTTAAAAACTTTTTTTTTTTTTTTTACAATTTTTCTCGAGCGTTTTGTAAAACTTCTTTTAAATATTGAAAGAAATTTTTTTTAATTTCTCGCTCTTCAACACCATTTTATGATATCATACCGCAAAATAGCAAGAATGAAAAAATATTTCTGAAATATTTAAACAAAAACACATCAAAAAATGACAATCAAAATTCACGTCAACAGTAAAATTAATTAATATTAAAAATGCAGAAAGCAATACTGTGATGACTGATTTACAGGCTATAAACAAACGCCATTGTGAAGCGCCGTACACCACTCAACATTCAAAATTTAAACATTTTCCCCGAGTTCTTGAAAGAGAACATTTTGATAATTCGCAGATAAACATAGTATCTTAAAATCCGCTGTTAGAGTTTTGTTAGTTTTCTGTCGCTATGAAAGAAACAGTAAAAGAAGTGTGTAAAGCAAGACTACTGTGTCCGCCGCTTGCAAGAAGTGTGTAAAGCAAGACAGTATTTACTGCCCCCCCCCCCACGAGGGATAGATGTGGCACATGGCCGGGTTTAACGTGGGGTATTCCCGAGCCCGTAGACTCGGCCAAAAAATGCCCATAAATCCCGTATAAACGGGATCGGGTTGGTCAACCTCCCCGAACGAGACTCTGCCCTTCGGCGGAGCCTCGTCCGGGTTCCTCTCTGCTCAGAGGCAGAGAGTTCGACCGTCTAGCACTTAAGACTACTATGTCCGCCGATTGCAAGAAGAATGTAAAGCGATATTTATTCTGTATAAATTACAGAAATGTGGCACAAGGCCGAAGGGGGGTTTGGGGAAAGGACGGTCTTCTTCTGTCTTAAATATAACTTAGCTAGCCGCAAACACTGACCCAATCGTACGAACAATATTCCTTACACCAAAACAAAATATTCATACGTACCTTTCTTACTACCATCACCATAATACCTCACTGTCTCTATGTAAATACTAACTAGTCCCCATATTTACAATTCAGTGTCTGTGGGGGGGAGGGGAATAAAATAACAATTTTAAATACTAACCCCAATGAGTATTTACAATATGAATCAAAAATATTTACAAGAAACTAAAGAAAAATAATATTAGTAATAAAACCCCCTACAATCACTAAATGTGGCAGAAATACCAGTCCACTGGCCGAAATCAATGCGGGACTATAATATTATAGAACATTCCTTCATCCCAAGCACACACACTGACACGCACTCATTCAGACACAACAACAAATACGAAAACACTCACGCGAAACGAAAGGCGCCCCGCATCCTACCTGCGAACTGACATCACTAACCACCTAACGAGGGAGGGGATGGGGAATTAAACTTAAAGAAAAATAGGGACAGAAATAAATGGGGACAAATGAACATACATACTCTAGCTAAGTTAACTGGAAAAAGAAACTAAAACATAAAACCTAAACTAGCCTAGTTTTGGGATGGGTTGCACTAGTTCAACCCAGGAAGAGCAAGGAGTATGTAAAGCAAGACTACTATGTCTGCCGCTTGTAATAAATAATATTGATATGTTGTACCCGTTTAATAGAACTAAAATTAAATTTCCGATTTTGTTTGTATTCTTGTTACTTTTAACAAAATAGTTATTGGTTTAAAGTTTAAAATCTATCGCTACTTGTTGTTTTTATACTCATTTTCATCCAATCAAGGTAAAAGGTTACTGTGCGGTGTTGCATGAGTGTAAAAAGCAAGAAATAAAGATAACTGTCAACCCTAGGCTTGAAGAAGTCAAGATTTTAGTATCTGGGAAAACATACTGCGGAGCGTTGTTTTTTGTTTGTTCTTAATAAGGTCGAATTTATTTTTAGTGGTGGAATAATCTTTGAAGTTTTAAACAAAATTCAAGATTTAAAAAAAGTAACTTACGTATTCTCCTTTACGGCTTAACCTTTTATTGCCTGAACATGTTTACAAAATAAAACGAACTGGGATTAATAAGAATGGACAGAAAATCTATTAATTCACAATACTTAATAATTGTTTCTAAATAAAATATTAATTACCACAAATACTTGATTCCTTGTCTTTTCACTGTCCGAACGTTTTTGTGCCTGAACATGGTTTCAGAATTTGACGAAAAAAAGTATAAATTGCTAAGTCATAAATTATATTTTAACTCATAAAATGCATTTTAATCTATTCCGTGTATATTGCCGATACAGTCATATCTCGGCTTAAGTTGTTTCGAGAAGTTATTTTCGAAGATACGACGGTTTTTCTTAAATATTACCTGGAAGAATAAAACTCGCCTTAAGTCGTTTTACTTGAGTTTACGTCGGCCGTTAAAAATATTAGAGACGTCAAAACACTAAAATAACAATAAACACATATAAAATTATATTATAATAAATTTTAAAATAATATTATGTATACTTATCTATATATATATATATATATATATATATATATATATATATATATATAAACAAAATAGAATCATCAAAAACAAAACAATTAGTATATAAAGCATGCTCAACAGGCGGCAAGATGCGTTTTTCCCGTTCCAACACCGATTTTGATCCCAGACTAGTTTACATCTGTGCTCTGCCGTTGACGTTCTTTCAATTATGATTTAGAATACATTTTTGTCAGTGTCTCTGAAGGAAAGTCCCAGTGCTAATGCTAAGTGTAAGGCTATATCGCTGGAAGATAAGGTGGAAATTAATTATTTTATTCAGAATACTGTACGTACATAAACATAAATATTGTAATAGGCAATGGGGAGTGCTTATTTGCAGTTTATAGTGTGGTTATTTCGACTTGGGTCGAAAAACGACTTCAGTCGTGACCGCTGGAACCAATTAACGACGTAGGGCGAAGTAATGCTCATTTGGTATAAAAAAAAAAGATGTTTTAAAATGGGACCCACTCGTGAAACAATGAGCACTAAAAGATTAATAAGTCAGTTTATTTGGCTACGAATAAGATTACCATATTCTATTTTTTATCTTTAATGCTTTTCAGTTCAAGCCCAAGTAAAATAATTTTAAAAGTTGATTTTCAAGGCAGAAAACATTTAAAGTAGTGTGAAATCATGTTCGATTATAAATAAAATCCATTAACCTTTGCCAGCCCAGACGTGTTTGCTAAATTTGACGAAAGTCAGTATACATTGTATAAAGTTATAAATTGTATCTTAAGACGACGTGTAAACATTTCTTTTATTTAGGTCTTTTCCGTGTATATTATCGATAAAATAATCAAATTTAATGCTCGTCTGTCCACTAGTGTCACTAAAAGATTAAAGCTGTTATTACTTTGGGGATTGGCTTTCAGTCCGACTAAAATGAACAGATATACGAGGTCTGATCAAAAAGTATCGGATCTGGTGCTATGAAAAGAAAACTACGACACATATCAATTCGGCATTTAATCTCCTTCAAAGTAGACCTCTTCTGAAGTCACACACTTTACTACCATCGATGGAAGCATTTCTGGAACTCTTTGTTTAGGATAGTGAGCAGTTGACTCGTCGCATTCTCTTGGATCTCGACGTTTACAAATCTTGTTCCTTTCAAGTAGGATTTGATTTTTGGGAAAAAAGTCGCAAGGGGGGATATAGGGATGGTGATTGTTGAATCTAGTGGAATATTGTGCTTGGCCAAAAATCTGCTGCACAAGCCATGGTCACTGATGGAATCTCTGGTGTGCTGACACGACCACACTCTACACACCTTCCTTCCAAGCACTGCTATAAACAACGTAAGCGAGCGACAACGTTATAAGTTAGTGTCTATGCGCGACAGAGTTCGAAGGCCAGTTTGTGCCAAGTGACTTCACTCTGCGTACTTAAGTTTCGTTACCATAGCAGTGGTACTTTTTGATCAGACCATGTATATAAAAAAAAAATATAATAACTAATAACTAGCACAGTAACCGTTAAAAATTACATCTTTTCCATGCAAAAATAATCTCATCATTTTATAGGGCTTTTTTCTTAATCTCTTCAGAAGGTAGGAAATCATGGCTCTCCCCAGATTCCTTTTCTTTTCTTATAGAATTGGGGGTCGAGATATCCGAATCACCTTATCGAGGGTATTAAAACCACCCCGTTTATCAATCTCGCACTTTTTAACCTTTAAATAATTTTCAACCTTTTTTTTTATCATTTCACCCCAAGCAACGCAACAATGTCGCTAAGATGCAAAAGGTTACTGATTGTGAAAGAATACGAGGAAAAGAAAACATTATTAAGGAAAAACAACAAAAGAGCAGGAATTAAGAAGAGCGAAGACAACGATTGATATTGCATGAGTTCCACAGGCGAGAAGTGTGACAGAAGAAGCTGTAATCTAGTACAACGCTTAAACCCGAAGAGATCAGAACGCCTGCCATGAAAATATGCAGAGAAAAGGCATAGGGGAAATTACGTTACGGCGGTGGGGGGGGGGAGGTGACTGAAGCCATGATGCCAGGTCAGGAGTGATAACATTGCAGATTCTTTTTATTTTATTAAGAATCTTTAAATATATAGAAGCAGCACCAGACCAGCTGTGACGACAATATCCAATGCATGGAGGAATGGCTCTTTTTCTTTAACCATAAAATATCATCAAAACACAGTTTTAACCTGTTGTAACCTAGAAAAGGGTTACTGAATGAGGAATAACCAAAACGGAGGTTGAAAATGAAATGGTAATCTTTATAACATCAACAAAATACAATACTCGCCAGCGGCGTGAAGTAGGTAAACCACTGCTAGTGGTGGACGACTTAGACAGCATATTACCCCCACTTACAACTTATTTTTGAGAATTGGGACATACCCATTAGTGTTCATAGATACGGTATATAACACCCCGCCTTTTTAGATTTACTCTGCACAGAGTCAATATCTTCTCCTTTTCGGGTTAATGTCGATTCTCTCTGTATCTCTTCTTTTCCTCTTACTTTGTCTTTTTTGGATTTTTGTCTCAGGAGTTTTCCGAGGAATGGACACATCAAATCTATCTATCTATTGTAACCTATGAAGGGTTACTGAATGAGGAATAGCCAAAACGGAGGTTGGAAATGAAATGGTAATCTTTATAACATTAATAAAATACAATACTCGCCAGCGGCGTGAAGTAGGTAAACCACTGCTAGTGGGGTACTACTTACACAGCATATTACCCAAACTTATAATAATGTCCAACGTATTTATGAGGAATGGGACGTACCCATTATTGTTCATGGGTACGGTATATAACATAATATGCAGGTTAAGATCGGGTTAAGATATAAATAAGATGAATTTGAGAGTTCGAATAATAAAATTTCCCAAACCTCTCGGCTTCAATCTATCCAACACTACAAAAATTATTATGTAAGGCGTTGTGGCGCAATGGTTAATGGCTTGGAATGAGAAATCGTAGCGCCGAGTTTGAATTCCAACCAAGTTCGTTACATTCAATTATATGCAAATACCCTTGGGAAAGGTATGAATTCATCTCTTCTCTCCCCCAGCTATGGGTTGAATAGCAGGATAAACTGGGTCCTATAGCCTTGTTTGGCAACCAGTCTACCGTTGAAAGAACCTACTGCAGGAAAATCTTTTCCCTAGTCATCATGAATCGAAAGAGACATGATCAGCCAAACGTGTATCACTTATGGCCCTTAACCGATTGAGTAGGCAAAGCAAAGTTACGATACAGGGTCTTTGAAACAAATTTTATTTAGGGTACAAAGGATGTCAGTATTCCATCCATTTCTTCATTAGTTACCGTAATTATCTGTGTATATAACTTAACTTTAAGCCGTGGACGAGGAGAGGTCATGTTTCGTATATAATACAAACCGACATATTAGAATTTATAATATCTATCTAAATTTAATATATTTTTGTAAACTTTGTAACTGGTTCGTTTCGCATAAAAAAAAAATAATTTCGATAGTTTGCATTATATTTTAAAACAAAAAATTTACACAGTATCCCTATCTGGTGTGCTTTCACCGCTTAGCTACGAAGAGCTTTACAAACAAGCAAGGATCTATTTTGCATTTTAAAGCATCTCCACAGTTCAGATTTTTCTGGAGACAAATAAAATAAACGGAGCGCCTACTGAAATAACGGAATCCGCTAAAAATAACATTTGAAGTAATAAAAATATGTCAGATTTAAAAAAAAAAAAAAAAAAAAAAAAGCAAAAAACTTTTTTTTTTTTTTTTTTAGAAACTGCTTTATTTACGTTCCGTTTACGAAAATCAGCAGATATGTGTTCCAAGAAAAATCTGAACGAGTGAATGGGTTTTAAAGGCGAAATACAGTATTTAGAGCAAACACATGAACATGTTTACATAAAAAGGCAACAGCTAGCGGCAAAACTAACGTGACACTAGGAGTCACGAAATAAAAACAAAAAAAAACATATTCCAATTGCTAATGGTTACCGAAAATAACGATCACAACATAACGTCATTTCCCATGTCCGTATATTTTCTCCTTTCCCCACTCCCTTAGCGAGAGAGCCTCTTGATTTTGTCCAAAGCAAGCGGCCTGTCATTTTGAGGGTTGGACGGGCCCTACTAGCATCAGTTATGTTTAGTTTACTTTGTGTTCATGTTTAGTTTGTTATTGGGTTCATCTACCTTCCCACTCATTTTTCATCTTTAGAATTGTATATATAATTTATGATCATTAAATTTTTATGGTATGGGGCGCGTTTTTGTAGGCCCCCACGTGAGAGGATGTGGTATTATGGTGTATGGAGGATTGGTTGGCGACGGACGAGTTTTTGTGGTGAATGTGCAAATTGTAATGAGTGAATTGGCCGTGAATCGCATTAGCTAGGTATAGGAGAGATATTTAATGAAGACCAGCCTCAAACCCTCCCCTTTTTTCGACCTTGTGCCATAATTGTATTCTTATATACAATAAATATCCAAACGTCATTCTTTGACAAGGAGATAAGTGAAGCGGACTGGAGTATGCTTTATATATCTTTTTTTCAACAAATGCAGTTTGCTTAATGGTTTAATCTATTTGTAACATATTTCTTATTTTGAATCATAACTTTAAGTTACTTTCAGTCGTGCTATCCATTATATAGCGGCACAAGTGACACGAAAAAAATTCTCATGAATAACACGCTTTTTTTTTTAACATACTGGGATCCCAGCATCGCTTTGGGCCTCTAAGATTCGCGTATTTCCTTTACCCCATTACTACCGCGAATATATTAATTTATTTATTGCAGTATGATATCATGCAAAAATGGGATGACGTTCCAAATTCTCAGCCATAAAATTAAAAATGGAAAATTTCAATAAATAATAAAACGGTAATTCTCATTATGTAACCTCATCAAATGCCATTATTATTTCATTTCCAGATATCACAATTTGGTTCGCAGAACATCCTTATATATATATATACCCTTATATATATATATATATATATATATATATATATATATATATATATATATAATGAAAACTTATCAGCTCGGCCTTCTTCCCAAAATCTAATCAAGCATCAGAATTTTGATAATCCCATCTTGGTCAGACCGAGAACTGTTTATATATTTATATAATGTAACGTATTACACCCCGTCTCATACTGTGAATACACTTTGAATAACAATTTGGAGTAAAGTTAATAATTATGAATATTTAAACATTGACCAAGAAAGAATTTTTTCATATTAAGTTTTTCTTTATAAACAGACGGACTTTCAAATACATTTTAAAGATGAAAAGTTATTTATTAAGATATTGCCAAAAGTGTTTTAAGGTGACAAGATTAAAAAAAAAAAAAAAACGGATCACATATTTCCTGTTTGTTTCAAAAGACATTAGATATCAGATTATACGGTATTAGATAGCTGAATCCCAAGGCAAAGTGAACTTGAAATCGGTAACACCAAAAATACATGTGTTACGTAAAGAATAATTGGAAAAGATTTGGGTTTTTTTTTTCCACAAAGAGTTTATAAGGCCGCAGATGGATTTAATTGGGCAGTGGAGAAACCAGTTAAACATTCAGAAGTTTATAAGAATCATTATAATTATACAAAATGCATCCCAAAATAAATCAACAAAAATTAAAGTTGATTTTCTTTTTCTTTTTTTTAAGGATAAAAATTTTGCATAAAATTGTATGATATAATGATATACTGAAACCTGAATAGAGTTTTCTATTGATATCACCGTCATAATAATGCAATAATATTGCCCGGCAGTATCAATATTTATTATTACTTAACTGCATATTTCTCAACGGATGAAAGCAACAGCAGAAAACCTGTTAATAGCGAATTAAGCTTTTTTTTCTTTTTTTGTCTATTAATTCAATGTAGATCTACAATCTCTAAACTTTTCTGCTACAATGGAGCTTCGTTTTTTATTTTTTTAAATACCAATGCAATAATCTTTTCAAATTTTTCTTACGTTGTTATGTTAATTCAGTTTTGTTTATATTAATTATTCTTTATATCGAAAAAGCTAATAAAAAAAACACTCATAGTTTTATGACTTGTGAATAAACATACACACTCTAGAGAATGCTGAAAAATTCTTTAACCGATCAACAGACAATGCATCGATATAGTGCATGTGTGTGTGTATATATATCATCGACTCTCCCGTCGAATTCGACGTATGAGGGTCAAGCAGATCAGTTCCTAGAAACTGAGAGCCCGACACCGACACATGAGATTTGATTACAGTGGTGAAGGTTTCGATATTACCATTGTCAAATTTTCTTGATTACACAGTGGCCCTTTTATAAATACCCTTCGGTTTTTGTACCCCCACTCCTTTTTCTTTTCCTCTCCCTCTCTCATCTTCTGATCTTTAAGATTATATCGTCTATTGTGTGTGTATGTCACCACAAAATGTATACTCTTTTCCGGTGTATCTTTAATGTATTAGACATTTGAAAATATTCATATTTCTCTCACTTAAACCGTCTTTGACTCCCCTCTTTAAAACTTCTCTCTGTTAAATTTTAATCCCCCCTTCATCTTTAGACCTTCCTGTCCTTCTCTCGTCTGTTACCCCTCCCTATAGCTTTCATTTACTCTAGCATTCGTCCCACACTCTCATACATACAATCTCACTAAATTTTATATTTTATTCCCGGAGTTGTTTTTTCTGTTTTCTTTTTGAATTTGTAGGTCTGATGAATGGGATCGTATTTACGATTCCAATGGAATAAATTATGACCATGGAATATTAGTGTTTAAGACTTTTTATTGTGTGTGTGTATAAGTAATTCATCGAATCTAGAAGAATCCTCAACAGACTGCAGAAAGCAATGGACGGCCGTTTCGTCCTATTTTGGGATTCATCAGCAATGGGCATCCACTACCAGAGCATTAGAAGCCGGTTCAAGCAACGATATACACTATCATATATATATATATATATGTATAATGAGAGAAGTTATATAGAAATGTTTATATATTTAGTCATATAGTTTAGGAAAATCAATGACAAAGTGGAAATTCTTTCGTGTGACGCCTTCTGTCCTTTAAGACTAAAAAGTAATGTTTTGGGTCTAACCAATTTCATTTAATTTTATTTTTCTTCTTCTTTATATTTTTATCACTTTTGTTATTTGAAATTTAATACGAAAAGCGATAAAAACAAAGAAAAGGAAATTAAGTGAAATCAGCTAAAAAACAAAACAAAATAGATTTAAATTTAAAATGTTAGCGACCCTCTCCTCCATGTGCAAGTGTAACCACATCACTTCAGTCCTTTGAAGTCCTAATGAACGAAAAGCGTCGCACGAAATTTTTTTCCATCTTGAAATTTTTAGTATATAAAAGAAAATTTATGTCAGAGTGCGTCGATAAACAAGCAAAATTTTGAATAGTGCCTTTTTAAATATTTAAATACCGATTTAGATAGAAATAGACATATCTGCTTAGTTTCGTATCCTAACATAAAGCGATTTGTAAGGAAAAGGATTTTATTGTCGGATTAATATTTTTTTTTTTTTTAATTTAAAAAAAGTCCTAAAATATTCTTCATATATATATATATATATATATATATATATATATATATATATATATATTGTTTTTAATTATTTGAATTTGATAAATTATGTATGTATTTATTTATTTTGAATATAGGTCTCAATCGTTTAGTTTTAATTTTTTTAATTTTTTATGCTCATGTATGTTGACCTGGAAAAGGAGTATTTCTTTTAATAAAGTAGATATCTGCAAAAGATCCAGAGCGTAAGTTAACATTTTGGGAGGAATCGATAAATGCATTCTCTAGAACTATCTAACTGATTTCCTCTTTTACCCCCAGGGGACGAAATGTATTGGTAAAGAAAAGTTATCCCTTTTGTGATTTTTTTCATACTATCTTTTTACATATCTGTTGTTTATATCTGGATTTTTGTACACACACACACACACACACACACACACACACACACACACACACACACACACACACACACACACACACAATATATATATATATATAGAAATCAACACAGCATGGTGATTGTCAGTTTCCCGCTTTGAGCAATCTTCCTTTCTTTGTACGCAATGTTTTTATGGACAAACGATCTACCTCTGATATCGAAAACTGTACCCCAATAAATATAGCAAATTTTAAAAAATATATGTTACTAATATTTCACTGTTTTTCGCGTCTTCTAGTTTCATGTGGACATTGCGTTTTTTTTTTGTGTGGGGAGTCATGCAATTTCAAAAATTTAGCAATTTTAGAATTGAGTTTCCTATCAGTTTCATGCACGTAGCAATCATCAGGCACAAATAAAAAAAACTGTCTGTTGTAATACCTCTATATTTATAATTGGCATATTACAATTGTCAATTTTTAATTTGTGCCTAACGATTGCTTTGTGCATGAAACTCAGATTTACATCGAACAGTGGGGAACAAGTATATTTTTATTCTTAGTATAAATTCTAGCGCTGTTATTTTACATCGAGCACTGTTTTATTATTACCACTAACACTCATTGTGCTATATATATATATATATATATATATAGTAAAGGTAATAAATCCGTTGGTATATAATCCAAGTGGATCCTAGTAATGTAAAATATTAAAACTGATCCACAAAAAGCGCTCAATGTATTTATTATTACAGAGCAAAAATGAATACACAATAAAATCCCAAATCCCCTCATATGGTCTTATCAACCCCAGTATAGACTTGGGTTGATAAGACAGACAAATTATATTTTCGTCTGTCGAAATAAGCTTATTCCCCATATGAGGTGATTTGGGACTTATATATATATATATAGTGAACATTGAGGTGTCATGCTAGATGTTGTCTCTGAGTGTTGACTTTAATGTTCACTTTTATATTTGCATTCACTCTATCTCTGATATTGAGTACTTTATCCAATAAATATAGCACACCTTAAAACTATACTTCTTTATATATATATATATATATATATATGTATATATAATAGGAGTGATGCTGATGTCAGTTATAGAGGCTTCTTAATGCTACTTATGATTGACAACAGACAGTTTTGCTGACATTCACGGTGATATCAATTACACTGGATTTTCCATAAAAGTTACACAAACAGCTAATCATATGAAAAATCTTCTTTTTTCCAAATTAGATATATTTTCAAAACATTGTTTGCATCCTACATATTCTATATATTCGTAGTTAAGAAAAAAAATCACTTTACGGCTCATCAGGTTCTTGCAATATATTTTACGACAATATCTGAATAAAAAAGACCAAATTAAGAAACGAAAAGTGAATGAACATTACATATTTTGTATGCATGTGTACAAAAGCATACAAATTGAACATGCAATATATTCTATGCAGTTTTTATAGGAAATATTCTTAGTATTTAGTTGGTCAAAATAAGTTTAGAACAAGATAACATTCCTGTGCCACCTGGTGAGAATCAAACTCATTAGCAATGTTTTGCAAAATTAGTTGCAGGTGCTTATACACTTACTGCATTGGGATTAACATTCTCTTGCTAGCATAATGAGTTTGGTTGTCATCTGGTTACTCTAGAATTGCAAACCTTGTGCCAGACTTAGATCAGCTTCATAATTGGTTAACATGCAATGCATGTCCAGAAAGTATCCAGCTATTTTAAATAACTTTGAAAGTGACTGTGCAACCTTTGATATAAGCTAGAAAACAAATCAATTAGAAGCTTGCTGCAAATGCATGCACATACAGTCTCCTGTAAGAGTCATTAGTCATCAAAGAGATACCAAAGTGAATTTACATAATATGTAGTCATCAGATTCAAAATGACATTTTCTTTTGCAAAACAAATCACTCATGTCCATCAGAATTTATATACAGACCATATTTGGCTCTTCAGTGACATCTTGTTTATCCCAAAGTTAAAATTGCCAATGAAAGATAAGACTTCAGACCATTGATTAAGGCAAAAGCAACAAGGCAGTTGATAGCCATTTACCAGACTAGTGGAAAAGATGATGGCATAAATGGCCGAAAGAAGAGTAAAGTGCAATTGCCCTAGGTAGCAAAAAAGTGAAAGAGATGATGGTATAAATAGGCAAAGCCCCAAGGAGAGTAAGGGTGCAATTGTCCTTGGCAGTATAAAAGTGAAAGAGATGATGGTATAAATAGGCAAAGCCCCAAGGAGAGTAAGGGTGCAATTGCCCTAGGTAGCAAAAAAGTGAAAGAGATGATGGTATAAATAGGCAAAGCCCCAAGGAGAGTAAGGGTGCAATTGTCCTTGGCAGTATAAAAGTGAAAGAGATGATGGTATAAATAGGCAAAGCCCCAAGGAGAGTAAGGGTGCAATTGTCCTTGGCAGTATAAAAGTGAAACAGGTGATGGTATAAATAGGTAAAGTAAAAAGGAGAGCACTTTGAAGGAGAATAAGGTGCAACTGTCTATGTAGGATCTTTTTCTCTGATATCAAATAGCTGGATTCTTTCACAACACATTTTATATAACTTAGTCTGACTTAATACAAGACTAAGTAAATAACGTGTTCATTTTATGATACTTGTAAGTTTAATATTCAAAACGTAATTTCACTTTGTTCCACTCAAATCATTACAACATTGATATTGTTGATCAGTATTTTAACATATTACACATTAGTAATAACAATTATCCAGACAACTGTTAAAAAAATGTCTAAATAGTAATGATAAAAAATGTCATCTAAAACCATATATGTTAATGACTATCATTATGAGAGGTTTCTACTTTATAATGACTATATGGTATTGCTAAAAGTGGCCACTATAAGCTAAAAAATTATATATATATATATATATATATATAAAATGCCTGTGTGTGCATCTATCAGTAATATGGACTAATATAGTCTTGACAAAGAGCATCTGGTAAAACAAGAAAACAATGTAGTCATAATGATTACAATACAAATATTTTAATAAAATGTTTATAAATTTCAACAGCTTAAAAATTCTAAAGTATCTTTAAAAACTTTTGATAGATTTTTAAAAGTTACAAAGAACGGTTTTTATATTCAATATTAAAAAAAAACAAAAAAAACACTGAAATTGTAAGCTCCAAAGACCTCACATTTAAAACCAAATTATCATCTGTTTATTTCCTTTACTTAATTCGTCATTTAAATAAATTGATTTTAAAATTTCTAAACAAAAAAAATCCTACAAACTCATTTAAAAATTCAAGACATTCAATGACAAAAAAAAGTAACTGAAACAGTTTTAAAAGTACATAAAAATTTTATTTTTTTTTAGTTTCAATATTATTTAAAGACAATTAAGAATAACAAAAAAATAACTCAATTTATTTAGACCTAAAATCTATTGTTCCAAAACCAAGTTCATTTCTATTTAGATTGAAAACATTTTTTTTTCAAAAAGAAAATGTTTTCTGAAAATGGAAACAAAATATCAAGTCATTTTTTTTTTTTTTTATATCTAACAATTCAGATGTTAGAAAAATATTCTTAAATTCAACTGATCTTAAAAACACAAAAGTAAAAAGAAATAGATTTTAAAATGAAAGGAAACAAAAAGTTAGATTTCTTGGAGAAAAAAAAAAATCAGTTTTTTAATCCAATATTGAAAAAAAAAAAAAAAAAAAACATACTACAAGAGTAAAAATACTTGGTTGCCACTGAAATTTACATATATTCTTTTTCCATTAGAGTGGAAATAAGATTTTCAGCAACCATCTTGCTCAAGATCAGTTTCACCACTTTCTAAAAAGATGTTTGTTTTAATACTTAAAAAGAGAAAAAAAAAAAATCATTCTTGAGGATCATAGATTTCTGTCTTAAAAATCTATGAAAACTGGAACATTATAAAAGTGAAATAGATTGAGAAAAAAAAAAAAAAGGAACATACCGTAAATTGCAACATACAATTTGAGTTATCAAGGCTAAAAAATCTTTTGGGGCCACTGGTAGCCTACCATATGTTTGCAGGGTCAATCTATATGGTATGATTTTGCCTAACTCAAAATTTTAAGCTAAAAATCTTGAAGTCAATTTGTACACTGCAATTTACAGTACATAACATTTTTTGTATATTTCACCCTCACTAAGCCACAAGGGGTTACTGAGTGTGAGATAATAAGGGACAGAGACAAACATTATTGAAGAGAGAACAGGAACAGAACTTTTGCTAACTAAACATCAAGTTTAGTGTCACAGCTGTTGAGGAAGAAAAGAATCCTATCTCCCTTCATATTCCAAATGCAATAAATTGGTTTATGTCTTTTATAAATGCTTGATCTGTAAAAGCCACTCAAGAGAGGATATAAGTAAAAAGAGTTTAAAATGATGTTGGCATCTTGCAATTGTGAGTTTACATTGACATATAAAATTTTTTTTAAAATGCACCACCATTTTTATAATTCTAAATGATGTTTTTTTTTGTTTTTTGTTTTTTTTGTTTTTGTTTTGTTTTGTTTTTTCCCTGCCATATTTTCAATTAAATTTTAAAAGAAAAAAAAAAAAAATCAAAATTCTTAAGTCAAACTTGAGAGAATTTATATGTACTTGACTTTTTGTTTTTATAAAAATTCATACAAGTTTTTCTTTTAAAAAAGATGATTTTTTTTAAAGCTGAAAATTTTTCTTTAATTATCAATTTGAAAATGAATTGTTCAAAATTTGGTCTGATCTTTTTAATTAATTTTTGTAAAATTAAAAATTGTCAAATAAAATTATCAAAATAAGTTTACTATAATGACCATGATAATATTAGAAATTAAAATACAAAACAGAATTTACGATAGAAAAATAATAACAAGCAGTTATTTGTTTTCGCAAAGTGGCTAAAAAAAGCTGGCAACTGTAAGCAAATAGTAAATCGTACAATTTATTACAATTTTATAATTTTATACAAGTTGAGAATTTTTTTGTAAAATTGGTTTCAAGACTGCTTTAAGAAAACATTTTTTGTTTTTAAATTAAATTAATGCAGTTCCAAAAAAATAAAAAGGTTAAAAAAACAGCAGTATAGAATAAAAAAAACAGCAGTATATAAATTTTTAAAAAAATTACAAACCAGCAGTATATAGATTTAAAAAAAAAAAAATGAAATAACTGCAATTGAAAAATAAATACAGTATATAATTAAAAGATAGACAAACAAATTATTCAACAAATTATTTGCAACTGGGAAACAAGTTATGTATATTTTTTTAAATACTGTTTTTCTCCTCTTTCAAAATTCATAAAAATGCTCAAATAGATTGTTCCATATAAATCAGTTTTGCTTTTTTTCCTGAACAAACTGCTTTCTTTTTTTCTAAGTTTGCTTATAGCGCAGGGAGCCTTACAAAGCCCATTCTCAGAGTCCTTAACCATTGCCATGTATAAAACAATCGGTGACCAAATACAGGGTGGAAATATTTGTGGTTGATTTATTTTAATATTAGTTCTTTTCTCTTCTCCCCCCCTCCACTGCCCACTTGCCACAATTTCTTTCCTTATTTAAAAAATCTGGACACAATCTGTCATTTGGGCATCTCATGCTAAGGATGAAATGTTTGTGATAATCATGACTCTACCATTTTTATGATAATGTTTTCATTTTGTTACATTAGACAAATGATTTGGTTCTTTTTAGACATCTTTATATCAGTTTTAAGCACTTATTAAAAAAACATTAGACTTAAAAAAAAAAAAACAAGTGATAAGAAAAATTTTAAAAAGTTCTTCAAAAAAAGCACTTATTAAAAAACATTAGACTTAAAAAAAACAAGTGATAAGAAAAATTTAAAAAAAAGATTCCTTCTCAATAACAGTAGTATCTTTGAAAAGGGCTTACAGCCATATCACATTGAAACATCAGCTCTTGTACAATCTCCGAAGTTAAGCAACATTGAGCTTGGTCAGTATAGATGTGTGACCACTTAGGAAGACAAGGTGCTGTAAGCTTGGATGTGCAAGTGGTAGGGCTTATGGCCATATCACATTGAAACACCAATTCTTGTATGATCACCGAAGTTAAGCAACATTGAGCTTGGTCAGTACCTAGATGAATGACCACTTTAAAAGGTGCTGTAAGCTCAGATGTGCAGGTGGTGTAATGGATAACAGCTCAGAATTGGAAATTGGCAAGCCAAGTTCCAATTTCAGTAGAGTTTGTTATATTCACTTATGCACAAATACCCTTGGGAAAGGCATGAATCTACCATATCTCCCCTGACTAAAACACATAAAATGAACATTAGCCAACAATAATTTTCCTAACTATATCATCGATAAACAAATAAAATTATTCTTATAAAAAAAAATACACAACATCAGTAATAAAAATACCACACAACAAAACATCGACATATTTAACTGCAATCGGATGCACAATAATTTTAAGCAGGACGAATTTCCTATATGGGGAATCATTAAACACCATATTTCTGCCATAAATGCTGAAAAACATGTAAAATTTATATATTACTGAAAATGGAAGACCACAAAACTTATTGTCACTAATCAAAATAACCCCATCAAGTCTAAACTAGTGATGACCAATATAGTGTATCAATTTCGCTGCCCAGTATAAAAATGTGTTTCTTGTCACAAATCAATTACCTATACTGAACCTACTACCACCACCTCACATGTCATCAGACCAAAGTACTATTAAAAAAAAACATCTATCAAACTATAATCGACAAGAACGCTTCAGAAAAATTCTGGTCAAAAACAAAAGAATTCTATATAAATCAGAAACATCTCGCTATTAGTGAGGCCCTGTATATCAAACATTTCGCTCCTACTATCAACCTAACCTTATTTAACAATGGAAATTAAGTGTTAAAATTTTCTTAAAAATAGAAAGATGCTCACACAAATTCTGGTCATGTGCAACACATGAAGATTCAGAATGAACGCTCCTACTGAAAACAACAGAAAAAAAATTACAACATAACAATCAAAACACAAGGAAAAAAAATAGAAACACCAGAGACAAAACAGCAATGAAAATGGCTATAGCAGTGGTTGAAAGTTTTTGGGAAAATAAAAATGAAAAAAATTTTTGTACTTCCATACTCCTACAAAAGGGAAAAACATACGGATACTAGAATAACTTGATAAAAAATTAAGTCTTACTTGTCAGCCATATTAAATGAAATATGTTTGAAAAAAAAAAGGCTGCAAATATACATTAATATATCATATAAATGAGATATATATATGTCATATACATATATATACACATATGATATGTGTATATATATGTATATATACTTATATCTACATATATATATATATATATATCATATATATATATATATATCATATACATATATATGGTGTATTTTTTGTGATTAAAAACCAAGGAAAGTTAATTGATTATTTTTTTTTAATTATATTTCTCATAATTTTTTACTGTTATTTTTTTTACCAATACCAACTGGAAATTATACTAAATATATGAAAAATAAATAAATAAGAGACTTTTGTTGGTTTTTAAACATATATATATACACACACATATCCAATGCTCACCATTTTCAGAAATTAAAAACATTACATATGTATATATACAAATGTAAAGAGAACAAATCAAATACCAATTCAAACATTCACAACATTAATTTAAAACAGGAATTTATACAATAGTAGAGTTATAATTCTTTATTACAAGGTATTACATATATAAAAATTGTAATAACCTTCACTTGCCTCCACCTGATGAGATGCTATGATAGGCATCAAAACATGGATGCATTGATGTAGCGGTTTGCATATGTTTGAATGTAATACCTTATAATAAATAAATATATATATATATAAAAAATTTTATTTTATTTTAAACTATAGTTTTCGTGGTGTGAAAAAAAACCCACAATATAATTTGTAAATAAAAAAAATATTAGACAAACAGATATCTGAGGAAAAAAAATTCAATAAAGAAAAGACTAAAAACATCCATACGGCTTGAAAATAATCAATCAGCACTGCAATGTCTAACCAAAAGAAAAAATACCGACAGAGTACCTAAGTTGAATGTAAATCTGCTCAATATACTAAGTAGAACAAAATTAAAATACCTAAAGAGCCAGAATCTATCTATCTATCTAGGTTTCACCTACCAGATACAGTGTGTGTGTATATATATATATATATATATATATATATTCAGTTAAAAAAAAAAACATCCTTAATAATGACTAATAGATTAACTGAAAGCACTCGGATCCACAGATCTTTTGAACAGTTTTTACCCACTCTCTGTCCAGAAAATAAATAACTTGTATGAATGCAAGAAGAATTAAATAAAAAGCCTAATTATAGTACCTTGTCAGTCACCTTCAATGAAACTTGTATAAAAGAAGGACTGCTGCCAAAATAAACAATTATATTAATGCACACAAACAACTCATGATGAAATGTCTGATAATATAAGAAAAATAAAAATTTAACAAACATTTAATAACATTGCGATTCATTTCTTATTTCATTAATCATCCCACCTTGAACAATGTGATTCTGTAGTGCCAGTCCACAAATAAAAAACAATACCAAATAACAAAATCCATATCTACCAACAACAAACTAAACCTAAAATGGATATCACATGTAACACAGAGAAAACAATGACATAATCAAGACATTGACAATTCATATTACTTCAAATAAAAGGTAAGGAAGGAAACCCTCATCAAAAAAAGCGATAAAAGCAACTGGATTTGAGGAACAGTTTTCCTGTAAAATCGTTTTAATAGAAAGATTTTACAAATTTCAACTGAAAGCCTTATTGGTTGTACATTCAATGAATGCTGAATGATTCCTTGTAGGGAAAAAGGTTATATTTTCATTACCACTGTGAAGAAAGGAGGCTCAGTTCAATAATATTCAAATAAAAGCTTATCCCTGTTCCAGTTGCCAACCAGACTCAATTTTGCTGAATCAACATTCTTTTAAAAAAAAATGAGATCTTATGAACTAAGCATTAGGGAAGAAGAGATTACCTGGAAAGAATGGAGACAGACAAGAAGACGATTAACTCCCGAGTTCATTATTGCTTTTTTTAAATCATTCAGATTATGAGAGATATTGAAGGCGATAATGTTGCTAGCAGATTACCAGACACAGAAAAAGAATATAAAAAGCATAATGGAAAAGAAAGGCTAATAAATGGCCAAGTTTATAGGTCAGCCTGTGTCTGTTAAATAACATTCATCTGGATCCCCCACCCTACACATTATACAATTTCTTTTTATTTAAATACACAAACACACAAAAAGGTGTTGACAGGAGGTTTTAACAGATTGATCATTCACCTGCCTCATCCGACACTGTTTTTGAAAATTAGCCAAGAAGAAAATGATAATTTGCATTAATTACATTATTCGGACTGTTATCCCCATCTTCATTGGCATATTCATGTTTTGGCCATTGAACCCTCCAACCTTCTTTAGGTGATTGGAATTTCAAACTGAACCGTTTATTTCATCCACCAGAGTAGATTGTTCTAGTTCCACATGCCATGCCTCTTGTATATATACATGTATACGTATATACACATATATATATATACATACATACATGTATTCATAAATATGTATACATATATATATGTATGTATACTTGTATACATATATATATGTATGTATACTTGTATACATATATATATGTATGTATACTTGTATACATATATATATGTATGTATACTTGTATACATATATATATGCATGTATACTTGTATACATATATATATATGTATACGTATATATGTAAACATATACATGTATACGTATACATGTATATGTTTACATATATATGAATATGCCAATATATATATACGTATACATGTATACGTATACATGTATACGTATACATACAGGTAAAAATACATGTGTAAATAATCCAAGTGAATTCTAATAATAATAATTATTAAAACTGATCCGCAAAGAGAGGTTTATTTATATTTATTATAGAGCATATCTAGTTAATTTCAATTTAATGGAACTTAATACTGCATATGAATGGCCAGTTCACCTCCTAAGGAAAAGTTTCTTACCAATGTTTTTCAACACTGAAAAAAGTTTTTAAAATAAAATAAAATTAAAGGGAAGTTTGTAGATTTAATAACTTTAAAGAAGCGGGAAAACAAAATCAAAAAGTAAGAGAACAAGAGAAAAAGTAAGGGAAAAAAAATAATAGACAACAATTGAAAGGAGAGAGAGAGAAACAAAGGGAGCGAAAACAAGGTCACTTTTTTCACTGTAGTTTTGCTTACCAAAAATTATGTTTACAAGGGGGGGAGAAAAAATCAAATAGAGAAAGAGACTGGAACATGTCTAGACAACATCAGCAGAAGTTGGAAATCTGACACCAGTTAAAATAATTTTGACTTATATTAATTAAACTTATTAATATCTTCTTTCAATAAGGAAAAATTACCTCAGGAAATTCAAACGGTAGTTTTTTTTTTCAAAAAAAATTTTAAATTATATTTTATAAATTATACTTTAAAATTTTAAATTATGTTAACTTTTCATAATTTCACATTTTTTAAGTGGAATTATTATTATAATTTTTACATGTTAATTATGGCAGTTTTAATCATTGTATATATAAAGGGTGTCCCAATAACTTGGACCGATTTTAAATGTGAATTAAGTTTAAGCGTCTAATAATTTTTTCTTTTTCTTTCAGTTGAAATTGCCAAAGACTTAAGTTGTTAAATCTGAAAGAAAAAATCGTTAGACGCTTAAACTTAATTCAAATTTAAAATCGGTCCAAGTTAATGGAACACCCTTATATATAACAACAACGGCAATGACAGCAGAAATCAACCTCCTTGATGAGCAAATAAAAAAACAGAGATTAAAGAATATACTAACATAAAGAATATTATAAAAGCTCACACAGACCAAACAGTAAGGGAACTATGAAAAACAAAAACTGAAAAACAAAGAAAATTGAAATGGAATATTTTCTCCAGACAGAAGAACAAAAGAGAAATCAAACCTAACTCAGAAAAAAGTGAACGACCATACCACAAAAGAAAACAACAAATCACTGCAATCACACTGACCACAACGCAACCAATGCAAACACAAAACAGACCAAATAAATACACCAACAGACAACCACCAGCACCACAACCAACAATAACAACACCGCCACCATCAACGATAGCTAGAACCTCAAAACAAACCACTAACTTACACGGACATCCTTAGGGTGCCGTACAAACATACACAAACCAAAACACAGCAGTCCTTCTACAGAACGCATAACCCCATTAGACATCCCAGACCACCCAGTTTAGCCCCTAGTAGACAATCATAGCAAACACACTCACCCTTCAAAAGAAACAGAGTAAGTCCCCAACCAGGACACTTGGAAGGGGTTTAGCATCCTCAATAGAGGACATGATGCAAGCTTTCAAGCTTTTACGAAAGAACTTTGTCATGCTTGCAAATACAAACATGACTCGTATGGACGAGCTATAAATATAGGTAACAGTAAATTCTTGCTTGACACATTCAAATTACTAAATAAAGGACTTTTGCCCTAGGCCCCCAAGGTTTGATAAGGACACCTTGGCAAAGGACCTGAAATCTTTCTTTAGAAGAATACAGCTAGAATCCCACTATGGAGACAATAACCACACACCTTCTATACTCGAAACATTAAAAGAGAAGGACTCTACATTCACCCCACAAAACACGGACATCACTAAACAGACATTTGAAATGGCAGTAACAAATGACATAAAGAAAACAACAGTATAACAATATCACTGAATAGTAACGGGTGGCCCTTGACACACTGATACAGAGATGACCTAATCATTACACAGGCTGACAAAGGTGGTACCACAGTGATCTGGGGAATCAAAGAATACCTTAAAGAGTCCGACAAAAACATCTACACAACCCTACTCACAGACCCTCTACCTGAATAGCAAAAAAAAAATTAACCAGCTCACTAAACATAATGCTTCACAACAAACTAATTGACAAGGAAACATGCCCAACACTTACACCGACAAACATCACACCTGCCGCTTCTATCTCCTTCCCAAAATACACAAAACAACCCATGAAGGACAGTCATGTCATCATTTAACTGCCACACAACCAAAATATTCAAATACGTAGACCATTACATACAGCCCATAGCTAAAGAAGTAAAATCCTACATCGGACACACAACAGACCTACTAAAGGGAATTAATCATATTTGAACAATGCCAGAAAATGCTACTCTAGTAACCATGGACATAAGATCACTTTATTCAAACATCAAACACATTGAAGGACTAACCGCCCTTAAAGAAGCACTTACTAAAAGAACAAAACAAGACCACCGACAAAAGTAATCATAAAACTTATGGAACATATTCTTACATTGAATACTTTTGATTTCAATGGAAAACACGACTGACAAGTAAGAGGAAGTGTCATGGGCACCATTGCAGCTCCATCAGATGCTACAATCTTCATGGGAAAATTTGAGATCTATATTTATCCCTTCATCAGTACTGACTGCATATTCTATGCAAGATATATTGATGATATCTTCTTCATATATACACGGACAGCGAGGAAAAACTCACTGAATTTCTTATGACTCTAAACATGGTATATGGATCCTTTGTTTGCCCATGAAAAATCAACAAGATTGGTAACAATTTTAGATACCTGCATCTACATACCAAGTTTTCAAAGCTTGTTGTCTCGGTGGAATAACATTTTTTAAATACATTCATGATAAACAGGCCTTCCCATGTCAGTGCTACTCGATTCCCATTCCATATAAGTAAGCTATTATAGTTAAATATTAACCTAATATAATAAAGTATGTGTAAAAATACTAATAATGACTTTGTGAGCTCTTAACTCCAGCCACATAATGTCAATGACTTACAGAAAAAAATTCAGTTCCAAGAATTTATGTAGAAAATGCAATAATAATAATGAAATGAAATGAAAGAACCAAAATCTTTTAAAAACCATTAAGTTAAATTTGATCACCATAGTAGGAAATTGAAGGCCATTTCAATTCTATGAATTCAAACAATGTATTTAACACAGGCCTTACTGAAATAGCCATTTAAATTCAGTTAATATGTATCAAAGGAAAATCAAGATTAATTTTCATCTCCATTCCAGGAACATGATGGCCATTTCAATTCTAAGAATTCAAACAGGATATTTAACAGGCCTTACTGAAATAGCCAATTAGCATCCAATTCATATGTGGCAAAGGAAAATTCAAATTAACTTTGTGGAGGGAAATAATAAAGATAGATATGAAAGCAGATATGTTAAAGGAGCAAATCCAAATGAATTGATAGAAAGAAAACCTCGAGGATAAAACAAAAATAAAATTCAGTCACTGCAGTTAACAAGAAAGTATATGGAAAATATGATATACAACTCTGTATATAAGACTAATATTGGATAACTGAATAACAAAATAGAAAAAGATTATCTGTTACAGGTTTCATGCTTTGAAAGGATTTCTTCAAACTAATATTTTTAGTAATGGAATATACAGTTACTGTCAGATTTATTTGCCCTCACACTGAATATTTGTTGATTTTCTAAGAAATTCTGTGTAATATATATATATATATATATATATATATATATATTCTATATATATATATATATATGATATATATATTCTGTGTAATATATTCTATATATATATATATATGATATATATATACTGTGTAATATATTCTATATATATATATATATATATATATATATATATATATGATATATATATACTGTGTAATATATTCTATATATATATATATATATATATATATATATATATATGATATATATATACTGTGTAATATATTCTATATATATATATATATATATATATATATATGATATATATATACTGTGTAATATATTCTATATATATATATATATATATATATATATATATATATATGATATATATATACTGTGTAATATATTCTATATATATATATATATATATATATATATATATATATATATATGATATATATATACTGTGTAATATATTCTATATATATATATATATATATATATATATATATATATATATGATATATATATACTGTGTAATATATTCTATATATATATATATATATATATATATATATATATATGATATATATATACTGTGTAATATATTCTATATATATATATATATATATATATATATATGATATATATATACTGTGTAATATATTCTATATATATATATATATATATATATGATATATATATACTGTGTAATATATTCTATATATATATATATATATATATATGATATATATATACTGTGTAATATATTCTATATATATATATATATATATATATATATGATATATATATACTGTGTAATATATTCTATATATATATATATATATATGATATATATATACTGTGTAATATATTCTATATATATATATATATATATATTCTGTGTAATATATTCTATATATATATATATATATGATATATATATTTTGTGTAATATATTCTATATATATATATATATATATATATATATATATATGATATATATATTCTGTGTAATATATTCTATATATATATATATATATATATATATGATATATATATTCTGTGTAATATATTCTATATATATATATATATATATATATATATATATGATATATATATTCTGTGTAATATATTCTATATATATATATATATATATATATATGATATATATATTCTGTGTAATATATTCTATATATATATATATATATATATATATATGATATATATATTCTGTGTAATATATTCTATATATATATATATATATATATATATATGATATATATATTCTGTGTAATATATTCTATATATATATATATATATATGATATATATATTCTGTGTAATATATTCTATATATATATATATATATATATATATGATATATATATTCTGTGTAATATATTCTATATATATATATATATATGATATATATATTCTGTGTAATATATTCTATATATATATATATATATATATATATGATATATATATTCTGTGTAATATATTCTATATATATATATATATATATATATTCTGTGTAATATATTCTATATATATATATATATATATATATATATATGATATATATATTCTGTGTAATATATTCTATATATATATATGATATATATATTCTGTGTAATATATTCTATATATATATATATATATATATATATATATATATATATATATGATATATATATTCTGTGTAATATATTCTATATATATATATATATATATATATATATATATATATATATATGATATATATATTCTGTGTAATATATTCTATATATATATATATATATTCTGTGTAATATATTCTATATATATATATATATATATATATATATATATGATATATATATTCTGTGTAATATATTCTATATATATATATATATATTCTGTGTAATATATTCTATATATATATATATATATATATATATATATGATATATATATTCTGTGTAACATATTCTATATATATATATATATATATGATATATATATTCTGTGTAATATATATTCTGTGTAATATATATATATATATATATATATATATATATGATATATATATTCTGTGTAATATATTCTATATATATATATATATAATATATATAAATGTAAAAGACAATAGAAAAATTGTAATATTAGCTGAAGCGTTTCGTCCACTGTGGACTTTTTCAAGGCAAAAATGAACTGAATTTATTAAAACAAAATAACTGATAATCACAAAACAAAATATCCTTAGCAACTGGAAGAATTTAGAAAATGCTATTATATTCATATTGTCAACTGAAAAGTACTGTCATGTGTGGAAATATTGTTTTTATTGTTGGGTTGACAGATTCAACCATTTTCTTTTGGTTTCTTGATACAGTTGTGTATGTTTGCTTGGGGAATAGTAATTCTGTTAGGAAAGGTGAAATAGGGAAAAGGCCTGGGTGTAGATTAATATCAAGAAATCAAAAGAATATGGTTGAATAAAATAATATTCTTCTATGGTAATTGGAATGTTTTTCTTAATTTAACATTTAATACAAGTGCCTTTTAAAAATTAAATTGTATTGACTGATTCTATAGCATTCTAAAAGGTTCCGGAGAAGACTATATGTGCCTGTTATGCCACAATAGTGAAAACTACTGAACCCAACAAGCTCTGAATGATGAAAGTCATACAAGCAAGGTGATGGATATACATCATTTCCCAAGCATTTTTATGTTCCTAGATCAACAATTTAGAACATTATCAAGAAGTAAAACAAGGCTCATCATGTTGAAAATAAGTTAAGGACCAGGAGAAAATGGAAAGAAAAATTGTTACAGATGTCTCAAAGAATCCTCGCTTTATGGCAAAGGACATTGTCAAAGGAGTACAGACAAAAAGTTTTGATACATCAATGGCAGTCACTAGATGACTTCATCAAGCAGGCCTTCAAGCTAATTGTCTCAGTAAAACTACCTTGCTTAAGGCTAAACACATAAAAGGCAGATCAGCTTATGCTAGAAGCCATGTTGAACATGGGAGTGAATATTGGAAGTCTGTTTTATGGTTAGATGAGACCAAACAAGAATGATTTGGTCACATCAATTTCTGGTATGTATGGAGGAAATCAAAAGATCAAAAACCAAAAATACCCTTCCTACAATTGAACATGGTGGTGGGAATATTATGATTTGGGGATGTCTCCAAGTATCATGAATAAAAAGCAATAATATTTGGATATTCTTAAAAATACCATAAAACAAATTGTATAAAAGGTGTCATTGGGGTGTTCCTGAACATTCCAATATGACAATGACCCAAAACACATGGTATGAATTGTTAAGAAATACTTAGTTAACAGCCAAATTTAGTATTTGTCTATATTTCTGAGATGAGGTATTGTAACAATTTACACTATTTACATTGTTCATACTGTTGTCTTCATCTTTATTTTCATATTCACAATGTTTTGGCCGTTGTACACTCCAGCCTTCTTCAGGTGATATACATTGGAATTTCAAATTGAACCCTTTCTTTAGTCCATGGGGCTAGATTGTTCTAGTTCCACATGCCATGCCTTTTCTTGATATCTCCCATGCCCCAGTGGATAAAAGCATTGGATGAAGTAATCCAAAAAATGATTTGACCCAAAGAGTTGTGAGCTCAATACCCAGCCACAGCAGAGGTTAACCTGGAGATTTGAGTTATCCAGAAAAGGGCATGGCACGTGGAACAATTGCCCCCCATGAACTAAATATACCTCATGAAAAAGACCAGAGGGTACAATGGCCAAAATGTCATGAATATGACAATAAAGATGAGGGCCAACAGTCCCAACCATGTAAATAGTGTAAAAAGCCAAATTTAGATATTGGCGTAGCCATCACAAAGTCCTAAATCCCATTGAAAATTTGAGTATATTCAAAGAAAAAATGTAGGAAAAACTTGCAGAACTAGAAGCTATTGTCAAGGAAGAATGGATAAAATACCAGTCAATTTGTAGCGATCTTCTAAGGAAAACAATTAAAAGGTAATAATCAAGAATAAAGGTTACACAACTGATTATTGATGCATGAGGGCTAATAATTTTCTCCTATGTTAAATGTTTCTTTGATGTTTTCTGGTATTATTGTTTGATGTTAATATAATATTTGGTTGTGGGAATAAAGGCGCATTCTTTCAAATCCATTATGTCATCATTTGTGAAAAAATGCTTGAAACTTGTGGGATTACATCTTGAATCATAATTATGGGAGAGTGGTTGAAGGAACAAAATGAAACAAATGTGGGTTAAAATTCTACATTGTGAAAAGCTGATGATACAGGGATGCTTAACTTTAAACTTTTGACGTCTGTTGCATCTCCTAGGTAATGCATGTTCAGTGTTACTGTTTTGTCAGTGTTTCTCGAAGTAGAATAGTAATCAACATTTGTTATATTTCATACCTTCCTTCTACATACATACATATATATATATATATATATATATATATATATATATATATATACCCATGTAAAATGAGAACAAATAGAGTCCAATTCTGATGTTCATAACATTCAATTTAAAAGAGAGCTCAATACAAAAGTAGAGCAACATTCTTTATTTTAGGATATTACATTAAAAACGTAAAAAATTGCTATACAAATGCAATCAAGTTTCGATGCATATGAGGTGTGTTAATATGCATCGAAACATGATTGTATTTGTGTAGCATTTTTTTTTTATTTACATTTTTGATGTAATATCCTAAAAACAAAGTATATATATATATATCAATTATGTGGTGCAGGTTCAATTTACATTATGTGAATCATTCATACAAAAAGCAGATAATGAAGTTAATGATATAAATGGCAAGAATCACTCTCGCAAACAATTTTTAATAATAAAATACATTAACCTCGAATCCGTTAATGAATGGTATGGTCCTTGTTTATAAATTTCGGTTTATAAGGTCTTTTTTTACTACTAGCTTCCAATTGTTTCATACAATCATTGTCAGGTAGGGAAATAGGTAAGTTTTTTTACATCCAGGTAATAACAGGACATCGAAAGATAAAATGTAATCCGAAAGATGTTTTTTTAGAAATGTGATATTACATTTTATCTTTCGATGTCCTGTTATTACCTGGATGTAAAAAAACTATTTCCCTACTTGACTTTTTGAAGTTGTCGGTCTGATGAATTGGATCTTGATTACGATTCCAATGTAATAAATTATAACCATGGAATATTATTGTTTGAGCCTTATATATATATATATATATATATATATATATATATATATATAAGAAACTATATTGAGGAAATTGTAAGACAAAATGAAAAAGTTTATTTATGACGCATCTGTTAGGACTTCATCAGTGTGGCTTTGTTGATGTTCTGACTACACATGTACATGAACAAGAAATGCTGGCAGTTTCAAAACTTTTTTTGAAATAATTTTTTGCAATCTAACCAAATTCATCTATATTCCTTTTTTCTTTCCATCATCTTTGTTTTTAAATATCGCACATTGTGATAAGAGAAAATCTGCCAAGAATGGTAAAATGTTCTAAGAACCTGGATGTAAATTTACTTTGGTTGAACTAACGATTAAAGCACTTTGTAGACATTTTCATCTTAGTAAATTATTTTCTCTTTTAATTAGTCGCATTTTTTATGTCAAAATTATGGTAAGATTCATTACCAATGCGTTTTGTGTGTTGTTTTTTTAAAAAAAATGTTTCTTTTGTGCTAATATAGTCTTTTGTTCAAACTTCTTGAGGTTTCTCTAATATATTATTTCTGGCAATCCTCGTGGTTGATAGAGTAAATTCCTCCAAATTTTGGCTCGTTGTTTCAAAGTTATATATTCAGTAAACCCAGAAACGTTCAATTGACATATCTGATTTCACTCAATAATAATAATAATAGTAATAACTTAAATTCTTCTTGATTTATTGAATATTATAAGCTCTAGTTATCTACTAAGTGCTTTTTGGCATAAGTTCTGATAACCATTGAAGAAAATGTTAAATTCTTGTAACATTTACATATTTTTTCAAATTGTATTACCAATAATATTATTTTTAAGAAACTATAAATAAGTAAAAGGAACACATATGTTAAAGGGTTTCTGGGGCGGGGAGCGGGGTTGCAAGAAATTGTGATGTCAAACATGTAAATTTCTGGGGTAAGAAGAAATAGTAGTTGTAGTAGTAGTAGTTGTTATTATTATTATTATTATCCTATTATAATTGTGTTTGTCCTTCCCTTTGTTAGTTCATGTGACCATTAAACTCTGCCAATACCTCATAAATAATGGACTATTCCGTTTCAATTGCATTGAGAGAGGGAAATAGACACTACTTGGTTTCAGTGAGAAAAAGATGAAAGAAAGGAAGATAGAGGTGTTTAATGTTTCCTGCCAATACCTCATAAATAATGGACTATTCCATTTTGATTGTGTGGAAAAACAAAACATATTAAAGATGCTACTTGGTTTCAGTGAGAAAATGAATGAATGAAAGAAAGCTGGTAAGATAGAAGTGTTTAGCAGCTATTACAGTGAAATGGAAAAAAATTTTAATTTAAAATCTTTTCATTTGTAGCCCTTACTTCTTAAAATAGCGACCAACATTCATATTTATGATTGTTATTGCAATATTTTGTTAAAGTTGTAAAGTTCAAATATGTAACGATGCGATAGGGCAATTTCTCCAGATATTGTATTGCCGTGTCATGTCGTTTCATTTGTACCCACTTCTTAAAGCTCAAATATTTAACGATTCGATAGGGCAATTTCTACAGATATTTTCTTGCCGTAGAACTTGCCATGAGTTTATTCTATCATTAAGTTAAGAATTAAGATTCATTAAAAAATTCAAATAGAAAAACCATGAAAATCTCATGGGTCATTCTGGTCATTATTATTAACTTACATTTTTATTTTGGCTGTGAAAGTCATAATTTTTTTCGTCTTTCCAGCATTCTGGTGCCTATAATATTTGGACATAGTCTTAGAATTTCAAATTGAGGTCTTCATTTAATCTATGGAAGGAAATTGTTCTTATCCCACTTTCCATGTGATGAGATATCTTATTTTGAATTTCCTTTTTTGCCAATTCATTTTTGCAGTGCCATCTTGTTCAATCAGCTGGATCCACCTACCTGATCCAGGGATTGAACTTACAACCACCTGGAAACTTCATTACAAGGATGAGTTAAGAAAAAGACAAAATTGCAGAAGAATTAACTAATACAATTTATGTACCCTCAGCATGAAAAACAGAATGAGAATTGTCTGTCTATTCTTCTTATGAGCCATGTCCTTTCAGGACGTAAGCAATCATGGCACTCCACAATTTCCTGTCCTTTCTTACCTCTTCTAAACCTTACTCCACCATGCATGTGGTAAAGTACTCAATACCAGGGATAGAGTACATGTAAATTTAAAATTGGACATTGTCACTGATGGGTTTTGACTTTAGTCTGTTTCATGCTTAAACGCAATCTTCAGACCATATCTAAACCTTACTCCACCATCCATTTACTCAAGCTCACTCGGTAGGTTATGTGTTGTTTTCTTCTATCCCTCTTGCCTTCAATCTGTCCTGTAAGTATCAATTTTTCCAAACCCTCTTTCCTCACTATGTTCCTTATAAATTTCAACAGCCTCTTCCTGATGTTAAGTATAAGTGTCCATTTTGTTTCCATTTTCTCTAATACTTTGTTGTTTGTTATATTTTTAGTTTATGGTATCCTCAGCATCCTTTTGCGGAACATTTCTGTTTCATGTTTCTTCTTCATCTGTATAAAGATTTGTCCAGCATTCACTGCCATATCGGAGGACTGATATTACATAAGTACATTCAGTACTCCTTTCTTCGTTTCTCACAAAGGTTTTCTGTTTCTTAATACTTTGCTTAGCTTTAGGAAGGCACCTTTCACTATCCCAATCCACTTTTGGATTTCAGTATCACACTTTCCGACCTCTGTTAGAACACTTCCCAGATATTTAAATTATAGTACTTGATAGATTTTGGTATCTCCAATTTATAATTTGCATATTGGACGGTTCCTTTTGCTAACACACATGCATTCTGTCTTCTTGCAATTAAATAGTTCAGTTCAAAATTCTGAGTACATATGTGAAACAGGTAAAGAGATCTGATGGGGAAATCTTGTTACTAAAATGACCAAACTGGAATCAATAGTTATACTAAATCATGGAAATTTCTCATTAGACATGGAGCTTACTAATATTGTAAATGTGTCACTTAGATTTTCAGCTTTATCTTGTTAATAATAAAAGGATTCAAGAAATCAATATTAGCATTATAACGTTTCTATATGTGAACTACA
>OZ038498.1:16048940-16051440 GCA_964036315.1 Acanthosepion esculentum | reverse complement strand
AAGGTTTTATATATATATATATATAGTTATGGTTTTATATATATATATATATATATATATATATATATATATGGTTTTATATATATATATAAGGTTTTATATATATATAAGGTTTTATATATATATATATATATAAGGTTTTATATATATATATATAAGGTTTTATATATATATATATAAGGTTTTATATATATATATATATAAGGTTTTATATATATATATATATAAAAGGTTTTATATATATATATATATAAAAGGTTTTATATATATATATATATAAAAGGTTTTATATATATATATATATAAAAGGTTTTATATATATATATATATAAAAGGTTTTATATATATATATATATAAAAGGTTTTATATATATATATATATATATAAAAGGTTTTATATATATATATATATATATATATATATATATAAGGTTTTATATATATATATATGAGGTTTTATATATATATATATATATGAGGTTTTATATATATATATATATGGTTTTATATATATATATATGGTTTTATATATATATATATATATGGTTTTATATATATATATAAGGTTTTATATATATATATATATACATATATATGTAAGGTTTTATATACATATATATACATATATATGTAAGGTTTTATATATATATATATATACATATATATACATATATATGTAAGGTTTTATATATATATATATATACATATATATACATATATATGTAAGGTTTTATATATATATATATATATATATATACATATATATACATATATATGTAAGGTTTTATATATATATATATATATATATATATATACATATATATACATATATATATAAGGTTTTATATATATATATATATATATACATATATATACATATATATATAAGGTTTTATATATATATATATATATATACATATATATACATATATATATAAGGTTTTATATATATATATATATATATACACATATATATACATATATATATAAGGTTTTGTATATATATATATATATATATACACATATATATATAAGGTTTTATATATATATATACATATATATATACAAGGTTTTATATATATATATACATATATATACATATATATATAAGGTTTTATATATATACATATATATATATAAGGTTTTATATATATATATATATATATATATATATATATACAAGGTTTTATATATATATATATATATAAGGTTTTATATATATATATATATATATATAAGGTTTTTTTTATATATATATATAAGGTTTTATATATATATATAAGGTTTTAAATATATATATAAGGTTTTATATATATATATATATATATAAGGTTTTATATATATATATATATATAAGGTTTTATATATATATATATATAAGGTTTTATATATATATATATAAGGTTTTATATATATATATATAAGGTTTTATATATATATATATAAGGTTTTATATATATATATATATAAGGTTTTATATATATATATATAAGGTTTTATATATATATATATATATAAGGTTTTATATATATATATATATATATAAGGTTTTATATATATATATATATATATAAGGTTTTATATATATATATATATATATAAGGTTTTATATATATATATATATATATAAGGTTTTATATATATATATATATATATAAGGTTTTATATATATATATATATATATAAGGTTTTATATATATATATATATATATAAGGTTTTATATATATATATATATATATATAAGGTTTTATATATATATATATATATATATTTAAGGTTTTATATATATATATATATATATATGGTTTTATATACATATATATATATATATATGGTTTTATATATATATATATATATATATGGTTTTATATATATATATATATATATATGGTTTTATATATATATATATATATATATGGTTTTATATATATATATATATATATATGGTTTTATATATATAAATATATATATATATATATATATATGGTTTTATATATATATATATATATATATGGTTTTATATATATATATATATATATATATATAAGGTTTTATATATATATATATATATATATATATATAAGGTTTTATATATATATATATATATATATATATATATATAAGGTTTTATATATATATATATATATATAAGGTTTTATATATATATATATATATATATATATATATATATATATAAGGTTTTATATATATATATATATATATAAGGTTTTATATATATATATATATATATATATATAAGGTTTTATATATATATATATATATATATAAGGTTTTATATATATATATATATATATATATATAAGGTTTTATATATATATATATATATAAGGTTTTATATATATATATATATATATAAGGTTTTATATATATATATATATATATATAAGGTTTTATATATATATATATATATATATAAGGTTTTATATATATATATATATATATATATAAGGTTTTATATATATATATATATATATATAA
>OZ038498.1:16043388-16046240 GCA_964036315.1 Acanthosepion esculentum | reverse complement strand
TATATATATATATATATATATATATATATATAAGGTTTTATATATATATAGTTTTATATATATATATATATATATATATATATATATATAAGGTTTATATATATATATATATATATAAGGTATATATATATATATATGTATATATATATATAAGGTTTTATATATATATATATATATATAAGGTTTTATATATATATATATATATATAAGGTTTATAAATATATATATATATAGGTTTATATATATATATATATATATAAGGTTTTATATATATATATATATATATATATAAGGTTTTATGTATATATATATATATATATTATATAAGGTTTTATTAGTATATATATATGTATATATATATAAGGTTTTATGTATAATATATGTATATATATATATATAAGGTTTTATGTATATATATATGTATATATATATATAAGGTTTTATGTATATATATATGTATATATATATTATAAGGTTTTATGTATATATATATGTATATATATATATATAAGGTTTTATGTATATATATATGTATATATATATATATAAGGTTTTATGTATATATATATGTATATATATATATATAAGGTTTTATGTATATATATATGTATATATATATATAAGGTTTTATGTATATATATATGTATATATATATATATAAGGTTTTATGTATATATATATGTATATATATATATATAAGGTTTTATGTATATATATATGTATATATATATATAAGGTTTTATGTATATATATATGTATATATATATATATAAGGTTTTATGTATATATATATGTATATATATATATATAGGTTTTATGTATATATATATGTATATATATATATATAAGGTTTTATGTATATATATATGTATATATATATATATAAGGTTTTATGTATATATATATGTATATATATATATAAGGTTTTATGTATATATATATGTATATATATATATAAGGTTTTATGTATATATATATATGTATATATATATATAAGGTTTTATGTATATATATATGTATATATATATATATAAGGTTTTATGTATATATATATGTATATATATATATATATAAGGTTTTATGTATATATATATGTATATATATATATATATAAGGTTTTATGTATATATATATGTATATATATATATATATAAGGTTTTATGTATATATATATGTATATATATATATATATAAGGTTTTATGTATATATATATGTATATATATATATATATAAGGTTTTATGTATATATATATGTATATATATATATATATAAGGTTTTATGTATATATATATGTATATATATATATAAGGTTTTATGTATATATATATGTATATATATATATATAAGGTTTTATGTATATATATATGTATATATATATATATATAAGGTTTTATGTATATATATATGTATATATATATATAAGGTTTTATGTATATATATATGTATATATATATATATAAGGTTTTATGTATATATATATGTATATATATATATATAAGGTTTTATGTATATATATATGTATATATATATATATAAGGTTTTATGTATATATATATGTATATATATATATATATATAAGGTTTTATGTATATATATATGTATATATATATATAATAAGGTTTTATGTATATATATGTATATATATATATATAAGGTTTTATGTATATATATATGTATATATATATATATAAGGTTTTATGTATATATATATGTATATATATATATATAAGGTTTTATGTATATATATATGTATATATATATATATAAGGTTTTATGTATATATATATGTATATATATATATAAGGTTTTATGTATATATATATGTATATATATATATATATAAGGTTTTATGTATATATATATGTATATATATATATATATATAAGGTTTTATGTATATATATATGTATATATATATATATATATATAAGGTTTTATGTATATATATATTGTATATATATATATATATATAAAGGTTTTATGTATATATATATAGTATATATATATATATATATATAAGGTTTTATGTATATATATATGTATATATATATATATATATATATAAGGTTTTATGTATATATATATGTATATATATATATATATATATATATAAGGTTTTATGTATATATATATGTATATATATATATATATATATATAAGGTTTTATGTATATATATATGTATATATATATATATATATATAAGGTTTTATGTATATATATATGTATATATATATATATATATATATAAGGTTTTATGTATATATATATATATAAGTTTTATGTATATATATATGATATATATATAAGGTTTTATGTATATATATATATATATAAGGTTTTATGTATATATATATGTATATATATATAAGGTTTTATGTATATATATATATATATAAGGTTTTATGTATATATATATGTATATATATATAAGGTTTTATGTATATATATATATGTATATATATATATAAGGTTTTATGTATATATATATGTATATATATATATAAGGTTTTATGTATATATATATGTATATATATATATAAGGTTTTATGTATATATATATGTATATATATATATAAGGTTTTATGTATATATATATGTATATATATATATAAGGTTTTATGTATATATATATGTATATATATATATAAGGTTTTATGTATATATATGTATATATATATATAAGGTTTTATGTATATATATATGTATATATATATATAAGGTTTTATGTATATATATATGTATATATATATATAAGGTTTTATGTATATATATATGTATATATATATAAGGTTTTATGTATATATATATGTATATATATATATAAGGTTTTATGTATATATATATGTATAT
>OZ038498.1:16025888-16040888 GCA_964036315.1 Acanthosepion esculentum | reverse complement strand
GAACGTTAGAATTTATATATTATTTTCGTTCTCATTGCATCGGATATATATATATATATATAAACACCCAGGATGGCTAAAAAAAATGTATACCCATTTTGAAGCTTTCCCAAGAAATAGTTGAAGCAACTAGAACCAACTCTATCTATTTTAAATAATGCATAATGCGTTATTATAAATAAACACTCTTAACATTTTGTCGTTGCATGTTTTCAAATTGATGCCCTGTTATGATTCAGACATTGGTGACAATGTGACGCAATTGAATGCTTGACAAGCAGCAATTAACATTTCAAGAGGTTTCTTGCAGTTCAGTGAAAACTTTCCATCACCCTTTCTTGCTTCACAGGGCGTCACTGATATCTGTGGTCTTCAGGATTGGTTCTTGTGCACATTACATACAGTACCATCAGCTTCAAAACTTCTCTGTAATTTGTGAGATTGTAAGCAGCATGGGCGAATCTGAATGAAACTCACTTCCATATACTGCCTTTGAACTTCAGTTGCATTTTTGTACTTCAGGATGAACTTTCTTTGTTCAAGGTTAAGCCTGGGTGAAATTAGTAATACTAGCATGTAAATCTGAGCACCTTTTTTATATAATTTTTAAGTACTCAGTAATCTAAAAAAATGTTGGAAAATATTCCATGTAATCTAATTTAAGGAATGTTGACTTTAAATTTACTATATTGCTCTTATTTTCTGATAATGTCGTGTATAGTCTATCATACTTTCAAACAGGGGCACATTTCATAACATTTTATATACATTAAAAAAATTAAAAATTATTTTGAAAAATCTTGGTGCAAAATAATTTGTATTAAGCTTTTCGATTAGTAAATATAGTTTTCACTTAATAACAACATCACCTAACCAGATTGAAGTAATGCAGAATTTTAAAGGATTTATATATTATAAATTCTCATAATTAAAATTTAAAAAAAAATTAAAACAATTTTTGTAAAAATTCATTATTTATCAAAAAAAATTTTTTCTTCAAAAAATCATGTCCTTAATAAATCTAATTTTAAAAAAAGCTATTAAAAGGTTTTCTAATTAAATAATGTCATAGTTTTATTTCATTCCTTATTTTACAATTTGAATGAGATTTTCAGGAAATGAGTAGTAGTTTGAAAAAAAAAAACAAAAAAAAAACTTTATGATTTACATTCTCCAAGGAGTTTAACTAATGAAAAAATTTTAAGATTGAAATTTAATTTCTCGAAATTTCACAAAATTAAGTAAGTAGTGCTGATGGGAGCAGGTTAACATAGGTAAACAAAAAAAATTTTTTTTACGAAGATTTTTTTTTTTAAATTTCAAAAATAATTTCATGCATTTTTTAAAAAATCCTGAAAGTTTCATTAAAATTCGACAATTATGTTTTTCACAAGAATTTCCAAATCAATATGTTTTTCACCTGAAGAAAGAAGCTAAAACACTAGTCGTAAATATTACCTCAATTGCTGATGATAAAAAAAGGAAACAAAGCAAACTTAGCCAAAATCCAAACCTGGCTTCCCAGATACCTGTTCCATGGTGATTTATCATTAGGTAAATGCACGCTTACATGGTAAATACAGTGTGCAACTGAAATACACTGCACATAATGGTAAGAGATTAGCTAGATGACGTCACCAATGTCCTAGTATATGTGGAAAACACCTGCTGCACCTTGTATAACATTTAAAACAGTAAAATATTTACATTCTATTCAAAAGAATATTCAACAAATGTACAGCTATGACAATGGGGAATAATTAAAAACTAGTGATTAAAACAAAAGCATTGAGAAGCTGAATGAGTTATTTGATTTTTTTTACAGCTTATCAACCCTTTGCGGGTTATTTAAAGCTGCCGAAACATATTTTGGATTGTAATAATAATATTTTTTTCTTTTCTTTTTTTTGGCAATTGAATATTATGTTAATTATTTTTCCAGATACAAGTCCTATGGGAAGCTGAAAGAAGTCTACTAAGCTGGACATCAAGATACATCAGACGGCAGGAATTTAAAATTTAAAGTTCAACATCTATACATCTTCATCATTTCCTTTTGAAATTTTTATTTTTGTTTATATTTTCACCCCCTCCTATATTTATATATTTTTATTTATTAATTCTCAGATGGGGTATATCTGTAGAAGAGACAAAATGAATGAAAAGACAAGAGGAAATCTATACTTAGTTCAGCCAACACACACACACACACACATATATATATATATCTTCAAGAAATCTTATAAGAAAAATATGTATTTTCTGGCAGGATTCAAACCTGCATTCCCCTAGAGGAAACCGTCATTAGATCTGGCGTGCTTTGACCGCTCGGCTACAGAGAACCTATGGCCATGCTGGAGAGCATATATTTTTCTAATAAGATTTCTCAAATATTCAGGACAGTAGAAGAAAAGAAATAAAAACGGAGCATCTACTCAAATACAGGTATCCACTAAAAATAATGTTTAAAGTAATAAAAAATGCCAGATTAATAAATGGAAAATACATTCCTCATATATGTTTTATATATATATATATATATATATATATATTATGAAATGGAAAAATTCCGACAATTATTTTTAAGACATTTTTATGCTTATACATTCTTATTATAGGTACAAATATTTAAGTAAATGCTCTATTTTTAATAAACAGTATTAAACAACATTTATTGGCCTGAATGTCAGAGAAATTTTCATAGAAAATATACATCCTCCGACAGGAATTGAACCTGTATCCTATACGGAACCGCCACATAGCCTGATGTGCCTTTAACCGATTTGGCCACACAGGAGCGTTTGGTTAGCAAAGTCGATTTTACTGTCTATATGATGGTATCGTATAGGATACAGGTTCAATTTCTGTTGGACGGTAAATGTTGTTTAATACTGTTTATTATAAATAGAGCATTTACTTAAATATTTGTATCTATAAAAAGAATGCATAAACATAAAAATGTCTTTTTATATATATATATATATATATATATATATATATATATATATATATACAGACATGAATTGAGATCAAATATGAATCGGAATCTGACAAAATATTAGAATAAAACATTTCCTGTTTGTTCCTTATATATTTATAAAAGTGAATTTTGAAGTCAAGAATCAGAGGCGACAGACTGTTTCATGCTAAACACAATCACCAGGCCACCTGATGATGTGTGCTGACTTCAATGTTCACTTTTATATTTACATGTGCTCTATCTCTGATAATGAGCACTTTATCCTATAAATATAGCATACCTTAAAACTATATTTCTTCATATATATATATATATATATATATAAAGAACATTAATTTAATCTGACAAAATCCTTTTGAAAGTTGAAATGCATTCCACAGAGTTTTTATTTCTCATTCAATGTGCCATATCCCATCAAAATGTGGTCAAACATGACTCTCCACAACTTCCTATCCTTTGTTACTCTTAGTAAGGTTTGTCTTCTCACTATCTCTCCTACCTGTTCTGCTATCCATTTACACAAACTTGTTAAGGTTTCTCACTCTCTTACCTTCAATGTCCTGTGAGTGTCAAATTTTCTAAATCCCTCTTTCCTATTTATGATGTGCCCTAAAAAATTCACCTGTCTCTCTTTCTGCTTCTAAATGTAAACATCTTTTTCCATTTCTATTTCCCTTAAAACTCCCGTGTTATTCATATTATTCAATTTAAACAAATGATGTAATGGAATGTCCCACACTCCCTATCGCCTGACTATATCGGTAGCTATATACACTGAGCACAGGATATACCTGAGGCTTGCTTCAGGAATTACTAGCCTGCCACTCAATTGCCTGTCTTTCAGTAGTGCATTCTCTTTTACAATAAATCTCTCTTTCTTTCATCTACATGCACGTGTTGCTGTTCCTTCACTTGAGTAGCACCTTTGTCTGTTTGTAACCTCTTTAAGGATATAACAATAAATAAAAACTGAAGTGACGAGGGAGGCTCTCCTTTCCTACCAATGAGAATAAGCAAATGAAAAAGATCATGTTAATGCGACCAACAAGTAACTAACCTAAAAAATGAAATTCATTTTCACACTAAAAAAAAAAATGAAATTCATTTTCACACTCAAAACTTCAAGATGAATTTTACAATAAAAAAATAAGCTTATAATTTTTGACATAACAAAATCTTGTCCATAAAACTAAGTTTAAAAGAAAATAATTTGATTTTCATAATAATCTTCATGGAACTGAAAGCTTAAATTACCCCATGAAATTTATTTCTTATAAACTAGGAAAAGGTTTTGTGACTTTCACCATTACAGTGCATTTCTCGCATCATTTGATTGTAATACATGGAAAAATATTCATGAATATGAATGGATTATGCTAAAAATAAGCAGAAATAATGTTTGTAAATTATTTACTTAGACATGCCTATATATACATATATATATATATTTATTTATTATAAATTTATCATATAGACAAAACCATTTTACTCACTACAAAGATGCAACTTGGTTTCAGTGCATTTCAAATGCACTTCGACGGGTGAGAGTCGAAAAAGGTTATGAACAAACTGTGTGTTTCTTAAGTTTACAGAACTTCCTGAACCATTTTTGACTCTCACCTGTCGAAGTGCATTTGAAATGCACTGAAACCAAGTTGCATCTTTGTAGTGAGTAAAATGGTTTTGTCTATATGATAAAATTATAATAAATAAATAATTATCGCTCTACTATCAGTATCGAGCCCTCTTTTGAATTAATGCTGTGAACATTGGAATTTATATATTACTTTCATTCTCATCGCATCACATATATATAAATAAAAATAATAGGAAACTGAATGAAGTCAGCTATGTTATACATCTTGACACATCAGATGCCAGAAATTTAAAATTAAATACCTCTTGCATTTTCAGCAAGAGGTATTTAATTTTAAATTTCTGCATGCGATGTGTCAAGATGTATAACGTAGCCGACTTCATTCAGTTTCCTTCAAGTTAACTTCAATGTAAAATTATAACTAACATTTCTTTGCATTTCATTCCTTCTCCCTATATATATTTTTAGGGAATGGATTTAATCCAGTATGTTCTTAAAAATTGTCTTTGTTTACGTTAGTATACAAAACAGAGCAGATATGTATATTTCAAGGATTAGGAAGATATGTTCAAAAGTACTATTCAGGCTTTGTTTGATCAGGACATCCTACATTCGCAGATTCGAATCCTGCCAGAGGGCACATATTTTTCTAACAAGATTTCTCGAATACTGAGGCCAGTAAATGTAAATAAATAAATATAGTGTTTAATAAATAAATAAAAACTAAGCATCTACACAAATATGAGTATCCATTTAAAGAATTATATATATATATATATATATATATATATATATATATATATGATCCCAATAATGAAAAAATAATCTAAACTGAAGAAGTCCTTATGAAAAACAAAATGTGCCACATAGGATTTTTTTCCTTATGTCCAATATATAGGGTTTATATATAGGAGTTCATATTCTCCCATTTTTATATATATATATATATATATATATATATATATATGTATGTATGTATATGTGCGGGTATGCAGAAAAATAGGAAAGAACACGTTAGGTAAATAATCCGTAGTTCTTTAGTATTTTTGTTTTCATTTTTAAAAAGACAGTGCTCCATACAGAAATAGAGCTTATTATTATAATATTTTTTTTAAAAAAATATGATTCCTTCACTACATAAGAGTTCTCATGTTTCAAAAGCGAGAGCCGAGACCCTCAATATAATTATTGAAATTTAGTTGAATTGAGGTATTAAGTCCCGCTTCCTCTTCAAGCAAAAATTTAGGAATAGATTCTCATTTCGGAATAGATTCCTAAATTTTTGCTTGAAGAGGAAGCAGGACTTAATACCTCAATTCAACTAAATTTCAATAATTATATTGAGGGTCTCGGCTCTCGCTTTTGAAACATCAGAATTCTTATGTAGCGAAGGAATCATATTTTTTTTTTAAATATTATAATATATATATATATATATATATATATATATATATATATAAAAAGAAAATATCAACCTAACACCAATAAATTCATTTTTTTTCTAACTTAATATAAAAATGACAAAAATGAGAAAATAAAGAAACTATTGCTGATACCCCCTGACAAGTGAACTGAATGATCACTAGGAAGCCACTGGAGTAGAGGTGCTGAATATAACATCAGTCAGTTAATTTTACACATATATGAGTGTGGAGAGAGAGAGATGCATTAACTAGTATATCTAATCTGAACAAAACAAAATGCACACACTCTTTATTCATCATGGTAATAGGGGGAGTAAATTAGTCTCATGGGTCATTGCTGGAGACCTTGATTCTCATTAGGAATTCCACAAAGATAGCCTTGTGCCAGACTAAACGGAGCGTACCATGGAAGGAATAAAAATGAAAAATGCAAAAAAAAGAAAAATAAGAAACAGAACAAAAAGGAAAAAGAATAAAAAAGAAAAATAGAACAAAAATAAATGAAAGAAAAACAAAAAAGAAAAATGGTAAGAGTAAATATTTATGTACTGTGAGGTTTTACAAGTACAAGACTGACAACTACTTGGAAGGGCTCTTTGTCCAGATAATTTTGTTTTTATTTGTTTTATATATATAGCTTAATTTCTTCTCTAAGGTAAATGTATTGTAGCAAGTGTCACAAACATTGGGAGACTGGACTTAAAACCTGGTGACCTGCTATCTTAAACCCGAGTACTGAAGACCCACAAGGGCTTGTAACAGTAATAATAATAGTTGCAGCCATATTTAACAGCAGTAGTAATAATGATGCTGATAATGATAATAATAATAAAAATCTTTTTCAAAATTATAATAATGCTATCATGAATATTCCCACCCACCCCCAACACTTAAGTTGTTAATTATGCTTCTTTTTTTTTTTTCTTGTGTTATGTCATATTTTCTTCCCAGGTTGCATTGTGTGGGATATTTTTCAATGTATTTGGCATCAGGCTCTCTAGTCTTTTACGGGCTTTTACTTCCTCTTCCAAATCTTTCCGGAGCTTTTTCTGTTCCTGGAAAGAAAAAAAGATGTTACACATTTGAATGGAAGTATACATATATATATATCACATACACATAATTTTTTTGTCTTTCTTTAAAATACAATTTTTTTTTTTAAATCATCTAAAAAGTAATTTTTTAAATAATAAAATATTTTGGGAAAGAAAAAAAAATGAAAGTTAAATGAAAATTTAAAATATAACAATTTTGAAAATAATTTCTAATCCAATATTATTTCTTATTAGTTGAGACATTATATTTTAGTGGATGCACTCTGTTTGAGTAGACACCTTGTTTTCTTTTTTTTTTAAACAGTGTGAATTACATCTACCAGCCTTCACCCTCAAAAATCATAATATAAGCTTTCTGAGCTGTGGAGCTTGCTGTGGTTAAGTCGTCTTAAGTACAATGGGCCAGATGGTGTTCTTTATCAGATGGAGGTTTTCCCTTAAAAAGGCAGACAAAAGTTCAAATACATTTTCTTTATTAAAAATCTTGAATGCACAGTTGGTAAATTTAATTCACATCGTTTAAAAACACAGGGATGTGTCTACTAAAATACAGGGTGTCCCCCAAAAATGACATCATTTAAAATGTGAATATCTGAGTAACTACACGTCCCAGGCAAAGTATAACTGATTTCACAAAGCTTCAACATGTGCACCACTTGTGACATGACATAGTCAGTAGTCCAGCTCTTGCCAAATATGCTGTAGAATGTCTTGCGTAACATTTTCCACCACTTCAGTGATTCCTCCAGGAAGAATGTGGGATACAGACCTGTCCTATCACATGTCCACATAGGGGGGGGGGGGGAATCAGGTGTCAAGTCAGGTGATTATGGTGGATATTTTAACAGCACATTGTCATTATCACTGACACGCCCGATCCGTTGTCCTTGTAGATTCACATTGAGATAAGTCTACACAGTCAACTTAGTTTTTACACATTTTATTAAAATTTGAGATCATCTGAGTGAGAATAAGCTATGTTATTAAATGGCAAAATGGTGTCATTTTTGTGGGGATACCCTGTATAATGTATAAAGCAATAAGAAATTGTGAAAATGTCTGAAAAAATATCTTCCAACAACAAAATGTATTATTGAAACAAAAAAAAAAAATATTCAAAATGGATTTGTTTTTTTGTTTTTAGACATTTTTCATCAAATAATAAATGAAAATTTCAAAAAAGTTAAAAATATTAAAATTTTTAATTATTTAATATATTTAATTATTTAAAATACATATTTAAAAGTGCAGTTGATGGCATACATCCCTACCCCCTGCCCTTTAATTTGATAAAAAAAACAAATTGTTGGATAATACATCAAATGTTGCAGGAATGTCACTCCTGTTGAGTACAGTTAAAAAAAAACTTCCTTTTAACGCCTTTATTTATGAAAGTCAGGAGGTATATAATATTGAATAATTAAAAATAGTATTGAATATTAAAAAGAGTAACATTATTCATAGTATAAATAAGATTACTAGAAATTAGGATCAACGAGCCAATGTGAACGATCTTTTCCTTAGCTGTATAGATTGTGCTACACTAGGGCTATATTCAGAGTTATACACACAGAAAAAATGTATATATAATTTAACCAGATGAGACATGACACTGGTATTATATATATATATATAGTGGACTCTCCCGTCATTGATCAATGCGGGCTGTTGACCCGCGCCTACTAAGGACCCTTTTATGACATTGTCTGGCTGTTGGTTCCTAGGAAGTGAGGTGCCTGACAATCTGCACATATTATTTGATTATATTGGTGAAGGTTTTGTGCAGAACCAACAACACTTTTTGAAGACCCGAATCCAGAGACCTGGTGCACTATATGCCATGAGGTCCCCAAAAGACCCTCCACAGGTTTTGAATTCAGAGTTGTTCTTCTCCTAAACCAGTTGCCATCCAAGGCTATAGAATCCAGTCTGTCCTGCTATTTACCTATAGCTTGGAGGGAGAAGAAGAGGATTCATACCTTTCTCAAGGGTATTAGCATATAAGTGAATGTAATGGACTCGAGTGGAATTTGAACTCAGCTCTCCGATTCTCCAATCCAAGCCACTATACATTACTCCACCATGCATCCTCTCTCTCTCTCTCTCTATATATATATATATATATATATATATATGTAAAAAAAAAAAAAAAAAAGCAAATATGTAGATCTAGATCCGACGGTATGATGACTTTAGAATTTTCAGTTGTTCTGTTTCTGACTAGTCTTGTGTGTATCGTCTTTTCATGTTGACTTAAATATCGTCTAATCCTAAGTATGTTTCTAATAACCATGTCCTGAAGATGGTCTACTAGACCGAAACGTCTGACGTCGACAGTAAAACATTAAAACAGTAAACTTGCATATTCAGATTTTGTTTTGTCTTTTCCATATTTTCATCACACACATATATATATATATATATATATATATATATATATATATATATATATATATATATAAAAACTTCGAGATTTATCAAGGTGGACTAAAACTGAGATATCCAAATTACTTGGAATTAGAACAAATGACCCCCATGAACTAAATAATGGGTTCAGTTCAAAATTCCAACAAATATCACCTGAAAAAGGCCAGAGCATACAACAGCTGAAACGTATTGAATGTGACAGTAAAGATGAGAACAACAGTCCGAACAATGTAAATAATGTAAGCAGTTACCACAAATATAGAGACATATTTTTTAAAGGCTCTGTTTGGAAATTATGGATAAAAGTGGAGTTTATAACGTGTAAAATATTTAAGATATTCAAAATGACTAAAGAACTTTTTTATTCATATGATTAACCCATAACCTCCTGACATCAATTAAACTGAAACTTTGTTGGTTGGCATATATTGCGATCATTTTGCTTAAAATTTGTTTTTTCTGGATTTCTTTTTAATCATTTAACCCCAGCAATGCCACTAAGATGCAGGGGGTTGCAGAGCGTGAAAGAGAATGAGAAGACTTTAGTGACGGAAGGACAATAGAGGAACAGGGTTCAAGAAGACAGAATATAGCAATTGACGTTGCATTTAAATTTTTGAATGTTGTAGGTGAGAAAGAAATTGGAAAGGAGTTCCACAGGTGAGAAGTGTGAGAAAAGAAACTGTTAGAATAGAAATGTGGGTTGCATCTAGCTAGTTCAACAGCAAAGCAGTGAGACCTAATTGCCAATCTAGTAGCACGCTTAAATTGATGTAGACAAAGCACTAATGAAAAAAGCTCATCAGTAAAAAAAGATGCTCAGTAGAGTTGCCATGAAAATATTTGTAGAAAAGACAGAGGGAAGCCACGTCACGTCGGTGAGAAAGTGAGTGATTTTCAGATGATTTTTTTAATGTCTATCTTTGAAAATTATGCATAAAAGTGGAATTTATAATATGTAAAATGTTTAAGATCTTCAAAATCATTCTGAATGTTTTTATTCATATTATTAACACATAACATGTAACCCACAACCTCTTGGCATCAAACTGACTTTTTTTTCTTTTTGCATATATTGCGATCATTTTGCTTAAATGATATGAATAGTACTTTATGAAAATTGAGATGTAGTAGAGTGGTGGTGGGGGTGTCTCACAGATTTGGTGAGCATGAAACCCTTGCACCAGCCCTGGTTACAAGGACTAAAAGAGGATAAGAAGACTTTAAGGATTGTGGAAAGGACACAAAAGAAGCATTTGGCGATTGACATTGCATTTCTTTTTTTTTTTTTTTTCAGATTGTAGTTATGAAAGAAAGAAATTTGAAGTGAGTTCCACAGGTGAGAGGTGCGAGAAATGAAAATGTTAGAGTAGAAGTAGTGGTTGCATTTATCTAGTCCAACAGTAAAATGATTCAACCTAGTCGCCAATCTAGTAGCACTCTTAAATTCTTGCAGTCAAAGCACTAATGAAAAAAGCTCATCAGTAAAGTTGCCATGAAAATATTTGTAGAAAAGACAGAGGGAAGCCATGTCATGCGAGAAAGTGAATGATTTTCAGATAAAAACTCGGAACTTTTCCAATATATTTCAATGAATCTTTTCCCTTTCCAAAATAGAAGCTTATTATTATAATTTAGATGCATTGAAAAAGGCATCATTTTAAACTGGTGCCAGGAAAATCTGGATTAAAATCCATTTTATATTCTGATTGATTCATTTTTTTACAGCTTAACACTTTGTAGGTTATTTAAAGCTGAAACACATTTCAAATTGTAGTTGGTTGGCTTTGTGTTCTAGCCACATGTCTACACCTCCTTGGGTTATTTAATGCCAAAATCTAAATATTTTGTACACAATTTTCTTTTTTTTTTAAGTTTTAGTGATACAAGTCTTACTAACTAACCCATAACTAGAAGAAGTGGATGCATTAGCTTAGATAACAATGTTATCTTAAATATAAAATAAATTGTGTTCCAATAGATTTTTAACTCATTATTTCTGTCCTTAAAGCTGAAATTTATTTCAAATACGATACATCTATTCTACACAAAAAGATATGGTTTTCATGACAGTACACCATGATGTCTGCTCACTTCAATTTCATATTGAAAAGATTTACTATACAGGTAAGTGTTATAAGCATTATACAATTATCATGATTCATTATTAGTAATATCCACAAACAACAAATGTTTGCAAATGTAAACTGAAAATATTTTTGATCTTATCTGGTTAAAATATGAATAATTCAATAACTTTGATAAAAAAAAACCCAAACATTTTTATTGCAAGCAAGTCAAAATCTAAAATGCAGATCTTTCATGCAGGAAAATGAAAATTTAAGCAATATGCATGCACAGACAATTCTAAATACACACAAGATTGAAATAATATATATATATATATATATATATATATATATACACACACACACACAAACAGAAAACTGAGAACCCATGTATTCATAGAAATCATGCTTCACAATTTTAATTAAACAAATACATTCTTAAAATTCACTCTTGTCTAAGCACACTTTTTAAAAGATAAATTCATGATAAAACTGATTCCACCATAGAACAGACAATGGGATTTGTGATTATATATATATATAGGTAAAAAAAAAATTTTGTTAGAAAGATTCTGTACAAAAATTTATTGTATAAACTAAAATGAGGATTGGAGAAAAAAAAAAAAGGACCTAATATTTAATATAGTGATATTTATTTATAATATATAAATTTTTACAGAGAAGAATTAAAACTTTGTTACTTACAATTGGGTTTTCAGTGTTTTTTTTTTCTTAGAAAAATAATTTAATAATATAAATCCAATTCACTATGGAGAACAGCAACAAAAAGGCACTCACAGTAGTCAGAGACAGATTGGTTTCTGACTCATCCCTAGAAGAACAGACCAGTATTCCAATAGATAATCTGATGGAGATGTTAACTTTCTGTACACAAACAACACATATATCGACAGGATGAAGGCTTAGCAATGGGCTTGCCATTATCACCAGCAATGGCGAATATATACATAGAATATTTTGAGGAAATGGCATTAGAATCTGTATCTCTAAAGCCAACTCTATGGTTAAGGTACGTAGATGACACCTTCATACTCTGGCCACACCAGGAAGATGTTCAGGTTCTACTGGACCATGTGAACTCAATAAGACCTTCAATACAGTTCACGATGGAGAAAGAGAGTAACAACATACTCCCATTCCTGGATGTTCTAATATCTTGAACAGAGCATGGTTTCAAGACATCCGTATACTGCAAACCAACATTCACCGGACAGTAACTCAATTTCAACTCCCACCATCCATACAGCATAAAGAAAGGGATCGTCCACTGCGTACAACACCGAGCAAAAGTCATAAGTGGCGACCCAGAGACATTAGATAAAGAATTGGTCAGTATAAGTAGTAACCTACAATGTAACAACTACCCTGGGTACATAGCAGCAGCCCAAAAAAACTAGGATAGGCGGGTACAAGAGAAGGACAACAACACCCAGAAAACAGTCTGCCTGCCTTATGTGAAGGGTTATTAGAGAAAATACAAAAGATCTGCAGTCCATATAACATCAGACAACCTTCAAAAGCTGGACTTAGCCTATATCTCTCCCAAGTAAGACCCCCCCATAGAGGAGAAACATGACTAAAGATTGTGCGTGCACTCTCCTGTGCAGCTGCGAAAAGAAATATAAAGGGGAGACAGACTGCCCCCTTAAGGCTTACCTTAAGAACACCAGAAAGCTGTAACTCGAGGGGAAGTAGAAAAATCAGGCTGACCACATATGGAGAGAAAAGGGAGATCACCACCCTTTGTGGGATCAGGTTGAGATCATAGACAAGGAACCTCATTGGATATTTGTAACCTTAAGGAATCAGCACATATGGTAGGCCACAAAAGTTTCCTGAGCCGACCAAGCATAGAAATGAATACAATATGAGAACCAGTAATAAGAAGTGCCAGAGAAAAGCAATAATAACAACAAAAATTGCAATATGAGCTCTGGTAAAAACATGTAATGATAGCAGCAAAAATTGCAATATGAGCACTGTTAAAATAGTTGCTGATGACATTAGGTTTATAATACACAGATGTCCTCAAGTGGATAAAGGCGTTAGATCCAGTGAGAGGACCCAAAGAGTGTGAGTTCAATACCTGGTTAAGACAGTGGAGAACTTGGAGAGGGGAATTAACATCCATTAAACATGGCACGTGGAACTAGAACAGTCTACCCCAGTGAGCGAAATAAATGGTTCAGTTCGACATTCCAACCACCTGAAGAAGACCAGAGCATACAACGGTCAAAACATAATAAATATGGCAACAAAGATGAGGACAATAGTCCGAATAATGTAAATAGTATACATAATACCTCATCTCAGTAATATAAACAGATACTGAAAGGCCGAAACGTTGTAATAAATATGGAGACAAAGATGAGGACAATAGTCCGAATAATGTAAATAATGTACATAATTCCTTCATCTCAGAAATATAGACAGATACATTTAGGTTGTCGTTTACTACTGTTAACCATGAGTATGTTTCGGGTGAGAAGATGTAAAAAGGAGATATTGTCGAGAGTCAATCAGTTTAAAGTATATGTCGGTTTCTAGTTTAGTGTTTGTTTTTGTCATTAATATGTCTAAAAAGTGAGGTTTTTTTGTTGCTGTACTCTATAGTGAATTGGATGCTAGGATTTATATTATTAATGCATGTTTGGAATGTCTTTAGTTTATCCAGACTTCCATTCCACATAATGAAACAGTCATCTAGATATCAGTTTTCTTTTATGCTCCAACTGAAGTCATTTTCATAGATCTCTGAGGTTCTGCCATAGATTTTTATTTCATGGCATCTCATGACTAGGCTGGCATATGCTGGTGCAACCTTTGTCCCCATGGCTGTTCCTGATTTTTGTTGGTAGGTTGTTTTGTTGAACATCAAATAATCATTTTTTAAGATGAATTCTAGGCTTTCTGTGATGAAATTTCCTTCGACACGCTTTGGTAGCTCATAGGGAAAAGTTTCTAGCCAGTATGTAATGGCCTCTATTCCGTAGTCATGTGGTATGTTGCAATATAAGTTCGCAACATCCATTGAGACCATATAAGTATTATGGTTTATCCTGCTAGGAAGATGATTCAGAAAATCTAGATCCTCTTGAATGAAGCTCTGAATGTGACTGATAAGATGTTTCAATAGGTTCGCTAGAAAGTTTCTTAGCCGGTGTGTCTCGCTAATTGCACCGTCCTATTATAGGCTTTAGTTTTAGGTTGGTTGGTGCTGGTATATTCACACACACTCAGTTTTTGTAGTATTGCATGCTTTGGTAAGGAGCTTACTTTTGTGTATTTCAGATAGTCCATAAAAATTGCTTGTTTTATATCTAAAGTTTATAAGGTAGGCATGTTCCTTAGAAGTAAGACAGTCTCGATATGTGTGTATTAAATTGATGAGTTTTTTCATCACTTTTGTAAGTTTAGTATTCTCTAG
>OZ038498.1:16013388-16020888 GCA_964036315.1 Acanthosepion esculentum | reverse complement strand
CTTATATATATATATATATATATATATATATATATATATAGAGAGAGAGAGAGAGAGAGAGAGAGAGACAAATAAAATATATTTTATGTTAGCCTACCTATATGTTACACTACTTTGTAAGCTATTGGCTTCAAGTCAGAAATTTAGTAATGATTATTTGCTGCAAAAGCCTCTCCTAGTGGACAGTTAATTTTTCTTCTGCAGCACACAGGAGACCCCAAATAACCTTACCCTAACAGAAAAACCAGGCCATGATCAGTGGTAGGTCCCCCCACAAAGACTATCAAGAGTGTGTCTTTGAGTTTCCACCCAACAATACAACAATGGAACTGTAATTAGTAGAAATGACTGCTTTAAGTAGATAATGCTGTTGAGAGACAGAAGCTAACTCAGTTTGGTATGGGTTGGCTAGATTTGATTAATGGCAGCAGAGATCTGAAAGAGTTACTTTGAAAGAAGAGCTTTCTTTTCTTTTCATTTTGCTTCCGATGTTTGCAAACTAAATTCCAGGAACTAGTGGTCAAAAATTTTAGGGATCCAATCAGGATTTAATAATTAGTAAATTAAACCAAAGAAGGTATGGAAACTAACTACTAAGCTAGGATACTGAAACTAGTACATGGCATCCATTTTTTTTTTTTTTTATTGATGGGGTTATTTAAAATTTTAAATCCACCCGCTCTAAGTTTGCCATTAACCAACAGGGTAGATTAGGTAAATAGAGGTAAAATTTTAAGGAAACTTTATGCAGTAATGGGTTAATTTTGTTATTATTATAATAAAATCCTTCAAGTAGAGAAAATTCCTCTGGCCAGAAGTGAGCATGCAAATTAGTTTTAAAAAGGGCATGTAATTTTCAAATTTTAGGCAATTATTCAAGACCCAAACTTTTGGTCTATTGATATCAGGTTTGCAGAATTAAAAATTAAGCTCTAAACATTTCATCTATCAATTTTTAAAATTGAATTTCAGAACAATGTCTAAGAAAGATTATTATCATTATTTTGCATAATTTACATCTAAATTCATTCTTTGAGGAAAACTAGATATCACAAATTGATTGAAATAAAAACAATCTTCCAAGAGTATTTTTGGATAACTGAATTTATTCTTTGTGGTTGCTTACTGCAACAATTCTGGGGATTAATTCTCCAGTTTCCTTCCATAAAAAAATTATAGAAGATATCCATAAAAATCATTCTTTGGAAGTAAAATTTAAGATTAATTTTTGATAAGATGGGGAAGAGTCAAAAATTATCTGCCCTGTTATTTATATGTTATGGCGAAAGTGCAGATAATTTTTAACTTACCCTTGTATATTATATATTCATAAAGTTATTCAAAAACTAAATTAGCCAATTATTATTATTATGGAGTAATGGGTAACAAGCTCATCTGAGAGACCATTACAATAGTCGAGAGAGAGCTTGTTCCACATGTGACAGTATGCTAGACAAAAGTTATAAAGACATTTATCCACTGTGCCATGTGTCCTCAAGGACAGATGGCACAGTGGATAAAGGCGTTGGTTAGATCCAGTGACAGACCCAAAGAGTGTGAGTTCAATACCCGGTTCAGGCAGTGGAGAACTTTCAGAGGGAAAATTACCAGGAGATAACTGACATCCATCAAACATGGCTCGTGGAACTAGAACAGTCTACCCCAGTGATCGAAATAAAGGGTTCGGTTCGAAATTCCAACCACCTGAAGAAGGCCGGAGCGTACAACGGCCGAAATGTTGTGACAAATATGGCGACAAAGATGAGGACAATAGTCCGACTAATGTAAATACTGTACATAATACCTCATCTCAGAAATATAGACAGACTCTGAAAGACATTTAAATTGAATAAAACAGATGCAAAATATGAGAATCACCTGAAGTCAAAAGATACAGCAGACAAAAACAGTTTAAATGAATTAGTACATAATAATTTTTGTAAAGAATGCTATATCGCCTCAGAAAATAGGTAATCATGTCTCTCCACAGCTTCCTTTTCTACAATATCTGTGGACCGATATAACTTCTAGGGGAAAACAGGAGCAGTTCCTTGTTGCTTTCTCAATGGTTTTAAATACAGAATAGACCTTTTTCTAGACTGGCTGCCATTCAAGGCTAGGGAGCTCAGTCTACTCTTGATGGATGTGAGCTGGATTCCAAAGGTATTTGGGCAAAAGGGAACAGAGCTAATAAGGCCAAATTAGAACTCCCTTCACCAATTCTGTTTTCCCTAATAGAAATCATTGTGCTACCAACACATCTCAAAAATTAAGACAAAAATTTTCATGTCTGTTTTGTTTGGGGTTTTTTTTTTGGATTTTTGTTTGTCACAATATTTCATCCAATGTACTCTCTGGCCTTTCTCAGGAGTCTATCATGTCCAGTAACCTTCTAGAAATGCTAAACAGGACAATCTGTTATGGTGTGGGCTATTGTGTCACTGAGAAGAGCATGAATCCATCTCTTTTTTCCCACTAGATAAATTAATAGAATGGGCTAGCCTTGGGAGGAAACCAATCTAAGAGAAGGAAAACAGAAGCCATCGAGAAACCACTGCATCATTTTTCTAAGAAGGCATGGTAATTGAGAGATGATTTGTTTGTTTAACGGTATATTAACTCCTTATGGATCATTTAATGTCAAAATTTAATTTTCTTGGGATCTTTGAAGTATTAAAAATATGATGTATGTCATTCTGCTTTCATAATTGAATACATGGTAGATGATACTCAGCTTTTGTGCATATACATGTTTGTGTAGACTGACTTATTATTAGGAGGTGGTGATGTGTGTTTTATGTCATAGTTTTGTTGAAGTTATATTTTAGAATACAATTTGATTTTTTTAAGAAATTGTAGGATATTATATGGATTGTAATGAAAGAGTTCTTTCATGTTGGTTGATTTTGTTTAGTGGCATATCAACACCTCTATGGGTCATTTAATGCCAAAACCTAAACATTTTGAACACAAATTAACTACAAAAATGTATTTTACTTTAAAAATTATTTTTTGGTAATTTAACTATAAATAGGTATTATTAGTAATGTTTTTATAGAAAAATGTATTGTTGGTATTATACTTTCATAGTGTTTTGTTTAGGAGTTCACAATTTGTCCATAACTGGGACCCTAACAGGTGCTACCACCCCTAGTCAGCGTGGACTATGAATGGCAGCAATTTAGACTGCCGGATGTAGTTTGTCATCATAACAAGAACTGACAGATGATTTAAGAAAAGTAATTGTCTACATTCAGAAACAACATTTCTTTTGGTTTTCTAAATAAAAACAAAAACCCTTTCATTTAATCTGGGAGTTTGGGGAAGGGATACAGTTTACCTTTTTAGTGCCCGTTTTAAAGAATTTTCCAAACTCACTAGATGCTACTCTCTTTGGTGAGATAGTATATATTTCTACACTACCTAACCCAGAGACTGAACTCACAACTTGAAAGGAACAATATAAGCATCCACTTGACCATGTTTCACAGAACATACTTACTATCTTTCTGGTTTCCTTACACTCTCCTCTGGAGTATAGGGCCACAGCCTCACTATACCAGGTGCAGCTGCTACTGATTCCATAACAAATAGGCTTTCATAGTATGGAGTTGCCAGCTCCATGGCCAAATGGTTTTTAATTCAGAGTTATCCGTCTCTTATATTGATTACCAACCAAGACGAGAGAATTGAACCTTCCTTGCTATTGCTTTTCAAGCATATTTGCGTGAAGGTTAACACAACAAAGTCAGTCGGAAATTGAACTTGCTTCACCAATTCTTCTTTCTGAGCCACTAAAACATCAGGAAGAAACAGTTGAGGTTTCTGGATCACATAATGAGGAAAGTAGGTTTGGTTTGTTTTGTTTTACGGCATATCAACATCTTAATGAGTCATTTAATGCTAACAACTTTTTTTCCTGGTAATATTTTTGTTTTGTCAAAAATCTATTTCTGGTTATATTTTTTCCTCAAAAATGTATAGCTGGCAATATAATTTTTAAAAATGTGTAGCTGGTAATATAATTTTTAAAAATGTATTGCTGGTAATATTTTCTTTTCAAAAACGTATTACTGGTAATAGTCTTTCTTCTTCAAAAATTTATTTCTGGTAATAATTTTTTACAAAGTATTTCTGGTATTAAAACCTAGTTTTACACTTTCATAATGCTTTTTACCTCAGTTTCGGAGTTAACTATTTGCCCATAGCTGGGACCCTAACAGGTGCTACCACCCCAGGTCAGGGTGGACCTGGGAACACCAGCAATTAAGAGGTGGTTCCACACTCCTCAAAGTCTCCAAATCAGAGGCCTTGCTGTCAGACGTAGTTTATCATCTTACCCTGGATGCAGATGCAGTTTATCGTCATACCCAGGATGGAAAGTAGGCTTGGAAAATCTGCTACTCACAAGACAGATTGAAGGCAAGAGAGAGACAGAAAAACAACATATAACATACTTAGTGAGCTTGAGTAAATGGATGGTTTAACAGATCTTAGGAGAAATAACAGAAAGAAAAACTTATTAAGAGCTACAGGAGAAGGGAGTTGGGGAGAGCCATGATTGCCTACGCCTTGAGGGGGACAAGGCACATAAAGAAGAAGGACCATTACAATACCCATACATCCATAGTAGTGGAACTTCAGATCTTTTCAGATCCCGACATTGATGTTTCTTGGTAAAAATTTTCAGTTTTCAGGGGTTGTGGTTTTGAATGGTATTTCCAATTTAAATTTAAAAAATTGGGAATACCGTTCAAAATCACAAGACTTGAAAACTGGAAATTTTACTAAGAAATATCGATATTGGGATAAAATAGATATTTAAAAGTTAAGTAATCTTTTCATTCATATATATATATATATATATATATATATATATATATATACATACAATGACTGTCTATTACGTCTAATCATGAGCCATTCTAAACTTTGCATGGTTGCTTTAATTTTGGGTGAAAATAAAGACAAAAATTGCCCAACATTTGGATATTTTTTTATCAATCTGTTCCTTGATCTAAACTTTCAGCTCAAATGAGCCATCTTCAGAGTGGTTATACAAACATATATATATATATATATATATATATATTCTTTTTTTTTATATTTATTTATCACACTGCCTGGAGTAATGTACAGAGTGAAAAGTCATCTTGCTTTGGTAAACCGTAAAATTGATTGATTTTATTTTCTACAGCTTATTAACCATTAGCAGGTTATTTAAAACCAGAAAATATTTTTAGATTGTAATAATTTTTTTTTTAAGAAAATCATGATTAAGTGATAGAAGTCTATAGCTGGGGAAAAGACATGGATTCATACCTAATCAGAATTTGATAAACAACAAATTATAATGTGGATATAAAGTGGGGCATCAATTCTATATTACAATCCATGTATAAACTGATCCCTCACTTGGTGGTCAAGGTACTTTCTATACATTTATATTCCAGAGAATGTAAATAAATCTAAAAGACATGCCTGTGTAGCTAATCAGTATTTCATTCACTGATTGATTTGATTTCTATAGCTTATCAACAATTTGCAGGTTATTTAAAACTAGAAAATAATTTTTAGATTATAAGATTTTTTTTTTTTTTTAGATAATAATGATGTCTCCCACATCTAATGTGTTTGTGCCAAACTAAATTAATGTTACTAAAGGGCAGCTCACTAATATTATCTACGGTAAAGAAAAAGTAATAGCAAAAGAAAAGAAAAAGATACAATGATCTTGACTATTAAGAAAGAGAACGTTTGCTTGCTACCGACATTAACACTGCAACATTTTTAAGTATTTTTTTTTATTTTTTTCTAAAACTGTAAATGACATTGTGTATCAATTTATATAGGCTTATATGTAACAGGATTTTGACAAAAACTACTTTTGCCACAGGTAAATATCTGTAGATAATTATATACACATAGAGTTAAAACTTAAAATGCAAATAATATTTTTAAACATGTTTGCGTGTATAAATTAATGCATAAAAATTTTTGACTGAAATGTTTTTTATGGCTTATCAACCTTCTGCAGGTTATTTTAACCCAAAAAATAACTGTAAGAATTTTTTAGAGATAATAATGATTTACTGATTCAAGTTCTACTAATTAACCCATAGATGGAGGAAGTAAAGGTGGATTCATACTTTTCCAAAGGTTATTTACACCTAAGTGAATATAACAAACCCAACAGGAATTGGATCTTGGCACTCCAATTAACAATTATGAGCCATTATCCATTACACCACCCACACATCCAAGCTTACAGCACCCGATATTCCCAAGTGGTCATCCATCGAGGTACTGACCAGGCTTGACATTACTTAAATTTGGTGATCGTACAGGAACCAATGTTTTAATGTGATGTGACCATAAGCCTTCCTTTTTCATCTTCAGTGTGGTTATATATTATATTGCCTGATGTAATATACAGAGTGAAAAGTCATAAAGTACTTGGTTTGGCAAACAGTAAAAGGGAACATCTATAGACATTAAATAAAAGTAATTAATGAAATTAACAGAAAAAATACAGTGACCACTCAGGTCACCTGGTTACAGTTTCAATCACAGGCATTAAACAAGTTATTGATTAATGGTTCAAGACACTCATGCTGATAATTCAGAATTGCCAAAGAGAATCTGTTTCATTTAAGTGAACAGGTGAAAATTCCCAACTGACAGAAAAGAAAAGTAACCATATACTGCAGTTGCCAACATCTACAAGAACAACTCTTCTAGTCATCACACAATTTTTCTAACAATAAAAATTCTATTATTATTATTATTATTATTATTATTAATAATGAAAGGCTGTCTATAAAATATCATCACCATGGTACTGTGGGTGTAAGGAAATTCAATGCATTTACTTTGTTACAGAAAACCATTCTTAGAACTATTTTGGGGGCAGTAAGGAGAGTAATGTGAAGAGGAATGATAATTCAATAACATATTGTGAAACATTACATACATTAAGCAAATCTTTTTTTTTGTTGTCATCATGACTCAAGACTGCATTACAGCCAACAAACTGTATAAATGGCTATTTACACTGGGCTATTGTCCAAGTGTGCTTATGTCGTTGATAACTGCATATAACTGATGTTGTCCACTTTCCCAATTCGTAATAGTACAAAGTGAGTGCAGTTTATAAGGTGACATTTGTAAATAAAAACAAAGTACATATAACTCTTCAAAAAATCAAGGATCAATTTGACACACTGTTTAAATTATAAATAGGGCACCTCCAACTAAAATGTAAAATGTAATTTGACACACTATTTGAATTATAAATAGGACATCTACTAAAATGTATAAAAAAAAAAAAAAAAAAAAAAGCAATATTTTTTTATTAAAAAAACTTCTTCCCTTTTTTTTCATGAGTGGACCAGTTAATTTAAGTATTACCCTAATATATGTTAAGACAAAATTTTATATTCAAAGTTTATTGAATAATTGATTGATTGATTTGCTTTTTATGGTTTATCAACCCTTTGT
>OZ038498.1:15933388-16005888 GCA_964036315.1 Acanthosepion esculentum | reverse complement strand
ATTTTAAATTAAACCTTCTATTTTTTCTAAAGACAACTAATTTCTTGAAATAAAACAGTAAAATTTTACTTCTCACCAATAGTGGCTGCGTTTTAATAAATGGTGCATGCACAAAATGAAAAAAAAATAAAAATAAACAAAACTTAAGCATGTCTTTTTTTTAACTGTTGAATGAAACCAAAATGAAAAATGAAGGATTTAGACAACTGTATTGTCTCTAAATATGAAAAATTTTAGGATCTAATTATGAACTAATTTTGCTTTACTAAACAAAGCAGGAAAATTATTTTTTCCAATCAATTTTTCATTTAAAAAAAAAACATGAGTGAAACATTAACAAACAACATTTATATGTTATGTTTTTTATATGTTATGTTTTTATAGTTATGTTTTTTATATTTGTTTTTATGTTTTTTATATTTATGTTTTTATGTTTTTATATATGTTATGTCTTTTATCAGTTATGTTTTTATGTTTTTATATTTGTTTTTTATCGGTTATGTTTTTATATTTGTTTTTTATAGGTTATGTTTTTTATATGTTATGTCTTTTATATTTGTTTTTTATCGGTTATGTTTTTATATGCTTATATTTATGCTTTTTATATTTATGTTTTTATATGTTATGTTTTTATATTGTATGTTTGTATATTTGTTTTTTATCGATTATGTTTTTATATGCTTATAGTTATGTTTTTTATATTTGTATTTTTATTTTTATGTTTTTTATAGGTTATGTTTTTTATATTTGTTTTTATATTTATGTTTTTATATGTTATGTTTTTTATATTCATGTTTTTGCTTATCATAAATTAAATTGAAAATACAATTGAGAATTTAAAAAATGATGAACAAACAAGGAAAATTTAGAGACAACATGAAGCAAGTAACTGGAAATGAATGTTTTTTGTTAAAGCTTTTAAAAACATGTTTGATTATGAATACTTGGGATGTATTAATATTCCTTATATAGAATATGAATGCATAAAGCATAATTCTTAAATGAAACCCTATTGAAAGTTACTCTGAGCAAGATAATTAAGAACATGTCTGTGTAAAATTGTTCAAAGTGGTGTAGCTAAAATGTTTAAATATAAAAATGTGATTCTATTACTATTAAACTAATTTGTATTGATTCATTTTTACAACTTTAATATTTTAGGCTTTCTATTTGATTTCTGAAAGACTTTAATATTTTAGACTTTCTAATTGATTTCTGAAAGACTTTAATATTTTAGACCTTCTAATTGATTTCTGAAAGACTTTAATATTTTAGGCTTTCTATTTGATTTCTGAAAGACTTTAATATTTTAGACTTTCTAATTGATTTCTGAAAGACTTTAATATTTTAGGCTTTCTATTTGATTTCTGAAAGACTTTAATATTTTAGGCTTTCTAATTGATTTCTGAAAGACTTTAATATTTTAGACTTTCTAATTGATTTCTGAAAGACTTTAATATTTTAGGCTTTCTATTTGATTTCTGAAAGACTTTAATATTTTAGGCTTTCTAATTGATTTCTGAAAGACTTTAATATTTTAGACCTTCTAATTGATTTCTGAAAGACTTTAATAGTTTTTATTATACAATTAACAGCAATGAATAGGGAAGTAAACATTAAAAAAAATTTTGATTTTAAGATGACTTAAAAAATTTTCAAGATGATGAAAGTTGTTTTCACAACAGTAACAGAATAATGAAAAATGTTAGTCTAGAGTGATGCTTATACACACACACACATATAGATATATACACACACACACACAGAGACATTATCAATACATGAGACACACAACTGTTTGAAGTTCATAGAATCCATTTATAAGCTTATAAAACTTACAATATGAAAAGCAGAGTAAAACAACATGCAATTGTTTTTTTAAAAATAAAACACACACATATATAGTGTAACCCGGATATAAGAGAGTTGTCAGGACCGGAGAATAAGTCTCTTATATCCGGGTTTGGTCTATTATATATACATTAACACAGGCTCTAATTTGGAACCAGATAAAATCTCTCTTATATCCGGGTTACACTGTATACACACACACACACATATATATATATATATAAGTATAGGATTGGTATATACGGAATAAATTCCAATAACCAACAATTATTGTTCTTAAAAGAGTGCTCAATACAGAGTAGAGCAGATATAATTATTTATTTAAATATTATAACATAAATATGTTATAAAATCACTACAAAAATAACCATTTTGTTTCAACACTTCTGGTGTCTTATCAAGTGATGATGTTGAATGTAGAATAAATGGTTTTAAAACCATTTATTCTACATTCAACATTTAAATAAATAATTATATATATATATATATATATATATATATATATATACATACACACACACACATGCACACATACATACAATTAATAAACAAAACAATTGTTTTAATTGTTATATATATTGTTTTGTTTGTTAATTATATTGCTCTGTATTAACAAATACATTGAGCTCTTTTTGTGGCTCAGTTTTACTATCTTATATTACGAGGATCCACTTGGATTATATACCAATCAATTTTTACCTTTACTATATATTTACATACACACACACACACCTATAACCAAATGGATAAATATAGGTAAATGTACAAGTGGACATTCATATATATATACATATATATATGTATACATACATACACACTGTACAGTGTAAGAAAAAACAGTGCTCAATGTTAAATAACAGAGCTATTTAATATATTAAGAAATATACATAGTATCTGACACCTTGCACAACTTGCAGTTTCATGTTCTGCATTTATCAGGTGCATTTTTGGGGTCAACACCACTTCTGTAATATTTGTGTTTATTGAGAGATATTTTATTGTAGGAGTGGATTATTATTATTGTTAAAATATTTAAATGAATTTTAGTTTAATTTTGGATTTGAATTTAGACCCAGATTAGTATTTAAGATTAAAAATAAGGTTGGAAATAAGAATTATAAATTCTAATTTGAAGAGATGCTGTTGTAATTAAAAGGAATGAATAAAAAAAAAACGTCTGGAAATGGGGGGGGTTCTATTTTTTCAATGAAAATCAATAATATTATTAATATTAATAAACTAAATAAGAGTAGTGATATCAATAATAATATAACATTCTGTGATAAAATAAAGTACTAATAAAAAATAATACATATCAATGAAAATAAAATAAAATAGAAACATAAATATGTAAATAAATAGAGCAAATAAATAAATAAAAATAATAAATGCAAATAAAAATAAATAAGTAAATAAACACATTACTAATAGTAAGACTAAAAGGTAGGAGAAAAAAACAAAAAACAAAGCAATAATAATAAAACATGGATAAGGTAATGGAAATAATGGATTAGCAAAAAAGTTAAATGCGTCACAGTCTAATATTAACAATAGTTGTATAGTAAAGATAGTAAAAATCAAAATCAATACTATCAATATGAGTATATGTGGTCCCCGGTAAAGCTATACTATACTAATCTGGGTCAACATGTTTGAGTAGAAATTTGGATCTAGGTAGGCAGGTGTTCATTAACTCACTCCTTATGTTTAAGAGATTAATATTGTTTATATTTTTCAGGATTATTAATTTCTCAGAAAGACATATATTACATCAGTTGCCTTTCCTGCTGAAGGATTTAGTTTTCGTCACTGGTCCCCAGGTGATAATTGAGTTTTATTCTTGCTTTTCAGTTTCCAAAAAAATTTAGAGAGGGCAGTGCTGTTACTATATTTGACACTGCCTAGTGTTCTCTGGTGGTGGTAGAAGTGCAATTTCCAATGATTTGCCATGGAGCCCACATAAAATTTCCAGTATATAGCACAGCACAACTGTTCCATCCTAAACAGATACTTCAACAACCTTCAAACAACAGCCCTGCAACTAATAATTGCAACTGCATAAAAACAAACTGTGCCCATTAAATGTTAAATGTATGTCTAAATGGTTAGTTTATAAAGCTGAAATCAAATATGACAATGAGTTTTAAAATTTATAATTCTTATTTTTAATCTTATTTTCAATCTTAAATGTTAATCTGGGTCTAAATTCAAATCCAAAATTAAACTACAGTTCATTTTAATATTTTAACAACAATAATAATACACCATAACAATATTTCACAATAAACAGAAATATTAAAGAAGCAGTGTTAACCAAAAAAATTCTCCTGATGAATACAGGACATATGAAAATCAGAGTTCTGCAATCAATGTAAGATGTTATGTATATGTATATATATATATATATATATATATATATATATATATGAATGAAGAAATATAGTCTTAAAGCGTGCTATATCTATGGGATAAAGTGCTCAATATCAGAGATAGAGTGTGTGTAAATATAAAAGTGAACATAGAAGTCAACACTTAGAGGTGACAGTCTGTTTCATGCTAGATCCAATCGTCAGGCCACAAGTACTGTTATTTTTCTCGGTTATTAATATATACGGGTCAGTGGTGCATTGTGGGTAGTCTATTTTGGTAGATATTTTACTGGAAGTCATTTATTTGTGTCAAATTGTTTTGCTTGTTTTTATTTAATTAAAATAAAAAAATTAAATAAAAACAAGCAAAATAATTTGACACAAATAAACAAATAAACGACTTCCGGTAAAATATCTAACAAAATAGACTACCCACAATGCACCACTGACTTGTATATATAAATAGCCAAGAAAAATAACAGCACTCGTGGCCTGACGATTGCATCTAGCATGAAACAGACTGTCGCCTCTAAGTGTTGAATTCTATGTTCACTTTTATATTTATATATATATATATATATATATATATATATATATATATATATATATATATTTTTTAAGACATTTTCATGTTTATACATTCTTTTTATAGATACAAATATTTAAGTAAATGCTGTGTTTTTTATAATAAACAGTATTAATAACATTTACTGGCCTGAATGTGTGAGAAATTTTCATAGAAAATATTCTTCCTCTGGCAGGAATCGAACCTGTATCCTACACGGAACTGTCATATAGCCTGACGTACCTTAACCGATCAAGCCACAGAGGATCGTTCAATTAGCAAGGTCAATTTTACTGCTTTTAAACTTCAATCAAAGCATATCCAAATGTAAACAACTGAAGTCACACATTATGAAATGGACAAAGTCCGAGAATTATTTTAAGACATTTTTATGTTTATACATTCTTTTTATAGATACAACTATTTCTCGGACATTCAGGCTGGTAAATGTTATTAATACTGTTTATTATAAAACAGAGCATTTACCTAAATATTTGTATCTATAAAAAGAATATATATATATATATATATATATATATATATATATATATAGGTAACATAGTTTTATTCAAGCATGTTTTGTTAAATAATTTAGACATATTATATTCATTTATTTTAGTTTTCATCCTAAATTTCCTTTCAAATAATTCTTATTTAGCCAATACTTTCAATCTCATCCGAGACAATCTTTAGGGGTTGCATATCTATGGAAGCGTTATGCATTAACACCATAAATTTGAAATATTTTTAACCGCTATGCAAGGGAGGTAATTTACGTGATTTTTTTTTAAAGATTTTTAATTGTAGTATTTTATTTAGTATTTTTTTATATAACACTTTGCTATCTGTCTATATTTCTGTGATGAGGTATTATGTACACTATTCACATTATTCACCATATTTATTACAACGTTTCGGCTGTTGTATGCTCCGGCCTTCTTCAGGTGGTTGGAATGTCAAACTGAATACTTTATTTCACTCACTGGGTAGACTGTTCTAGTTCCACGTGCCATGTTTAATGGATGTCAGTTATCTCCTGTTAATTCCCCTCTTCAAGTTCTCCACCACCTTAACCAGGTATTGAACTCACACTCTTTGGGTCCTGTCACTGGATCTAACGCCTTTATCCACTTGAGGACATCTGTGTATGATTTTCTGGGTATTATAAACCTAATGTCATCAGCAACTATTTTTACCAGTGCTCATATTGCAATTTTTGCTGCTATCATTACATGTTTTTACCAGAGCTCATATTGCAATTTTAACTCTCTAAGTTCTCAACTGCCTTAACCGGGTATTGAACTCACACTCTTTGGGTCCTGTAACTGGATCTAACCAACGCCTTTATCCACTGTGTCATGTGTCCTCAAGATACAATACTTTTAAAAGTTGACTTGACATCGCATTCAAGCATGTTTCGTTAAATAATTTAGACGTATTCTGTTCATTCATTTTAGTTTTAATCTTTCAAGTCCACAAATTAATTTCTTGGTGACTGTAGAAAATTGATCAAGAAAAATTACAACAATTTCCTTTCAAATAATTTTTATTTACCCAAGTACTTTCAATCTCATCTGAGACCATAAATTTAAAATATTTTTTCACCGCTAGGTAATTTATGTAATTTATGTGATTTTTTTTAAGATTTTAAATTGTAGTATTTTGTTTTGTATTTTTTTTTATATAACACTTTGCTGCGTCAAATATTTAAGAACTTCGTTGTTGTACTCGTAAACTTTATTTATTTTGGGCGCAATTCTCTTATATATTCTCTTAACACCACAATTTATCCTCCATTTACCTAAGATATATGTATACCCTCAAATTATAATGCTACAAGACATCCTCCTCCCTGCACTAATGACAACACAGTCCCATCCCCAGCCACCGGGTGTGTCTGTGATTGAAATCTGTGGCTAACCGTAGAGTTGGTCACTTCAATCCATGCTTCTTGCTGTCCCACATTGTTTTGATCACAAGGCAGGCAAGGATCGAATCGTCACCAGATGTCGCTGGATCAGAGTCGTTCAGGCAGGACAATGTGAGAAGACAAAAAAGAAGAAAGGTTGCGTACATCAACAAGCTGAGGTTTATACAAGAATCTACAACCATTCCCTCGTAGATTAATTTCATGACACTTTGTTCTTCATTTCCAAGTTGGAGTCAGGCTTCAAGTTTTAAGTCGGAGACATCAGATCTTTTTATTGACTCTCACCTAATGCCAGGGTGGAGTCTGACATGATCTATGGTTCCAGGATTTTCCAAATATCCAATCAGAATTCTCCACTGACAGTGCCCTGGGAAGCAATTTGCATGTCCAAATTTGGGAAATCCCTCTTCCGGAGGGGTAGTGGTAGCAGGGCGTCAACCTGCCTTACTTACTTTCTCCTCCTCTTTATTCGTACCTTATACCAACACTCCTCGATGTTTTCCCCCACTCTCTCTCTCTCATTCTCCAATTAGGGTCCTTCGACTGAGTGGCATTACTAGTATGCATTCATTAATTAAAATTCACCTGCCTCAACTTCACATCATTGGAAATGTCCTTTGTCATAAAATGGTTTTGATATTTTCCAAATTTCTCATCTTTGATAAATATAATTATTTCCTTGTCTTCAGGGATGCTTGACCAAACTGTTATCTTGCTAATTGACCGAATTCTTCGTCATTCAAATTCTGCATTGTATCCAACAAGATCTTATTTCTTTAGCAATATGCACACCCTCCACCCCTATCAACAAGTGACACAGAATCATTTCCTTACTCTCTTCTTCTCCACTTATAGCTATAAAATTATTATCCACAACTAGCTTGGTGGTCTCTGGCCCAGAAATGCCAATCCTGGCCGATTCATGGGTGTTACCGCACTCCCCCCACATTGTCCCTTGAGCCTCACTTTAACCAAGATGCCCAAGTGGATTTCAGCACTATCTTCTAGCGAGGCCCTTTATTCACGAAATGAGAAAAAAATTAATTTCTTTTTGTTTTCGGTATGTCCTTCAATCTATCTATGACCCTCTTCACTTTTGTGTTCACTCTCAATTTAAGCCTTTTTTCTCTCTTCAAATTATTAGAAATCTTACAGTATCACAAAATAATTCTAAACATATCAAATTATTATATTGTAATTAAATGCATTCTAACTATAAGCAGGAGGGAAAAAAAATTCTAAAAAGACTCATAAACACTAATATATCCCCACCAACCCAAGTAAAAAAAGAAATTAAATTAATTATATACAATATTAAATTTAATACAACCAACATAGTCATCCATAAAAACTTTTCACCATCAACTAGAATCTTCCAAAAGACCAACATTGTATATCAATTTAAATGCTCTTTGGGAGATTGCATCTCTGGTAAAAATGTTGGTTTTACAACAATGATGATGACAAGAAGGCTTACATTTCACTTGAACAATCATAGTTTAACGTCAGAACATTTAAAGGAACACTCATGTCCACATTCACAGTTTAGACAGATATTAGTCGAAAATACATCAGTGCTTCATCAAGATAATAATAAACAAAAACTTAAAATTCTGGAAGCTCTTTCCATAAAAGAAATTTTATAAAAGTCAACTATAAGTATAGCAACAAAGTTCTTAAATGTTTGTAGCAGAAAAATGTTATTTTTTTTTTAAAATAGTAAATTAAAATACCTCAATTTTTTTTAATTGTAGTATTTTAATTTACTTATTAGTATTTTAAAAAAATCATGCAAGTTACTTCTATTGCATAGCAATGAAAAAATATTTTGAATTTACAGTGTTAACGTATAACAAATGCATAGATATGCAACCATTGGAAATGGTTTCAGATGAGATTTTACAAGTACTTGCGAAAATAAAAATTGCAAAAAATTTTTTCAATTAGAAAGAAAATTTAGTAATTTTTCTTGATCAATTTTCTGCAGCCACCAAGAAATTAATTTGTGGACTTGAATGGATTACAACTAAACTAAAGACATAATACGTCTAAAATTATATATATTTTATAAATATACAATCAATATGGGAAAATGATATATAAATTTTCAAATATATAGAACAATTTCAGGAAAATCTATGAAAAAATGTCTATGGAGAAAAATTGTTTATTTAAATTTTATCATCCCCTCTCCTTCATGCACATGTGTAATCACATCACTTTTGTCCAATGAGATCCTAAAAGACAAAATGTGTCGTGCAAAAAAAGATTTTCCCCCACTATGTCATAGATTTTCCTAAAACACAATCAATATGCATGAGAAGCGATCAAAACAATCAAGCTATAATAAAATTAGTTCTCTTTGTACTTCTGCAAGCTTGGGACAAAGCAACACACCCTTTCCAAAGTTTCTTTTTTTTATGCACAAACATTCTATGAGGATTTTCCATAAAAAAAAAATCATTCAAGTAAGCGGAATTTAGTGCAAGGACGTTAAAACAAGCAATTAGAAAATGTACAACTGTAATCAGGAAAAAAAACTTTTTTGCCTTAAAATTTCAGAAGCCAAAATGAAATGAACTGAAGAGGAAGAAAGTGAAAAAGTATCCTTGCATTCGACACAAATGATCCTAAGATCACATACACACAATATCAATTATTAGATGTTTAGACAGGCATATACACACATACACATATTTTTTATATATATTTGCTCACCAAACTTAATTCTCTCAGGCGATCTTTCAAGGCATAAACTGTGTCGACCAGCCCCCTAAAAATAAGAATAAATTTAGTGAAAAAATGTTTTCTTAACAAGGACTTAATGAAAAGCAATAAGAAAAGACAGGGAGTCTCCTTTTTTTTTTTTCTTTTTTTTTTTTTTTCAGAAGTGAAAAATGAACAAAAATAGATTAGATGGTAGAATAAGAAAGAAAAGCAAAGAGACATGAGTTTGTTTGTAAATATTTTTTTTTTTGTTTTGTTTTTTAATATCATTTTGATATAGAAGATTTAACAAGAAAATTAGCTGACTGCTGGTTGAATATGAAAAGCCATTATGATTGCTAAAGTCAAGAGTAATCTCCCTTTAGGTGCCTGTTCTTGAGATTGGGATCAATAAATGAAAGTATCAGAGTGAAAGGGAGAAACAAAGAACATTTCAAAGAGGAGATATACTGATGAAGGCATAAAAGTAAAAAAAAAAAAAATAGTATTAAACATGCAGAGAGAGATTTGATTAGAGAATGAAAAAAAAAAAAAAAAATGGGCAAAAAAGATCAGAAAGACCAATGAGATTTTTTTCTTATTTAATATTTGTTTAGTTTTGACCATTTTTTTGATTGGCCAGTTCTACCCCAGCTGCCAGATTCCATTGACCTTGTATCAACCAATTTACTTTTTCAATCACTCCAAAACACTTTAGGGAAAGAAAACTTTTTCTAATGAAAACAAGATGCAAAACTTAGCTGAAAACTTTTTTACATCAAAACTTGTGGAATGTAACTCAAACGGTTTCGAAGAGCTGCCTGATAAGTAGTGGCGACTCGTCATTGCAAATGATGAATATCTAATTTAATAAAATGCAATTGTACTTTATTTTTTGAAGAATCAACCTGATGAACAAAAACGGAAATTACTCAATCTAATATATTTCAGATTGCTGTGCAGTTGTCATCCCAACCTTGCTGTACAGAGTGTCCATAAAGTTTGTGTGCACTTTAAAAAGTTTATAACTTTATTTCTATTTGCGATAGAAATAATCTGTAAAAGATTTTATAAAGTTTAACGTACCTAGTTTTAAGTATAGCTAAAATAACTAATGTGATTTCAGGCATTATTGTAAATCAGTCGGCAAATATTTTCCGTGAACTGCAAAATCGTATTACCCTTTGTATTGCTAATGATGAAGGACATGTGGAAACTTAAATAAAATTTCAATAAAACCTTAAAAAATATAGATTTACTTCTTTCTAATCCTTTTTACAAATTATTTCTATCGCAAATACAAATAATGTTATAAATTTTTTAAAGTGCACACGAACTTTATGGACACCCTGTATATCTCAAAATCCATGGCCCCCAACATGCGCTACAGAATTTGATCTTTTCGATTCAAGAATGAGTTATTAAGTTAATTTTTTTCTAGCGTGTCTGCGTGAATATGAGGGTGTGTGAGTTAACACATGTAGTACATAGACTGTATGTATACATAAAAGTATTTGTGTACATGTGTAATTACGTATGTGCTGTACACACACACACACACACACATATATATATATATATATATATATATATATATATATATATATATATATATATATATATATATACATACACAGGATATTAGCACATGAGTCGGTTATGTGCCATGTATGATACACGCTTAGGCAATGATGTATCTTTTGATACATGACTGACGAGGCAGATTTTTTTCCCACAGTAGGTTGCCATTTCTTTCTGCGGTAGATCAGTTGCCATCCAAGGCTATAGAACTCGGTCTGTCCTGATATTTACCCATAGCTGGGGTGGAGAAGAAGAGGATTCATACCTTTCCCAAGGGTATTAGCACATAACTGAACATAACGGATTCAAATGGAATTTGAACTCGGCTCTCAGATTCCTCAATCCAAGCCGCTATCCATTACTCCACCATGCCTCCTATATATGCATATATAATGGTAATATTAGCAGTTTCCCGAGAAGGGAGCACCTGGCTTCCATTGACAGAGCAGCCAGTAATGCTTTCAGTTGAAATTTATAAAATCTTTCTCTTAAAACAATTTCTCAAGTCCAGTAGCTCTTATCATATTTTTCAGCATTTATAGGGATTTCCTTCCTAACATTTTATTTGTAGTCATGTGGAATATCAACACCTTCATTATATATATATATATATATATATATATATATATATATATATATATATATATATATATATATATAAATAAAAATATGAGCATGTGACCGAATGGTTAGACTTTACACTTACTGACCATGAGACCCAGGTTCAAATCTCACCATGGTCAATTTGTCAGTAGGAAGGGGACTTCCTGATGTTATCACTCTGAAGGGGTCGACCCCAGCATGTGGCACCTTTGGAAAGTGTCTGAAAACCATACCACAGATTGACCCAAGCTTTGTGAGTGAAACTAGGTAGACAGTACCCTTGAGGGCTGACAATAGCTGTGCTAGCACAAAGTCATAAGTCATCGTGACTGAGGGTTTGAGCATGCTGTCCTTCATCAGATTGTTGATCACGCTAGATAACATGCTCTTTCCCAGAAACTGTAACTAAGGTCTTCTCAACATAGTTGGAGTATAAGCCACAGGTGGGCACTGTGGATGTTGAATAAACACAAATGTGCCTGAGCAAGCATCTGCAACAGGGATTGGCTAGCCACCCTAGTACATGAGTGTCCTCAAATACAAGAGGTCATATATATATATATATATATATATATATATATATATATATATATTGCAAGGATGATTCACAACAGAATACCTAAGATCCTCATGTATAGCCAGCTTGACAGTGGACAAAGGACTGTTGGACGATTGGGTGTCAGGTATAAAGACAAGCTAAAGAGTAACCTCACAGCTGTCAATGTGCCTCATACTAACTTTAAGCGAGTTACCCTGGATAGAAATAACTGAAGATATTTGTGCCAGAGTGGTATCAGAAATTTTAAAATCAGACGTAGTGACCGGCTAAGACGTCAGCATAATCAGTCGTATTGACTGGCTAAGACGTCAGCAAAATCAGTCGTATTGACTGGCTAAGACGTCAGCAAAATCAGACGTATTGACTGGCTAAGACGTCAGCAAAATCAGTCGTATTGACCGGCTAAGAGATGAAAGACAAAACTGAATGAGGTTGTCGCATCCTCATACATCGAAATTGATGGGAGAATTCATTATTTTATATACATATATATATATATATATATATATATATATATATATATATATATAATTAACTATATATTATTACTAACATAGGTAATATGCATAGTCAATTATATATTTTATAGCTCTGTTACACTACATTGAGCAGTTTTGATTACACCAAAACTTGAATAAAAATTTATTTGCAAATCTGTATATGAATGTAATCACATGAATATATGTTTGCACATACGTCATTATTTAATTTATATATATATATATATATATATATGCAAGTGCATACGCATCTAGGTACTGAACAACCAGGTTCAACGCTGCTTAAATCTGATGGTCAGACAAGAGCCAGTGTTTCAATGTGATATGGCAATAAGCTTGAAGTGAATCAAATGAGATAAAAATTAGAATAAAATTTATGGTAGAACATCTGACCTTATTGTAAATGGAAGGTCTCATTACTTAATGGGCAACTTCCACAGCAAACATAGGTTAACCTTGACCAGTGTTATAGAAACAGCTGAGTGGCCAGAGGCCAGGTGTATTTTTGTATTGTATGATGTTGGTATGAGAAAAAGGTAATTGAGAATATATATGTGTCAATAAACACTTGCATGTATATATATATATGCAAGACTCTTTGTTAAGACAAATCAAGTTCTCTAGTCACTGGTGTGTTTATCTAAAAATAAATACATCTAAATTCACTTTTCATCTCTGCCATGTGCCAATGGCTTAGGGGGAAAATCTCTAACTGATAACAAATCTGTTGATTTTCAATCCCAGCTTTAGGCAATCAAATGTCTAGCCACACTGATAAGCTGTCTGTGGATGACTATATATATATATATATATATATATATATATATATATATATATATATACACACACACACACATATATATATATAATTATACATACACATCTATATATATATATATATATATATATATATATATATAAAAGTGAACATTGAAGTCAACACTTAGAGGTGACAGGCTGTTTCATGCTAGACGCAATTATCAGGCCTAGCATGAAACAGCCTGTCACCTCTAAGTGTTGACTTCAATGTTCACTTTTATATTTACACATGCTCTATCTCTGATACTGAGCACTTTATCCCATAAATATAGCACACTTTAAGAGTGTGTACGTATATTATATATATATATATATATATATATATATATATATATATACACACACACACAGATTTTATGCTAGAAATGGATTTTTCATTCATTAATCCAGGCAATTAGATGTAAATAAATAATTATACTGTTTAATAAATAAACTGAGCATCTACTCAAATATGGGTATCCATTAAAAAAAAGATTTTAAGCAATTATATATATATATATATATATATATATATACACACACACATACAATACAGTTTTATGTTATATATACATATGTATAAATAAAGAATTAATGAATTTATTTTTCATCCAAAACTTTCTATTACTTCAAACATTATTATTGTGGATACTTCTTAATTAAAATGGATGCCACATCTTTATTTATTAAACATTGTGAATTACATTTACTGGCCTGCACATATACATCCAAGAAATCTTTGGAAATGAAAATTTGTCCTCCGTTATGGCTTGAACCAGTATTCTCATTGGCTCAAATTCATGTAGTCAAGGCACCAGGAAAAAAATCTTATCAGAACAATTGCCATGAAAATATTTGTAGAAAAGACAGAAGAAAGCCGTGTCATTGAGAAAGTGATTGATGTCAATATGCCAGGTCAAGATTAATAGCATCACAAACCCTTTGAATTTTACCAAGAATCTCAAGATATACAGCAGGACCACCAAACCAAATATGGCAGCAAAATATGTGCTAGATGGATTCTGACAAGAAAAATTTTCTGGCATGACAGTGAGCCAACTTTTCTAGCAATAGACGGAGCAAAGCAATTGATTCAATATAGTCACTCCACTTCATATCAGCATCTCAGCAGGAGTTTAGCGTCAGCCATGCTGATGGCAGACAGAAAGGGTTCTGTGGGGATTAAATGAAACCAGTTTTGTTTTGGAGGTATTAAAATCTACAAGCCATTTCTTGCCCCAGCTAACCACTGATTGGAGGTCCTTTTCAAGAGCAGCTGCCAGTTTTACTTTGTTGGGTCTGCTGGACTTGCTACTAAGACAGTTTATGAAGAAGACAGTATGCCAAACCCTGTCAAATGGCTTTGAGATATCTAGAGCCACAGGCCGAGCTTTACCATGCCTATTGTTAACAATAATTGTATAGGTCAAGGAGTGGTCTGTTAATTTTAACAACTCAAAAATGAATGCTCTCTTTTCATCATCTAAGAGAACTGTTTTTACTTTCCATCAGCATGGCTGATGCCAACTTCCAGGAGAGTAACTCATTGCACCTTCTTGGACTAACATTTTCAGCTGATATGAAGTGGAATGAGTATATTGAAAATTGCTAAGTCTATAGCTAAGAAAGAAAGTTCATTATGTCATGCTAGACAATTTGTTTTTAGATATTTATGTCTACCACTCGTCCTTACTTTGAATATTACTGCTACATCCTCTCTGGTGCTCCTGCTATAAATTTAGAGATTTTTGATAAAATGCAAAGAAGAATCTGCAATGTTATTGGTCCTGACCTGGCATCTCAGCTTCAGTCAATTCCCACCACCATAATGTAGCTTCCTTGTGCCTTTTCTATAAATACTTTCATTGTAATTGTTCTGATGAACTTTCCCCTATAGTACCTAGATGTTATGAATTTAAATGCAGTACTAGATTGGTGGCAATCTATTGTAACCAGAAATTCTATGCTAACAGTTTCTTCTATCACACATCTCACTTGTAGAACTCTCATCCTGGCTTCTTGCTTCCCAGTCAACTTTGGTCTTCAAAAATTTAAATGTAATGTTAATTGTTATCTTCTATCTTCTTAATTCTTGTTCTTTTATTGACCTTTTTCCTTAATAGTAGTTTTATCATCTTGCATCCTAGTGGCTTTATTGCCTTGCTCGAGATGAAGTTTAAAAAAAAAAACAAGTCCTGATAGACAAATTCAGTAATGGGTGGTAAATCTGGTGAAGCAGAAGACATATTGTTTGTACAAAAGAATGCTGCACAAAGTAAGATACTTAACCAATTCACTTGATTAAAGCCTCAAGTTTATATATATATATATATATATATATGCTTGATAACCTAACTGTCCAGGTTTCAATTCTCAGTAGTGGATGCGCACTGCTGATGAGTCCCAAATATAGGACAAAACGGCCGTCCAGTGCTTTCTGCATTCTGTTGAGGTTTCTTTCAGACTCAATGAATTACTTAATTACAATTATCAAATCCTCCTAACAATTTCTATCATATATATATATATGTGTGTGTATGTGTGTGTGTGAGTGAGAGAGACAGAGAGTCTGCCAAAAAATGTATACACATTTCAAGAAAGGAAAAATTTGTATTGATATTGTAATACTAAATTTATTCAGACATCACAAAATGAATACAATTTACCTTCGACTCTACAATCACAAGAGATACTCAAAATGGTGGCCAATAGTTTCCATAGATTTATTAGTATGGTGAACTACTACTTAGGTAAAGTTGGCCAGGTTCCAGTGGTTCTTCTGCCCATACATTTTCAATTTCTTGTCTAAAGGCCACCAATGTAGTCAGTTTTCTGAGATACACAACATTCTTTAGGTTCCCCCATAGGAAACAGTGTTACTGCAATTTAATGAAACTACATAAAGAACAAGTTTTTCTCTTGCCTGAAGTGTGTATACATATTTATTGGCAGACTGTATATGTGTGTGTGTGTGTGTGTGTGTATATATATACATATATATATATCTATCTTCTTACTATAAATGTTATTTTTTGTGTGGGTGAGGGGTTTGAGATCCTATGCCTGTTTTTTCTTTTTGTTTTTTTAACCAGTGTGATCGGACGCCTTGATCTCAGCTGGTTATTATTAATTTCACTGTTTAAGTACATAAAGAACAGGGACAGCAATCCATTTAATGTACATCTATATTACTAGACTCTCCCATTGAATATGAGGGGCACAGCAGCTCAATTCTTAGAGCCAAACAACCAGGCTATTCACATACATGAATTCATTATCGTGATTGAGTCTTTTGCAGAACTGACCACATTTTTCAAAAGAATCAAATACAGAGAACTGGAGTACATAGTGTGCAACAAGGCCTCCAAATGACCCTACTCAGGTTTTGAATTCAGAGTTGTCCTTCTCCTAGACTGGTTGCAAACTAAAGCTATCGAGCTCAGTCTGTTATTTTTATAAATCTGGTTGTGGGGAGAAGAGATGGATTCATCCCTTTCCCAAGTGTAAATGACCGTGAGTGAATGCAATCAATTCAACTGGTACTTCAATGCAGCTCTCCAGTTTCTCAATTCAAGTCACTGCACATGCATGCATATATATATATATTTATATATATACACACACACACACACACACACACAATAAAAACAGGTAAAAAACTAGTTACTACCAGACACTACCGTGGTTTCAACAACTAGGTCTCATCAGTTGGCTGGGTAACAAGTGATCCTCAAGCCATACCAGACTACTATCATCATACTATGGCACCGGAATGGAAAAAGAGAAGGAGGCGGGTGTGAAGAAAGAAAAGAAAAATTTATTTTTCTTCATCTGAGGTCGTACAGGCTGAGAACATTACATGTCTACATTTAAACATTATTTCTGTTCTCCCATTCAACAGCACTGCACTTTCTTTATAAGCGGCTATTGCCAACTTCCGCTTCTGACACAACCTACAAATGCTACCACTTGTTCTGCCAGACTTTTTGCTCTTCACAAAATGTCCCACTCTATGCATCGACTTTTAACATGTTCTTCCTTCAATTTCCAAATGTGGTCTGCCAGTTTTGTGTTGTACCTGCACTTTTCCAACATAAAAGAGAAAGTATGGTTATACCAGCATTTCTTAAATGGGCCCTCAGTACATCTTATATAGACCATCCTTTGGCCACTGTCGTCATTAACTTCAGCCTGGTAGAGCACAAAGGGCAATTACTTTCAATCCTGCAGTTACATAATATATTTCTTTCACTACTTTTTGTTTGTTTGTGCTTAGATTTCCCATATTTTACTTCTTTGCTATATTATTCAAATTGCCAGTACAACTATAACTTAATTTTATAGCGCTTTTGTTGAAAACTTTTCACAATTCAGATGACTTTAAAAAAATGCTTTCTCAAAAGGCCCCCAAAATACCTTTCCAATATTATTTCCCACCTGCATACTGAAGTGGGGGTTGAACCAACTGGCTTTTCTGGTTCTCCATTTGTTGTTCCTATCTCATGGGTTTACCTGAGGTTTGAAATTCAGGTTCACATTGTGAGAGGAATTCCTGGACAACCTGCATTCAACTCCCGTCAGGATGTGCTTAATTATATTTGCTGGGTGATTAGACTTTGTATTTACCTATTTCAAAGTGGTGTTTGTCTTCATATATGGTGAAACTGTACCAGCCAATAAATCAAATTTAGTATCTAAATACTGAATAACTTTTCGGTTCATTCCAATAGTAATGCCAGAATTCAACTTGTTAAATAGTTTAAAAAGCTTCTTCTTGATGGAATCAATGGCTCTTTTATTGTCTGGGACTATAATCAGCCCATCATCCCAGTAAACCAATGTGGACAATCTTATTGATCTTGTTTAAAATAAATATGCGCATCAATTATTTATCAAAAATATAGTTTTAAGGTTCATGATTAAAGTGCTCAATATCAGGGATAGAGTGTATGTAAATATAAAAGTGGACACTGAAGTCAACACCCAGCAGCAACAGTCTGTTCCATGCTTGTATATTATACATATGGCCTGATGATTATGTATAAACATGAAACGCCACAGGATGTTGACTTTAATGTCCACTGATATAGATATATAATCTCCTGCTACAAATGCAAAAAAGGAAATTTTATGTTCTTAAAACAGGCATGAAATTCCATCTTCAACCAACCATTTCATAGCATTGCTGACATCAGATGCATGCTTTTAGCATCTTCATTCAACAGCAGACAAGAATGATGCAAATTGGAGTTGAAATATATTTTCAAAATAAAATCACATATTGAGGGATTAAACAGGGATTTGGGTTTACTCAGAGAGTATCATTAACAACATGGCTTGGAAGAGTAAATCCCACTTCTTGGTTTATTCCTTGTTTTGTTGAAAAAGGACACAGGCATGTCCGAAAATTCCAACTTTAAAATCTTTCTCTTAATGTTTCAATTTAGTCAAAAGGCTAATATATAATAAATATCATCAATCTTATTGCCCATATTGCTATCATTTTGTTGGCTTTTTATTCCTCAAATTCTCAAATATATATATATATATATATATATATATATATATATATATATATGGTGGACACTCCTGTCATATTCAAAGCATGAGGGTCAAGCAGCTCAGTTCCTAGGAAATGACAGCCACACACCAGCATATATGATTTGACTATAGTGCTGATTCTTTGTGCAGAACCAGCCACACTTTTTGAAGGGCCGAATACAGAGAACTGATTTACTACATGCCACAAGGTCCCTAAACAACCCTCTTGTTTTGAATTCACAGTTGTCCTTCTCCTAGACCAGTTGCCATCCAAGGCTATAGATCCCAGTCTGTCCTGTTATTTATCCATAGCTGGAGGGAGAAGATGAGCATTAGTACCTTTCCCAAGGGTATTAACACACATGCAAATGTAATGGATTCGAGTGGAATTCGAACTCAGCTCTCCGATTCCTCAATCTGAGCCACTATCCTCTACTCGACTGTGATATGAGAGGGAGTGATATAGAGGGGTTAAAACTGAACATACAAGAAAGAGGGAGTAAGTATCAAAATAGAATTAATTTGTAGAGAGAGAGAGCAAGATAGAAGAAAGAAAAAGATCAGTGGGTACATGTTTTGATGACAATCTCCTGTAAGTCTTACTGCTTACTGAAAAACAAATTCAAAAATATATTCTTAAGAAATTAAAAGATAAATAAAAAGTCTTGAAAGTTTCCTTGCTTCTTGCTGCATATATAACAATGAGGTTGCTCAATCTTGTACGATAAATAACAGAAATATATTGCTAACTAAAATATTCATTATACATCCACGGGATAACAATGGGAAATACTGGTTGCAGCAATTTTATATAGAGAGTGAGTTCACTCAGTTGCTGTTGCTTCTTCGATATACCGTGTCCCTTCAGTGATGATAGCTCTCCACAATTTCCTGTAGCTCTTAGTAAAGTTTGTCTTTTTGTTTTCTCCTAATCTCTGTTCTTGTCAACCATTTACTCAAGCTCGTTTAGCTATGCGTTGCTTTCCTCTGTCCATTTTGCCTTCAATATGTCCTGTGAGTATCAAATTCTCCAAGCACTCCTTCCTCATTATGCTCTCTAGAAATTTCAACTTTCTTTTTCTGAGGCTATGTATAAGTGTCTTTTTTTTGTTTCCATTTTCTCTAAGACTTTGTCATTGCTCACATGTTAATCTCCTTATAAAACCAAAACCCTTAACCACACTTATTTTACACTTAGTGAACCATCTCTCTTTACAGCTCACTATAATATAGTATATCCCCTCATCCTCTCTCTCTTTCAATCTGTCATAGTAGTCACTACAGTAACAATTAGGTCAGACAAGCTGATGACCTAGCAACAGGTCCAAGCAAGATAGATTCCCACACGTGCTGAATCACGTGATCAAGTGCAAAACATTGAACAGGAAAATAAGAAAAGGAATTAATTGGAAACCAAGTCTTAAGCAAGTAACATCTCTTAACTTGTTGCCATCAAGCAAGGGAAATCGCACAATGAAGAAGAGTTCCAATTCAACTCAACACACTATGTTATATATAACAAATGCATGAGTGAATTACTAAGCATGATAATCACCTAAGACATACATGTGTGACCGACTCAATTGGATGCAGACTATGACTTATACAGCACCGAATTTTCCTACCCGAATGATGAATTCTACATGACTGAATATGTGAAGAAGAGAGTAAACAACAAACTCTTGGTGTCCAAACTCATAACAGTGAAGAAAAAAATAATATATCTAGATATCACTGCACAGGCAAAACGAACTGAACTGAAAATAAAAAGAAAAGAGAAAGAAAAGGGAAAAGAGAAAACCTATTTTATTTCAGGTAAATGCCTAAAGTGGGCATTAACAATTTGTATCAAATATATAACGCATACATCTTTCCACATAGAAATGTATAGCAAACATCTTTCCATGCAGTATCTTGCTTTAATGTTTACATGCATCCTCTTGTTATAATCAAATCTTATTAAATTTTACATATATATATATATGTGTTTGTTGTTCGTTACTGTTGTTTTTCCTTGTCTGTCTATTTGAACATGTTAGAGCATCCTTTCACTATGGAGTGTTAAACCTTGGTCAATTGTTTTTTTTATCTTTTCTTTTTAAATTTTGTGTTGTGGCAATTGATCCATAACATTATTTAAAGCAAGAAAATATTTTTCAATTCTAAGTATTTTTTTTTTTTTCGAATGGCAGTGGTGGATAATAATGATTTAAGCAATACAAGTCTTACTAATTAACCCACAGCTGAGGGGGGGGAGAGAGTGTTTTAATGTGATGTCGCTGCAAGCTATCAGAGATATGATTCCACAGAAGGATGCTGAGAATACCGTGGATGAAAAATGTGCACAATGAAAAAGTTTTAAGGAAAATGGGAATGAAAAGAATATTATTATTTAAAATCAGTTCAAATTGGGTGAAAGTAGGCATGGAGAATTTGACACTCACAGGATATACTGAGGCCAAGTGGGGCAAATGGAAATGTTGAGTAACCTACTGAAAACGCTTCTGTAAATGGATGGCAGAACAGGAACTGGGAAGGATGGGAAAAGTGCAACCATTGCTTAAAGGTATGAAGGAAAGGTAGTTATGGCAGACCATGACTGCCCATATCCTAAGAAAACACTGCACATAAAAGTGAGTGTACTCTTCAGCTGACGTCCAACTATGGGATTAAGAGTTAATTTGAAACAAGGAAACCTTATCATCCCTTGCTCAACCTGTCTTTTTCTCTATAAAGGAGCCAGAGCTATCAACCACCAAATATAAAGTTGGGTCTGACTAAGACTTACTAATTTGCAACAGAAAACCATTGGCACCTACATCATTTGTAGATATCCTGTTCAGTATATGTCCACCAAATGTGGATTTATTACAAAACTGATTACATGATCTGTAAATGGTGATAATCTTCAAGCAGATAATCTTAAATAATGAAAGTGCCTTTCAATAAATACTTGGAGATAATCTTAATTAACTCTTGTTAACAAAATACTAAGGATCTACAACACTGGATGTGGTGAAAAGTTCTCAGCCCAACATACAACCACATTTGACAAAAACTCAGAATATATTTTTGGAATCCTATTTTGGTCACAAAAATGTTCAGCCCTCCCATGTCGTATTGCTTCCGTTTCAGTTGTTATTTTACTGCAACTCCCCAACAAACACCCTATGAAGAAGAATGGAAACAAAAGATTGTCCATCAACCAAGGCTTGAAATCTCATCACTTTCTTTGGAAAGATTTGAAGATTTCAAATTAAAAAAAAAATTGTTTTAAATTTAAATCCAAATCATAAATTAATAATAATTGACAATGCCTCATTTTAGAACTTCAACTAAATGTCACTAAGATGGGTGTGGGGGAGTTAGAAGGTGGCCCTGTCTGACTGGAGTGGGGAGACTATTTTTTTCAGAGGTACTCAACAATTTTATTTTCATTTTGTGCATTTTTTTAAAATATACTTTCCAAGATATAATAAGGAATTTTTCAATGTTTTTATTTAAAACATTTCCGACTGAGAATGACAAAAGGGCATTTATCGACACCTTCCAAAAACTCTGGAAATTGTTCAGTTCCCTTGGAACTTCCCTTTTGGAATAAACTCTGACCAGGGCCGGATTAATGAAATTATGCACCCCCGCCCCGACCAAGTCAGAGCTACCTTCTAACTCACCCACACCCATCTTAGCGACATTTACACAGTTATTCCAGTTTATTTAAAGAATTTGCTACTTCAAGCTATCTTCTGTTTGTCAATGGAAATATTCTTTAAGAAATCCCACTCTTTTACTATTTATTGCAAACCAAATTAAAACACATTCCAGCACAACCAAAGAAAAAAGAAACAGATAATCTTATAACCAGCATTATAACCAATAGAAGCTGCAACCTATACTAGCCGAGAGGATAATCCGACCCTAACTGACCCTACTTCGTTCGTGAAAGGTGGTGTCTGGAGAGACAGACCTTTGGAACTGAAGATTAAATTTCAGAGTCTTTAAGATCAAAAAGGCCACAAAGTGACAGATGGGGGAAAAAAAATCCAAATTATTTCAGTACCAAAACTTTACAGTTAATTTGAAGAGATTAAATATGACACCAGGAAAAATAATTTTGCTTCATGAATAAAACCAAAAACATGAAATGGGAATTTTATTTCTATTTACATACACATCTCTCTCTCTCTCTCTATATATATATATATATATATATATATATATATATATATATATATATATATATATATATATATATATATATATATAAAACATATTGTCTGAATAAGTTTAAGCCATTTTGTAATCCCAGTCTGATGAGGCAGGTATTAAAAACTTACCTGTCAAAATAAATTTATTATCAGATCTTTCGAGATGTGTTTATTCCTTTGATATATATATATATATATATATATATATATATATATATATATATATGTACATACACATATATATATATATATATATATATATATGCACACACATACATACACACAAATGTAATGAGAAGGAAAAGAATATAAGTTCAAATGTTCATAACAACAATTTAAAAGTGAGCTCAATACCAAGCGTAGAGCAATATGAATTTGAAAACGTCACCTTTCATCAACCAGTTACACAGTTTTTAAATGGATTTATTTGATATTATTAATAATATCAACTTCCATAACCACAAAAACAAATTTCAAAAACACTTGGACACGTTGGTCAAGAACATCAAACCATCTAATCAAATCTTTGTAAAATCGGATAAAACTGCAAATTTTTACAAATTTGATCCAAAGGAGTATAAAGCTTTAACTCGAAAGGATTTAATGAAGAATTATAAGAAAGTGAATATCAACAACTCTAATTGTGCCAACGTCATCAATTCTTCGGATAAACAGATTACTGATAAGTTGAAAATCAGTGATAGGGTGGTTAAACTTTCTACTAAGGAAGCTTATGTTCTACTTAAAGATCATAAACCCAATTTTCTTAGTAAACTACCTACAAGGATTATTAATCCAACTCAGTCCGAAATGAGTAGAATCAGCAAAACGATCCTAGAATGTGTGAACCTACAAATTAAAAACCAGTTTGGTCTCATCCAACAGAAGTAATTAACTGGTTTAAGAATTTTGACAACAAAAGTAATTATAGTTTCATCCAATTCCATATTGTGGATTTCTATCCGTCTATATGTAAAGACCTATTCAAAATGGCTCTGGTATTTGCAGAGTTTTATTCCGACATTTCTAAGGATGAAATCAAAATCATCAGAAAATGTAGAAAATCAATCCTAATCTACAATAATGAACAGTGGATAAAAGATTTGGATAAAGATTTTGACATATCTATGGGATCATTGGATTCTGCGGACTCATCTGATTTAGTCGGATTATTTATTTTGTACAACCTTACTGCATATGAGGAAATTAAATAACAGAGTTTTATAGAGACAATGGTCTAATGATAGTAAATAATTCTACTGGAAGTAAATTGGATAAGCTAAGAAAATTGATTCATAGAATATTTACATCTTAAAGTTAAAATTAACTCTAAAATTAAACAGGTTGATTTCTTAGACATAACTTTAAACTTAGCCCATAATAATTTTCAACCTCTTGAAAAACAACACTACTCCCATTTATATCAACCCTAACTCCAATCACCAACGTTTGTTATTCAACATACCCCATCATCTGTTGAATGTTGTATTAACCAGCACTCCTCTAGAAAAGAGTTATTCGACAAGCCTAAAACTGTTTATAATAAAATCCTTAGTGATAGTGGTTATAGATCTTCTTAGATTAAAAGTATGTAGAAAATTATAGTCATTCTAGGAAGTAGAATGGAAACATGAAGAAAATCGTAACACCCTGAAAATTAGATATAGTTGTACTAGAAATCTGGATAAAATTATTAAATCACACAATAATAAAACACTAAAACTTTATAACAATAATAACTATAATCCAAGCACAAATTCTAATATATCCCATGTAATTGTAAGAGTCCTTTTCACTGTCCATTATCAAACAAATGCTTAACAGAATCCATTGTATATATGTGTTCTATTTCATCAATTGAAAACCCTGGAAATATTAAATTATATGTTGGTTCCACTAGGAATGCCTTTAATATTATAATGATATATCTTCTTTTATTAATGCTAGCAAGCACAATATGACTTCACTTTCTAAATATTTCTGGTAATTGAAAGAAGAAAACAAGACACCTAAAGTCAAATGGAAGATTCTCAAACAAGCCATAATATGTAGATCTTTGTATGAACCTTGTTTTTTATGTCTACAAGAAAAAGGTGTATTATTAGGCTTTTGAGTAACAGTCAGTTGTTAAACCAAAGATTTGAAACTACCATTTTTTGTAGGCATGTTAAAAATCTAGCATTACAAACTTTATAATTCACTTATATTATTTTACTTTCTATGTACATATTACTGTTACCTTGAAATGGCCAGATGTAACCGTAAGTTCTATGCTAACAGTTTCTTCTATTGCACTTCTTGCTTGTGGAACTATTCCAGCTTTTAGCTTCCCCGTCTTGTTCCTTTATTGCCCTCTCTCCTTGATAGTAGATTTTTCTCAAATTCTCTGAGACTTAATAATCCCTTGTGCCTTTATTGCTTTGTTTGTTGCAAAATGATCAAAAACAAAAGAACCTACTTTCTGGCCTTTCTCAGCTACCTGTCCTATTCAATAAACTCTTTATTCCATCTATGAGTGGAGATAGTTCTCATTCTATTGCTAAACATAAAATCAGCAAGCAAAATAATACTGTAGCAATATTGATGTATAGAGATTCCACTTAAACATTTTATGTAAATCATTTCAAAGAGATTTGACAATGATGATAAAAGTGGCTTTTCAAACTAACATAAAAGGGCCACAATTAGGTTCTGATATTTTTTCTATTTTTACTTTATCTCACCAAAATTTAATAACCTTAAAGGTAATTTTTACCAAATATAAAAATCAAACACATTAAACAGCTTAGTCAATTGAGGGGGTGAAATAATGGAACATGTCCAGAAATCCATCATGTTCCATCCATCTATATCTCTGAGATGAGGTGTTATGATTACTTGCATTATTTACACTATTCAGACCGTTATCGTCATCTTCATTGCCATGTTCACAACATTTCGGCCTCTATATCTCTGAAATGAGGTGTTATGATTACTTGCATTATTTACACTATTCAGAATGTTATTTTCATCTTCATTGCCATGTTCACAACATTTCGGCCTCTATATCTCTGAGATGAGGTGTTATGATTACTTGCATTATTTGGACTGTTATCCTCATCTTCATTGCCATGTTCACAATGTTTCCTCTATTGTATGCTCTGGTCTTCTTTACGTAATTGGAATTTTGAACCAAACCCTTTATTTCACCACCGGGGTAGATTATTCTAACCCGGTGAGTTGTGATTTCAATACCAGGGTACTGCAGTGGTGGACCAAAACTTGGACAGTCGAGTTAAAGAAATAACTGATACATCCAGAAGAGGCATGGCACATGGAACTAGAACAATCTACCCCAGAGGATGAAATAAAGTGCCCAGTTTGAAATTCCAATCACCTGAAGAAGACTGGAGCATACAAAACATTATGAATACAACAATGACGATGAGGATAACAGTTTGAAAATGTAAATAATGCAAGTAATGTTGCCTCATGTTCTGAATTCAGTGGGGATTGCATATATCCCACAAGAGAAGATAGCAGATCTGATAAATTCACACAGAAAAAGGGTAAAAACCTTAATGATTTTAACTTGTAGAATATTCATCAACTGTGTTGGTCATTGATCAAAAGCTCTTGGATCTGAACACAGATTTTCTTTTTTTTTAATTTTGACAAGTCTGTATAATAAAGAGATAAATAAAAAATAATGTTCATCTCACATGAATGCTAAGGACCAATATTTCAACAAGTACAACAAGAATTACGTTCAGACTTTAACTATGGACCTTAATGCAAAACATCAATATACACGGCTGAAAGTAAAATCCAGTTTGTCAATTCTAACTTTCCAGCATGCTAACCATTTTGCCAATTCACAATAAACATTCACACAAAACAACACTCATATCTTAAAAACGTAATTCATTACAAACTCGGGGGAGGGGGGCATTCCATGGATTGTTAACATTTATGGATTGCTGACAATCATGTATAACCAAATTCTGCAACAGCGGCATGCTGTTGCTGCAAAAGGTAGAATATTCATGCAATGCGTAACCCATTCCAAAGCATTCAAAAACTGCACTACAAGAGCAAGATCTAGGGAGGGCTGTGCATGATGCTTGAATAAATGGAATTGTTTCATTTCAGGAAGAATCCCGATAAAATACATATTTATGAACATCGTCAGACTCTTCAGAGAAAATCATTTACCAAGACTAATTTTTTTAAAATAGTTTAAAATGTTTTTCACTTTTTTAAAAGTACAGAAGAATTATGATGCAGAGAAGTAATTAAGCACAAGTCAATGACCAATGACATTTCCCAATATGAGGGCCTTTATTCTAATAATTTAATGACCAATGGCATTTCCCAATATGAGGGCCTTTATTCTAATAATTTAATGACCAATGGCATTTCCCAATATGAGGGCCTTTATTCTAATAATTTAATGACCAATGGCATTTCCCAATATGAGGGCCTTTATTCTAATAATTTAATGGCCAATGGCATTTCCCAACAAGAGGGCCTTTATTCTAATAATTTAATGGCCAATGGCATTTCCCAACAAGAGGGCCTTTATTCTAATAATTTAATGGCCAATGGCATTTCCCAACATGAGGGCCTTTATTCTAATAATTTAATGGCCAATGGCATTTCCCAATATGAGGGCCTTTATTCTAATAATTTAATGACCAATGGCATTTCCCAATATGAGGGCCTTTATTCTAATAATTTAATGACCAATGGCATTTCCCAATATGAGGCCCTTTATTCTAATAATTTAATGACCAATGGCATTTCCCAATATGAGGGCCTTTATTCTAATAATTTAATGACCAATGGCATTTCCCAATATGAGGGCCTTTATTCTAATAATTTAATGACCAATGGCATTTCCCAATATGAGGGCCTTTATTCTAATAATTTAATGACCAATGGCATTTCCCAATATGAGGGCCTTTATTCTAATAATTTAATGACCAATGCCATTTCCCAATACGAGGGCCTTTATTCTAATAATTTAATGACCAATGGCATTTCCCAAAACGAGGGCCTTTATTCTAATAATTTAATGACCAATGGCATTTCCCATTATGAGGGCCTTTATTCTAATAATTTAATGACCAATGGCATTTCCCAATATGAGGGCCTTTATTCTAATAATTTAATGACCAATGGCATTTCCCAATATGAGGGCCTTTATTCTAATAATTTAATGACCAATGGCATTTCCCAATAAGAGGGCCTTTATTCTAATAATTTAATGACCAATGGCATTTCCCAATATGAGGGCCTTTATTCTAATAATTTAATGACCAATGGCATTTCCCAATATGAGGGCCTTTATTCTAATAATTTAATGACCAATGGCATTTCCCAATATAAGGGCCTTTATTCTAATAATTTAATGACCAATGGCATTTCCCAATAAGAGTGCCTTTATTCTAATAATTTAATGACCAATGGCATTTCCCAATATGAGGGCCTTTATTCTAATAATTTAATGACCAATGCCATTTCCCAATATGAGGGCCTTTATTCTAATAATTTAATGACATTTCCCAATACAAGGGCCTTTATTCTAATAATTTAATTTAGAAATAAACAAGTGCAAGTACTGAATGTCTAAAAGATTTTAATTTTTTTAAGTATTTCTTTCAGAATAAGTAGAACATCAAATATTGTGCCTGCCATCCTTCAACAAATATAGCCTAATTCTGAACTGAACCCTTTAATAGAAATTTCATAATTTAATTTGATTTGATTTGACTGACTCTCTCTCTCTCCCTCTCTCTCCCCTCCCTCCCTCCTGTGTATGATTGGTTTATTTACATCTGAAAGCACTTACAAGGTAACATGGGTTAATCACAGTGCCATGCTATTACTAACTTTAGTGAAGAACAATACTAGTGGCTACAATGTCAAATTCTTCTCAAATAGTCCTGTAGTGTAAAATCAATTGTAACATAAACAAGGCAGGAATGCTACCAGTTTTCTTTTATATAAAGACTATAGAAGTAGTATAGATATAATAATAGCCTTATTCTGTCAGAAAAGTTTGAATTAATGCAGTATCAGTTACTATCATTTTTTTTTAATGCACATATTGGCAACTTGGTTTCATACATAATTGATAGGTACAAAGTGCCAAAATTAGATAAAGCAGATATTATATCCCAAAATTACCAAATTTAGGGTCTAAATCAAATTCTATTTTCAAATTTGTCTTGTTCAGCTTCTTATATCCCAGTCAACTTTGAACTTTGGGAATTTTAAACCAATATTAATTGTTATCTTTTTAATTCTTGTTCTTTTATTTTTCTCTCTTTAATAATCTTTTTCTTTTTCTCTTATTGTTTCCCACTCAGTAACATCTTGTGGTTTAGTGACCTTATTACCTGGTTTGAGGTGAAATGATTTAAAAAAAAAAAAATTTTAATTCATTTACTATCCTTATTAACGGCTCTTACTTTCTCAACCATGAAAAGAAGGAAATTTAAAACATTCTATTGGTAGCAAAATGATCTCGGAGTACCTTTAAGATCCATATCTGAATACTATAGGACCGGATCAGATAAAGAACTAATAGGAAATGTTTATAAATCTGACATGTTTCAACTAAATGATGATTTAGCATCAAAGAAATTGATGAAGCATCAAAGAAGAAGAAATGGAGAAAAAAGAAAGAGAAAAAAAATCTGATAATATATCATTTTTGTGTTGTTTATTTTTCTTCATTAAGTATTTTGTCTTGTAAGGCAGCTATTTGTTCCTTATCTTTCAGTTGGACTTCAATCCATATTTCATCTATATTTGATCTATATATATATATATATTTTAGAATTGGACATAGTCCGACAATTTATTTAAAGACATTTATATTATTAAATATAATTATTGTCGGAGAGCGAAAATTTTCTATGAAAATTTCTCGGACATTCAGGCCAGTAAATGTTATTTAATACTGTTTATTATAAAACAGAGCATTTGCTTAAATACTTGTATCTATAAAAAGAACGTTAAACATAATATAAATGTCTTTTTATATATATATATATATATATATATATATATATATATATATATATCACACAGTGAAATATAAACTGTGTTTTTGTTGAGTTTTTTTTTTTATATGGTATCCACTCATTTTGTCTCTTAATATTGTGTACATTAATTAATTGTTATCATCCATAAGTATATTAGTAGACCCACAGTTTTTTACAAAACAATCTCTCTCTCTATATATATATATATAGATATACACACACACACACACAGAGGGTGTATCGAAAATACTTTGGGAACAGGTTCCTCACACCAAAACAAGATAAAATGTCAATATAAACATATCTTCAAGAGGCCATCGCTGTACCTCAACACAGCAACTCATAACAAATCTTCAAAATGTCCTCAGCTTGCTTCTATACACACGTGCACCTGTTGGATCAATGACTGGAGGACCCTTTTAAATACTCCCACACAGTGCCATGGGGTTCTGCGAAAACATTTGGCACAGTGCCAAATGTTTTCACAGAACCCCATGGCACATTGATAAAGAAAATCTGCATTATTAATGTCTGCTGCATAAACCAATTGTTTTAGGTGGCCTCCAAGATAAAAATCCAAATGATTGAGGTTGGGGGAACGTACAGGCCATGGAACCAGTCCTTCCCTACCCATCTATCTTTCAGGGTAGATTTCAGCAGGCAGATGTGCATCACGAACAATGTGACTAAAATGTGCTGGAGCCCCATCATGCATGAACCACATGCGTCTTCATATTAACAGGGGCACATCCTCTAGCAGGTCTGGAAGTGTATTTGAAATAAAGTCCCTGTAGACAGCTCCTGTAATACATACTGGGAGAGCATATGAACCTACCAGACAGTTACCTGCAATTCCAGCCCACACTTTAATTGTAAACTGATGCTGGTCTCTAGCCTGTATTGTACCATGGGGATTCCAATCCACCCACAAACAGTGGTTGTGTAAATTTGTTATTCCATCTCTTCCAAATGTTGCCTCATTCGTAAACAAGACTGAAGAAACAAACAACAGATCAGCAGTTGATGCAATAAACCATTGGTAAAAGTTCTACCATTGTGGGTGATCAGAGGGCGAAAGACTATGCACACATTGCAAATGATATAATTACAGGAGCTGTTATAAAAGTATCCTCAATGTGGTATTATGAAATGTAAGACATGCTAGAGTCACTTGACGTGTGCTGATACCTGGATCATCTTCAACAGCCTGTAGAATGTGTTCTTTGTAGCCAGGCATACAAGCAGATCTCAGTCTTCCTTAATCTATAGTTTGTGGTACCACAGATCCTGTCTTAGCAATGTGATGATAAACAGCAGCAAATTTTGGATGACTCAGCTGCCTTCAGTCTGGAAACGCAATCTGATATAGCCGTGCAGCCTCATGTCCATCACCATTTGCACAGATGTGGGGAAAAATCATATTTGCCTGCTCACAATATAAATCTCCTGCCACTGTTAAATGGAACACTTCTCAATTAACTCACTACTACACGTTAAACATTAAAGACAGACTAGCCATAAATGTACATGAATGACAAATGTAACCTAGTCTACATGGCAACACAGCGCCATCTAGTGCAAACTTTCTTTAAACTTAACTCAAAAACAAAGGATTTGCAGACATATGTTTATATGGACTTTTGTCCTTTTTTTTAGGGTAGGGAACACACCTTAATGTTTGTAAAAGTATTTCTGATACACCATGTGTGTGTGCGTATATATATATATAAAATTAAAGTGTCACTGCCGGCACTTGAGTTTGAACATAGATCGCCAGTGAGCAAACACAGGCGATCCCATTTTTAAATTAAGTAGACCACGTGAGCATAGTGGAAACACATATATGTAGGAAGTAGCTGATGACTAATGATCACTATTTCTAGTCTATACTCTATTACTATATGAAACGCTATTCTCTACTCAAATACTATACTATTTCTCTATTCGGATCACTACATGGATTACTATTCGAGCAAGTACTATTAGTGCAAGTATTATTAGTGCAAGTGCTATTTAAATCATCTGACACCAATATTTGTTCAACAGGATTAAAAAGTCTCTTCTACAACAAGCATTACAAAAGTAACAATAAGTATTCGTTGACATCACAAAAGTGGAAACAAGTGTTTGTTGACATCCCAAATATATAGGGGGAGAGAAAGAGAGAAAGAAAAATAAATTAATACACAAAGTAAGTAACCCCAAGTATGTATACTAAATAAGGTACACCAGAAAAAGAAAAAAGCTCATTGCCAAAATGGCAGAGCATTTATGTTGTATTATCATAACCTGGCATACAAATATTAGTATGACCAGCCACATTTATTAGTTTTACTGAACAAATAAATACCAACTACCTGGTGACTGTGTGTGTTAGTGCATAAGAAACTAATAGTGGTGATCAGTCAAGTGCATGATGGATTATGAAAATATACATAAAATTAGTCACATATCATTAATATGTACTTACTCTGGATATGGTACCAAAATAATTTTGTATGAGATATTTGAAATTTCTACCATTTAAATAAATATGTTCATTTCATAACTATATAAATGATTTCCTCTATTCTTCCCACACCTACTTTTTGCAGTAGATTTTGGCTTCTGCCGAAGCACTGACCAATACATAGACAGATAGATGTGTGAGTCAAGCAAAAAATGTGTATAGATGTTTTGGTAATATAATGTTTTTTAATCATTTAACCCCAAGCAAGGCATTGAATCCACAAAGATGGAAGGAGTTTACTAAGTGTTAGTGAATATGATAAAAAAAAAACACTATTAAGAAGAGAGAACAATAAAAGAACAGGAATTAAGAAGATAAAATTAAATTTTTAAAGATCAAATTTGATTGGGAAGCAAGAAGCCAGAAGAAAGTTCCACAAGCAAGAAGTGTGAGAAAAGAATCTGTCAACATAGGGTTACATCTAGCTATTTCAATTGTAAAATGGTGAGACCTTGCTGCCAATCTAGTCCTGCACTTAAATTCATACAGTCTGAGTACCAGAGAGGAAAGTTATCAGAACAATTAACATAAAAATATTTAAAGAAAAGGTCCAGGAAAGCTATATTATGGTGGTGGGAAATTGAAGTTGAGGTGCCAGGTCAGGACCAATAATACTGCAAATTCTTCTTTCGATTATATAAAGAATCTCTACATATTTAGCAGGAGCACCAAACCAAATGTGGCAGCAATATTTGTTATTGCTTACATATAAAGTGCTAGAGTTGCAAGAGGATGGGGTCTCTTTATGCCACTGGTTTCAATACCACAAAATAATTTTTACTTTTCCACTTCCATCTTCATTTAGAAAATGTCATATCACACTTAATAAGAATATGTGAAGTTAAAGTGAGACACAAGACCAAATTTTTAGCATCCATTTAAGATTGAACTCAGCTACAAGATGATAAAGAACAGAAACTTGACATTAGAATAAGTGCATGAAACTTGCTTTTTTAGTTCTTCATTTCAAGAATTCCTGACAAATGAATAAGATCCCTGACACTCACTGGATGCAACATCTGTCAATACCTTTGATCAAAAATGTCACTTTCTTACTGCCATACTTATGTCTTATCTATAATTAGTTTCATGGTAATTATTCTGATAGTATGTAGACTCAATGAATTTAAGCACAGTACTAGATTAATGGCAACAAGCTCTCATCATTTTACAGTTAAAATGGTTAGATATAAATGGCTAGATATAAATGGTTAGATATAATCTAAAGTTCTATGCTAATAATTTCTTCTGTCGCACTTCTCCCTTGTGGAACTCTCTTCCAGCTTCTTACTTCTACTTTAAATGTAATGCCAATCATTACCTTCTAACTTCTTAATTTCTGTTCTTTTACTGTTCTCACTGCCTAATAATATTTTCTTATATTCTTTCACAGTCAGTAAACCTTGCTTTGTTGTCTTGCTTGAGGGGGGAAATGATTAAAAAAATATATAACACTGATCAGATTTTATTACTGCACTGAAAGTATTTATCATCTACTCGAAGCTGAAATCATGGTGTTTTCAGGGCTTAATTCTGGTAACTTTAAGACATGACCGAGTTTGATTCTCATTAGGGTTGATTTATCAGGGAGCTGATTCTTTGATAATATATACTTGGAAAGATAATCCCAGTATGTAGCACTGTTGAAAATTACCTGAAAAACCTTCCGATAGATTGACATGAGTCTTGTGAATGAAATTGCACAGGTGAGAATGTTTGGAAAATGTCAGCAGATGGAATCACAACTCATCATGACTGAGTGTCTAAGCATACTGGCCTTGTTTAACTACTGATCACACTAGATCAGGGGTCAACAACCTTTTGCTAACTGTGTGCCGACTTAGGGTTTTAAAATCATTCAGTGTACCAACAGCATATGTATTTTTATACAAGTCAAGGTCAATATACCTTTTCTACAATATATTTTATATAGTAATATATAGTATATATACTTTAGTATATATTAAAATTGAAACAGCTAAATATCTTCTTTGTATTGTAGTAGTTATTGGTTCGGACTTTGTGTTGTCATTTGTGTCTGCATGCCATTGGAAATTGCTTGATGTGCCACGTGTGGTATGCGTGCTGTAGGTTGCTGGCCCTTGCACTAGATTATATCCTCCCTGCCAGAAAGTAAGGTTCACTCAGCATAGCTGTAATATAAACAATATGTTGGCTTTGTGCCTATTTGATTTAGGGTTTTTTTATGATTTATCATACTTTAAAACCAGAAAATGAGATGATAATGATTTACTGATAAAAATCATACCTTTCCCAAGGGTATTAGTGTGTAAGTGAATATAACAAACCCAACTGGAATTGGAACTCAGCTCTCTGATTTCCAGTTGCCAGATATTTTCCATTACATTTCCTGTACATCCAACATACACCTGGTATTCCCAAGTGGTCACTCATTTAGGTACTGACCGGGCTCAGTACCTAAATTACCTTAACTTCAGAGATCAGACAAGAACTGGTTGTTGGCTCTGTGAGAGTAGAACAGAAATGTACTTGAGCAGGCATCTAGAACAGAGATTAGCTAACCACTGTGGTCGATAGTTTTACTCAGAATCAACCAACCAGTTGTCATTATTATTATTATCATTATGCTAACATAATTCCTTCTCCTTGCAATATCGCATTATAAGAAAGAATCTAAGAAAACGGAAAACAAGATATGACATGATATCCACTACAATTCCAATTATTATAACTTATATTTGTACGGCACAAATTTTGAAATCAAAGAGAAAAATTCTACAGAGGCAATTCAAAACAGCTAAAAGCATATATGCTTAAAATTGAGTGGAATTTGTGTTCTTAAAGGTTTTTCATTGCCATGACAAAAATCATTGAAACTTTACAAAAATAGGAATGTTTCATTCAGAACATGCTTACAACTAGAATCACGATGACAATACAAAATAATAAGATATAAATAATGAAAATCCTTTCATCTTTGAATTTCAAAACACTTAAATAGAAATCTAACAAAAAGTAAAAAAAAAAACAGTAAAAAAGAAGTAAAAAAAAAAAAATCAAACAAACATAGGAACGTGTGTGTGTGTGTGTGTGCATGTTTTTTTTTTTTCTTGGTACTTTTTATTACTTTTTTCTTAGCAGCCCCAGAAACATGCAGCAAGAATTTAGCAAGGCTCTTCAAATAAAAATAAAGGATAAGAGATATACAGAAGGTTATAATAAGATTTACAATTTATGTAAATACAATTGTCTGAGGTGGAAAGGCAAGAAAGGCAGGTAAGACAGGTAAGACAGATATATCAGTGGCAACTCTGGTGGTCGGACTTGTCGGGCTCATACTGAGTGAGTAAATATTCAAGTATATCTATTTCAAAGCAACAAAAATCTTTCATAGTGCATCGTTTTCAGTATCTGTCTATATTTCTGAGATGAGGTATTATGTACACTATTTACATTATTGAAACTATTGTCCTCATCTTTGTAGCCATACTTATTACATTTCGGCCGATGTATGCTCCGGCCATCTTCAGGTGGTTGGAATGTTGAACAGAACCCTTTATTTCACTCACTGGGGTAGACTGTTCTAGTTCCACATGCCATGTTTAATGGATGTCAGTTATCAGTTATCTCCTGTTAATTGCCCTCTCCAAGTTCTCTACCACCTTAACCAGGTATTGAACTCACACTCTTTGGGTCCTGTCACTGGATCTAACTAATGCCTTTATTCACTGCTTAAGGTGGTGGAGAACTTGAAGATGGGAATTAACAGGAGATAACTGATAATTGACATCCATTAGACATGGCACGTGGAACTAGAACAGTCTGCCCCAGTGAGTGAAATAAAGTGTTCAGTTCGACATTCCAACCACCTGAAGAAGGCCGGAGCAAACAACAGCTGAAACGTTGTAATAAATATGGCGACAAAAATGAGGACAATAGTCCAAATAATGTAAATAGTGTGCATTATTTTCATTCTTCAGCTGGATGCAAAATTATTTTAACTGTGCCTCAAAAAATTGACCGAAATACATTTTGTTGATATTGTTCATAATAAAGTAGAAAGAAAAAGAAAAACAAAGGAAAAAGTAAGCAAAAAAAAGAATGAAACAAAATTAACATGGCTAGTCGGGCTACGTAGATCTGAGCCCTATTTGAGCTGGAGACATTTAATAGGCAATTTATTTCTTGCTTAAATATTTATAAATAATCTTTTAAATGTCTCTAATCACTAAGCATTTTAGCATCTAAGTTATACCAATGGTATATTTTGTTAAAGATTGTAATGAGCCTGACAAACATTGATGACCTAGAGTTGCCACTGATATAAATTTCATGGTTAGAAAGTATTGAACGAGGCAGGAAGTACAGGCAAAAATACCAGCCAACATTTGAAAAATCTTTAAGGAAAAAAAAAAAAAAAAACAGGCAAAAAAAGAAACAGACATTTGCCTTTGAAAAAAAACATTCACAATCAAAAATAGAAAAGAAAAACATTTAAAAAGTACATGTAAAAAAACAAAAACACATGAAACAAAAAAAAGTTTACCTTTGAGTTATAAAAGTAATTCATAGGTTTGAAAAAATGGGTTCTCGATACTTTTTTTTTTGTTTATTTGCTATTTTTAACAGAATTCTCCTGTCTTTTCATCCTACCCACAACTGCTTCCCAACAACAAGGATAGCTAAGAATTAAGTGATTATCTGCAAAATCTACACACCCAGCTACATCTTTATTTTTAAATTCCAGTTCAGAATTCAATAGTTAATAGAGTTACTTCAGAACAAAACTAATCTAGAACTGATGGCAGATAGTGTTTAATACAAGACAGAAAGTAACTCTTTTTTTCTATGAATTTTTGGGATGAGGAGTTATCATTGTTTACACTATTCATATTTGGACTATTTTCTTGATCTTTGTTGTTTTCATCACAATGTTTCGGCCTTCCGGCCTTCCTCAGGTGTATATCAATCTGGGTAACCTACAGGGAATTCTGAAGTGCACCCTTCATTTAATCTACATGGGTAGACTATTCTCATTCCACTGTTCACATCTCGGGATGTCATCTGTTAGTTTTGTTTTTTGGGGGTTTTTTTTATATTATTATTATTATTACTACTACTATTACTACTACTACATTCATTGCTGGAAGGATGTTAACATCCAAATGCCTCAAGAGTCTCCTGGTTTCAATTTAGACCAACCAATGTTAGAAGACCCATTCTTCCCTGCTATTTTAGCTATCATGTGTGTTGAAATGGAGAAAGAATAGATTTATAATTTTTTCTGCTTCTGCCAGAACGTGAACCCTCCTCTCCTCATTTTCTATACTGTTAACAGTTTTGACCCCTGCACTGACACTAAATAATAATAATATAAAATCATTACATATTTTGAGTATCAATAATTTATATTGTTAATTTTTTTATCATTTAATTTGAATGTTTCACAATGAACAGCCTGATACAGAGGAAGCCATCTTTTGTAATCAGAGACAACGTTATTAAAAAAAAATAATAACAGTTATTGTTAGGAAAAACAATAAGAGTATCATAATAACAGTACATCTTACCGAAAACATATTTATTTTAAAAATTTATTTACTGCTTTGAAGTATAACTCATGTAATCAAAAGACAAAACAGAACCACACAGGAAATTCAGTAACAAAACTATATCTGTTTATATCTCAAGTATAGAAGAAAGAATCAAAGAGTTACTTTTTAACAAGCCAGTTCATCAGCTATCATTGACCCGAACATTCTTTCTGGCACTGTTACCATAACAGATATATATCCTTCGTTCTGGCATTGTTACTATAAATGATACATATTCATTCCTTCTGGTATTCTTAACAGATGTTTACTTATTCTGGCATTGTTACTAGAAATGATACATATTCATTCCTTCTGGTATTCTTAACAGATGTTTATTTATTCTGGCATTGTTACAAAAATGATACATATTCATTCCTTCTGGTATTCTTAACAGATGTTTACTTATTCTGGCATTGTTACTAGAAATGATACATATTCATTCCTTCTGGTATTCTTAACAGATGTTTACTTATTCTGGCATTGTTACTATAAATGATACATATTCATTCCTTCTGGTATTCTTAACAGATGTTTACTTATTCTGGCATTGTTACTATAAATGATACATATTCATTCCTTCTGGTATTCTTAACAGATGTTTACTTATTCTGGCATTGTTACTAGAAATGATACATATTCATTCCTTCTGGTATTCTTAACAGATGTTTACTTATTCTGGCATTGTTACTAGAAATGATACATATTCATTCCTTCTGGTATTCTTAACAGATGTTTACTTATTCTGGCATTGTTACTATAAATGATACATATTCATTCCTTCTGGTATTCTTAACAGATGTTTACTTATTCTGGCATTGTTACTAGAAATGATACATATTCATTCCTTCTGGTATTCTTAACAGATGTTTATTTATTCTGGCATTGTTACAAAAATGATACATATTCATTCCTTCTGGTATTCTTAACAGATGTTTACTTATTCTGGCATTGTTACTATAAATGATACATATTCATTCCTTCTGGTATTCTTAACAGATGTTTACTTATTCTGGCATTGTTACTAGAAATGATACATATTCATTCCTTCTGGTATTCTTAACAGATGTTTACTTATTCTGGCATTGTTACTATAAATGATACATATTCATTCCTTCTGGTATTCTTAACAGATGATTACTTATTCTGGCATTGTTACTATAAATGATACATATTCATTCCTTCTGGTATTCTTAACAGATGTTTACTTATTCTGGCATTGTTACTATAAATGATACATATTCATTCCTTCTGGTATTCTTAACAGACGTTTACTGATTCTGGCATTGTTACTAGAAATGATACATATTCATTCCTTCTGGTATTTTTAACAGATGTTTATTTATTCTGGCAATGTTACAAAAATGATACATACTCATTCCTTCTGGTATTCTTAACAGATGTTTATTTATTCTGGCATTGTTACTATAAAAGTCTCATATTCATTCGTTCTGGCATTCTTAACAGATGTTTACTTATTCTGGCATTGTTACTATAAATGATACATATTCATTCCTTCTGGTATTCTTAACAGATGTTTACTTATTCTGGCATTGTTACTAGAAATGATACATATTCATTCCTTCTGGTATTCTTAACAGATGTTTACTTATTCTGGCATTGTTACTAGAAATGATACATATTCATTCCTTCTGGTATTCTTAACAGATGTTTACTTATTCTGGCATTGTTACTATAAATGATACATATTCATTCCTTCCGGTATTCTTAACAGATGTTTACTTATTCTGGCATTGTTACTATAAATGATACATATTCATTCCTTCTGGTATTCTTAACAGATGTTTACTTATTCTGGCATTGTTACTATAAAAGTCTCATATTCATTCGTTCTGGCATTCTTAACAGATGTTTACTTATTCTGGCATTGTTACTATAAATGATACATATTCATTCCTTCTGGTATTCTTAACAGATGTTTACTTATTCTGGCATTGTTACTATAAATGATACATATTCATTCCTTCTGGTATTCTTAACAGATGTTTATTTATTCTGGCATTGTTACTATAAATGATACATATTCATTGCTTCTGGTATTCTTAACAGATGTTTACTTATTCTGGCATTGTTACTATAAATGATACATATTCATTCCTTCTGGTATTCTTAACAGATGTTTACTTATTCTGGCATTGTTACTATAAATGATACATATTCATTCCTTCTGGTATTCTTAACAGATGTTTACTTATTCTGGCATTGTTACTATAAATGATACATATTCATTCCTTCTGGTATTCTTAACAGATGTTTACTTATTCTGGCATTGTTACTATAAATGATACATATTCATTCCTTCTGGTATTCTTAACAGATGTTTACTTATTCTGGCATTGTTACTATAAATGATACATATTCATTCCTTCCGGTATTCTTAACAGATGTTTACTTATTCTGGCATTGTTACTATAAATGATACATATTCATTCCTTCTGGTATTCTTAACAGATGTTTACTTATTCTGGCATTGTTACTATAAAAGTCTCATATTCATTCGTTCTGGCATTCTTAACAGATGTTTACTTATTCTGGCATTGTTACTATAAATGATACATATTCATTCCTTCTGGTATTCTTAACAGATGTTTACTTATTCTGGCATTGTTACTATAAATGATACATATTCATTCCTTCTGGTATTCTTAACAGATGTTTACTTATTCTGGCATTGTTACTATAAATGATACATATTCATTCCTTCTGGTAATCTTAACAGATGTTTACTTATTCTGGCATTGTTACTAGAAATGATACATATTCATTCCTTCTGGTATTCTTAACAGATGTTTACTTATTCTGGCATTGTTACTATAAAAGTCTCATATTCATTCGTTCTGGCATTTTTATCATAACAGGTATATGTCCCTTCCTTCTGGTACTGCACCCCTGTGCAAATTAATTGAAACAACCGCTTTAGTTTCCTTTCTTTCACCATACGGTCAGTTTTAAACCCCAATGAAGTGACAGGGTTTAATCGGTTTCTACCTATGCTGCATGAACACTCTGACAATCCTTACCAGTGAGCAAATCAAAATACTAGACTATCACAAACATTCTCCTGATTTAAATCCAATCAAGAATCTGTGGGCAATCTGCAAGGAACAACTTTGTGAAATGGACATGCAAAGTGCTAATATGCACACTGGGTCATGTTTCATTCTTGCCCATTTGTCAACAAAAAAATATCCGCTAGTTTTTAAAGCTCCTCATTTCTGAAATTCTTTGTTTCCATCAGCTTTCACTTCTGTCCAGATGTGACCTGCCAAATGCTATTTGTTTGCTTGCAAACGTTTTTATCAACATATACAACATACTTGAAAATTAGTATTTTTGTGAATGTTCATGAAAAACATATACAGACTTCTTAATGAGAAAAAGGATTTGTTAAAAGTCCTCAAGTCATGCAGTTTCTCTTGTTTTCTACAGTTCTTTGTTTGTGATTCTGTAATGCCAGTCCTCAATCTTCGGAGAAGGATGGTCTTTGCTAAGATCTACAGTGTTCACTCACTCAAAGCCAGTTTTAACCATTGATTTGAGAAAGCGGTTACATACAACTGACAGTTTTGGTATTTCTGAGTGGATTTGGCAGCATGCATGACATCTATATAAAAATGTCTAATGGATATCAGTTATCTCCTGTTAATTCTTCTCTCCAAGTTCTCCACTGTGAGTTCAATACCCAGTTAAGACAGTGGAGAACTTGGAGAGGTGATTTAACAGGAGATAACTGATAACTAACATCCATTAGACATGGCACGTGGAACTAGAACAGTCTACCCCAGTGAGCAAAATAAAGGGTTCAGTTCGACATTCCAACCACCTGAAGAAGGCGGGAGCATACAATGGCGGAGACATTGTAATAAATATGGTGACAAAGATGAGGACAATAGTCTGAATAATGTAAATAGTGTACATAATACCTCATCTCAGAAATATAGACAGATACTGAAAGGCCGAAACATTGTAATAAATATGGCGACACAGATGAGGACAATAGTCCGAATAATGTAAATAATGTACATAATACCTCATCTCAGAAATATAGACAGATACTTTTATTTGAAGTAGTGTAGAATGCTAACATCCTGATTATGTCATTATTTTCTCTTTGAGTTATATGTGATTCCATTTTAGCTGTTGCTTGTCTTCAAGTGATGCAGTTGCTGTTATTTTCTACAGTTCTTTGTTTGTGATTCTGTAATGCCAGTCCTCAATGTTCGGAGAAGAATGGTCTTTGCTAAGATCTAGTGTTCACTCACTCAAAGCCAGTTTTAACCATTGATTTGAGAAAGCGGTTGCATACAGCTGACAGTTTTGGTATTTCTGAGTGGGTTTGACAGCATGCATGGCATCTATATAAAAATGTCGATTTGACAAGGCTATTTAAGAACATGAATTCAATTTTCAGGTTAATGTTTTAGTATAATATAATAATTACTCCTCGTATAATATATATAAGGATCACTCCTCATCCCAGAAATTCAGACAGGAATAATTTTTAATCCTTCAACTATATTCGCATAAATATATAATTTAAATAAACTATGTAATTTCAAATAAAAAACCCAAAGTATATAACCTTTTCTTATTAATATTAATCAAATGCTATTAACCTTAAAATATCTAAAGTGTCTGTTTGTAGGCACTTAGATAAGGGGGAGCAACTCTCAAACTGAACTAGTTCAAGTTACAAATAAGATTTATCTCTAAATAGACAAATATATATATATATATATATATATATTTTTATATTTAAACATGCTCTATCTCTGATATTGAGCACTTTATCCCATAAATATACCACATCTTAAGACTATATTTCTTCATATATATGAAGAAATATAGTCTTAAGATGTGGTATATTTATGGGATAAAGTGCTCAATATCAGAGATAGAGCATGTTTAAATATAAAAGTGAACATAGAAGTCAACACTTAGAGGCAACAGTCTGTTTCATGCTAGATGCAATCATCAGGCCACAAGTGCTGTTATTTTTCTCGGCTATTTATATATACAGGTCAGTGGTACATACAGGTCAATGCACCACTGACCCGTATACATAAATAGCCGAGACAAATAACAGCACTCGTGGCCTGACAATTGCATCTAACATGAAACAGACTGTCGCCTCTAAGTGTTGACTTTTATATATATATATATATATATATATCCTTGACCAAATATAAATTTCTACTCAATTCACACTACTGAACAGCTAAGAAGAATGTTCATGCTCATCTTTAGGTATTTTTTAAAGATCTTAAAATAAAAGATTTGCAAGCTTGACATCATCAAGTTAGTTATTGATCTATGCTGACAGGAGTTCAATCGCAAGACCAGGCATTTCTAGTAACTAAGAAATCAGAAGGGATCACAAAAAGATGTTTTTAAGTCACTACCACTGTTGAAAATATAGGAAAATCTTTACAAAAAAAAAAGAAGAAATAAAAAAATTACTTACTTTTCTTTAAACATTAAGTTATCTCCATCAACATCATCAATGATTATCTTCTCCTCTTCCGCAATGAGCACGTGGGGGCTGTAAATGGCTGCACAATGAAAGAGAAATAAATATTGAACATATATATATATATATTATAAATTAACTGATTTAAAATATGGTTTCTTCGCTAAACAGTAATAACCATGTTTCAAAATCTGAAGCTAAAAACTTCAAATAATAATAATAATAATAAATATATATATATATATATATATATATATATATATATGAAGGAATATAGTCTTAAAGTGTGCTATATTTATGGGATAAAGTGCTCAATATCAGAGATAGAGTGTGTGTAAATATAAAAGTGAACATAGAAGTCAACACTTAGAGGCGACAGTCTGTTTCATGCTAGATGCAATCATCGGGCCTATCTATGTTCACCATAATGAGACTGACCACAATTTTGATATAAAATATGCAATTCTAATTAAAAGAGAACCCAATTTACTAAGATAAAAATATTTAGAAAGTGCTTTAATGACTATATCAACCACAGTAAATTTATGTCCAGTTTTTTAAATTTCACCATTCTTAGCAGATCTTCTATTATCACAAAGTGTATATTTAATAACAAAAGTGATGGAAACAGAAAGTGAAAGAAAATCAATGAAATCATCTAGATTATAAACCCAAAACCCATTAAATTTTTTATTAAATTTGAAATTCTCAGCACCACTACCCATCCTTCATGCCCATGTGTAATCACATCAACATAAACATTATTTTAGTCCAATGAAGTCCTAAAGGACAAAACACATCACACAAAACCTTTTTCTGCTTCATCATACTTCTTTCCCCAATGCACACATGCAATATAAAAATTAAAAAAAAATTGCACCAATGAAAAGAGCATGTAAAACAGAAAAATTGAGAAATATAAGCAGTCAATTGTTGATACCCCTGAGGAGTGGACGGAGTAATTCCAGGAAGGTCTGTCTACAAAACTCTGGAGTCGGAATGCTGAAGGTAATATTTATCAGCTAAGTGACAAACTATTTACTAGTATTATTTATATTATATATATATATATATATATATATATATATAATTAAGTAATTCATTGAGTCTGAATTTGGTTTCTTTCAGGCTCAATGAATTACTTAATTATAATTATCAAATCCTCCTTACAATTTCTATCATATGTATATCATTGCTTGATCCAGCTTCTAATGCTTCAGTTTGAGCGGCTTGGTGATAGTAGTCATGGCTCTGGGGGGCACAGTCCTATGGTTACAGAGTAATTCAGTTGAGTTCCACCACGGAATATGTGAGCGAGCGGTGCTATATTGAGTCCGACTTGCTATCTCTTCGTCACCGAGGCCCGTTGGAACAGTTGGTATGGTGTTTGCTTGACAACCTGACTGTCAGGGCTTCAATTCTCGGTAGTGGATGCGCACTTCTGATGTGTCCCAAATATAGGACGAAACGGCCGCCCAGTGCTTTCTGCATTCTGTTGAGGTTTCTTTCAGACTCAATGAATTACTTAATTATAATTATCAAATCCTCCTTATAATTTCTATGATTGATATATATATATATATAGGATAAGGAAACAAATAGGAAACATTTATAGATTTAACCCATTTCACTTGTATTTAAGTTTCATCAGAAATTAAATATGGAGTAGAAAAGAAAAGTCTGGTATTTTTTATTTCTGTGTTGTTTGTCTTTAATTGGTTAAGCAGACATCATGTTTATTTGTCTTGTCAGGTAGCGTCCGTATGTATAATTCTTGTATGTCTGTATATCAGAAATCTAGTTGGTTTATGCAGGATTTGGTTGATAATGTGCCTGTGTCTAGTGAGCATTTTTACCAAGATTACTGTTAAGCCATAAGACAATTCCATATACTGGCAGACTACAAAGTCTCTCTGTACTAATGAGTAGACAGATTAGAGCCCCCATAACAATGTCATTTTCAATCAATGAAAGTGTTATGGTATAAAAAACACAGAGAATCTAATACAGAGAAAGTGAACTTTGTAGTACAGAAAGGATACAACACAGCAATATTAACGAAAAATGGACAAAATGTACTGGCGCATGTGGATCAATTCAGAAACAGAATGGAACCGGAGGATATAGAAATGGATGGAGAACCTGAAGATGAAGAACATGAAGTGGAGGAGGGGACAAATGAATCCAGTAATGAAAATAAACATTCTATGGATGATAATGACCAGAAATCCAACAAGGAGTTGGAAGAGGGAAAAGAACTCCACTCTAAGTAGAACTGAAGATACACACCAAGAAAGACAGTTTAGATTCCCAAGAATAATTAGATGTCAAAGATCAATGAAAGGCATAAGGCCATTTCGGTTCAGGAAGATTCAGTATTGTGTCTAAATGAGGTACTGTTATAAAAGCAGTATGCCACAGCCAGTGCCAGTTCAGCTATCATATGTAGACATGACAACATCTATTCCAGAGTGCTCTACTTCATAACAAAAACAAAAAGCAAAAAGAATGGTGGGAATTGGCTTGCATGACTACTCAATATATTACAGATGATTATCAAAATGTATGAAATGAAATCAAGGTTAGAGGTCAACCAGACACTACTAGGACTAGAGTGGAAGTGAAGCTAATTGAACAACACCAGAGCCAGAGTGAAACTGACGCCAACTGGACTACACCAGGTCTAGAGTGCAACTGAGGACCATCAGACAACTCCATTTATACGAGTAATCCAAGACATTTTGTCTACTTACTAAAAACTAAGTCTAACATTATGCTATATCTTAATATATGCTAAAGAAAATTGTGGGTGGGAATACAACAGAAATTTTCTTTTGGAGATCAGAGTTTTCGCCAAGTTGAAAAAAAAATCCACTTTCTACATAAATTCTATCAACACAATGAATTTTCTTTTTTTTTTTTCTTTGAAACAAAATAAATAAAAACTAAACACTGATGGAAGGTACAGTGGATAGGATTTGAATTGTTTGCAAGATTTGAATGAGTGAAAACTGAGCAGTAAAGAAATGTGTTCACTAAACTCAGCTGGACATCCCAAATAAAATGCAATTCATTTAGATTTTCTTTTTTTTATCTGACTCATTAGCAGAATTATTGCAAAATTCAAAGGCATGATAAAAAAACTTTGATATCAGTCAAAATAAAAATGAATAAAAAAAAGAGATAAAGAAAAGAAGGAAAAAAAGGGCAAGAAATATTCCCTCACCCACATTCAAGATCACTCATTTATGCACACAAACAAAGAATGTACACGTGTACAAATACACAAAGACTCTACATAAGCACACACACACATATATATATATATATATATATATATATATATATATATAACATGTTTTTAAAAGTTCACATTCTTCCTTGATGCCTAAATGAAAAGCCACAAATCAAAGTCAACAGAAACTTTACATGTCTATACACATATTAACATACCTATTCACAAAATCTTATATAATTCTCTTGCATAGACTTATATACAACAGACCAGATACAAACACGGAGATGCTTTTTAAAAACAACCATACAAAAAACCATGCATTTCCTGTTTACACATAACACAGTGGAACGCAGCTGTGATCAGGATACCCGCCTGCAAGTGGACAGTAAATGTTCTTATTGGAGTCTGAAATCTCTGGTATTTTTATGACCAACAGTCTATGAAGTAAGAACTTCAATGACCAAAAGTAACACTTGACCAGAAAGTGAAAAAAAGTTCCATTCATAGATTTATGTAAGCAATCACAGTTAGAATTGAGGTTCATGCTGATGTCAACCATTACAGAGTAGTTTCAAGCCATCCATGATAGATTTGTGAGAGATGGACAAAGGGATATTAAGAGAGGCTCCTTGCTGGTCAAAAGAAAGGGCTTATTTGTTAGTCTCTCATGACATAAGTAGCAAAAGTCATCCAAAATGACTTCTACACTTCCACCCATCACCAGAATGTGCAAGTGAATCCCTGTATAAACAACGAAATGTATCGTAGCCGGGATTTATGTTTTCATTTTTCGCCATGGCATTATTTAACTGTGCATTATCCTTGTGAGTATACACGGGCATTTACTAGTTTTTGTGCACACTGAAGTGAATGAGAAGCAAGACACACACTGTGGGGTGAATTGCTCAGCCAGTGAAAAGCCAAGACAGGAGGAACCCATTATATATTTACATATATAATCAGAAAATTTCCATTAACCTGACAAAAGCTTAGAGCCACATCACATGTTCATTATATTCACATATATGCAAATACTCTTGAGAAAAGTATGAATCCACCTCTTCTTCCCTCCAGCTATGGGTTAATTAGTAAAACTTGTCTCACTAAATCATGATTATCTCCACAAAAGAAAAAAACATCTTAGAATCTAAAAATATTTCTGGCTTTAAATAACCTACAAATGATTAAGTCATAGAAGACGAATCACTCAATGAAATACTGATTGACTACACAGGCATGTCTTTTAGATTTATTTACATTCTCTGGGATATAAATGTATAGAAACTACTCTGGCCACAAAGTGAGGAACCAGTTTATATATTGATTGTAATTCAGAATTGATCCCCCACTTTATACACACATTATAAGCTCTTATTTGTTGATAAGCCTTAGAAAACGAATCAATCGATCAATGAAATACTGATTAACTACACAGGCATGTCTTAGATTTATTTACATTCTCCGGAATATAAATGTATAGAAGTAAAAGTGAGGAATCAGTTTATATATTGATTGTAATATGGAATTGATCCCTTACTTTATATCCTCATAATTTGTTGTTTCTTCATCAAATTCTGATTAGGTATGAATCAACCGCTTCCACCCCTCCCCACCAGCTATGGGTTAATTAGTAAGACTAAATAACAAAAAAGAAAGAAAAAAAGAAAATTGTTACAATCTAAAAATATTTTCTGGCTTTAAATAACCTGAAAATAGTTGATAAGCCATAGAAAAAAAAATCAATAAATGAAATACTGATTAGTGACAGAGGCATGTCTTTGATTTATTTACATTCTCTGGAATAGAATTGTATAGAAACTACTATGGCTAAAAAGTGAGGGATCAGTTTATATATTGACTGTAATATAGAATTGGTACCCCACTTTATAACCACATTATAATCTTTTGTTTGTTTATCAAATTCTGATTAATTATGAATCCACCTTACCTCCATCCCCGCCAGCTATGGGTTAATTAGTATGACTTGTATCACTAAATCCTTTAGTATCTGTCTATATTTCTGAGATGAGGTATTATGTACATTATTTACATTATTCGAACTATTGTCATCATCTTTGTCGCCATATTTATTACAATGTTTCCGCCATTGTATGCTCCAGCCTTCTTCAGGTGGTTGGAATGTCGAACTGCACCCTTTATTTCATTCACTGGGGTAGACTGTTCTAGTTCCACGTGCCATGTTTAATGGATGTCAGTTATCAGATCTCCTGTTAATTTCCCTCTGAAAGGTCTCCACTGCCTTCACCGGTTATTGAACTCACACTCTCTGGGTACTGTCACTGGATCTAACCAACGCCTTTATCCACTGTGCCATGTGTCCTGTTCATGTTTAATGGATGTCAGTTATCAGGACACAGTGAGCAAAATAAAGGGTTCAGTTTGACATTCGAACCCCCCGAAGAAGGCCGGAGCATTCAACGGCCGAAACGTTGTAATAAATATGGCGACAAAGATGAGGACAATAGTCCAAATAATGTAAATAATGTACACTAAATCCTTATTATCTAAATACAAAAAATTCTTACAATCTAAAAATATTTCCTGGCTTTAAATAACCTGCAAATCAATGAAATACTGATTAGCTACACAGGCATGTCATTTAGATTTATTTACATTCTCTGGTATATAAATGTCCAGAAAGTACCTTGGTCTCAAAGTGAGGGACCAGTTTATATATAGATTGTAATATATAATTGATCCCCCACTTTATATCCACATTATAATCTTTTGTTTATCAAATTCTGATTAGATATGAATCCAACTCTTCCCTCCAGCTATGGGTTAATTAGTAAAACTTGTATCACTAAATCATTATTATCTAAAAACAAAAACTTCTTACAATCTAAAAATATTTTCTGGCTTTAAATAATCTGCAATGCCATAGAATAAACCATAGAAAATGAATCAAAAGAAATCAATGAAGTTGACTATGACGTATCAAGTGACTAATGAGTAGTTACCATGGAACGACATAAGCAATAAATCTTCACAATTCCGTTCTCAAAGACCATTTTTTTCTTTCTCGTCAAGCAACTGCACCCATTACCTTTCACAATTTTTGAGAAATCGACAGAATTCTACAGAATTGGCAATAAATGGTAAAACAAAAATATGTATCTGCTAAGTATGCAGAGAAGCAAAGACTTCTCAGATGATCCATAACAATTTCTGCTTGATCACCTCTATACCATGTCCCTTCAGGATGTAGATAATCATGGTTCTCCACAACGTCCTGTCCTTTCTAGTTCTTAGTAATGTTTGTCTTTTTGTTATCTCTCTTATATCCTGTTCTGCCAACTATTTACACAAGCTTGTTTGGCAAGTTATTCACTGCTTTCCTCTGTCCCTCTTGCCTTCAATATGTCTGGTGAGTGTCAAATTTTCTAAGCCCTCTTTCCTCATTATGTGCCCTAGAAACTTCAACTATCTCTTTCTGTCTATATTTCTGAGTTGAGGTATTGTAACTATTTACATCATTCAGGTACATGGCCTTGTGGGTAAAAAGATTGGTTTAGTAATCCAAAAAGTGACTTGACCCAAAGAGTTGTGAGTTCAATACCTGGCTACAGCAGAAGGAACAAAAACTTGGAGAGTTGAGTTACTAAAGGGAATTAACTGAAAATGAGATATCCAAAAAGAGGTATGGCACGTGGAATTAGAACAGTTAACTCTAGTGGACTAAATAAAGGGTTTGGTTCGAAATTCCAATGTATATCGCCTGAAGAAGGGTGGAGAATAAGTGAATATGGCAGTAAAGATTAAAACAACAATCCGAACAATGTAAATAGTGTAAATTGTCTCTTTCGGAATCTAAGTATGTGTTCTTTTTGTTTCCAATTTCTCTAAAACTTTCTTGACTGATATTACATAAGTTATGTTAGATGTCATAAATTCTGGCCAACTTGTTGTCTAAGTTTCAAAAGTCAATATCGGCTCTCAATGTTCAGCCTGTCAAGACCCACCCTATGCATACTCTGCCATAATATATGACAACATCAGCACAAATACTGCAAGAAGTCACACAGTGAGATTTTGAGGGCCAATATTTGCGGGGCAGTTTTCAGTGTGTTGAATGCGAAAGAGTTAAAGATATCTTCTGTATGTTAGGACCCTCTTTCCTCGTTATGTTCCCTAGAAATTTCAACTTTCTCTTTCTGGTTCTAAGTGTCCATTTTGTTTCCATTCTCTCTAAAACTTTGTCATTGTTCCCATATTCAATATACTTCAATGTTATTCTCAGTATCCTTGTAACCCCTTTTACCCCCCCCCCCCCTGCCTACACCCAGTGGTGTATCCATGTTTAGTGGTCCAGTTTTCAGGGTCTTAAGGACAACTGGTCAATGCTGACACTGGTCCAAGTTGGTTGTTGATTGCTGGCCTTTTTCATCCACATCAACTCTGCCCACAGATCTCAGACCAATGGAAGATCAAATGTCATAGTAATTGCAGCACTGGTTTGATCCGTGGTGGGTGCTATATTAAGGGAAGAATTAACTTAACAATGTAAAAATAAAAACAAAAGAGTCATTGGGTTAATCTTCAGTTGGTTTATATAGTTCTTGATACAACAAAAATTAACCCTTCCCACATCAATCTCTATAGTGCCTCACCTAATATTTGGGGTTCAAAGTTCTTCAGCATAAGGAAATCGGATGGCAGCTGATGTTGATTCCAGAGGCACACAATGCAGAATTTGCAGCACAAGTCTTCAAGCTCTCTGTTTATATGCACTTCAGCCTAAAAGTGGCATGGGGCCAAAGATTTCTGGGGATTCATAGATTCTCCAATTTTCATATTAATCTTAAGTATTCTTTGTTCCTTATTTCTACTTTCTTAATCAACTGTCCAAATTTGAAGAATTATCCACCTTCTTGGGAGAACTTACAGGGATTGCTCCTCCCTTAATCTCTAATCTGCTTTTCTTTATATCTCGTATCATCACTCCACAAAGGCGGGGCCAAATTTTCCCTCTTCCTCCTTCCTTCTTAACATTCAATCTCAGCCTACCTCCCAGAGCAGGCATTATAGTCTTTGTGACAAATCTAATTTTTAAAACGTGTAGGCGAAAGGGCATAGTTTTATTCTAGTCATTAATTTTAATTCTCTTGATTCCTCGAGGAAGAGATAAAATTATTTCTCCATTTTTGGACTTATATATGTCTAGTGAAAATATAAATCAGATAGCCTGCTCGCTAACAGGATCCATCTTCACAATTTTGACCTTCAAAAAGGGTCTGTTCCTTGTTTACATTTACCAAGTTCTTCAATTTTTTTCTTCAGCAACACTATAATCTCTCTTTCTCTATATTTTTTTTTTGCTTAAGTTCTCAAGGAAGAGATATTATTTCTTCAAATCTGTTTTCATCTGCATGCCAGACACTCAATAGATAAAAAAAATAAACTTTATGAGAAGAAATCCAGACTCCCATTTCCACCAAGTAAAAATCAATCTCTCTCTCTCTATATATATATATATATATTATATATATATATATATATATATATATATATCTCATTTCAGGGACTATCCTTTGCTGTTCATAATTAACATTTAACCACATCATAGCCTCAGTGTTAAATCCTTTTGCAGAACCACATTTCTTTTGTCTCAAGTCTCTTCTTCATCTTTCATTAAAACATGTATTTTACACAACAAATATTTGTTTTTCAACATATTAATTTGTTTTTTATGACTTACCAACCCACCATGAATTATTTAAAACCAAAATATATTTTTTGAATCATGTATGTGTGTGTGTGTGTGTGTGTGTGTGTGTGTGTGTGTGTGTGTGTGTGTGTGTGTGAGAGAGAGAGAGAGAGAGAGAGTTACAATAAATGAGATCCAAGCAATTTACTCCATGAAGATGACCACTTCATCTATGGGAAAGTTTTTTCCCTGGACTTATCAATGCAAATACATTTACCAAAATGAATGAAATCCCACATTTCTTCACAGGAAATTTCAAAGGCAAAGGAAGGAAAGAAGGAAAAAGGAAAGAAAAAAGCAGAGGGAGGAAGAGTTGGCCTATAATAGAAGAGGGAGATATTTAGATAAGAAGGATAAGGGACAAAAGGTGGATGTGGTGGAGTCAGGTATAGATGAATGCAACGTATATATATATATATATATATATATATATATATATATATATATATATATAGGGTGACCAAAAAAAAACGGGAACTTTTTAACAATCCAATAAAACCAAGAGTGATGGAAGAAAAATATTTAATTCACAGTAATCGAAACCTTAAAACATGCCATTTAAGAAACAATGATGGAATTTTCATTTTTTTTAAATTACGTCCTGTAGATGGCATTCTCCTGTACGAATGTATTCTTGAAATCTGCTGTTGAGATTCCTCATTGACTGCTGCAACATCTCAGCTGGGATACTGTGAATTTCATCTTGAATTCTCTGTTTTAACTCATCCAGAGTTCTTGGTAGAGTTGTGTAAACTTTACTCTTGAGATAGCCCCACAAGAAAAAAATCACAAACGGATAAATCTGGCAATCTAGGGGGCCAGGCAACGTTACCGAATCTTGAGATCACACGGTTACCGAACAATTATCGTTACTAAAATGGCGAAATGTTTACTTGCTCAAGGTCACTGTCACCCTGTATATATATATTGTAAGTGAATATTGCATTAACAACTTAAAGATAATGATTTTAATGTCGTCAAACTGTTTAACCTATATATGGGGGGAAGAGTTAGATTCATACCTTTACTTTTTCTGCATAAGTGAAAGTAATGACTTGACTGGAATTTGAACTCATGTCTCCAGTTTCTCTTTCTGAGCTACTATCCATTACTCCAACCACACATCCTTTTTCAATAAAAGCTTCCCTTTTAATCACACAGTTTTTACAGTGAAAATTATTTGAATTAGTATCTTTATTTGCTGTTTCTAATGCTAGTTCTGGTTGATGTGCTTCTCTGTATTCATAAAGTGTATATTGCTTCTAATTAATCCTCAATTGGATCATGAATTACGAAATGCAGCAAACACCTATAGACTAGCAAAAGACATAGGCAAGAATATAATAAACAATAAATAAAGTACTAATGATCACTGGAATAATATCAACGCTTCATCTGACAATTTGAGACAACCCAAGGAATACACGTCAAAAGAAAGATAATAGCCTGAATCAATTATAGAACAATATCTGAGAATATTAAATACCACTATTTTAACAGAATCAGAAATACCAATAGTACTTTCCAAGGCAATACACAACAGTAACCCAGGTATCAGATATCAGAAAAATACAGATAAATGGCTGATAACAAAATGTCTATATGATTCGATCAATGAAATTATCACACATCCTTTTAAAAATAAAAGTACATGAAGACACACCTAAGTTCTTTATATTTTTGTAATTTACAGTAAAATTTTCACCAAGTTTCAAATCTTTACATACAATATACTTAGAGCTACCAATGTCAGAAATTTGTTAAAAGTCTTTTCTTTAGCTAAATACAAAAGATGCAGTGACTTTTTTTTTGTAATGTCAACAAACACTTGTTGCCACTTTTGTGATGTCAATGAATACTCGTTGTCACTTTTGTAATTCTCGTTGTAGTAAAGACTTTGTAATCGCAGATACAACTATAGTAACACCGTTGAACAATGCTGGTGTCAGACGCCTTCAAATAACACATGCACTAATAGTACTTGCTCAATAATACTCACTCGAATAGTAACCCCCGAATAGCAATCCATATAGTGATCTGTATAAGGAAATAGAATAGTGAATAGTATATAGAGAGAGAATAGCATAGAAAGAGTGATCCAGTAGACGCCATGCTAATTCCCATATATACATTTCATTTGCCATCACATGATCTACCTATTCAAAATGGGATCACCTGTGTTTGCTCTCTGGTGATCTGTGTTCAAACCCCAGTGTCAGCAGCGACACTTTATTCCTATATAACACATTTCAAGATAATCTTGATTTTCAAGCTCTAATATTTGCGATTTATCAATAAATTTGATTAAGAAACAGCTGTAGATTTTCCCAGATTTTTTTTTGAGAGGATCACCTGTGTCTGTTGGTTGGTTTGAGATGGAATGCACCACAGATAAATTGCTGAAAGAAAAATGACTAGATGGATCCACTATTGAAATTATCCCAGATCACCTTCCTTACCAAAACACAAACTGGCTCACCATTTCTTTTGTTCATTTCTTCCAAAACCAGAAACATTTTTTTGAAGAGCATATCAGTTCCTCACTAGGTCTCTCACATCTAATGGCCTTGAGCTAGACTAAGTTAATCTCACTAATTTTAATTATGGTAAAGAATTTGGTAAACAAACAAGAAATTACAATGTGGATATAAAGTAGAGGATCAATTCTATATGACCAGAAATATATAAACTGATCACTCACTTTCTGGCCAAGGTACTTTCTATACATTTATTTTCCAGAGAATGGAAACACATCTAATATACATGCCGGTGTTGGTAATCAATATTTCATTGACTGAATCATTTTTTATGGCTTATCAACCCTTTGCAGATTATTTAAAGCCAGAAAATATTTTTTAATTATAAAATTTTTTTTTACAGATGATTTACTGATACAAGAACTGATTACAGAGTGATCTCAAAAAAGTGAGCCATGCTGACCTTTGTCCTTTCTGGGCCGCTTCAATGCTTTTCAGCCCACTTTAGAGCTGTATTACTATTACTTATACTTACAAATTTCTAATTGAAAAAAAAAAAAAATAGAAGTTTAGGTTTAGAAACCCTGGTCTGCAGTGTAGAGCCAAAATTCCCAAAAGTATTAAAGATTTAGACTTGAAGAAAATCTATGACAGAAAAATGGTGTTAATTTGATTCAACTTAGTGTTGAAAGACTCAAAAATTGACTTCATAAAAGTCTTTAGTTTTTTTTAAAAAAGATGTCAAGTAAAATCTGTCTGTAACTTCAAATATTCATTTCACCAAGATTCCAATGACATACCACCATATTATTTCTGGGGCAAGTTTCGGTAGGTTGAATGCTAAAGGGTTTTAAAAAAGTTTTTTTCTTCTTTATTAGCACCTGATGGATTAAACTGAAGCAATTTTCTTCTGAGTTACACTAAAAAGCCTCTTTTTCTTTCGATATCCTGTCAAGTGACACATTTTCAATTTCCAAGCCAGTAGACACCGATTTCATTTTTTAAAAACTAGGGATCCCTATTCAAATACAAGTACCCACTATATATTTAATATGCACCAGCATATTAAATATTAATCAACTACACAGCAACCATAAACAACATGAAAAAATTATCAACAGAATTACATCAGGTCTCAGACCAAATATATATATATATATATATATATATATATATATATATGTATATATACATATGTATATGTATGTATTAAAAAGAAGAGAAAAACTGCAAACGTTTTTGGTTGTAATGTGGATTTTTTTTTAAATATTCTGCTTTATTTTTTCCCTAATTTTGCTACACGTGTTTCCAGTCTCGTGACCTTCATCAAGCAAAGTGTGGAGATTTCCACATATTATTAAAAATAATTAATTTTTTCCTTTATGTTTTTCTATGTTAAATATTGTTGATATGAGACATTCTCTTTTTTTGTGTGTTAGTGATCCAAATGTCTTTCTTGAACTGGCAGTGAAAAGTTCTGTGTGAAGGGTTATAAAACAATTAAGATTGGTCCAAGAAATGGTGAAGGAGTTACCAGCATTCTAATCTTTTAATGACCCCTGTGTGTTCTTAGTTCTGTTTCCATTTTCTTGTTTTTTTCCCAGTATGTGTGTATATATGTATATTCCCTCTCTATACATACACACTGTCTTATTATGAGGAATTAGTAAACACATATGTACGCATACACTTCCTATGCTGTGTAGTGTTTGCGTGTGTGCCCGTTGTTTTCGCCAATATGTGTGTATATATATATATATATATATATATATATATATATATATATATATAGGCATGCGCACTTCCTCTCTACATACACATACCGTCCTATTACAAGGAATCAGTACATACACATACGTACATACATATACACATACTTCCCAAGTTACAAGCAATCAGTAAACACACACACACATATACATTATTTTTAATATGTGGAAATCTCCACGCTTTGCCTGATGAAGGCCACAAGACCAGAAACCCGTGTACCAAAATTATGGAAAATAAAGCATAATACTTTTTTTTTTAAATCCACATTACAACCAAAAACGTTTGTGGTTTCTCTCTTCTTTTTAATATACACACTTTTCTCTCATTGGAATTACTATAACCTCTTCCCTATATACACACACACACACACACCATATAATAAATGTGAATGTCATTGTGTCACACTTTATTCAATTAAAAGTAGACAACTCTAACTTTCCATAGCTCATCTTCTTTTATATAATAAATGCAAATGTCACTGTCACACCTTTTCAGGTTTACTCCTAGAGGTCATGGCCCAATATATTTTGGGAATCAGGTCAATCCTGTGAGCAAATTAAAAACATTCTAGGACTGGTCCAGGCCTGCAATCTTGAAATTTTGGTTTCACAAATTTTCATTACTGCGAATTTGTACATGATTTTTTGCAATTAATTTTTTCCTACAATAACAATTTTTATAACTTGGAAATAAATTTGGGAATAATTGAAATTAAAAAAATCCAGCAAAAGTTGCCCATGGAATAAAAGTAATTGATTGTATGGAAAGTAAGGAACGACGTTCATCAAATTGTCTTTAAATTAAGTGGTGGCAAAAGAATTATTGTTGAACTTTTAAAAGGTAAGCTTAGATATTAATGCAATACTTAAATGCAGCGATCAATTTTGAGTTCTTCTGTAGTTTATTGTTGCCTATCATATCTACTCATCCCTACCTATTGTGATGGAGGCTCAATCAAGAGCCCGTCACAGGAGCTATTTTAAATGCCAGCCAATAGTTAATAATAAATATACATTTTTTTTCACACCATTTGGTACAACTCTGAGTTTCACACAAGCAGCAATCTTCAGGTACTGACTGAATATTGAATGTTGTAAAATTTAAAGATTACTGTTAAGACAGTGGAGCAGTCCATATATATATATATATATATATATATATATATATATATATATATATATAAATATAAAAGTGAACATATAAGTCAACACTTAGAGGCGACAGTCTGTTATGTTCACTTTTATATTTACACACGCTCTATCTCTGATATTGAGCACTTTAGCCCATAAATATAGCACACTTTAAGACTATATTTCTTTATATATATATATATATATATATATATATATATATATATATATATATATATATATAAAACCTGCAGGTGAAAATTATGGAATTGTCAAAGGATAATCTCAAATTTTTTTAAAATTTTATTTTGCAACATATTGACAAATAATGAATATGAAACAAAATAATTTTAACAATCTATCCCGCATAGATTAAATAAATGGTTCAGTTCCGAACTCCATGTAAGTTACTGTGATTGATATACATCTGATGAAGGCTGGAGGGCACAATACCCAAAACGTTTTTATAACATTGACAAAGAGGAGGACAGTAGTCGAAATCTAAATAGTGCAAATAAAATAATTTTTGTTTAATAACTGAAGATTCTGTCTTTATGAAAAATCAGGTTAAAATAATGGATTGTTTTTTGCTTTTTTCTTTATTATTGAATCATTCAAAAATTATTACTTTATTACCGTTTCTCATAGTTTTATGAAGACCTGAATTATTTGAAGCATGAACGCCACTCATGAAATGCAACTGATTCTCAAATAGCAGTTGAGGGATCAACTTTGCAGGATAAAACTTTGAACAAAGTGTAACATATATAACCACCTTCCCACCACAATAAATTTAAATAAAGGTAATTACCCATTTGACAATGAACGTAAAATAATACGTATATGAATCAAAACAATTAATTTGAGATATAAAATAATCCAAAAAGAAAATGGGTAATTTCCAGAAAATTCATTTTTTCAAAATTTATAATTAGTTTTTTGTTGTAGGTTTATTCAAACTTACTTGTTTTACACTTCAGATATTTTATAAATTCATGAATAAAAAAAAAAATTACTTCATTTCTTAATTGCATTTTAGTTGATTCACATATTTTTATAATCTTGTAAATACAAAATTATTCTAATAAATAAACAATCTAATAAATAGTGCTTAATAATTTTGTTGTCAATTTTTGAGAAAAAAGAAAAAGTATAAATCCAATTTCATATTTAGGTTGCTTTTTTAATCATTTTACCCCAAACAAGGCAATAAAGCCACTAAGACACAAGAGTTACAGAATATGAAAAAAAACAACACCATTAAGGAGAGAAAACTATAAAAGAATGGGAATTATGAGGACAAAAGATGACAATTGACATTGCATTTAAATTTTTGAAGATCAAAGTTGACTGAAAAGCAAGAAGCTGGAAAAGAGTTCCACAAGTGAGAAGTGCGATAGAAGAAACTATTAGCATAGAACTTACAATTACATCTAACCATTTCAATTGTAAAATGACGAGACCTCATCACCAATCAAGTACTATGCTTACATTCATAAAGTCTAGGAAGTAATATTTTTTGTAATACAAGCATGCAGCACAAAAGGGGGGATAGGGGAAGGCTGGTCTTTAATCAGTTCAATTTTCCAGCATTATCACCTTGGCCAATGTAGATTCTTGGACAATTGCTCAATATCACTTTCATCCAATCATCTACACTACAACTGCTTCTGTTGGCCACTGTAAATTTGCCCGCTTTCTGTTTGGGTGTTTTCCATTTAACTTTTTCTCTCTGTAAATCCCATTTCATTCAACCAATTTCTTACAATTCCATCACAAACACTGATTCCAGTGTTCACCAATTTCTTCTTCATTTCTTTTGTGAACTTTTCTATTTCCAAAATAAATTGCTTGCCGTTTCCTATCCTGATACTGAGATGCCTTTCATTGTCTACCTGTATGTTCAACTTTTATAACTTTCCCATTTTGCTAACAGTGGAACAACCAATGTCTTTCCCCACAGATTGATCCATTCATTTTCTAAGGCTTATCAATCCTTTGCAGGTTATTTAAAGCCAGAAAATAATCTTAGATTGTAAGATATTTTTGGAGATAATAATGGTTTTAATGATACAAGTTTTACTAATTAACCCATAGATGGGATAAAGAGAGATGAATTCATACCTTTCACAATGGTATTTGCACATAACTGACTATAATGAACCCAACTGGATCTGGAACTTGGCTTTCACCTGGTATTCCCAAACATATCACTCATCAAGGTACTGACCAAACTCAACATTGCTTAACTTTGGTAATCATATAGGAACCGTATTTCGACATGATGTGGCCATAAGCCTATATTTCAGAACAGAAAAATTGATGACTTCGTAAAATGTGAAATAAAATGAATTTTCAAAATTTCCAAGATGTTTGAACTTTTAAGAGTTTAGATTTTTAATCATAATTCTAAGTAGCATACAACCAACAATGATCAAAGTCAAGATTGCTTAACTTTGATGATCAGATAGGAACTAGTGTTTCACCATGATGTGGCCATAAATCTTTAGCCACCAAGTTCTTACTTCAAGGAGTTTTATAATCTTTCCCATTACTTGTTGGTGCCATATTTCCCCCCAATTAGCTAAGGCCCACCAGGTGTGTTAATATCTGCAGGTATTCTCATTTAGCTTAAGACTAATTTGCCAATTTAGACTTGTCTTGGTATTTGTTTTAGAAATGCAAATTAAATGCCGATTGCATAACTGTTTTTGTTTAAGAGGAAAAAATGCTATTAATTTAATTTAAATAATTTAAGATAATTTGTTAGAAATTTGCTTTGTGAAGTAAAAATATTCAGCAATTAAAAATAATTTTGTATCAAATCTGAGATTTATTTTTTGCAAAGTATTTTTTTTAACCCTAGAACACAAACCATGGGTATATAGTACCCAGTGTAAATTTTCCTATTTTTAATTACAATTTCCAGTACCTGATTTTCTTACCTAAATAATGTTTTTCAGTTCCTATTAATGTTAATTCAAAGTACAAAGTTTGAAGTGCCTGCATGTAAAATATTTCAAATAAAGATTTACATTTAATATTATTTTTGATATTTTCAAAACCGGGTATGATATACCCATGGTTAGTAGTGGTGTAACTTTAATTGATGGTTAGTGTTCTAGGGTTAAAAAACATTTTAAAATCTTCTGTGTGATATCCATACTTATTTTTTCCAGAGGTTTCATATTTACATTTTATTGTGTGACTATGCTGAGTGAATCTTAGCGAGAATTTCTGGCAGAGAGTGCATAAACTAGTGTGATCACCAGTTTGAAAATAGTCAGTACCCTGGTCGCAATAACTAATAACTTCATGCATGATGGAATTATCAATCGTGTCCAGTTTCCCTCACATGTTTCTGATCAACCCATGTATTAGTTTCCAGACACCTGCCAACAATGTTACACATTGGAATTGTCCCCCAGGACAATATTATCAAGAAGTCACCTCACTAACAAATTGACCATGGTAAAATTCTAACACATCTCATGATCACAAAGATCTAACCACTCAGTTAAATACCTATATATAAATGTATACATGCACACATTATTTATATATATATATATATATATATATATATATATATATATAAACAAAAAAGAGGTATTTCACTGTTGCCTGAGATGAAAATTTCTCAAGTTCATTCCACCAGGTACAAATTAAATAGAAATACTCATTATCCAATCCATTTTCTCTCCTTTGACTCTCACCTGGTTAATTACTTCTGAAAATATCAGGGAAGGTATATCTACAGATGAGAATAAAAACCTGAGGATTCAGAAGCTCTAGTGCTTGTTCTGGTTTAGTTTGGAATATTAGTACCACTTCTAACCTCCAGACTTGAAAAAATTAATTCTAAATTTATGTAAGTTGTCTTTCTGCCAGATGTTTCATTAACTCCTCTTGTAAAAGTTGTAAGATAGCTTACACAGTCATGCAAGTTTAGCATTTTATATATATATATATATATATATATATATATATATATATACATTATAATATTTTTATTATAATAAATTACAATAAAAACATATTACATCGCTACAGAAAAACTTTCATGTTTCAGTACTAGGAGTGTACTTACTCAGGCGATGGTAGATAACTTGTGATGAAAATGATTTATTAGTGAAATTTAAAAACAAATCATTACCTCTTTTCAGAAGTTAACTAAAGTCAGAATAAAAAATATACTTTGGGGTATGTCTAGACTAACCAATTGTGCATATATAATGTTTTTTCAACCAATTGAAATCTAAATGGAGTAATCTGCCACATTTGTTAATTTTATACAGTTTAGCTACACTTTTTCAAAATACTGATCAAACACTTTAGAAACAACAAATATCATTTGAGATTAAATTTACAACTAAATTCTTCATTTAACGATGAATTCTATCATTGAAGCTTCAAAATATACTTCACTTGAGGCAAAATCTATATATGAAATCATAACTGGTGCTTTAAAAACATTAAAAATACCGTCAAAAGACATTTTTTGTTTTTTAACTAAAGCTCATCTAATACAAGGCCCAATAGCCACTCAAGCTAGAGGGTTACTAAATGACATAAGTGACATGAACATAAGAGGAAAGAAATAGAAATTATACTCATTCCAAATGTTCCAGTACTGCATAAAAAAGATTTTATATGTACTATTTTTATTCTTTGTTTTATTTATTATCCTCAGATTTTGACTGCTGCCACATACCAAACTGACCATCAGCTCCATTTTATTTCAGCAAGTCTTTAATATTCCGTCACATAAGGCTTGTGAGACTCATCTATCACCTTCTTCTATATGCCATGTCACTTCAGGACATGGACTATCATGACAACTTCCTACCTTTGTAGCTCTTAGTAACATTTGTTTTTTTACCATACCTCCCACACACATTCTGCCATTAAGTCAAATAAGCTCATTGGGAAGGTGCCATGCTACCTCCCCATGACCCTTTTGCCTTCAATTTACCCTGTGAGTGTTAAAATCTCCAAGTTCTCCTTTCTCATTATGCATCCAAGAAATTTTGGTTCTTTCTGATTCTGTATATAAGTGTGCTTTTTGTTTCCATTTTACTTAAAATTTTTTCATTGCTTATGTGTTCCATTCATGGAATTCTCAGCATCCTTCTGTAGAGCCTCATTTCTGTTGCCTCCAGTCTTCTCTCCACCTGTGAGAAAATTGTCCAACATGCACTATCATATAAGAGGATTGATAAAAAAAAAAATAGCAGCCCAGTAATTTTTTCTTTGTTTCTAACAAAATTTTCTTGTTTCTTGATACTTTGCTTAGTTCTTGGAAAGCATCTTTTACAATTCCAATGCAGCTTTGGATTTTCATGCCACATTTTCCATCCTCTGTTAAAACACTTCCTAGATATTTAAACTTTCTCTGCTTGTTTCATTTTCACTTCTTTAACTTGTAATTCACATTTTGTTTTTTTTTTCTCTTATTTTACAAAACAAGACTAGTCAGCAAATTGAACAATAAAAAAAAACAAAAAACTAACAAATTATTACTTACTTAGAACTAGTCTTCAAGATCAGACTGTACCTTTCAGAATAGAAACGTTTGATTCAAATTCTTCACCAAGAAAAATACAAAACCTATGTTACTACCATAAACTTTTTGACTATTTTTGATCATCAATATATCTACTTCATATCTTAAGTTCAAATGAGCCATCAGCAAGAATTTTAAAAGGAAGATAATGGCTGATTATTACTGTTGGCAAATCTCCAAAATGTCAAAAGAAGACATTCATTACATTTAATGAGGAAATTTCACATAAAAAGATTTTATTGTAAATAACATTCTTTTCAGACACTTATTTTTTTTTCATCTAAATTTGAAAGCATTTTGATGACTTTAGATTGGGGATTTTTTATAACTGACAATTCTTATGCATATCAAGAAAGGTTGTCACTGGCAATTTGAGTAAGAAAAAAAATTTAACATTTTTTTTTTTCTTCTTTTTTTAAAAGATATCTTGCTAGGAATGCCTTTTGTTTCTCAGGTAAGTGAACAGGTATCTCACTTACAATCTCCCTGTTCTAGATCTTCCAACTTTAACAGTATATCAAATAATGATTTAACACAATTAATGGATGGATGGATGAAGGCACAAAAAGCGATGATCATTTTGGAGAGGCTGACAGTTCACAAAAATATCATGCTGTAAAATCGTTAATGTTGAGTTATGCTCTAAAGAATTGAATTTCCTTTGGGATTATATATAATGGCAGGCTACTTGTATTTGAGTATGCCTGTCTACTATGGTGGTGAGCCGATCCTTGTTACAGACACCTGCTCAGGCATATTTGTATTTGTTCAACATCCACAGAGCCCACCTGTGGTTTATACAGTAACTATGCCGAGTGGACCTTAGTTACAGTTTCCAAGAGAAAGCGCGTTATCTTGCATGAACAATGCCAGTATGCTCAAATCCTTGGACACAATGACTTGTGACTTTGTGTTAGCACAAACATCAAAGACTCCTAAATAGTCCCATTTACCCAATTTCACTCATAAAACTTGGGTGAACCAGTGCTATGGTTTTAGGCACTTTCCAAAGGCGCCACCCACTGGGATTTCCTCCCCAGGCTGATAAAATCAAGAAATCAACTTTCTAAAAAATTAACAACAGTGAGATTGGAACCTGGACCTTATGGTCAAAAAGCAAACATTCTAATCTCTCAGGCTATGTATCCATACAGGGACTTTAAGATCTTTGATCTTCAAAAATTTAAATACAATGTCAATCATCATCTTCTGTTTTCTGAATTCCTGTTCTTTATTTTATCTCCTTAATAGTGTTGTTTTTTTTTTCTTTCTTATATTCTGCAACACTCAGTAACCCCTTGTGTCTTAGTGGATTTATTGCCTTGTTCGGGTTGAAACGATTAAAAAAATATATATCAAGGTTTTCAGAAATCTGTACTCATCTTAAAAAACCTCTTATTTAAAACCACAAGATCGCAAATACATTCAGTTAGCACAATAGATTATAAAACACAAAGTAGATGTGTGTTGATAATTCTTTACAAAAGGTATTTATTCTTTAGGAATCGGCATATTTGAAATTGATTAAAAACATTAATGTATGTAATATGCAAGGTCTGTCATGTTTTGATAGCATTAATGTTACAACAAAGCACCTTTCCTTGAAAATTTGAAAAATAAGTTTTGAAACAAAGAAACATTCAATAACTAAACATCCCATTCACTTCTATTTTTTAATATAGTAAAAAAAATAAAATATTTTATTGGAATATATGTACAATATTTAGATTTTAAGAGATAATATGGTACATTTTGTTTTTAAACTTACATAGGGTTGGTTGTGCTACTATATTCAAGGATGTAATTTATTTCTTTGTTTTTAGCTTTAGAAACACGGTTTCATATTATACATAAGAAAATATGGCATTGCAACAGAGTCTACAAGAGATATTACTGGAGGAGGTGAAGATGGTAAAAATAAGTATGCCGTACTTGATTCGATTGATTTTTTTTTTAAGGCTTATCAGTCTTTTCCAGGTTATTTAAAGCCAGGAAATATTTTTAAATTATGAGAGAAAAATATACAATAGCTAAACTTTCGGTTCATTTCTACTCTTACTGTTATAACAAATTAAATATTTTAGTGAAATATATGTACAACATTGAGATTTTAACGGATAATATGATACAACTTTAAAAAAGACATTTAAATAGAGATGGCTGTACTACAGGGTCGTATAATGCACAAGAAAATACAGTAAACTGCAACATTCTGATCTATTCAATTTGAAATGTCCTTTTTGAAAAATTGAGAAAAAAAAATTCTTGAATATTTGTTAAATGTAAAGTAAAGGATGAAACGAAATTCGCTAGACTCTGAAGTAAATTATATTTACCTGTTTCTAAATTGATTAGTTGCAAACAGCATGGAATCAACAATCACTAAAAACAAACACCATTGTTAGACATGCTTTCCAGTAATCTAAGGTGAAAATACGAACAATACTTTTGGAATCTCTGCTGACTACACAACAACAAACCATGCATAAAAACAAGAAACACTTTTATAAAAATTTACAACAAAGAAAAACTTAATTCCAAGCAGTAACTAAAAGCATGCAAAAAAAAAAAAGAAAAATATTATCGACTGTCAACATCTTGATTATGTCATTATTTTCTCTTCTTAAAACCAGTAGCTGTTATCACTCTTTGCAGCATGGATGGAGGTTTCCTTCCTAACCTTTTGTTTGAAGTAGTGTGGAATGTCAACATCTCAGTTATGTCATTATTTTCTCTCTGAGTTACATTTGCTATCCATTTTAGTCACTGCTGCTGTTGAAAGTCCTCAAACGATGTCATTTCTGTTATGTGATAGAGTTCTTTGGAATTCTGCAGTGCCAATTCACAAGATTCAAAGAAGTGTGGCCTTCACCAAGTCCAACATACTTCACTCACCAAAAGCCATTCTTAACCATTGATCTTAGAAAGCAGTTGCAAACAGCTGACAAGTTAGATATTTCTGAACGGCTTTGGTGCCATGCATGACATCCATATCAAAGTTTTGATCTGACAAGTCTATTTAAGAACATGACTTGAGTTTTCAGGTTAATATTTTGGCTTAGTAGCAACTTGTGGTGTTGGGCAAAACTATCCCTAACACAGCCTATACTATGTTCAATTTCTTTATCTCCTATGCTAAATTTGTTATAACTGATCCATACACCGAGGTATTTCAAATGTTTGGTATTTACTAAACACACAATTTTAATGATAGATTCCATTCTAATTCCAGATCATAAGTTCTATTCTGGAAAGGTTTATTTTGAGTCCTATTTCTTAGATCACAGGATTACAAACTTTATTTTGCCTGAAAATTTGTTTTTGATTTTAGGAGAAAAGTTTTTTTAACTAAATGTCTAAATGGAAAGGATTCATCATTTTTAGGTTATCAGTTTTTTGTCCAAAAACTTCACACATGCTCTCAGAAGATAATATTCTGATTTAAGTTTTGCCAAATAATATATTCAGTCATCAAACAAAATTTGAAATTTTCCTAAAATCAAATCTTAACATGTAACAACCAGAAACTATCAAATCCTTGATAATTTAAAATAAAAAAAAATATACTGATAAAATTCAATTAAATAATTAAACCATTGGTCATTTCAATCAAATGACCCTTCGATCTATATTTTACTCTACGTTCATAATAAAGGTCAGATTATTCCTTGGAGAAATTCCCCCTCTACACCCACTGATCTCATTTGTTTTAATTTTGCACTTTTTGGTACTTTAAATGATTTTCCAACTCCCCAATTTTATTAAAATCACCAAATTTATTGCATACTGAGAAAAATTCCAAGTACCCACCAAGTTTATTAAAACCCACCTGTTTATTAATTTTGCACTTTTGACCCTTTAAATGATTTTCTGACCTCCCTGCCACATTTTTGCATATTGAGAAAAATTCCACTACCACCCCATAATTAAGACCCTCATCTTGTATTAGGCACCTAAGAATAATCAAAACTTATAATGTAAAGCAGTTACTTAACTGTTCTACAAAAAAGATTATATACAAAAACTAAAACAGTTATATCATCCCCACCAGTTGGTTGAAAACAATTATTCTCTTTCGATTCAAGAGAAAGTCATTCGGATTTTAATATAGTTAAACTTATATTTCTTTTTGTATATTTTTATTTCACGAGAGTTAGGGTTTTTATTTGACCTCTCTTCATCTCTTCAATTTGTATTCCGGTGTTTTCAAAGGATGTTGTTTTTTTTTGTTTTTTTAACTGCTGTTCTTCAATTGGTCCTTTCTGCAGCTTCCGTCTCCCGAAATGACCGTATTGATTTCTGTCTTCATCAAGGTGCCTTTGAGCTGATCCTTGAATCAATGACATAGGGCTCCTAGATCTCTTATTAGATGCCAGCTCTGAGAAGAGGGTTTGTTCAGGTAGGTGGATGTCTGGCATTCAGGCAAGGTGACCAGCCCATCAAAGTCAGTGGTGAGACATAATAATGGTTTCTAATTTCTCCATCTTTGTTGTTTGATCCAGTCATGCCAAGTAGCAAAAACCATAAAAGCTGTTTCTTGTGTGTATTTAGGAGGTATATATATATATATATATATATATAGATATATATGGGGGGGGCTTATACATTGGGGGGCACTTATACATTTTTTGTGGGGAGGAGTATGTATTCATTTTTTTTTTTCAAAAATGTTTTTACCATTGTATTTTAGTTAATTCGATATCATCGGGGGTGGGGCGTTTCACCAATTTCAACTGCTCTTCCCTCTGGTTACACTCAAGTGCCCATTTATAAATGCAGCCCCTCAATCTGTGAGATCATTAGTGGCCCTTTTCTGACACATCACATCCAGTACCTGTACTTTTGCATTCTTAAGATTGTCTTTTAACTCGTGGCCTTCCAGTCAATATCAAAATATATTTCCCTTTGTTCCACCCACTGCAGCATTTAGCACAGAGCAAATGGCAGCCAATGAGTTTCATTGACGGCTGATTACACAGGGAGGTCAATGACTCTTAGCCAGACTAGGTATGGCATTTTGCTGATAGGATGTTTAATTTGCTTGGATGAACCAGAATTTGTCGAGACTTGGGTCCAGTGTTTTGCACTTCAGGCTATGGCTAACAATTTAAAGACAACTACGCAAGACGGGGAGAAAATGAAATAACTGACCTCTTTCTAGCTTTGGCAGGTTGTGAAGCTATAATGAAAATTTCTATTATGGCATATCCTAAATAATTGAAAAAATCTGACCACTGATCATGGATCATAGAACAACACAATACAACACAAGGTTTAACTTATCTACATTTTGACTTTCTTTCTCTTGTTGCTAAACGAAGAATTTAACCTTCTTGAAATTCTTTAAACCAAGCAAATGGAGCAATACAGAAATCATTAAATTTTGTAAATCAATGCAGGGATGATGAGCTTGGGTGCAAGCACACACATGCTTTTATTTTTATGTAGTAGATACTTTTATAGACCAGGGTGTGCTGAGAGTTGTGAGAGGCTACAATCAGAACTAATTAGATCACAATGACAAACACAGTAAAAAAAAAAAATTTTTTTAAAATAGCAAAAAACACACCAAACAGCAATCTTATTTAAAGTAAAAAAAATGAAACACCATGTCGAAGGACAGTTCTACATATACAGTGAGTGTTTGTGTACATATATATATACATATATATATACATACATATCTATATATATATATATATATATATACATATATATACATACATATCTATACATATATATATACATACATATCTATACATATATATATACATACATATCTATACATATATATACATACATATATATATATACATACATACATATCTATACATATATATATATATATATATATATATATATATATACATATATATACATACATATATACACACACACACACACACACACAGTTTAATTAGCATGATTTATAAAGAGCAAGAGAAAAAATACTAAGAAAAAAAAAAGAAAACAACACCAGCAAGACCAACAATAACAGAGCCACATAAATAATAACACTAGCAAAGATGTACAAACTGGGGAGAAAAGGAGTCACCCACCTGCTGGGACCTTGATATCTGATGAAAAGACAAGCAGAAAGTAAGATCGAGATATATATATATATAAATATTAAAAAAAAAAGGACAAAATGATTGAAAGCTAAGGAGAGATATCAACAGAAGTAATGTAAATTGAATACGGTAATTAATTCTGGCAAAAAAAAGTTTTCTTTGTTTTGTTTTTTTTCTCATGAAGTAAAATTAAATACTGAAAGAAATTTTCAAACAAAAATCAGTTTAAATATAAAAAAAACATTATTCAAAAAAAAAAAATCACAAAAAAATTTACAGCTCAAAATCTTATTACATTCAATCACATCTTGTTAGAATCTGTCTTGTTACAATCAGTTATTTTTTAAACATTTCATGCTCACTCAAGTGGAACAGTTACCATTTTGTTTGTTTCCTTACCCACAATGCATTGAAGTGCACAGTCACAATAAGCAAATGGAGGTTTGCTAGACTTTCACCAATTTAAGTCCCACAAATATTATTATAAACTGATTTATTCTTCATACCGGATTTTAGCATTGCCATCATTCCATTCAAGTATATCATAACATAAAATTCCTCGTGTCAAAATTTCAGGATAAAGGATATGAGAGGGTGGTGAAAAGTTCTAGGGAGATCAAGAAAAAATTTTTTTAAATATATGTAATATTTGTTTGTTATATTGTAGAAGGTGGGTCAAGCCAAGAATTTTTCAGCTATCATATGTATATACATATACACACATGCTCTATATATATATATATATATATATATATATATATATATATATATATATATATATATATATATATATATATATATATATAGCATGTTTTGTTAAATAATATGGATAAGCTCTGTCTAGCAATTTTTTTATTAAATCTTTCAAATTTCCAAATAAGTTGTTTTATCAGTAAATTTACCCAAATTCATATTAACTTTTATTTTATATTATTTTTTTCTCTCCTGAATACTTTCGAATGTTGCTACATTAATTTTCAAGGACTGTTCTGTGTGAAGTTCCCCAACTGTTTTTTTAATTCTGGCTTTCTCACATTTGTGGAACCAATTTCAAGTCGCCCATCATGACGACATATAAATGGTCAAACTGAAATTTTTTTATGAATATCATTGGTCAGGTTTCGATCCCAGCTTAAAGCAATCACATGTCTAGCCACACTGATGAGCTGTGATACAGCAAAACAGTCCATCTGTAGATGACTACATATGCCTCCCTCTCATAGGTTGAGCACTTTGGAAGAAATGAAATTCATTGGCTGCTGCCAATTAACACTAAAAGTTATTCGCTATGAATTGAGCACCCTGGTAGCTGGGAATGCTTATATCTTGTATATAATGCATTAAAAAAATTCCCTTTCTCCACTGCAAGTGCTGATAGCCTAAGGGTGAGAGATCCCAACTGATGTCAAATCGATCGGGTTCCAATCCCAGCTAGAAGCAATTGCATGTCTAGTCACACTGATGAGCTGTGATACAGCGAAACAGCCAGTCTGCAGATATATATATATATATATATATATATATATATATATATATATATATATATATCACCCTTGAAAGCAAAGTCTGAAGATCCAGAGAAAAGATCTCTGGTGAAATAAATTATAACTAATGGAACCTTAAAGTGGTCTGTTTTTTTTCTTTAAATTAATATATATATATGTATGTGTGTGTGTGTATGTGTGTGTGTGTGTGTGTGCACATGGCAGCAATATTTCATTCATGCATGTATTATTGAATAAAACAAACCAGAAATACTGTATAATTCTCATGCTTCTAAATCTTATGCCATGAAGGCTAGGAGTCCATGCGAGCCACCTTCCAGCTCTCACAGTCTTGGCAGAGCATCGGAACATCCTCCAGTGCCAGATTAATCTGCTAGAGGTCATGGCAGATGATATCCTTCCAGCAGCTGCATGGCTTGCTGTGAGGTCATCTCCAGTTTGCAGATAACAGTCCAAACTGGTAGATGACTCTAGTAGGTTGGCCATCGCAGGACATGACAGAGCCAATGAACACGGTGCTTAGCAATGGTGTAGTGGATGTTTGGCTGGTCTATCCTCCAGTCGGGCTCCTCATTGGACATAAGATTAATTTTTCTAACTATATTAAATAATATCTTTTAGTTTAGGAAAAGAGGTTTTGAATGACTTTGGTTGATTTATCAAATGATATCTTGTGATGTAAGTTCATAACGTTCATTAAAAAAGTTTGGGCTTGGTTCAGCCTCAAATGAAGAGGAGTAACATGCAATTCAAGTATATGCCATTAGTTCCTTTCAGCTTTTGACTGATTTGGGGGTTGAAATAATATATAGTCTTACATTAACAAAGTATCATTGCATTACCTTAAAAAATATAAATTACTGAGAATAAGTTTTCAGAAGATTGCTGTGTTTTTTTTTAACTGCAGTGTATTTCTTTCCCACAATATTATTCACCAAACAAAAGTGTCCATCTTATGACTGTCCTAAAGTATCATTTATCACAAATAAAATATAAAATTTTAAGTCTATCATACAAATGGGCAAATATTTCCATTTTAAAGAAAAAAACAGAAAACGGGTAAACAAATAGATTTTTTTTTAATGTTGTTCTATTTTTTTAAACTAGGTAGAGAGATACTAAATGAGGTGTGTGGATAAGAGAAGGGAGTGAATATAAGAAGGATAGATAACTATAGATCCTAGATTTGAAAAAAGT
>OZ038498.1:15918388-15928388 GCA_964036315.1 Acanthosepion esculentum | reverse complement strand
GAGTTCAACCATCTGTAATGAATATCACTTGTCAGTAAATGCCAATGATTTTCTAAACTTGTAGTTAGTAGAAAATTAAACTGTACTGTAGTTAAGATCCTAAGTTGAATTAGTGGATGCGATTTTCTTAAAACTAATTCCCTTGACTTTGTTGTTTATGAAAAGAAAGAAAGAAAAGAGAAAAGAAAGAAAAGAGAAAAGAAAGAAAAGAAGAAAAACGAAGAAAAAAGGAAGAAAAGAAAAACGAAGAAAAAGAAAAAAGAAAAAGAGAAAAAAAGAGAAAAGAAAAGAGAAAAGAAAAAGAAAAGAAAAAGAAAAGAAAAAAGAAGAATGAAAAAAGAAAAAGAAAAGAGAACAGAAAAATGAAAAAGGAAAGAGAACAGAAAAATGAAAAAGGAAAGAGAACAGAAAAATGAAAAAGGAAAGAGAACAGAAAAATGAAAAAGGAAAGAGAACAGAAAAATGAAAAAGAAAAGAAAAATGAAAAAGGAAAAATGAAAAGAAAAAGAAAGAGAAAAGAAAAAGAAAAAAGAAAAAGAAAAAAGAAAAAGAAAAAGAAAAAAGAAAAGAAAAATGAAAAAGAAAAGAAAAAGAAAAGAAAAATTATTTTCTAAATGTAGATACAAGAATAAATACCTGTTATACTCACAGACTAAATGTTTTATGGACTCTTATGTTTCTATGTTATAAAAAAAAACAACCAGGGAAATCTATTACATGCCTGAAAATCCCCCAGCATGAAATTGACATTTGTGCTATTATTCTTTGATGTCATTGTTTTTTCATTACACTGACACTAGATAGTAAAATATTCCTTGTTATCAAATCAAATGCTGACATTATTGTGACCATTATTACACACACATACAGTCACAGGCTGTCCCAAAAATGTACTCACTTTCTGATTTTGTCATGAGTTCAAATATACACTATTTACATTATTCGGACTATTGTCCTCATCGTTGTCGCTATATTTATGACAACGTTCCCGCCTTTCAGTATCTGTCAATATTTCTGAGATAAGGTATTATGTACACTATTTACATTATTCAGACTATCGTCCTCATCTTTGTCGCCATATTTATTACAACATTACGGCCCTTCAGTATCTGACTATATTTCTGAGAAGAGGTATTATGTACACTATTTACATTATTCAGACTATTGTCCTCATCTTTGTGACCATATTTATTACAACGTTTTGGTCCTTCAGTATCTGTCAATATTTCTGAGATGAGGTATTATGTACACTATTTACATTATTCGGACTATTGTCCACATCATTGTCACCATATTTATTACAACATTACAGCCATTGTATGCTACCGGCCTTCTTCAGGTGGTTGGAATCTCGAACTGAACCCTTTAAATCGCTCACTGGTGTAGACTGTTCTAGTTCCACACAATGATAACAGCAAAAATAGCAATATGAGCACTGGTAAAAAAATGTTTGCTGATGTCATTAGGTTTATAAAACCCAGAAATTCATGAACAGATGTCTCCAAGGACACATGGATAAAGGCGCTGGTTAGATCCAATGACAGGACCCAAAGAATGTGAGTTCAATACCCAGTTAAGGTAGTGGAGAACTTGGAAAGGGAAATTAACAGGAGATAACTGACATTCATTAAATATGGCACGTGGAACTAGAACAGTCTACCCCAGTGAGCGAAATAAAGGGTTCAGTCGACATTCCAACCACCTGAAGAAGGCCAGAGCATACAACAGCCGAAACGTTGTAATAAATATGGCGACAAAGATGAGGACAATAGTCTGAATAATGTAAATAGTGTACATAATACCTCATCTCAGAAATATAGACAGATACTGAAAGGCCGAAACGTTGTAATAAATATGGCGACAAAGATGAGGACAATAGTCCGAATAATGTAAATAATGTACATAATACCTCATCTCAGAAATATAGACAGATACTGAGTTCAAATAATTATAAAGATGCATTTAATTTCAATTAATATTTAATTTAAACCATTAATCTACTTTGTAAGTCAATAAATATTAATATTTCTTAATTTTAGCAATTAATCTTGCTTGCAAGTCAATAAACACTGCAGGTATTGCCATTTAAGAAGTACATTTTTTGGAAGACCCTGTATATGAATGGATGTTCAGGTGGTGCAATGGAGACCAGGTCTGAATAAGAAATCAGAAAGTCAAGTTCAATTTCCAGTTGAGTTTATTACATTCACATGGGTAAATACCCTTGGGAAAGTTATGAATCCACCTCTTCTCCCTCCAGCTATGGGTTGAATAGTAAGACAGACTGGTGTTGTTACTGTAGCAGGAATTTTGTTCCCTGTCAATATATCCACTTCCCAATTGCATAAATAGCTTCTATCAAAATGTTATTTTAATTTTAAAACACTGAACTTATTTTACTTTCAAGGACTCAAAATTGGATGTAACTGGGGAAGTGACACTCAGTCCACACCCCAAACTTATAACACCCATCAACTGACCTTTGATTTATAGGATGCAGGGCAGTGTTTGGAGATATTTTATAGGGAAAAAATGTGTCTTACAAGACTTTTTGATCTATTAAAATTTGCTGTACATTTTTTGTACTTTGTCAAATTTGGGAAATTCCATGAATTTTTTGATGCCACATTGTCACTTCTCAAAATAACAAAAGGGATTTTGACGGGGTTTTTTAATGTCTTATCAACCCTTTTGTGAGTTATCTGATTTTTTATTGTAAGAATATATCTTCTTTTTTTTTCTTTACAAATAAATATTGCATTAACAATCTTTGGGAGATAATGACTTTTACAGATGCCAGTATTACTATTTAACCCACAACTGGGGGAAAAAATGGATTCTAACTTTTTCCAAGGGTATTTGTATGTAAATGGGTGTAACAAATTCAAACTCGGCTCTCTGATTTCTCATTCTGAGTTGCTATTCATTGTACCACTTGCACATACTAGCAAAAGGCAAGAACCATGTAGCAAATTACTGCTGGAAACTGTACAATAAATTATCAAAGCTTAAAACAGGAAACAAAAGAAACACATCCAGCCAATCATCAACAGGAAAGAAAACACATCCAACCAATCATATATAGGGAAGAAAACACATCCAGCCAATCACCAATAGGAAAGCAAGTTTCATAAACACTTAAACTATTTATGAATAATGTGCAAACTAGTCAGGCATGATCTTAATCAGATCCAAGCACCAAGCCTAATACATTAGACCATAATATTTTTGTACCATAATGAGATGTTCCAAAAATATAATCTAAATTATTGTTGCTTGGAGTTGATCAAGATTGTGACCATATAGTTGGGTGTCATGAATAAATGGGTTCAGATATATAAGATAAAAACACATTATGGTTTTGTGGTATATCAACACCTATAAAAATGGTCCTGTTTTACAAAATATTTTTGCCCTCTTTCCACTCAGTTTCTTCAAAATAGTCTTAAGATAAGACTTTAAAAAAGCATTTATTTTTTGAGCCACTTTTATTAAGAAGAAAGAGTGGAGGAATCTCTTTACTTGAAGGTGTTTGCCAAATGTTCTAAGTTTCAGACACATGAAATTCTCCATAATACAGTGAATCATAGTAATATAACTTACTGCATACATTGATTATCTAAAACAGGTTTTGGTCAGGTCTTTAAATTCCAACCTACATTTAAATTACTATCAATTGTAAAAAGCTAAGACAGGGATAATAGAATATATATTTTAAGAAAGTTTCAGAGTGATTTCCATGTTCTGGATGAGAAGTTATCATTATTTGTATTCAGACAATGTCCTCATCTTTATTGTCAGCATGACAACTTTTCAGCTAGTGTGCCCTCCAGCCTTCAATACAGGGAACACCCAGAGAATTTCAACCTGAACACTTTATTTAATCTACAGGGATAGATTGCTCTCATTCCACTTGTCCATGTCTAGGGATATCTTGTACAGTTTTTTATTTAGAACTGCTCACTTACTACTTGCTCTGTTTCCAATAAATCTAGATCTACACTACCCAGACCAGGGATTGAACTCACATATTACACCAAATTCATAAACCATGTAAAGGTTATTATTAACTGACTCGACATACAGTTGAAGAAGGTCAGAGGGCATAATAAAAACAAAGATAAGTCCAAATATAAATAATTATTGTTCTTGTTTTATTGATTGATTCATTTTTTTATGGCTTATCAGCCCTCTGCAGGTTATTTAAAGCCAGAAAATATTTTTTAGATTGTAAGAATTTGGTGAAGGGGGAATGATAATGGCTTAGTGATACAAGTCTTACTAATTAATCCATAGGTGGAGGGAGAAGAAGTGTATTCATACCTTTCCCAAGGGTATTTGCATGTAAGTGAATATAAAGAACCCTACTAGAATTGAAACTCTGCTTCCTGATGAACAGTTCTGAACCTTTATCCATTACACCGCCTATGAATCCAAGCTTACAGCATCTGGTATTCCCAATCAGTCACCCATTTAGGTACTGGCCAGGCTTGATGTTGCTTAACTTTAGTGATCATATGGGAAACAGTGTTTCAAGATGATGTGGCTGCAAGCCTTTTGTCCTTGTCATGAAATGTCTCAAAAGATTTTTTCCTCGTTTGATAGAATTTACATCAAATTGCTGTCCTTTGTTCAAATTCCTATGATAAATTGGTCAATGCAAAAAGACAAATTTAACAATTTGTTACATAACATCAGACCTCACAGAGATACTCCATATATCTCATACAAGTGTTGTAAACATTTGAAAACACTCGGATATGTGAATTGCTACAATGTTTGGAGAACTGCTGATGTAACAGAAAAAAAATTAATGGAAGGCAGTTCCATCAGCGATTCTCTACTCGAACGCAATAAAAAAAAAACATTTTTTAAAAGAATAATCACAGGTGATGCAAATATTTTGTATGATAAAAACTAGCATTCAAAACTGTCTAAAACCTGCTTTAAATACACCAAAGTATTTGTTTTGACTTGTTTTTCTTTTTTGCAACTAAAATTTATGCTCTTTCATTAAAATTAAAACCAAAATTATAATTTTTTAAATATTTAAATTATTGTAATACATTTTTAAATTTTTATAAAATCAAACTTCTTTTTTTTTTTATTGGTTTGCCGAAAAAGTTTGTTTGCTTATTAAGAAAATTTATATAAAAAACCGAACACACTTTTTGGCCAACCCAATACTAAATAACAACAGAAAAGCAATCCCACATTTTATATATAGAGAAAACAAAAACTCTCTAATACACGAAAGTAATTTTTTTTTATATAGAACTTAGACATATGTTGTGGTTATGTATACAAGATGTAAAAGGTGTGTCTGGTTTACACTCTTAGAGTGAAAAAAAAAAAAAATAGCATGACGTGCATACCAAAGCCAAGGAATACCATTTGATATCTACATAAGTTATAATGTGACTATATGTTGAATATCCCGCAATATACAACATAAATATCAGAACATTTGCAATAAACAAAAACACTATTGCCAAATTAAATCACAGAACCAAAAAATTACTTTGCTAAAGCTTAAGAGGAAAACATTTTAATGCATATAAAAAGAATATAAAACATATTTTTCCACAAATTAAATAAAAACAAGAAATATCTAACTAAAAACAAATCAACTGAAAATAACAAGAAAAAAAAACCTTTGTCAATTTGTTGCAAATTAATATTAATGAAGCTGAGAGCTAAGTATAATTTCATAATCTATGTAAAAATGCATTTTGTCTAACATGCAAGAAGAAAATTGTGAAATAGAAAGATATAAATTTGGACCTACTCGGTTTCCATTGCATAGCTGAATGAAATGTAAATAAATGAATAATTAAGACCATAACAATACAAAATGTGTTGCAAGATGCAGTGTTCATTGTTGTTTTTCATTCTGTTCAAAAAGGATTCTCACCATCAGCATTTACAGCCAGTTTTGGACATGACTGCAGATTGCTTAAGGCTGTAAATTCATTTCTGACAGCCTAGATATAATACTTCAATATTCACGATGGAAAAATCAATTTTACAAATTTAAAAAAAAAGAAAGAGCTGCTCTAAATAATTACAACATTTCTTTTGCCCGTAGCAGAATTTTATCTATTTTTTTTACATATAGCTTCATGTGACTTAATTAGTATTAATAAATTGCCAATTAATTTGATACTAAAACAGTGATCAATTTGAGTTGAAGTATTTAACTTTGAAAAAAAACAAAAAAAATTACTATATCATTAAAAGAAAATATGTGAGATATAGTTTAAAGACTTTTTGTTCAACATTTGGGAAATCTTAGAAGTGTCTTCGAATCTTACCCAACTTATGTACAATCAATCAACTCAAGTACATCATTTATAAATCTTTATGAAAATTCAGAAGAAGCAAATAAAATGTGTTTCACGCAAAGTTTCTGAAAAAAAAGAACATTAGTCAGCATTTAAACAGTTGTTTTTCTCTTATTGCTTAACACAGAAAAATGTCCTTTTGGGATAAGACAGCATCTGGCAATGAAACATTAATTTATGAATCTAAAACAAAGGGAGATAATAGAGAACCAGAAATATCTATGGCAGAAAATGCTCTTCATTGTGTTTGGTAAAATTCAAAATTTTTTGGAGTTTTTTTTTTTTTTTTTACAGATTACTTCAATCTGACACCTGTCCAACTTCTTGGTTGTTTCACTCTATGCAATGATATTTGATCAGCAGTTCTGACACATTTAAGATGTTACTGCTAAAGATACATTTTAGTTGAACATTAGTTTTAAAACTGGAGGACACCAAGAAAAATACTAACTGAATAATTAATGCTAGCAATTTATACAAATAAGACTTTAGTCGAGAAAACATTAAAAATTATTAGGTTGGGCCCATAAGAAATTACCATTTTGGGGAAGCAATTATATTTTGAAGAATAAAGTTGACAAACAAAAGTGGAAATTATTTATGACTCAACCTAATATTTCCTGAAACTTAATCAAAATAATTGTTTCACCCTTTAGCATTTAACACACTCAAATTTACACCTAAATATTGGCTTTCAAAGTTTCACAGTTTGTAGTCAAAGTCTCACTGTTTTAGTGACTTCCTCTGTTATTTGTGCTGATGCTGTTATATATTATGGTAGAGTATACATGGGATGGGTTACGGTGGGTTAAGAGCCAATATTTACAGGGTCCATTTGGGCATGTTGAATGCTAAGGAGTTAAAATCTGAATCAGGATATGGAGATTACAAATTCTTGATCTAAATGCATTTCTACAATTATTTTTTGATATTGTTCACTCAATAGAAGTGATGTTTACTTAAAGATGATTGATTACTTTTGTCTTCAGCTAATATTTTTCACTTTATCTCAGTTTAAATTTGCAAAGCTTCTTCAATTATTTTTTTTTTTTTTTTTCCATTTTAACCTTTTAATCTGTATCAAATCTCTCATTGTCCAAGCCAGTTTATTTTACTTCTTACTCTGTCATGGTCTTCAATTTGTTTTTTTCTTATTCTTTGACCTCTGTTCAGTTTTTTCATAATTTCCAACGTTGTGTTCACACCATAAATTTACAATACTTTCTTCCTATTTTGAGGTTATATCTTTTTTACAATTCATGACAATATTTATATATCTGAATCTATAAAATAAATATTTATATATATATATATATATATATATATGTGTGTGTGTGTGTGTGTGTGTGTGTGTGTGTGTGTATGTAAGTATAAAGGTAAAGGACAATAGGAAAACTGTATTATTGGCCGAAGTGTTTCATCCAATGTGGACTTATTCAAAGCAAAAACAAAATGAATTTACTGAGAACAAAGTAACTATTAACAACAAATAAAATGTCCTTAGCCAGTAGATGAATTTAGAAAACGCTATTGTATTCATATTGTTAACTGAAAATTATGTCAAGTACTATCACATGTAGAAATATTGTTTTTATTGTTGTGTTGACGGATTCAACTATTTTCTTTTGATTTCTTGATATAGTTGTTGTATATGTTGGCTTGGGAGAGTAGTAATTCTGTTAGGAAAGGTGATATTGGAAAAAAGCTTGGGCATAGATTAATATTTGGAGAATATTCAATGGCAGCACTCTTGAGGATTTTCCTTCTGAGTTAGTTGTTTTCTTTTTTTTATGTGTGTAGCATTTTTAAAATCAAAATTGTGGCTAAATTTATTTCTATGCATGACTAATGCATTAGTTGTTTTTTGTGAGGTCTCTTCTGTGCTCATAGATGCAATTATATCAAGAAATCAAAAGAAAATAGTTGAATCCATCAACACAACAATAAAAACAATATTTCTATTGTCTTTTACCTTCATATATATTGTCCTTTTCTACAGGTTAACTCTGAAAGAAATATATATATATATATGTATATGGATATGGATTTTTTACTTATTAATCCAACAATTTTTTTCATTGCTTTAAAGGTTATTTTTAGTAGATATCTATATTTGAGTAGATGCTCCATTTATTTATTAAACACTATATTCATTTTCGTCCATCAGCTTGAATATCCCAGAGATATACACTCTCCAGCAGGACATGAATCAGCATCCCCCTTGGCAGAGTGAAATCATTGTCAGATCTGACGTGCTTTAACTGACTTGGCTTCAAAAAAGCTTTGCTGATCAAGCAAGTGTCTGAACAGTGCCTTCTAAGTGAAATAATTCTCATCAAAATTGTCATATCTGCCCAGTTTTGTATCCAAGCGTAAACAAAGTTATTTTCTGAAGAAGTAATGGATTTATTAACCTGACAGATTTTTTTTATTATTGTATCAGTGTATATTTTTCTTCAATACAATTTCTCAGCTTCTTCAAATGTTTTTTTTTTTTTGCATTTTAACCTTTTAATCTGTACCAAATCTCTTAATATGACATTGTCTAAGCCATTTTATTTTTCTCCTTACTTTCTCATGACCTTCAATTTGTTTTTTGTTATTCTTTGATCTCTTACATTATTTGGACTGTTATCCTCATCTTTATTGCCATATTCACAACGTTTCAGGCATTGCACACTCTGGCTTTCTTCAGATGGTAAAATAAAGAGTCAGTTCAAAATTCCAATCACCTGAAGAAGGCTGGAGCATACAACATCAAAACATTGTCAATATGGCAATGAAGATGAGGATATCAATCCAAAAAATATAAATAATGTAAGTAATCATATTACCTCATCTTAGAGATATAGACAGATATTCTTAGACCTTTGTTCAATTTTTTCATAATTTCTAACGTTGTGTTCATGCCATAATTTTACAATACTTTCTTCCTATTTTGAGGTTATACCTTTTTACAACTCATGGCAAAATTTATATACATGAATCTATAAAATACATATCACTAACTAATATATATATTTTTATTTATCAATCTGACAGATTTTTATCACTTTAAAGGTTATTTTTAGTAGATACTCATACTAGGCTAGACAGTATATTTATTTCAATCTACCAGACTGAATATTGGAGAAATGTAATTTAAATATGCATATCCACCTAAAATAAAATTTAAAGTGATATACATATATATATATATATATATATATATATATATATATATATATATATATATATATCTCACTTAATATCTATATAAATAGACAAAACTTGTCTATATTATTTAATGAAACATGCATTAATGAAAAATTGCTGCCTAAATATACACTATATATATATATATTTTTGAATTGAACAAAGTCCGACAATTTATTTAAAGACATTTATGATATGTTTAACGTTCTTTTTATAGATACAAGTATTTAAGCAAATGCTCTGTTTTATAATAAACAGTATTAAATAACATTTACCAGCCTGAATGTCCGAGAAAATTTTCATAGAAAATTTTCGTTCTCTGACAGGAATCGAACCTGTATCCTATACGGAACCGTCATTTCGCGTGACGTGCCTTAACCATTCGGCCACAGAGAAGCGTCTGGTTAGCAAGGTCGATTTTACTATCTTTATACTTAAATCTTCCATGAATCTCTTCTATT